>CM043018.1:41816759-42540136 GCA_023690525.1 Holotrichia oblita | reverse complement strand
CAATAAGCTTATTGGTCCATATTTTATCGATGGAAACTTAAATGGTGAAAAACATCGAAACATCTTGCAGAACGAACTTCCAGTGTTACTTGAAGACCTTCCTTTGGACGTACGACAAACAATGTGGTTCCAAAATGACGATTGTCCAGTACATTATTCAAGAATAACACGAGAAGTATTAGATCGAACCTACAATCGTCGATGGATCGGAAGAGGTGGTCCAGTGTCTTGGCCTGCAAGATCTCCAGATCTTACTTTCCCTAACTTTTTTTGTGGGGCTACCTAAAGTCTGAAGTTTATACAGAAGTGCCAACTACGCGGGAAAACATGCTTGAGCGAATTACCAACGCTTGTTCAAGGATTACGCCGGAAACACTTCTCAGTTGTGTGCAATCATCCCAATTACGAATAAATAAATGTCGAAATCGAAGTGGAAAAGCACATTTTCGAACACATTTTCTGAAATGGGTATGATAAAATAAGGTTTTTCCTTGTTGAATGGCTTCTTAAAATGTTGTTTAATGTTAAAATAAGAAAACACAAAATCATGTTTTCTCTTTTTTGAGTATTTTTTCTAGACGTTTACAACCATGTTTTTTGGGATTACAGAGCAATCTGTTACGCATCGAAAAAACAGTTTCAAACAAAAACTACTTACTTGATGGCGTAGAATCCGAATCTGCAATACAAAATGGAGGTTCCCATTTAAAATGTCAAAGTTGTCCCTCCTCCCACTCTGGGGGTGAGGTGGGGGATCGAGTTTGGCACCATTCAGTGAGCCCCCTACATTATAATAAACCTTATTAAGATTTGTTTTTGATTTGATGCAGTCTTTTAGAGATATTCCGTTGTCTCAAGATAAAAAACTCACCCTATATAGTAAGTGTGCCCAGCCTTCAATTAAAAATATCTCAAAAGCGTTATTTTATACAATGAAATGTTTCGATCTATGTATAACTAAAGTCAATCAATAAGACATAAATCGAAGCATATACACCTCTATGCAAAATAATAGCAGTACAGTATATTATCGCTTGTTTTACAAATGAAAAGATGGCGATTTCTTTCTTTAAAATCCGATCATTAACGACAAGAAGAGCTTTAATGTGATGTTTCAAACAGTTAATTATAAGACAAAGTTACAAAAAGCATTAAATACACATGGAAAAATTACCTCTTTGGTGAAAGTTAAGATAATTACATCATCAAACCGAGTTACCACCTTTTCAAATTTATGTGTTCGTGCAATATTGATCTCACTTGCGAGGTTCCAATCTTAAGATTGGACTATCATTGCGTAGGTAATATTGGTTGTCCTCTTCCACCATCTTCTTCACCGCAGTAATGTTTTCGAGGTTAACAGCGGTTAAAGGAGGCCAGCTCTTCTTTTTCCTGTATCACCGACTTGCATCCCAATGCCGATTTTAAACTATTCTCACACTCACACTCATACGCGCTCAAGTCTTTCTTGAAATCATAGTAAATCATTATCCGAAAGTTCGCTCGTGATAATTCCATTTTTTCGAGAACAGACGCTTACTCTATGGACTATGTCTCAGACACTATTCAACCAAATCGCACAAACTAAACTGCAATTGACAGATAAAATAACTAGATTTTTCAATTCTCAGTAATAGAAAAGAATATGTAATATATATTCAGAAGAAAAATACATAAACTGAATGCATATTGTGCAGCTCTAATCGGCAGATTCGTTTTACAAAAACATCATTGAATTTTGTTCTTTGATACTGAAATTTACACTCTTGTTGTCTCCTTTAAATCGTTTATTTTTTCTGATTTGAACGATATAAAATACGTAGGGTATTGGTATGTAGTATGAGCATAATGATGGTCAGAAAGAAGCAAAACGTCATAGAAAAGTTGCAAGTATGTCATTAGCTAGAAAATAAAAAGAGACATTGAGAAACTGCTGTCTCTACCGCCAAGTAAATGAGCTTAGGGAAAAAGTACAAAATCGGCTTTTTTCGTGCTTTTTTTTTCAACAAATCACCAGTCCATTTTTTCTTCGGTTTGATTACAACTACAGAATTTAGAAACTTTACCAAAGCTAAACCTGTCCTCTATCGCAAATAATAAGCGAGATTTACCATGGTGGGGATTGAAAGTAAATCACCTGTTTATGAGATATGCACCGTGGAAGCCTTCGATATAATTTAAGAAATTGTTGTTTTTCAATATCCTATGTGTTTTATATCGCTGAAATTAGAAGAAAATAAGATATTTAGGAGATAATAAAGGGAATAGATTTCCATTTATAAAAATTAATGTGAAAGTGATTCAGCGTTTGCGAAATGTTGAAATAACAAATAAGCATTTCCAGTCGATTTCGTTCAAGAAGTGACCTTTTAACAAAGTGCTTTTATTTTTAAAAGTGTTTTAAACTATATAACAGTAAAAATTAAAAACAACAATTGTTTACTTTTACGGTATAATTGAGTAGACCTATCCAAGTATTGCTTTTTGAGAATATTATTTAGTTTCATTTTTAAAATTTAACAACTCGGTCAAAGTAAACCTGCAATATAGCTTTTATAATAAGCGACATCCCCATACTATCCAGATGAGTACAAGAATATTGATTGGTAAAAAATATTCTCTTATTCAATTTTCACAATCAAAAATTCGTATTTTTTAGTGTTTTTCTTAAATCTGCTTGCGTTAACATCAATTTTTCAAATGGGTATTAACATCTTATCCAGGTACTCGTGATCCATGCAAACTATTACCTATTGTTAGACAAAATTCAGGATCAAAGTCACTACAGTCTAAAGAATAAAATCGAACAATAGCAGCACGCCCACGGTAGAGATATTATGATGCCGTCGCAGTCAACACGCGGGCACATGTATTACGGGTATACCACCAACACGCAGGGAGTTAACTTGGCGTATTTAATGTAGGGAACGTGGGCAGCTGTCGCTTATCTCTTATTATATATTGAACGTAATGCTATCGCTTGTGTCGATTGCTACCGTACTTATTCTAGCATTGAATTAGGACGAAGTTTTTGTTGCAAGGTGAATCGGCATGAATTAATTATTCTTTCATTATTCATTTATATGAAGCCAAAATTTCACAAGCATATTAACTATGCTGGCGATTAGGTAGATATTTATATTTCAGTAGAATCTTAAATAAATTAATACAGTATAATTTACAAGATACTGTGGAACAGATATATTAAAGACAAGGTTTCACACATCGATTAATAATAATTCATTTCAAATTTCAAAAATAGATTTAAGACAATTGCTATAAAAAACCGAATGCCTTTTATAAAGCGTTAACAGTAATAATCAAGTTTACTTATTTTCGACAATAATAATAAGTAATTTTTATTCTTCCAGCAGTATACAAATTCATAAAGCACGAGTTAAATATTTTTAAGAAATGTCAAATGAGTCAAATTTTAATAAACAAGTAACTGTAATTTTAATTTCGTATGCTACTTTGCTAATAATATTGCACCTTCGGGCTTTTCATATCACATTTTCTAAAAATTCCTTTAAATTCTTTGTTTTTTATTAGCGGGCTTAGTTAGTAACAGCCAAACTACTCGACGACTTAGTATTGAAGGCAAATATCAAACACTGAAATACAATGCCTTTATAAAATCTTCTTTTAACGCTTATGTAAATTTAACTCGATATTGATACTCTATCTATATTTGCATCATAGTGACGAGGAAGCATAGTTGTTGCACCAGCAGAGCTTTTGCACGATAATCTTGCAGTACTTGATTAGTAAAAAAACAGAAACGATCCAATTAAGCTCATATAAGTTCGTCTTCCTTCATAGATTTAGAAAATTTTGTCAAATTGAGAAATATATGTCTTGGATTAGGAGTATACTCTACTAACAGTAATGTGATAAGCAATTTTATTAACATAATTCGCATTGTGAATCACCAGTCACAGACATAGATAGATTCTCTGCAATTTACAGAACAAAATAGTCTTGGTAACAAGTTTGTACGTAAAACGTTTTCAAGCTGCCTTCACCGATCAAAAGTTCTATGTCTAGTTCATAATATGGTATAGCTGTAGCGGTCCTTCTTTGCTATATAAACTGTGTGTGTAAATGTGTTTCTATGCCTTTGTTACAACATTACATCGTCTTCAGGGTGCAAAATCAGTACGTGCAGCAGGTCATAGATCTTAAAAATATTTGATATAATAATATTTTAAATATAATAGAAGTGAAATTTGGCTTAACGTACCACAGTCTTAGTAAATGTACCCTTAACTACTATGCATATTTTGAAAAGTAATTTAGCTCATCCGTATAATATCGAACGTGTGCAGAGGAACATAGTAATTAGATATTCCCCGACGAATTGCTTTCTGAGAGTGGTTTTGATGCAGAGGAGTCAACCGGATCTTATCATATATCAGTAATTCTCTTCACCGAAGAATCTACGTCTATCAAAGATGATCTTTTAAATTACCGTGTCAGCAGGCGTATAATAACCTCAACAATATACACCGAGGCTGCTCGAAATTTAGAAATCCGTCAATATTTCATCAGGATTAAAGACGATTAATGACTTAGATCACAAGTACTTCTAGAACGATTAAATCCAGAATCGTATTTACTATTCTTAACATATGCATTACCCGAATATTTAGATGACATACCATTAGATAGGTATATGAATTATGCAGAACGAAACGCTCACGCACCGTATAGTAGCGTTTTTTTTTCACAAAGGATTGGCCGTGGAAGTCACATTCTATAGCCACATCGTAGTCTCAATGTTAATCCATTACACTGTTTAACTGGAGGGATACATGAAGAGCTTAGTGTGTGATCGTTGTCCTGACAAAAATGTCGCGTGAAATCATTGCAGTTCAACGCATTCGGGGAGGCATGTTCAATTATAATTAATTAAAACTTTAATAACTTTCGTCGCCAAATTGATGTTTATGTTACAGCGTAAAGTGAGGATGATTTCGAACATTTTTTATAATCTAGCTTGTTGTATTTCGTCTACATCAATCTTTGCTAGAACCAAATTAAAAAAAAAGTTTAATATGTAGATTTTAACTATAGTTTGACCCATAAGATTTGGAAATGTTTAATGAATTACAAATAAATTTCTTTTTTGAGCTAGACATTTATACGTATTATTTCCATTCGTGTAGCTTAAGTGCTACTGAGCCGTAATCGCGTATGTATTTATGTATGTGTCAGATGTAATAAGTAGTAAGTGCCGCGAATACAGTCGTAAAGCTTTATGAGAAGTTCACAATGACAATACACTTAACTAGCTATTAAGAAAGAACATAATGTTCAACAAGAATATTATAATAGTACCTGTGAAGTACTTGAAATTATAATCTATTACGCAACACACAAACAGTTTAATATATTAGGCAATTAAAAATAATTACAAGATCGCTATTACTAGGTAAGAAACGTGACTGTATATAAATGTACAAGAGCTAAAATTATATATTTTTAAAACTGTTTGTCCATTATAAATAACAGTTAAAACTCGACAACCAAAATACTTATCGCCCGCTTTCAAAAAGATAAAAGAACAAATCCTACAATTACATTGAATATTTCTTAGTATTTCAATAGTCAGATATATACGTTGTTGAGATGTGTATGCTGTAGCGCACAATCCCAGATTTATGGTCGAGTGACCACAATAAACACGCGCTGCAGCGCCATCTTCCATTGACAGTTATTGATTCCAGTGGTGATCAATACCAATTCTTTAGTGTTACAACCTTTCCCTCTGCATACCTACTTATTTTAAGACGGAAAATAAATGAAATGAATTAAACAAAATATCAATCAGTACTATAATAGCGTTGCACTAATAAGAAAATTAATAAAACCAGGACAATACTACAGCACAGTTCATTAGATCGTATATAACGGTTATAATTTTGCGAAGCTCGCACTAACAGAGGATATTAGGTCAGGTAGGTAACGATGTCACAGTTTACAGTATGTTTGGTTCAATTTACACTTGTTTGTTGTAATTAGCGTACACGAACACCTGCATATACGGGGTTGGATTTTATTAAAAAAGCCCTTTTGAAGTCTAATTATTCCTGTTATTGCTCATGGATGCGAGAAATGATGGTATGGCCCTAAATGCACAAGGTGACCGTATATGTATGTGTATGGTGTATTTTAATTAAGGTGTATACCAATAAAATTGTATTTGAACTAAATTGTTACGTTTTATTCGTTTTTTAAATCCAGTGAACTTCTATTATACTAATTTTAACGTCTTAGGTGGGTTTATCAATGTGACGATAAATAAATTAACAAATAAAATTTTATTCGTAAGATAATTACAATGAAACGTTTATTGAGTGTTAAATAGAAGTTATCTGCAAGATAAAGCATTGTAGTTGCTAAAATTGATCTCCCATTTAGCAATATCTGTTAGCATCGCTGTAGCTGATAAGCATGTAGTGCGTGGTTTTCACGCAGGCGTCTTCATTTGCGGGCGCATTTATGCATAGAAAAAACAATTACAATTACAACAATTACTTTAGAATTTTAAGAGTGTGGTTAGTTTACTCCGACAAAGCCAATGTAATTTTTTGCTTTTGTTATAAATTATTTTGCTCTTCTGATATACCTATCTCTTACTAGTAAAAATGGATACAGTGATTGGATCCACCCTTCAATTAATTTAAAACGTCATGAAACATCTAGTTCACATTTAAAATCTTATTCAAATTGGTTTGATTTGCGCCGCCGTTTAAAATTAAATTTGACAATTGATTCCGAACAGCAAAAATTATAAATACAATAACGGTAATTTTCTGAAAGCAGTGGAAATGATTGGTCAGTTTGATCCGGTAATGATAAAACACTTAGCAAATGTAAAAAAATCTCTTGTACTGAAAACACACATGCCTCATTACATTAGCCCTGATTTTCAAAATGAAATTATTAATCTCCTAGGTGATGGTGTAACAAAAAATATAAGAAATGAACTTGAGGATGCTAAATATTGTTCAATTATTATGGATAGTACTCTGATCGAAGTCATACAGAGCATCAGTTAACTTTTATTGTAAGGTTCTTTGATTGCTCAAACGACGTGGCAAATATAAGACAAAGGTTTTTAGGATTTTTCCCTTCGACAACGACAACCGGTGAAAGAATTTTCGAGTATTTGACTGATACTATCTTACCTAAATTTAATTTAAATATTAAGGATATGCGTGGCCAAGGATATGATAAAAGCTCTAATATGCGTGACGCAAATGCTGGGGTACAGAACCGTATTATTGCCGTTAATCCTAGAGCTACGTTCGTTTCTTGTGCTACTCATACATACTTTAAATTCAGTAGTAAACGATGCTGCAAAATCAGTCAATGAAGGTTTAACGTTTTTTAGTATTATAATATTTTTCGTCATCTCTGTATACATAGAATATACAAAAATCAAATGTCAGTTCTCTTAATATTTAACCTGTACAGGAACTCGTTGGGAAAGTAGAATAATAGCTATCAGTTCTCTTAATATTTAACTGGTATAACACACACTGCTGATTCTTTGGCTATAAAAATTAAATCTTTTAAATTCGTTTGTTCCTTAACAATATGACTTTTGGAACAGATAAACGTTGTCAGTGAACTTATTCAGAACACGTCTACAACAATAAAAGAAGTGTCTTAATGCTTTACAAAATTTGATACAATTTGTTTCCACTCAGAGAACAGATGAAAATTTTGATATTTTCATGGAAAGGCAAAAACTATTAGCAATGAAATTGATGAAGACACGATTTCCCACCAGTTTCTACAAACAGGATTAGAAGAAAAAAACGTCTTTTTGTATATGAGCCGACAGATTAACCAGTGGTGCACCCTAAAGATCATTTTAAAATTTTTTTTATTTTGCTATTCTTGATTGCACAAAAAATTCTTTCGAACACCGATTTAACCATATAAAAGAGCATGCTATTGTTTTTAATTTTTTACTAGATATTAGAAATATTGATCGAGAAATAGTTAAAAAAGCTGTTTCGATTTAGACATATATTTAACTTACGAAAACGACAAAGACATTAACGGTGTAGAGCTGTTCGAAGAAATAAATACTTTTAAATCACTGGCAAGTGAGGACACAACGCCTATGGAAATTCTAAATTATTTTGTAGCAAATAATTTATATTCTGCTTTTTCGAACTTATGTACATATCTGTAGCTCTCAAAATTCTTGTTACTCTCTTTGCATCAGTCGCTACTGGAGAAAGGTCGTGTTCTAAATTAAAAGTTATAAAATACTATTTGCGGAGAGCAATGTTTTAGTGTCATTTGTCAAATCTAGCTATAATTATTTATTATAGTATATTATAATAATTTAAGTGATGTTATCAATGAATTTGCAACTAGAAAAGCTATTTGTATTTTTAATATTAAACAAATTCCAAATTGTTAACGCAAGACGAATTGCAAAAAGCAGGCATGATAATAAAATTTTTGGAAATTATAATTGTAAAAACTATAATTTGACTTACCAACTTAAATGATACTATAGTATAATTATATAACACTCTATTAATTTTCACGCTATTTTATGTTAATTAAAACAAATTTTAACTTTATTACCCTTACACCCTCACCATCATCTTAACCACTCGCACACCGCGGATTAAATTCAAAATTAGAATTAGGGATCCATTTAGCCACATGTTGTAGTGTTTATTTAATGTAAAAACGAATTAAAAATTTTTGGATATAACACTGTTTTCAAGCAATTAAACAAAGGAAATATTTCTAGAAATTGTTTTGTAGAAATAATAATTTGACCTACCTTATATCACTCTTTGGTATGATGCAACACTCCACTAATTTTCACAAAGTTTTAAGTTACCTAATTAAAAAAATGTTTATTTTTATCACTTTTACAATTTATATTAAATTAAATGAATATCCAAAGCATCTTCGCCGCATCCCGTTTAAAATCCAACTGCTTTGTGCATAGATTTAAATTAATAATGTTACCGGCGACGTATTAGTAAAAAAAAAGTTTACAGTCGTTTTTGTTACATACTGGAACTCGATTAAATGTAAACAGAAATACAGTTTCAAGGAGTTTGAATAAGGAGAATTTAACTCTATTATTAAAAAATTCAAATATGAATATAACTTCCCTAAGTTGTAAAATTGTTTAATATGAGAAATAATTTAATATTTTACATTATACAAGGTCATTCAAAGAACATAATCACCGTGGGTTTTTTCTTATGGAATAAGACGTTTTATTTTATTTTTAAAAACTCCATAAAAGCCATTTTTTAATTAAATTAATTAGAAATTATGATAAATAGCGTTTAGTTGGTAATAGATGTCATTTTCAAAATTTTCAAAAAATCAATCACTTCTCTACGTTTGCAGGCATTTTTGAGACAAACAAACGGCAAGTATATTAATGATTAATTTGTTCTTAAAGGAAAAGCAGGGGCATGATAATTATTTTAGGCGCAGGTGAGTCTCATAAAAATCATAATGTCCAATTATATACATTTGCTCTTAAATAGAGATTGACATTGTTTTTATAACAGCAATAGAATAAATAAAACATCACCATAAATACGAAATATTGCTTTAAGAAGTTAATTATTAGCAAAATTGTACAATTGTAATTAATTTTAATTTACCTTAATATATATCTTTAATTTTGTATTTTATTTTTTTTTAATATAATTAAGTATATCATCACCTTATTTACTACATGTGTTCTATTGGTATGATATGAAGTATACTTATTAAAATATTTACTGTAAAGGGCGCATTTTTTATTATTGCGCGCAGTAAATTCATACCTTAGCTGCGGGCCTGTCTGTCAGTTACTTAACTAACAATTTTATCCTCACATTGATAAACACACCCTTAGTGATATTTACTAGTTGAAAGCAATTAATGAATTACAGATGTTATCAAGGACAGTTAATATGGAATTAATAGTATTATCAGATGTTCAACTACAATGCTTTCACTAGCTTAGATCAACATTCTTGAATATAAGTATTCTTAAACAAGTAGGTTGAAAGTATCTAAACAAAAATTATTTCCTGATTTTGTTAAACAGACAGAAAAATTTGGCACATTATGAATTTCATAATTAATACAAATAATATATCATCATATTTGGCGTAGTTTCGCCGCTTAACTGGATATAAACTTACGCGTACTTTGGAACATTCTGACGTTGTCTCGTTGTAAACTAATAATACAGGTACATGCACTAAACTTTTGAGTACTAAGCAGACAGGGACCAATCTACCTGCTTCACAAGGCGTATCAACGTGAAGCAGTCGGCTTATTCACTTTGAATTGCAATTAGTGCTTAATTAATCGCCTTTGTAGTGTGTTTGACCCGTGATTGGTAGAGCTTATGTCCGCAGAACACGCATACGTAAGCTGCAATGCCACACAGAAATTAGAATGGTTTCACATTCCAGTTTTATTTAAATATTAACATTTGACTACAGAAGAATTAGACAGAAATCCTACGAAATAAGGCATTACCTTCCAGTGTAAAAAGCTAAACATCTTCAGCTTGTTTATTGTTAAATATGTGTATATATGTATTATCGAAGTATACACATCAGTAAATAAAAATGCCAAGAGGTAAATAGTTATCTGAGGAGGAAAAATTAAAAATAAATTGTTATAATCTCATCAACAATTTATAAAGTTGGGTTATTCCTACGGCAAAAATCGCGTTAAGGGAAGTAATCGAAAACTAACTCAAAGTTACCAGTAATTAACAGACGTATATAACAAATTTTGTTCGACAGTAAATGTTTTCAGTGGCTAAAAAAGGTTTCAAAACCACCCTTAAAAGAGATATATGTAAATAGACAAGACTGACATTTTGAAGATCATATGAAATCGAATCATGGAACAACATAACATTTTCTATCGAGAACAAATTTAACTTGGACTTCCATGGTTTAAAATGTTATTGGCAGGATTTGCATAGGAACACTGAAGTTGCGATAAGCCGAAATTTTTATGACGGTAGTGTAAAGATTTGGACAGTTTTTACCCATAACACTAAAATCTCTATATGTGTTATTTTTACGTGCATGAAATTAGAATTGTTACATAGAAAGTCAAGTCGGTAATAATACTAAATATAAACTTAAGAATAACCCAAGAACTAATCATTGTACCATAATTTTCAAATTAAATGCGAATTTTTCAGCATTTAGTAAATAAAGATTACTGTTTTAGAGAGTTTCTTCAGAGTAATTATAATCAAAGCCTTTATTTACTTAAATACACATATCCTTCTGAAAAATTCGAATTTAATTTGAAGATAGTACACGGTGGATCTCTTATGCCATAATAATCTTGCGGGTAAAATCAACAATATGCTAATAACATAACATTTCACAGTTCTGTAGTTAAAAATTCTAGGGAATTTATAAAAAAATATTATAAAAAAATTTATAAAAAAATATTCAAAATATTGTTGGTTGAGGGTGAGATATTGATTCCGTTTGATGAGTTTTATTTTTTCTGGTGGATCGTTAGGATTTTTTGATTCAAAATATGTAGCTTAGATTCGTAACTTGTCCGCAAATATTCGCCTACCTGACATTTATATCAAGCGGAATGTGCCTGAATTTAAAGGGAATTTTTATGAACAATTTGAAGGAACGGTAATGAGTAATTCCTTGTAATGCTTCCTACCTAATCTTTTCATGAGCTCTTTTCAAAAGAACAAAAAATTTGAAGGGAAATATTTCTTCAGGGTTTGGTGAAGGTATGTTGGCGACGTTTTTTATACAAAAAATGTAATCATATTATGATCATTAATTACGTCTTGATGACAGATTCGGCGCTCAACCGTGACAGTTTTTGTTAAATGATTAGTGTTTTGTGGGTGAGCCTGCGATTTTTATGTTTAATAAAAGCAACATGGGAAGGCAGTAGCATGGATGTGAAACTTTGTGTCACGTATGGCAAACCTGAAAACACAGAATTGCAAAAGTAATAACTGTTAACAGATTCCCACGTCTAAAAGTTAGCAGTCTCATCTAGATGCACATCTGGAAATTATAAAACAATTGGATATGACGATAAATAAAACATTGACACTTCTGACAGGGTCCTATCATAACAACCGTGTTGTTTTTACAGATAACGCCATAAACAAAAAGTTGTAATGTCTGCCCGTAATTAGGATAAATTTAATTTTCCAAATTTTGACAAAAATTCCATATCATGCGCTACGTGATTGTATTCAGGAAAAAATTTCCTTTTAAAAGAGCCACAAAAATTGCACGGTTCCAATTTAAAATGTTGAGGTTAGGTGAGATTACTAAAAATTTGTGCAAAAGAAATTTTTTATTAAGCGTCAATAAAAGCATTTAGATTACAATTTGAATTGCTTCAAACCGCATCTTAATATCTCAAGTAACAAAAAAGTTACGGCAACTAAAAGAAATTAGAAGATTTCAGTTTTTCTTCAATACTAAACAAATGAAGCGTGACAAGTAAACTTTGAAAATGGATTCTTAGCGAGCTTTTGAATCTACACCTTTTTGCTAATTTAACCGCCTCTCTATATCTTAAAATAAAAGTTACCCATGCTGTGCCTACGAAATCCGGGCACCCTGTATATAATTCTGTATTTTTAAATTTATATTTTAGCCAGAACTCCATAAACTTCTAATAAACGGTCTCGCTGAGACACATTGTATATCAATACCATAGAGAAAAATTAGATTAAAAATTTAACGTAAAAGAAGTAAGAAGTTGAAAAGGAAAAATAAAGGAAAATGCAATACTGAATAAAAGAAGAATAAAACTAGAAGCAAAAATACCAATAAATATTATTTTAAACAGTATTCCTCATTAGAAAGCTCATATAATTTAATCGAACCTGAACGTTTTACAATATAGGATATTCCCATATTATAATTATTATTAAGAAAAATCGGTATAATTTACTGCATGCATGTAATTAATTTCATTTAATTGGTAATTGATACATCGAGAGGAAAAGAAGAAATTTAACGAGGCAACACGTGTTCGCATAAACTTTATGATTCGCGTAAGTGAAAGTATCACTACACGCGAGGAGACGGGAAGCGGAAATCAAATGATGTATCTGCATATAGAATCAGTCTTTAAAAGCAATGCAATTATCCACTTTAAAAGTTAGAAGAGAAACACATTAAATTTCATCAGAGTAATAAATACGAGCTTGTTAAATTGATATAGCTACAAATAAAATGCATTACATTAGTGGTGGTGATATATACATGGAACATTATTAAAAGCCTAAAATATAATAATTGATTTATGTTGAAAGTTGTTGGTAGGAGTAGGCAAAAAGCACATTTAATGTTTGTGGATAAATTGTACTAATTTGCCGATATTTTCAATATGTGAAAGGTCAACGAGTTGGTGCGTGGGTATTGCTATTTGCCGAAATAATATTTCAACGTTATTACCCTTTGGCGACGACCGCAAATGTAGCACGTTTATATGGATAAAATTATTGACTCTGCAGCATAAATATGTATGTGTAAAGATTATACCTAATCAACGCCAACAACTGTTTTGTTTCTACACAGTTTTTCATGAAAGAGTAATATTGATTCGCGTCTCTCTGACAGAGTGACGTACGAATATGTTACGGTTCAAACGGCTTATCGCATAGAACCGTGATAGAAATCTGTTTTGAAGTGCTATTTAAAAAGAAATGTTTCTCCTCATACCACAGTACCACGATAATTACGAAGAATCTAGTGATGGTTTCTGCAATATAAACCATTGGTACGTACCATGGGCATAGTTTTATTGTAAGGAAATAAAAACACAAATGAAATGACCCAAACAGCTAAGTACGCGATCTTTAATCAAAGTGTCTTGGGGGTCTCAGGGTCTGAGATTTAACTGTGGTTTTTCCATGGTGGCCACAAATTGTATAGAACTATGTAGACAGTGGTGATACAAAATTATGTTGTCTTCAAACATAATTTTTGGAAAATGCAATTCGTTTAAACGTTTTCATTACATTTACATTGTTAAAAAATCCCAGCAATTCCGCAAAAAGAATCTTTTGTTAGTAATATTTTAATTCTGTGTCACTATATTTCATCAAATTGTTATCTATTCCCTATCTCTAATGTTTAGAGTTGACTAGTAAATAAAGGCAAACTTTGAAAATTGCTATTTAAATAAGAAATTGTAATGCTATTGGGTGGATAAACAAAATAGAGTGAAAATAACCAACAAAAAATGGAAGTATGAATAATAAATTAAATACAAAGATCAAGCAGAATAATTTATTTTCAATTATTTCGCTTTCTTTTTCAATGAAAAGTTCTCTCTCCTTTCTCAGACACATGTCTTTGGATTTTTGTTTTTGAAATTTAAAATATTAAACCCATTGCGTATTGTCATCTGCATTCCGTTGGTAATGTTGCCTCATCATGGAACAAAATGTCTTGTAAAATGTCGACATTTTTGCATTAATTGTTGGGTTTGAACACGAACTTAATCATTCCCCCAGCCAACTATTCTTAATGTAGTTCCAATGAATATGGATGGAGTGTTAAATAAAAATCTTAAACTTTGCCGACTATTATTTTTGATTTACTATTTTGAAGTGGTTTTTCCTACATATTTGCAATGACTATTCGATATTTGCTGTGATATGTTTGAAGGGAGGTACACCCTACTCAGGCGATTCAACCGCTACAATATCCATAATTGATAAATTTTCTGGACAATTTTTTCATTATATACATTACCTAATATTACCTAGCTCGATAACCGTTTGATGAATCTGCTTCCCCCTCGGCAAGTAGGTTCACTTTGTTAATCTAAACGAGAGCCCAAACTCCCAGCAGGCCACATTAACGCCTTATAGGGCTAAAATTTCATCGATATTTTCTCGAGAACCGTTTGATGAATCTACTTCGCTCTCGGCCAGATGGTTCATCTTGTTAATCTAAACGAGAGGACAAACCTCCGGGAAGGCACATTAACGCGTTTGAGTGCCGTGACCGTTCAAACTTTCATAAATTTTCTGGACAACTTTTTCATCATATAAATATTACCTAGCTCGATAACCGTTTGATGGATCTGCTTTCTCCTCGGCAAGTAGGTTCACCTTGTTAATCTAAACGAGAGGCCTAACTCCCAGCAAGGCACATTAACGCGTTATAGAGATAAATTTTCTCGAGAACCGTTTGATGAATCTGCTTCACTCTGGGCAAGTTGGTTCATCTTGATAATCTAAACGAGAAGACAAACTACCAGGAAGGTACATTAACGCGTTTGAGCGCTGTGACCGCTCCAAATTGATAAATTTTCTGGACAATTTTTTCATCATATACATTACCTAATATTACCTAGCTCGATAACCGTTTGATGAATCTGCTTCCCCCTCGCCAAGTAGGTTCCTCTGTTAAACACGGTATATTTCTAATTCGAAACAATTATCAGTTATGTTAATATATATTTCGAAAGTATGAAATTCCATTTTTAGGAAATTATCGGGTAAGCAAATTATTAACCCACGCATAATCTATGACACTTGAGTATGCGCAGCTCGTGTTTATTTACATAAGTAGAATTCTTCCAACATAGCGTCTAAGAATTTAACAAACCGCATACGATTGCCAAGTCGTGAAAGTAGCAGCAGTAACACATATAGATAATGTAAATATAATGCATATAATGGTTTTGTATGCTAATACCATTATGTTTTTCCAAAGAACAACAAATTGCATAGGTAAAGGCATATCAAGGACGTCTTGAGGAGTTTACGTATCGATGGTTTAGTTGTGCAGATGTAATTATAACTACGTAAAAATATATCAAATAGTAACCATAACTATAACAATATACGGGTAATATGGCAGCGTAAGGCCTTGTTCACAATGGGCGTAATACGTAAGAAACACGTAAGATATTCGTAATCCTTAAAGTTGAATCATGGAAAATACATATGTTCGTTCACAATAACCGTAAGAAAAGTTACGTCTTACGTAGCAACATATATAAGAAATACGTAAAGTTGAAATGTTCCCAACTTTATGTAATTTTTACGTGTGCTATATGTTAAAATCTAGTGACATTTAACCTTCCAATATTGCCAATATTAAATGCAGTGTAGAATTCTGCCCATTTAACTTGTATTTAATCAGAAATTTCCAAAAAATTGTCAGTTGTCAAATCCAAACACGATCTAAAACTCTCGTTGCCTTGCGTACGGTTTAAAATTTACGTATTACGTTGAATGGTCATTGTGAACAGTAGCGCAATTAAGTCTTCTGTATATCGTATGTTTATGTATATCTTATGTGTTATGTCCATTATGAACAAGACCTTAGTGTTCATTCATGGTGAGTAACTCATGTCTGCTAATCGTGTGGAGTTTCGTAATGTTGGCTACTTTCTTACAGGATACTATATTCATAGATGGATATTTTACTGCCAAATTAGTAGGTATGGATATAATTGATAAAGAATCAATTCGAGATACGGGAAATTATTTTTTTATTCAAACGACGAAGTTAACAACTGGTCGATATAATAATTATGCAGAAACACACACATTTATCTAGTGTAGTAATTTCTACTTAAGTATATATTTTTAACGAAGAAAGTAATAACATTTGAATGTTTGTTAAATATGTATTGTAAAATGCAAATGAAGTTTGAGTGATAATATATTAAGCACTGCTGAGAACAGATATTGATACTCAATAACTGTAGACAAAAGTATTTACTCGAATTATTAATATTTTATATGAAAATAAAACAAGTATACCTTTTATAATTGTAAAAATACTGTCCAATATAAATGATGCTAGTAATTCTTGTGCTTTCGTTTTATTACTGGAGCACAAGATGATTTAGGTTTTCAATATTATAGCAAAATCATGCAGTTTCAATTTAAACTGGCGCCTTTTTCGCTGCAATCCGTTTTCTTTTATACAGAGTGAGTCGTTAAGAATGGGAAATCTGGAAACTGGGAATAGTAGAGCCTAAAATATGAGGATTGACAGCGGCATGCCTTATACAAATGTTGCTCGTTTAAAAGATACAGGGTGTTCAAGTTAATAATTCAAAAAATAATATTAAAAAACGCTACTAATAAACTATGATTTAGTGTGTATCTATGCATTATTTCTTGTTATTATTTATTATTTACCTGAGCTTCGTATTAAAAAATCAAAAATTGTATTAATAGGCCAAACTGCATTGAAACTTTATCTAATATCTCGAAAACGGATCAAGATATCAACATCAAACAAGTATATATTTTTGATGTAAAAATGGTTGCTCTTTCAAATTTTCGATTCAGTTTATGTGATTCTACACGCACAAAAAAGATAAGCATCGATTTATCTATTCAGCAGTGTGTAATCAGCGCCACCTATGAGCAACGTTAAAATTGATGTCAAATTCTTATTCGTCATACTGAAAAACATAATAATACCAATTTTCAAATTGATTCTATAAAAACTTGCTGAGTTATTGGAAAATTTAGAAATGAAATTATTAACTTGAACACCCTGTATTTCTTAAACGAGCAACATTTGTATAAGGCATGCCGCGGTCAATCCTCATATTTAAGGCTCTACTATTCCCAGTTTCCAGATTTCCCATTCTTAACGACTCACTGTGAATAATAGTAGTAATAAAGATACCAGTCCGAAAGAAAAAATGTAGCAACTTTAGTCGTTTATTTAGAGTAATAGACAATTATATTATTAACTTGAATAAACCATGTTAAATTAGATAAATTTTATGCATTATAATTTTTGAAAGGCATATACATCCATATCTTAATAATTTTTAATGTATTAAATTATTTATGCACATAACATGTTCTAGTTATCAAAAACGCAACAATGAGAATATCATCTTGTAGCAATCTCACAGTAATGTGTGTAAAGCAGCCCGAACGTGGAAATTTCTACAGTACAATCTGAGTGTTAAAAATTCATAGGTAAACAGGACAAGGTTACCAACACACGAGTATGCACGATATAACCCGTGCTAGCGTTCACAAATATGTATACGCTGCGTTAAAACTTTAAACCCTATACATAAACTGAAAACAAGTGGGAACTCCGTGTTTGTTTTGCTGATGCTGAGAAGTGTGAGCAACAGTTTACATTTTATGGTCAATTTGACAAAACATGTGTCTATGTAAATTGCGCTTAATTTACCGGATACATAATTTACGAAATACGAAACTAAAATCACTAACTAAAAGCTCAGTCTCAACCGGGGTTTTATAATACGCTTAATTTTCCTGCGATATTACATCTAACGATTTTATCGCCGTTACCTGCTTCTTCTGCTCGATTTAATTAAAGCTGATCAGCTATTCGATTGAAATTTAGTACGTTATTAATTAAGTAATATATTGTGTTAATATCCTCTGTTATTGTCAACTAATCAAACGGATGTATACTAATAATTAAACAGCTGAAATCTACGTAATTGAAGCGTAATTGAATTTTAAAATAGAATTAGAATTGGCAATTGGCAATTGAAATAAGAAACTAAGTGGAATGGTAAATGCAATGTATTTTCTTGTTTATTAGCATTATTAGAGACCTGGAAATACAAAATTTTAACAGTCTACTCACAGTTACAATATGAAAATTTAGTATAAAAGTTTAAACAAATTATATTATATACAAACAAATTGCAACAAACAGAAAAACTCCCTACTAATGAAAGTATATTCGATTGAAACTAAATTTAGTTCTTAGAGGAATTCAGGTTGTTTAGCAATTTAAATAACTTTAAACTTACAGACGCTTTTTGCGCATATCTTTAAAAAATCATTTCTTTAATGGTTGCTAAATTTTTGAGAATAATATACCTGAGCAAGTAACTCGTAAGTCGAGCTCGATAATTTTAGCCGTAAGAATGATTATCTTGATAAGTTGACATTTTTTGGCAATTAAAATAATATTTTCACAAAAAATCTACTCGTTCTTCCATTAAAATAAAATAGCGGGCCCCCTAGTCCTAATTTTAACACGACCTCCTAGAGAGTTGCAATTTGTATTTTGCAAATCAATATGCTCAAGGGACTAATTTGTCTGTCAAAAATTGCTAAAATCATCTCAGATACGTATGATATAGGTATATGTGATATACCTATATCAGGTAGGTGTGTTCAAATCTAGGAAATGTGTTTTTTTAATTGTCGCGGATACATTTCGTATACGTCTACTTTATGTACTATTACTTACATGTCAACTTGCTGGCACAAGTCTTAAAGTCTCTACTGACGGAGGTACTATTATAATGTAAGATGTTTTCTGAAGCACTACTTGCGAGAACACGTTATCTGTCATTAGTAGTATCATAAATATAGGCGATAATTATTAATTCTACAAATAATCTATACTTCAAAGAAATACATAACAACAAATTTTAAATTATAGTTTACTTATTCCTTTTTGATTAAATAAAATAAGTGAATAAATGGAACTACGATTGATCAATGAATTTGATATGATATTGAAGAATTTGTTCGAATCGTCATAGACTAGCCGAACTTTTAATACATGTATATTAATACGTACTAGGAAGGTTTTGTTATAAAACCAAATGAATGGTTATTTAATGGAGGTATCTTCCTATATAAATTTAAACACTAAAAATCCGTTATTGTGCAGACAGTTATAGCAAATCTCAACAACATTTCTACTTACAATAAAATGGACAAAAAGACTTGAAATAAAAGAAATGTGTTTCAATTTCCAAAAATTGTATTAATAAAATTACGACAGGTTTCGCTCACACCGTGGATTTGTCAAGCATATAATACTAACTAAACTTAGGTTATAATATCTGTTGACATTGGCGGGGGTGGTTTCTTGAATAAATTTAAAAGTGGGGAGTTAGATAACTCTAATTGGTTATTTAATAGTAAGTTTGTATTTTTGAATTTGTTGATTTCTAAAATTTCTAAATTATTTGAAAGAACACTTTTATTTTGTGTACCTATGCAATATTCTAAAATTGTCGTCGAAATCGTGCCCACAACAACCGACTCTCATTATGCTAAACACTTGTTTAATATAATTTTATTGATACAATTTTTGGAAATTGAAACACGTTTGTTTTATTTCAAGTGTTTTTGTGCATTTTATTAAAATGGAATTCCAACAAGTAAATACCAATTCGATCACAATTTCTACTTACAATAAACACAAGGTAAACTTCCGTTTTAGCTATCTTTTTTATGAACCTAATCCAGGAATGAGAAGGATTTACAATTTTAGTATTATGTCCTAAACTTCCTATATTGACCTTATGTAGATAATCTAAGAGGAGCCCAATACAAATTATCCGCCTACGCTATAAGAACGAAATTAATATTAATATTAGCTTGGTTTAAACGGAAAATACTGTCTACAGGTAGGCTTAAATAGCATACGTATTGGTCTAGTTCAAGTTGTATACATGTATTTTAAAGTAATCTTTCGATATATACATGAAAGAGCTTTTAATAGATTTGCAATACTTAATTTTTACAGCATGGTTCTCTACAGTCAGATATAGATTACCTGATTGTGCATTTAGTAACTAAATTATCAATGGCAAACGCATTGCCAACAAAAATATGTACGGGATGATTCAGTGTATACAGAATGACTTCATGCTGAAAGCTTTAGTTAACGATCGATGGATGATTAAAAATATACCAGAAATGCCTATATTTTTTAGAAAACTGAAAATGGTATTTGTATTATGAGTTTTTATAGTTCCTAAATATAAATGTTTGGGTTGTTACAAGAACTAAAAACTACTACTATTAACTACTAAGCTACCAATTGTAGCACACAATCTATCAATTTTCTGACAATACAAGCAGATTGCCGTAATTTGAATTACTCTTATAGCAATGACAAAAACTTTTACGTATAAAAAAAATAAAAAAAGAAGAGAGAAACGGTCTAATATTGACTGCAACGAAGTATTATTAGGTAAAAGTAAAACTGAAATAAAAGGATTAATGAAGCACTACAGGAAGATGCCGCAACATACACAAAGTACTTTAAAGAAACTCAAAGCAAGATAATTTACTTTAATAAACAGATACGAAATTTCTAGCAGGATATTAAAAAATCAAGAAAAAATGACACGAGATTACTTAGAGACAAATAAAGCATCAAATAGATGGATACCGTATTTCAAACGATTACTAAATGTACAAGAAGAAAATATGTGGTGGTCAGTGAAAGAAACCGACGAAAGCAACGGAAGAAATGGGAAAAAGAAAGTAGAAGAATCAACAGAACTAGAATTATATGCCAGTATAAAAGCACTCAGAGACAAATAAAGCGCGAGGGTGAATTGAATGAATCAGTAAAAATTTTTTAAAAAGGAAGAGACAAAATTATTGTATTTCATGCGGAGTACATGTATTGACCAAAGAATACAAGAGCGGTACGACGATGTAGTCATATACTAAAAAAGAGGAAAAAGTGCGGCAACAGCTGGACAATAGCGTAATTTCAAATACAGTGGATGAATGTGTACCTAGTGCATACATGTACATATATTGTTCGTAGATATTAAACAGTGAAATACAACTTATATTTATTAAATTAAAAATAAATATAGCATACAATTTGTTTAATTTTGTTTAAAGAAAGCAATTAAGAAAAATGTCCGCCAAATTTCTTGGAAGGTCAGATTCGACGAAGAAATTTACAGATTTTCTTCTAATATACACATGTGGGTTATGATGCATTTCTTAGTGGACTGCAGCAGTTCTAGGGCCTGTTATTTTCAGGTGTGCGTACAGAGAAATTTTAGGTACGTTCTATTTAGTTTCCAGGCCACAAAAAGACTGCATTTGATTTACTTTAAGGGTTCCAAGGCTAACTGATAACATTAGACTAATGATGACCTTACGTGATAACGCCTTATCGAAGTTTAAAAAGTCTAATATGCCTGGGATTATTACAAAAGGCTTCGTAATCTAACAACAATTGCTATTAGATCCGAAAAGAATACATATTTAAATTATAAAGTTACTCATTTGAACCCGAAAGATTTTTGGAAGGAATTGAGTGATCTTAATATTAAATCTAGGTCAACTACAAATATTTCTGCTTTTCTTCAGAACGTTGATCAAATTAATAAGTATTTCTCCAACATTTCTCAATTTCAACCTGCTCCTGAAGTGTTATCTTTCTATAATAGTAACTTTAAAATCCATAACTTGAGGTTTTTCTTTTCGAACTGTAGATGATGACTTCATTCTAAAAATTTTATCAAATATTACTCCTAGTACTCCGGGTTCGGATAAAATTAGTTTTAAGATGTTGTATCTTTGTTGCCCTTATTTGATTCCGTTTCTTGCAGATATTATTAATACATGTCTGTTGAATGGTGTGTTTCATTGCCTAAGATTAGTTCGCCGAAAGTACTTAAGGTCGTTAGACCCATTACTATCCTGCCCACGCTGTCAAAGGTCTTGAAGAGAGTAGTTGACGTTCAATTAAGAACTTGTCTAAATAAGTGCTACCTGCTACTCAATTCGGTTTTTGTTCTGGTTATAGTTATATGGTTTAGCTAATATCTCTGATAATATAATTAGATCAATTGATGATAATAAACTTTTCATTCTAATCCTTCTGGATTTCTCCAAGGTCTTTGATACAATAAATCATGATATGCTTCTGTCTATCCTGAAATACGCTGGTTTGGACCTCACTGCACGAATTTTTTTCAAACACTATCTTAGTCATAGATCTCAAAGTATTGTGTTGGGTAGTTTTAAGACTGAATTGACATTTT
Organism: Holotrichia oblita; assembly: GCA_023690525.1. Lineage (NCBI taxonomy): Eukaryota > Metazoa > Arthropoda > Insecta > Coleoptera > Scarabaeidae > Holotrichia > Holotrichia oblita. Next base: position 42,517,309 of record CM043018.1, on the reverse strand, counting down.
TGAGTTCTAGAATTCTTCAGGGTTCAATACTATTTTCCAGCTACGCATCTCAGCTTTGCTTGTTATAACGGCTCAGTTGCAATTTTCATAGTCTGCCGATGACATATGTACAGTTATATTATTCTTTTTGCATTGATAATTTGCCAAATTCTGTTTCTTAACAACGATTTGGAGCAGCTTGCTGACATTTCCAATAAGCATTGCTTATAACTCAATGCTAACAAATCTTACTTTATGTTATTTGGCAGGAAAAAGTCTCGTACCATTGCTTTGCCAAATATTAATATTGTCCTTTTCAATTCTTCATTGGAACATAAAAATCTGGGCTAATTTATAGATGTAGATTTGCGCTTCAGGGAACATGTTGATCATTTCATTTGTAAAGCGTTCTATAACCTTAAAACTCTATTTCCAAATCGTCATATTTTTGGTACCAATGCAAAAACATTACTCTGGATTCACTTGTTTTATCGCTCTTTAACTTTTGCGATATTATATATGGTGCATGCCTTCTGGCTGTTGATGTCAAACGTATTCAAGTGATCCAGAATATGACCCGTAGGCACCACATCTCCCACAAATTGTATGAGGCTTCTTGGCTTAACATGCAGAAGCGCAGATTTTTCCATTTTATTACCGTTTGTCAGTCACTCATACATTTTGGTACTCCACCATACCTTGTTGCTAAAATTAGGTTTAGAACGGACATGCGCAATGTTAACATTAGACGCAAGGATATCATAAACATTTCCCCCCATAAAACTGGTTTTAACAAGCGCTCTTTCTCATAAAACCTAGTGTCGTACTATAATTAGATTCCTTCTAGCTTAAAGATTCTTACAAGACCAGGTTTCAGAAGGGCTGTTAGAAGTATGCTGCTTGAACAGCAAGCTACTGATATTTTGAGATAGGTCGCGCGGGCACGTACAGTGACGTGCTTTAGTACTGACTCAAAATGCCATAAAACTTTATAAATATACCCCTTATGTACGACGATATATAGTCGACTGTCCTCGAGGAATGAGTCAATACTAAAGCAAATCACTCTACATGTATAAATATATAGTTGTCATGTGTAACGGGTTATTTCTATAGTTTCACTAAAAGTAGTTATTCTTCTTTCCCTTATCTTGCTTCTACTTTATTTCTGTCACTCTCTCTCTTCAATTTCTACACTTCTTTGTTCTTCACTCCTTCCTTTTAGTTGTAATGTAGGTAGTATTCGTAGCAATTTACTATTAGTCTCTGTCCTAGTCAACTTGGAAGAACAGCAAATGCTGACAGTTGGGTAATTGGTTCTTTGGTGGTGCTGGGCATCTTCTTACAAACTCTCAAATCGAACAGATCTCTTCACTGAGAATCTGAATATATCTATAGTTCCAAATTTCAGGTCACTTGTGCGTGAATGAGATGTTTCATTTCGTACGTAGCTTTTCGCAGGCATTATATTAAGTTTTATTAATGCAGAATTATAATGTTATTTTTTGCGCTACCAAATGACGAAATATAAAACAGAAGAGTAAAATATTTCAAAAATATTACAGAAAATTACTTCCTTCACATTCACATATATTTCAATATCATGAATATGTATTGTATAACTTTTAAAATTAAGTAAAACCGTTTGTGAACCATATGAACAAAAAATATAAATCGTAATGCGTCAACCATAATTGAAATAAACGGCTGCTGTTTTCGAATATTTACGCATTTATTTTAATTGGAAACTATCGGCACACCTAGGGCGAAGCAATCGCCCATCGTGATTAACTGCGTTCGGTATAATTCGATGTTGATTCCACATTCAAAAAATATAGCAACACCTGCCTGTAGTTTGCAGGATGCATATACATACATCCATTTGTTCAATTTGCTTCTCTCAACTGATTTGAGTCGGTTATCCAGTCATTAAATTGATCCTCATCGGTGATAAAGTTAATTAAATATAATTGTTATGGTGTTGGAATAAATTTATTTAGGTGAGCTTTACATCGTTATTTTACGGTGATGATTATACTCGCACTTAATTCCTACGTGTTTCAATAGTAGATCTAATTTGTGTTTATATGCTTTCCTATTAGTACAGTGCAATATGCTGTGGAATATTAACGCAAACATAAAAAGTAAATGTGTATTTATGAAGATTATACTAACAATAACTACGTTTGTGTATGTGACTCTTTTAACACGTTTTATTATTTTTGCTCTATTGCAGCTGTCTTGTCATTCGGGTACGTACCTAATAGTTCGCTTTTACGGCATATTTACCTACATTGTTGTCAAAAACGTTGTTGACATAAGAATCAAGTACTCACTATATGCCTTGCGGTATTTACTAAAGCGGTTATTATTTCAGTGATTATTCTATAAACTAGTTTCCATATCAACGCACTATGACAGCTAGCATATCCAACCTCTGCTACCTGTCATAGTGCGTTATTATTACCAGGCCTACTATAAAAGAATCTAAAAATAAATAAATTTAATTCTTTTTGCCAAAAAGTAATTTCAAAATATGCATAATAATATTTTTCGATAACTTGTAAAATAGTCAGAAAAAAATAAAAGCGAAAATTACTAACTAAATACCATAAAAACTAAACAACTTAATTGAATTAAATAAACGCCATGTAAAAGGTTAAAATGCGCAACTTATCGTTCCCGAGATCCCCATGCAGTTCATTCTTATCTTGGACACAGTGTATATAGGTACTTCATTTTTCAAAAAAATGCTCGGTCCTATAAATATTTATAAAACACAATACGGATTAGTTCATGCTTATTAATCCGATGATCAAGCAAGACGAATTGAATGTTGCTAACTACTAGTTTACTATTTCTGTTGGGAACAATTCAAATTTTGTACTTTTAATTGTGTATTAATTTTTATAATACTAATATTCGAATTAAACAGATCATCATTATTGAAATCAGGAAAAATCTCATTCGTAATTGGGTTTACAATTCCCAACAACAGAAATCCATAAACGTATGGGTATGGTCTAATTGATGAAAATAATTTTAGGTGTTTCACGACCTACTATTCAGCTAATGTAATAATAATAGTCGGTTCAACTTTTAACGGTATTGCACCAATCTCCCTAGGGTTGGTTTCAAACTTTTTATTGCTTCTTGATCTTTTTTAGAAATCATTTATTAAATATCTTATTTCACGTGAAACAGAGTGAGGCAACAGACTTTTGATTTTGGGAGTGTGCACAATAAGATTGATAAAAATTGCTACTGAGATGTTTGTATAAGTTTAGATAATTTAAACAATATTAGTAGAAATCCTATTTTTAAATGTCACAGGCAATATGCAACATTACGCCCAACGATATGTGGTACTAAGAATAGATGTTTGTAAGCATTACATGCTTAGTTATTATTATTTATAACTTTATAAGTAAATTTAGGCTGGGACCCATATTAATGTGCATTAAAACGTTCATATACATATGGCATATTTATTAGAATTTTAGGGTAGCTAGATTAATTTTCCTTCACTTCAGTGAATAGATTAAATATTCTATCAACTTTATAATCATAATTAACTAAGTTAATGTCGACTGCAAACTACAGTCTGCAAAGAAATGTTTCGGTAAGTGACTATATAGCATGCATGATACGTGTTTTGTTAACACATTTAATTGTGACTGGTATAGAAACTGGATCATTCTATGATGATATCAACACTATACAAAGCAAATTCCAAAAATCTTGACAAATGGTTCTCAGATAAGAATATTTTAGTTGCATTTAGTTCTATTTTAGAATTGTTTTTGTTTCTGTTTAATTTTATCCATTTTAAGTTTGATGACTCTAACAAGAATCAAGATAACATTTTTACATTAAACTCGAAGTAACTTGCATATTTAGAATATTATAATTTTGGAGCGGTGAAATAAGTACTGCTTTTCATTTCCGGTTATAAAGTTTTTAGTAAGTCAAGTAGTGCTAAATATATGATGCACTTTAGGTTGATTACTGCTATTAATTCGTCTGTTGGTCGAATATAGCGCTAGTTATGTTATTACAAAACAACTTACCGCGCCCTCAAGCAAAACATCTTGAACACTCACCTGCAAATAAAAGACATAAATTACTATAGATATACGATTTTAATATATCACAATTTTTTATACAAAAAAGATTAACTTACTCAAGTAGGATCTTAATAATAAGTACGAGTTTCCAACCGTAATCGCCAGAAAACTAACGATTTATCATATAATACAGTCAGCGAAATTTCTCTAGTTCCTTCAAACATTTATTAACAGTATAAAAATGACCTAGAATTAGAAGAAATTTAACTTGGATGGGTCTGATGGTTTCAGATATAATTGACACTATTTCGGAAAAACAAGTTGGGATAAGCCGAAATTTTTGGTGGCGGTAGTATAACGACGTGGGGGGTTTTTACCTATAACAATAAAATCCATGTATGGTTTATTTCTATGCGAATGGATTCTAACATTTAGTTTAACTTAGACTTTGGTGAACAATTACCGACGCAAGACTAGATATTTCAGCAAGACAATGCAGCTATCTATAATTCCAGGCAAGGGAGTGGTTTCACCAAAAGGAAATCAATTTATGACCTGCACTCCGAACCGATCTCAATCACATTTGGGAAATATTGGCAAGATATGTGTATGCCAATGATAAACAATTCCACTTACTACTAAGTTTAGAACGAATGATATTTTTTTATGTATTTACATATTTTATTTATTAATTTTAGGTTAATGGACCTATAGAAATTTCGCTGTTCAAAGTTATCATTATTGTAAATATTCTCGGTATTTAATAAACGTAATTATTTTGATTGTTATTTTCTCTTGCATTTATGTTTATTTGTAGTTCAGCATTAACTTCGACGCATAATTTGTCGAAAATATTAAGAAAACCAAATAGCTCACATGATACTACAGAAATTTGGCTGAGTGTATTTACTATCGCTCGGTTATCGAAAATTACAAAGTTAATTCAGGACATTTCACAACATACTTAATAGACGCGGTACCTGAGTCAAGTACCTGAGTACCTTGAGTCTATGTAAAGAATTTCAAAACATAACCGTAGAATACAGTGATATTCTCTACACGTTATCCAAGCTTCAGGGCAAGGCCAGAAATACTTTCGTATGAACTGTTGTTTCGATTTAGGCAGAAATGGCAAACATCCACTGTGATATTTCGATCTTCAATCGGTGAGAGCGAAGTCAGTTTTAGAATTCCAAAACTTCGCGTGTAATTCGCGAGAACAGACATGCCATTTTTGAGTGCTGGTGTGCCTACTCACACAACTCCAGCAACAAATTTCAAAAATTTTATGCACATGTAATAATGTATTATCGATGAATTTCAACAGATAGGTAATATCTTAAATAGTTAATATAGTTCTGATTATCTCTGTTTTTAGGTTTATTAGAACAATAATTAAGGTAATTAGAATAATTTTATGCGATTATATCCTTTAGTTTAGTAATGTTCTAAAAACTAAATATTTCATCCTAATAGATTACTTTTTTTAAAATAAAAGTACTGGTTGTCAGTTAATACATAATATAAAGGTTTTTATTGCTCGTGGCAATTGTAAAATCTAAGCCAACCACTTGGAACTATGGCTAGCTGTTACCATATAGGAATCAATCTAATGGTAGCTTTCAAATTTCAGAACCAAAATCAAGTAAAATTTAAATTGGTTTTCTATGTTATTTATAAATTTGTTTTTTTCTAATAATGTGATTTATGTATTATTATTTGTCAACTACTTTTATGCCATAATAATTTATTCAAACGTATTCTAAAACGTAAATTCCTAATTGCACTTGTTTTTGTATTCTCCAGAGAAACACAATTGACGTTTCAATTTAGAAACAGTAAGCTCTTATAATTAAAAAGATGAAGTCTACCGTTACTAAATCAAACAAAGGAGAAACAGTTGGTTTCGGTTTAGCAGCGCGGTTTATATACATTTGGATAGCGGCCCTGCTCTCAATCTCAGCTTTATGTCGTCGTCTTTGGATAAATTCCATATACTAGCGAGACACAAAGTTTTTTACTAGCACATTGCTGACAAAACGCGCAAGTTTTCTTTGGAAATTGATTTCTCTCGTCTATATTCGTACATTTGTCACGTTTTTATCTCGCTGTGTGTATGGTATCATCCGTCAAAATAAACGGCTTCACATTTTCGACGTTTATATCTTTAGAGAATTGGCATTTATTGTTTTCCGGTATTTCATGTATTATACAAACTGTTGACTGACAGATAATACGATAAAAATTGAAGACCTTTATATTACAAGCTGTTAAGTTTTTTTGCACTTATGACTTGTGTGTTTCATGCCTTGCCACATAAAAACGTTATTTACAGAAGACAGTGCTGCTGAATATAAATTTTGTAGCTGGGAGAAAGCAAAATTATATATTTACATGAATAATAGAAAATATGTACTTTATTTTGGTTAATTATTGTCTATGTCGATGCCGTTAATTTTTTCAATGCGGTAACAATACGACTCAATGCTTGATATATTAGGTCATTCAAAAACTGCACATGGACGGATTTAATGTGTTGCTCTTAACATTTACAAATAAGAAAGGAAAGAACAAAAATTACGAAATGAATGAGAATATTTAGAGACGCAACATTATACCTAATTTATTTCCAAAAATTCCATACTTTTTCAACAAAAACATGCATTTCAATAATCTATTGTAAAATTTGTTCTTGTGTCATAGTCAGTGAGATCGCATTATAAACAAATGATTTTAAAGTTTCTCTTATAAAAAAGTAAATATATGTAGGATCTGGTGATCTTGGTAGCCATTTAATTACTCCACCTTTCCCGATTTATCTGCCACGAATATGAAAATTTAGAAACTCCTACCTTTGCAAGAAATGGAGCACTGAGTTACCATTGCCATCTTTTCAGATTTATATGCAGATCATAACTAACCTTCTAAACGGATTTTGTAATGCATCGATTAACGATATGGGTATCGATCTATCTGTATGACTAGTGTTTGGAGGAGTTTATCTCTAGCATATATACATCCAACACGGAACAGCATATTGAAGTACCTAACAGAAACTCCATTCTAAGAAGTTTATATAGAAGCTCTAAGTCGTGGGATAGATGGAACGGACAAGAAGCATATAGAATAATTCATAGCTTTGTATTCACAAGAACTAATACTCTTAGAACTATTGGAACTTTCTACAGAGAATAAAGATAAAACTATTGATATCAATTAAGTTTCTGAAGAAAGGACAATAAAGCATTTAACTGAAGATACACTTCTTATAGACGCGATAGATGTCATATTTACCGAGACCAACGGTAGCAGAAGCGATAAAGTTGTAAGGGTTTTATCAGAAAGCATTACTTGTAATAAGCAAATATAAATTTAGAAGAAAAAATTGCACAAACGACTCGAAACAATTAGTACCTACTTTGTAAACACCCTACATTCTTTACATAATAGAATCAGATACATAATTATTAACATATTACACATATTTTCCCAGTAAAATTTAATTTTCTTAATTTTTTTGATCACCAGAGAAGTTATTTGTTTTATACAGAAAACATAATCACAACTATAAAACCAGTTGTTGATAACCAAAGCCAGTAATTATCATGGTCTAATTTCAAGGCAAATGGGCATAATATAATTATGGAGGATCTTGTGTTGATGCCAGTTTATAAAGCACTAATGCTAGTGCTAGTAGCAAGAGCGAAAAATGCCTCGCTATGCCTTGGCAGCCGTATCCAAGAAACAAACTAGTCAGTGTCGATATATTTATTTAATGTAATTTGCGTAATATAAACGTAATCCCACTTGTATATAAGCATTCTATTTCATAGTAGATAGTGAAACTATGAATTTCATAATACCATTGTCAACTGTCAAATAAATTGCATAGGTACAAGAAAATTATGCCAGGAAAAAAACTTGGACCACAACAGCAACTAAAATTGATATTTAAAGTATCCAGCTTGTTTCCACTATTGTTGTAAAACGGTTATTATCCATTTCTGAAGGGTCCTTAAAATACTTTATATTATATTATTTAATGCATCAACAGTTAAGAGCTTAAGTAAAATTGGACGTTAAATATGTTCTATTATATGCTATTGCAAATTACTGCAGCTGCGTCATATTGATTTCGGCAAAAGTCCCTGCTAAGCAAACCGAGATACAAAGCAAACTTAGAAATGTAATTTGGTACCAATTATATTTTGTCTGCTAGAATATCCGCAAATTTTGCTACAAAAAAGTAACAAATAGTTAGATGATTGGTTTGGTTGTACCTAATTACATGAACACATATTGATATGGCAGTGTTATTTCCCTTTAATGAATTTCTGAAATTGACAGTAAATGTTTGGAACTTATAATCCAGACATTAGAGCAAATAAAACTTATAAATAATAAATGGCAATAAGGACGCGTAAATCTACCGACCGAGGAGTATAACAATGCAAGGTACATTTAGTCATTACTGAAACTTTTTATCAAATTTTAATGAATTAATTTGGAAAATAGTCTGAGAATCAATACCAGATTAACATTGGAAAAACATCGTTTAAGTCACCAATTTTAAAAATTACGTTATTAGTGAGTGTTAGTGCTCTTAACTAGAAGCTTATCACCACTACAGGCGTTATTTCATCAACTATTTGTATATATTCATGTTTAATAGGTCTTTAGTTTTATTCTACGGTAAGTACGCATTCTGTTTTATCTTAATGCAAATAAAAGAATCCTTTTCGAAGTCTAGAAGCTTTCTTTCACACTCCTAATTCTTTCTCGTTTAATTAAAGAATGTTCTATTGGATGTAATTCATTGTTAGTAATTAATTCAGATGAATGCGAATAATATTAATCATTGTGTCGCTGCCAAAGTACAGGATGCTATAAACTGAATGGACGTATATATCTACTACACTGGAGGTGCTGCAGCATCGCTTACTTCTACGTAAGTACTAAAAGTGATACGAAAACAACTACAACTTCTGTGCCGAGTTCTGGTAGGCTTAGTGTTTGCAATCGTTAACAACGGTGATAAATTGAAAGAAACATTTCACATATTTGCTACAAACAAGTTACTGTTGAAAGGAATTTGATATTTTAGTGAAATAATTATATCAGGTTACTACTACAATCTACATTAACTATGCTATAAATTAAATCGAACCTGCTTATCTTATATTTCCTGTACATTAGGTTTTTATTTTCCAGCAGGTATGGTAAGTAGACATAAACGAGTTGTAATTATCATGTAATATATTGTAATGGAAGAAGTCAATTACGTAAAGTCAAAAGATGTTGGCAAATGTATTGATTTGCCGACTATAGTCGCTGCACTATAGGTAAGTATTATTTCAAAATTTAACATTGTCGAGTAGGTTGTACGAACTAAAATAATAATTGATTATGAATAAATATTCATATATGTATGTACATATATATATATATATACGAGTGCATGCATATTTTGCTACTTACGTTATTCTTGTTTGAATATCTTTCTAAGTTTCTTCGTACCTAAATATTTATTATTTAAATAACATACGTGGTGGCTAATAATTTTTTATAACAGCCTGTTGTGTTATTAATGTTTGCAGTAAGTCCGTTTCTCTCAGCGTATAAAATGTAAACTATACTGGCATAGGATGTCATACGGTGATAACATGGACATATTTCGCAGATATCGAAACTCCGAAATATGTAAGTAAGAGAACAATGTGAAACACACCACACGCCATCAATAGAACTTGGTCAATCTTATAGTCCTATTAGCTATCAGTTATATGCATAACAATATCAATTACATAGGAAACACCAATAACCTATATACTAGGTACAGTGACGTGCTTTAATACTGACTCAAAGTGCCATAAAACTTTGTAAATATAACCCTTACGTACAACGATGTATAGCCCACTGCCCTCGAGGGGTGAGTCAGTACTAAAGCACATCACTGTACATATACACAAGTTATATATTCTAAACAACAAGTAACTAGTTTGAAAACCATTTATGAAAAAACTTCATACAATACGTCTCTGAATCTCGTGAAGGTAATGTTAAAAATCTTGTTAGTATAATTTTACAGTCTATTGCTATTGAAAAACTTATTCGCTCAAACAGTTCGCCAACTATGAAACAGCAATGTTATGTAGGAGAGGACGAATGATCTAACATTCCTGCCTCTTTTCACAAGGTATTAAACGAAGCAGAAGACATCATAAAAGTTTTAGCAGCTCGTATAGGTTTCCGATCCGTACGTTTCTAGCAAAAGTGTACCTAAAGCATACAATTTGAGAAAACCGCAACACAAAGTAAAGTTCTTTTAGAAAATGTAAATGTAGGTATTCGCCTGATAATGTGTGATCTCTTATCATTTGATTCAGACTTATCATGTATCTTTTCTTTCAATATAATTTCAAATTTCAACAAATAAGAACTGAGCATCCTAGATTAAACGGCATATAGCTTAACCTAGATGTGAATATTGGAAGTGTCAACGTCTAGCTTATTGCAGTGCCATCGCAACAATTATAATAGTAATAATTATGTTTAATTTAAATCGTCTCTTGCTATTTTGTGAAATAATTAAACGAACTTATATGAACTTATCAAACTCCAAGTAACTTGAAAACGTCTTGCAGGCCAATTGAATTGACTAAATTTTACACTAGAAATCCTCCAGCTACGCTGTCGAACTTTTAATATTTTACAAAGTTGCATACTTCATTGCCATGTGACACATTCCCTCTCCTGGGATTTAACCTAGTGATTAATCATTTGATGGTAAAAACTATTTCCTTATTTCGTAATTTTCTGATCTTTCGTTCAATCAATCTATTTATCGTAGCGATATTGGAAATCACATCTCACAATTACTAACATGAATTAATAAAACGTGTGTAATTTGATTTCATACTAGAATTTACTGCAAAACTACATGGTAATTTATCGGGAATTCTATAAATGATACCATCTAATTTTCTCAATGCCGCACTTCAATTTATTCAAGAAAAATTGAAGATGTCTCCGTTTTTCTTGTCAATTAGTTTAAAATAAATCGAATAAGACATTCACTATCCCACGAATTGTTATCTATAATTATTTACGCGCGTTCTTGTTTTGTACTGTATATGCTACACCTGAAAGATATCATATACCGTTTGCATGGCTGTCGTATGTATCACGTTTCTTTCCAACCATACGATGAGAGAAAAACAAACGAACTATTAATTATACGCTTACCCGTTTGAATTAAACGACCTCTCTTCGTAGCTAATGCGTTAATTACCATAATTCTGTGTTATTAACGGACTCGGTGGTACTCCGTTGAATTACCTCGATGTATAAGAACAAAAAGACAACACTATGGCCAACTACGAAAACGAAAAGATGACGAAGAGAGAAGTCGACGCACAGTAATTGGCTTATTTATAGCCCACACACACTACATAAAACTTATTCAATTTACAGCTCTAATACACGCATACATATACGTACATATGTTATTTGTTCCTTAGGGCAGTCTGGTATCACGACAAATGGTTATATTATGCGGAAGTTTTCTTGTGATACAGAGGAAAATATTCGAGTACTTAAACACAACTGTCTCGACGGCAAATCGCCTGCATTTGTCATTGATGTTCCGTTATTCATCAGAAGTACATACGTATACTAGTGAAGATCGTACTGTAATCTATTGCACGACAAAACCTTGTCCTTTTCCATTTCATTTTCTAATAATTCTAAACATTATCGAGTCCACAGAAATATATAAACATATGTATATTCACTGAAGCTGACAATCCTGTATATAAATGATTTCTTTGCTTGTAAATATTTTTCTTGGCAGGCATGATTACATGATTTCATATTATTTGTCAATTTTATCCAATAAATAAACCACAAGACACTACGTGTTCTGGTACTACTATAGCTGTTGATTTCGTTCTAGAATTGTAAGATGGTTTTAGAGCTACTAGCACCTAATGTGTTTTGTCAAAAAGAAAATACTTGGCAATTACACTGTAACTGCGAGACTTAACAAAACCAATAGCATATATGTACACTACCGTCCATAAGTATTTAGCCACCAATGTTTTTTCGAAATTCTTGGTTATAAAGTATCTATTATAAATAATGTAAATAGTAACAAAGAACCTTCATACAAAAACACATTATGAGTAAATTTCAATCGAAAATGGTCCATTAGTAAGTTCTTAGAAATATAAATTCGTTTTACCTATTGTGAGCAATAACGGGATTATCCCTGTTAATGTCACTTTCTTGGAATTGTGAAGTAAAGTTTGTCGATTTTGTAATAAAATTTTATAATCCGAGGTTTCTTTATACCATATCAGTGGAGTTTGTGTTAATTTGCAATTTTCTGTTCTTGAGATAACATAAAATCGAATTGTAATCTGCGAGTTTTGATATTTGTTAATTATTTGTGTTATAATGCCGAAAACTAAAGAGTTGTCGCTTGAGATGCGTGCGTTAATTGTTAGTAACCATAGAAGTGGTAAAAGCAATCGACAAATTGCACGCGAGTTGAATATTAGTAGACAAACAGTGGACTACAACGTAAATAAATTTGCAAGTGGTGGTAGTTTATCCAATAAAAAGAGAAGTGGACGACCGATCACAACTACGCCAGCAGAAGATCGACAAATAGTAATGATTAGTAAACGAAATCGGCGAAAAACCGCGCCGGAAATCGCGGCTGAAGTAAGCGTGGGGCGCAGAAAACAAATTAGCGTAACTACAGTGAAGCGGCGCTTAAGTAAAGCTGGACTCCACGGTCGAGTAGCGGTGAGAAAACCCCTTCTAAGAAAATTAAACAAGCGGAAACGGTATGCATGGGCACAAGCACACAAGAATTGGACCGTCGAAGACTGGAAACAGGTCTTGTGGAGTAACGAGTCGAAATTTGAAATTTATGGCTCACGAAGACGCGTATTTGTGCGAAGGCAGGTAGGAGAACGAGTGTCGGACCAATGTATTGTACCGACTGTCAAACACGGAGGAGTTCGGTGATGATTTGGGGGTGTTTCGCAGGCACTTCTGTCGGGGATCTGGTAAAAATTGATGGGATTCTGCGAAAAGAAAGGTACAAAAATATTTTGCAACATAATGTGGTACCATCGGGGTTGCGACTGGTGGGTGAAAAATTCACTTTTCAGCACGACAATGACCCCAAACACACAGCCAAAATATGCCGAGATTACCTGCATGAAAAAGAAGAGGAGGGCAGTCTTACAGTGATGGAATGGCCCCCCAATCTCCCGACCTCAATCCGATTGAGTTGTTGTGGGATGAATTAGATCGGAAGGTGAAAACAGTCGCTCCAACATCAGCAGCCGTACTATGGACCCTTCTCCAACAAGAATGGGCCAAGATATCGGAAGAAACTTTGACAAAATTAATTGCCAGAATGCCTCGCCTATGTGCAGCTGTTATAAGAAATAGGGGAGGCTATATTGACGAGACCAAAGTTTGAGTTAATTTTGTATTATATGTTTGTATGTGTGTTTGTACATATGTAAATATTAATTAAGTACCATTATATAATAATATACTCCCTGAAATGCGTTTTCATTTCGAAATTCTAAAAAAAACATAGGTGGCCAAATACTTATGGACGGTAGTGTATATACATATGTAAAATATGCAATTTCGTTGGAAAGCAAATAACACTAGTAGCCCTAGTTAATAGTATGAAGTTAACATTCAAAAAATGATCAAATTATCTTCAAACTACGCTATTAAAATTAGAAGTCTTTGCAAGTTCAATAATTTCTCTTACTCCTTTTCTTTCATGTTAATATTGATGATATATTGTAGCAATATATGTACATAGATCTAGTTAGAGTCTCAGCTACTACATGTTATTGACTAGCAGAACTATCTCAACACAATGCTGTATTTATTGTTGCAAAAGAAGAATTTTCAAATAAAAAATTTTTATGTAGTTGAAATGGTACACTTTTTTATAGTAGTAAAAGACTGATTTGTTCATTTTTTACTTGTTTATATTCTTCACTGCATTGCTAGGTGATAGTATACATAGCTATATCAAAGAATATCTTTTCAGTACTGATTTTTTACTTGGTGAAGTGGAATGTTTTTGTTTCAACAGACAAATAAACCAGACATCTTATCTTATTTACATAAATGATGTACAATAACAAGGGGCCCCATTACAACTGTATCGTTTGTGAATGAAAGAATACAAGCAGAAACGGGAAACAAGAAATTTATAGTGTTAGTTTAAAAGGAAATATGTGCACTTTCTAGTCAATTTTACTTTATTGTAGTTTACAGGCGAACAAAAAATAGTTGACGTTTCTTTCATGATGTGGAGGTAATATAAGAGTACTTACGTAGTGAGCTTCATATACATATACAATGGCCAGAAATTTCTGTTGAATTAATTCAGTATTATTAATTTAGATTGGATATCGAGGATATCACTGAAACCTAATTAGCAATATTAGTCATTCAATATTCAGAACTTATTGTTTGATGATAAGCGGTTCCTAAAAATCACAATTTATTATCAAATAATACGCTGTGTTGACTTTGCTCGAACTATTTCTTTAATGTTGCGTTTAAAATTAGTCGAATGCGTTTGTAAAGGTGATTATTATTGTTGTTTTTTTAATAAATGTAAACAAACTACTAATTAAAAGTTGTGAAATGAGCATAACAAACTTTTCTGTTAACATTATTTGCGCAGAGAAATCTGATCAAAACAAATCTGGCAACTAAATTATTTAACTAGAAACATCGAAATATTTAGTTAAAATACTCGTTAATTATTTAACCAAGAATATCATGATGTACCACCAACTATAAGATCTACAGTGACTAAAGTGATTACCAAATTTACAGAAATTGGATCACCTACAGAATATCAGCATCATCATTTATTACATAAACACTACAGCAATTCATACAAGTACATAGTTGAATTAAATATACAAATATGTAGTAAATCTTGAGAATAGACAAAAGAAATACATATTTTGTAGTGTCTGAGCCTGGTCATGTCATAATTGAAATTGTAATGAAAGCAAACATTTATTCGTTGATTTTTTTTTAATGTGGTGGGTGCTTAGTTGCAGTGACTCCGTAAACTGTATCGCTTGTCTGGCTATCACTGCAGCTCTCGCGGTGTAGTTTTTGTGTGTGTATATTGTGTTCAATTGGCTTTGTGACAGCATCATATCGCCTTTTATGATGCCGCGCTGTTAATCACTTTGCTCCCAACAGCGAATGGCAAGTCGATCCGGGATCAAACTCTCTGAAAAAATGTCACCGTCACAATAATAGTCAGCCGCCTAACCACTGCGGCCATCGACCCGTTCCTTGATATATACTTGTTATATTAGAACCATTACTTTGGTTTTTCATGAATTATACTGAAGAAGAGCGACACAAAACTTAACAATTTTGGTCAGTAATTCTACTTCTACGTAATTTCTTTTTTACATATTACCGTAGGTAACTAATGTTATTGGAACCCCTTTTAGCGTGCTACTCATATGAACTCTCCATCAATTACTGCTACACAATTTAGAAATTTCAATTTTGCAAAAAATGTCTTGTAAGACTTCATGATTAGACAAATGCAGCAATAAGATTTGCAAATATTACGTAAAATACGTTGGTCCTCTTCATTAAGGAATACATTTATATAAGCTTACAGTAGTCTCTATGTTATTATTTGTTGTAAAATATCTTATGAATTGTTATCCCCAAAAAGCGTGTGGCTGAGGTAGCCTCCACCTTCAGTATACCTATTATCAATTTAAATGTATCTGTTTTTTTGTCTTCGTTTTATCCCTTTATTTGGATTTATTCTTTAGTTTGAGCTCTTTTAACTGTTTCCATACAATTTTTCTTTTGTCATTTCCAAAATTACTTTTAAGTCAAGAACTGTCAAAAGGTTAAAAATGATAAGAAAATATAGGCGTTAATGTTGAATATCATATGTGGTTACAAGAATCCACTTAGGAATTAATTCTTAATAATCATTTAAATAGTGGAAATTTGAAATATATACAAAACTATATCTGCAACATAGCAGAACACGTGTATTCCATTTTAAATTAAATACATACATAATTTCATGCACACATATCTGTCACGAAAGTGTACCTGTTAGCGACATATACATTAAAGACAAACAAACCTACTACATCAACAGAAGGACAGCCGCGTAATATTACTTAAATAATGTACTGAGGCAAGCGTCAACAGATAATTTGTAACCAATTATTATGGTGGCGCAAGATCCGAACAAATACTTAGCGCGCCTACTTGGCAGGGCTAGTAGCACAATAACCAAAATCAACACAACAATTCTGAAAACCGATTCCCCTACGGTGCCAACAAGCACTCGAACTAAGCTATTGTGGGGGCCCATTAGCGGCCACCGGCAAATGAATGATTGTTGTGGACGGTTCGTTATCGCCGCACAACACTTACGACAAACATGAGCACAAACATAACAATAACACTAACAGATAGAGCTGTGTTCAACCACTGCTACATCTTAAATATTCATGAAACGCATGATTAGAGGAAGGAGGTAGAAAAGAGGATTCTTTCCACTGGAGTGTTTATCTCTACAGGTAGACAAGTATGTGTGCACGCGAGGATGGTAAGCTTTAAGATGAGTCATTACGGTTTCCAATCCATATAATTTACAACTAATATTTACTTATCGAAGATAGCAGATGATAATATTAAAACCAGAGAATATGTATATGTAGATTTATTAAAATCCCAATATTATTTGTTATTTTTATAATATATCAGTTTTCGCTATCCTATAGCCCGCGTACATTTTAAATGCTAAAAAATGATAATGATACAGCTGTTTTTGATAAACCCGGGCATAACTTTAACGTAACAAGTCTGGTTTACTGTTCAGTAATTCAGTTTCTGGTCAAGTAATTGCTGCTAAAAGGACTAAAGAGGTACACACCGTCGCTTCTCAAGAAAAGTGAGAGACCATCACTGTAGTAGCTTATAGTAGCAGACCGAAATTATTTATCATCATACTGCATATTTAAAGAGAAAAATAATAAATTAGAGTTGGAAGATTCCATGCCAACTGAGCTGACTGTAGTGATAAACCGAAGGTCTGTGTACGTAAATAATGAAATATTTCTTCATTGGATGAGAAAACATTATGTTTCTAGCAAGTTGCAGGACAACACTATACTGCTTCTAGATAAGCACCAATTCCATTATAAAACGGTGTCTGCAAGTTGCTTCAAAATAAAAATATTTGTCTAGTCTTATAACACATTATTTACAGTTCCTTGATCACAGTTTGCAAGCTGTTTTAACCAAACATACAATCAGGTAATGAAATTGGATCGAGATAGAAGACAACAATCTTCGTACGTGAGTTCAGTGCATTACTAAACATCACATTATCTCGGGCAGCTACAATTGAAATAGCCGTAAGTGATTTTCGTATTTCTGGTGTGGCCCTATATAATCCACAGGCAATATTAAATCACGCTTTCAATATATTGGACATTTATTTAGCTATTGCTCAAATAGTGGGTAATTAACGATGTTCTTTTCAAAGTGACTCTACAGAAACATTGCATAAACAATTCATCTGGCTCACAAGTTATGCCTCCAAGTTCTACTAATAACAGGACAAAACCTCCTATGTTCAAAAGCTACCTTTTCTTTTATATGAGATAGCCAAATATTCCATCGCAAAAAAAGGTTAGTTAGAATATTTTTCTTTATAGTCTAGATTCTGAAGCTTAGTCACAACGGGTAATAAATGTTTCTAAAGAACAATACTTTTTAGAACAAAAGTTATGGAAATTCAAATCATGCAACATCTCGCTCATGTTTACTCTAATTTCTTAATATGAAATTTCTAAGGAAATTTGAATCCTTGAGAAGCACATTGCGTTGCAAAGTCTAAATTTTAATCTGGTCGAATCCGAGAAGTGAATGACAACATAGCTACAAACTTTAACGGAAGCTTTTGACGTCACTACTGGCCACTGGTATAATACGGAATTATAACGGTCATATAAACAACTCTAGAATTAGCTTATTTGATTAGACTTTACTTTCTCTTTGTTTAAACTTCTAATTGCATTTAGTCCTTTTAACAATTTTATTTTACGTTTTTACAATTCATGTATAGGCGTTTATGTGGATAAGTATGTAAATGCTTATATGCGTCAAATTTGATATTCATAATGAAACAAAAGGAATCAATTTGTTTACAAACGCAAGCTTTTAAAAGTTGTCGGTTTACCCAGGTAACACCAAAAATCCTCTTATATTTCTTCTTATATTCTCAAATTTAAAAAAAATCCTGTTAAGATCATTAAGTATTGATCGAGCTGCACGTGCTATTTCAATCTATTAAGTTAACTAATTACTACTAATCAAACGAACGTGAAAGCGAAATCTTTCAGAGTGGAAATAAAATTATTCAGAGAGCGTGTGTAAAACACCATCTTTTATCCGCCTAAAGATGTACAACATCGATAGTCCCTCCATTAAATTTAATTACCCCTCGATAGAACGCATGCCTTTGGCCGCGAAGAAATCAATTACTGGATATTATCGTGCATTTAGGCTTCCGACTCTTCTGACCTTTCCCTGGCAACTTTCACACGAAGCCTCCTTGCCTATTAATTACTGTTGTTATTTCAGTTGTCGGTTGCTGCAGATGCAGTCGTTGAGTTCCTCTTCCTCAATGAACCTAGCGTGGGGTCGCCTAGCCGATGGTACAGCGGATGATTTATGAAAAGAAGATTTATGCTAGTAGATAAAAACGGAAGGGTAATATTATTAAGTCAGTTATTGGTGCCAATTATTGGAATGAATTATTGCCGCTATCGTTACGTAGATATCACACATACTGCGGCTTCCATCGAAATAAATATAAAATTAGTAATTAGATATGAGAAAAATAGGTGTATAACATGTAACTAATACTGAGTAACATTAATTCCAGATTAAATGGACAAGTATAATTAACACAATACATTATATTATGTGGTAACGAGTAATAACAGAGTTGAGAGAACGGTGTTATGTGAAACTTATAAGCAAACACAACAAATATATACAAAGCCTATGAATAACAATTACTTAATGGTAGTAAAATTACAAGAAATTAATTAAGTAATTAGTTTTACTTAAAGACCGGTTACAATGTAGTCAGTTGGAAATAGAAAAGAAGGATATCTATTGGTTGTGTTGGAGTATCACAAGAATATAACTAAAATAGCAAATTTATATTTTTAGTTATCAAATGTTGTTTAATGAACGCACAGTCAGAGCTTGTTGAAATTGTTTAGTTAGTATAGCAATTGAAAATGAATATGGCTACTTGAATTACGTTTGGCAAACTGCAGATTACAAATCTCGGAATTAATTAATAATAACAAAACAATTAATTGAAGTGACAATTCATTTACCGTTAAATTGAACAACTGTTGCGCAAGTTGCTAAAACTTCTCTCCGGCTAGTAAAAATAATCATTTACAACCAAATCCGCGCTAAAGGCGAGATGAGAGATCCGTTAGCTCTTTTAAAGTCTTCGTCGCCGTCTTTGTCTCTTTGCCGTCATATCTTCGATGGTTTGGTACTCACACCAGTACAACTATACTACAACTAAGACCGAGCTATGTTAGTTTGAATTCAAAAGTTCAGGCCTCTGGTGGTGCTTGGCATTCTGGCGATATACATACATACCTATTCTTTCGAATATTTTTAGAAACGTAGTATTTTTGCCTGAAACATCGTTGAAATTATGCCTAACGCCAATAAAACTCTAAATATTGGTCTATTTTGAATTATCACTTCAAACTGTTTGCAGAAGCCAAATCTTGGTATTATACACACATAGAAGTAGTTTCTTGGATTAAGTAAATCTTACTTGAATCGAGTATACGGTAGGTTCGTATATACGCAAGAAAATATCTATTTGTTACAAGTAAATTAAATTCTTGGAAATTCAAATAAATATATTTTAAACCAAGTAATTTTTGCTTATCAGAAATATTATATTTTCTTCATTTAAGAATCTCATTCTTGTTGCAAGTACTTATGTTATTCTTGGATAAAATAAATACTTGATATTAAATGCGAGGAGTTAAGGGCGATATTTATAGTTCGTGCTTCAGGTTGTGTCGATGCTTGAGCACGCGATTTTGACACATTTTTAATGACATTCATGTCAAAATCGTGTGCTCATGCATCGGCACAGCCTGAAGCACGAACTATAAATATGACCCTAAATTATTTAAGACAAGACTTACTTATTGTATTCAATATACTAATTACACATACGATATGTTGTATATACATACATATTATATAATATACATATACACTTAAGTTAACCTAGTAATGATATAGTATTTGCTACATATTTCACAATAGAAATATAAATTATTTATTAGGTTAACTAGAAGAGAATTTACTTTTTCAAAAGTTTATCTTTTTTCAGTTACCTATATTTTAATTACATAATATGGAAGCCTCTTGAAGCACAAAAAGAAATCGAATTTAACACTATGCCAATTAGAGTTTGAATTTTTAAATCATAAAAACACCTTTAGAAACACTATTTTATAAAATGAATTAAATATAAATATACAACATTTTATTTAGTTCCAACATGCTTAGATAACATAACGACACCTTTGCCTAATTAACTAAAAATATATTTCTAGATATTAGTTGAAATATTAAGCACATTAACACTTGCAGAAGAGATCTTTTATAAACAATATACTATATCTTAAGAGTACTTAAACAGATTAAAATGAGAATCTAACCTAAAATTAACCAGTAGTATCAATAGTTGCGTATAATTCAACAAACCACTGTTTGATACAACTTCTACCAAGATAATAAAATTCGCGATGTGTATTACCACTTATTAAAGAGGAACCAATGTTTGACACATTCACGTAACTTTCGCACAGCAAATCAATAATTGAAGGTTGGCCACTTGGCGTTTACTCATATTCGCAACACTACATCCCCCACTTCAAATGAGGTCTTCATTCTAGAAAATATTTACTTGATTATAATAGATTTTTAAGAAACTCATTTATTTTAGTCAAGTAAACATAATTTTTTGATTTTAATATATTTTCTATTGGCAAGAAAATATTTATTTGTTTCAAATAAATATATTCAAAGAAGTCTACATCTTTGGCCCAAGAATACGTTTTTATGTGTGTATGTATGTAAGTACATAATATGTTTTCTTTCCTATCTCTGGTAGAATTTGAAGATGACCCACTATCAAGTATCTAACTAGAAGGCCATATTTTTTGCAAGCTATAGTCAACTAAATATTATTTTTAAAATATAGTTTCCAAGTTTTGATATGGAACTGACGGTAAGTTGATAGCGTTCTTGAGATTATTTCTTTTGGAGTTGAGTGTTTCATGTAAGTTAGTGATTTCGAATGACACCGAGATACTTCATTTCATTCAAGTTTAGATGGGTTTTCTGCAGTGTAGGTACCACTAAGAATAGCTGTCTCCTTGCGGTAAATGGTACGACAGCTGTTTGTTTTTGGTAGATGTTTAGAACTATATGTGGTCTCGAACTGTCACGGTGAACAATTCATGCGCAGTCGTTTCCCTACTTTAGAACCTGATGTGATCCTATGTTGTTCCAACACATCATTTTTTTTTATGTGTGGTGGGTGCTTAGTTACAGTGACTCCGTAAGCTGTATCACTTGTCTGGCTATCACTGCAACTCTCGCGGTGTAGTTTGTGTGTGTAAGTTGTGTTCAATGGCTTTGTGACGGCACCATATCGCCTTTTATGATGCCGCGCTGTTAATCACTTTGCTCCCAACAGCGAATGGCAAGTCGATCTGGGATTAAACTCTGAAAAAATGTCACCGTCCCTCCAGAGAATTGAACGCCGGCACCTATCGTCCTCCCACAACGATAGTTAGCCGCCTAACCACTGCAGCCATCGACCCGACTATTTACACCTAGTTATTCAGTATTAAAACAACAACCTTTGATTAAACAGTCGTAAATAGAAAGCTATAACATATACGCACAATATACACATTACTGTATGAAATTATACCCTCATCGATTCTTACGTCAAGGATAAAAGGTTTGATAATGATATTTCATATACAGTTAGTTACGATTTGACCAAGGCGTTTCAATAATTGCGAAAAATCTATCAATAAATGTCAAGGGAAGTTTACGATTCTACGTAAAATTGACATTTCTTTAAATATGTTTTAACAATATTATTTTAAGGGAGTTATTCACATTGATCCTTTTGAATTAAAATGCCCTGTATGCTTAATTTATTCCAGTAATGTAATTTCGATTTAACAACGAATAAGATCATAAATAAGTCCCATGTTCACATCATAAATGATTCAGGAATTCGATGGTATATTTCTAATTTAATATTGATAGATATTTCGTACTATTATTCAAATTACCGTATCAAACCTTTACCGTAAATACGGGATTAAATCGACATGCAATACACCGTCGATATTTCATGCAAACCGATGTTAATAATACAGGATGATTGATTGTTGTCAGCCAACGCACAAATATGATGTGGAACCCCGCCGATTACGGTCGCTGATACAATTAACGTGTTCGAAGTGTCTGCTATTAATTATTAATAAAATGACGAGAATTATTCGAAAGCGCCATAAACATGCGACGGGACGCAGCGTTAGCAGGTGATAAAACATAGATTCCGACAGTTTAAGCGCGAATCTATCAAACCTATGTTAATTATAACTTGGTTCATTTTGCAGACCGGAACGTGACTGTTTGTTTGTGGAACTAGTACCGATGAGTTGCAACTAGTAGTAATATATTGGTGTAGTGTTTGTAATTCATACACGGATAAATGAAAAACGTACAGCATTTTGGTAACTACGAATTTTAATTAAAAAATATTTTTCTACAGTCGACGAAATTTGTGTTTCAAAATCTGCTCAAAATTCTGTTACCTGTCAAAATAAAGGGTTAGAGGAATAGATTGAATTCATAATAAATAATTCATGCCGTCTTTTACTGTTCCCTAATGATATAGATTAATAACTAGCATTACTAGCATCACCAAAAATAGGTAAATACTAGCATTTTGTATCTTCCAAAAGGATGTCGACGGATTTGTCTGGACGATTCTGTCTGCTATTCATAGCATCTGAGTAGGAAGGTTCGAATTTCGATAGATTTAGATGTGATAAACTTAATTGTATTAGTTACTTCCATTTTAATTCCTCGGAGACAGAGATGATTTATAACTCAGGAAATATTAAAATGATAAAAATCAGCAACGAGTATACCTAACATAAAACCTTGCTTAAAACCACGTTTCTTGTCAGGTGTCGAAAAACTCAAGGGGAAGATATCAAATAACAGAAGTTAAAAAATGGGATTATAACTTAGTAAAAGTAAGAGTCATATTTTAACACCGAAGTATTTATTTCTTGGCGTAAGTACATGTATATATAATGCATTCCTCCAACCGCCAATTAATTAAACATAATTTTTTTTAAATATGTCGACCGGAGATGGAGTCGAACCACCGAGCATTGCTATCGCGGCTCACTCGCAACACCGTTGCGCTACCGAGCGATTGTACTCCACTATTAATTTTTCACAAATATATGCGAACAAGATGTAAGGCCTGGATAGGCAATAATTTTAACACCAAAGTATTTATTTCTTGGCGTAAGTACATGTATATATATATTAGCAAAAAGAAGTTAACTGCAGTATATTTATATATATTTAAACGGGTCGATGGCCGCAGTGGTTAGGCGGCTGACTATCGTTGTGGGAGGACGATAGGTGCCGGGGTTCAATTCTCTGGAGAGCCGGTGACATTTTTTCAGAGAGCTTAATCCCGGATCGACTTGCCATTCATGCGGCATCATAAAAGGCGATATGGTGCTGTCACAAAGCCATTGAACACAACTTACACACACAAACTACACCGCGAGAGTTGCAGTGATAGCCAGACAAGCGATACAGCTTACGGAGTCACTGCAACTAACTCTAACCTATTTAAAAAATGTATTTTTCTACGACTGTCAATCAATATAAGCAATATTTTTATTTAAAATGTGCGTCTATGTATGGAATTAAATCATGAAACTTTGTTTGGGGGACGAAGCCACGGACACATCGTAGCCATATATTATGTCTACGTTAAGAAATTCTTCGCTGTTAAAATTGATGCCTATAGATGGCATTTCCATCTCGTGTCATATGCATTGTGATGAAATTAATAGGTATCGGATTATGTCTAGTTAGTGTAATACGTCCGTCGCCTTCGTCTGGCAAACGAAGAATCATGGTTCGATTCCATACATGAACGCATATTTTCAATAAAGAAAGAGAAAAGAATGATGAAGAAAATATATATAGGATGAGAATAAATCGTGAAATAGCGCGAGAACTTTGGGCAGAAGAGGTGGTTAGAAAGATAAAACAAAGAAGAGTGAGATGGCTCGGGCATGTGTGGACAGCGGGTGCGGAATCGAGGTTGCAGTCGATGTTGGTGTGGGAGCCGCCGGGTGCGAGGAGTCGTTCAAAACCAGTTTTAGAACCGGTTCCAGTTCAAAACCGGTTGATCGATTTTAATGAACCGGTTTGAGGAAAAATCGCTTAATCCATTTCTAAAATTTGGCGATTTTCCCAGCACTAATACATAGAAAGATGTACAGTATTAGACAGCATAAAGTTGGCATAACTAATTAAACTGCTTTCCCAATTTTCAGACATTATCAACATTGATGAAAATTAGAATATACATTAAATAGTAAACCGTAACTATTGTAATTCTTAGAAATAGACAGCTAATAATTTTAATTAGAAAAATATTATGAACATTGAACCTACTATCTCTCGTAAGTTGCAAAATATTATTTGATATTTTGATAAATACCATGTTACATATGAAGTTCGCGTAAAATCGATTCGGATATTTGTTAATTACTAGTAATACATAAAACGCTACCTTACGATCATGCGTATTTTTATTATCAAATGTAATGACATTAATTTAATATAATTAACAAAACATTTACCTTTCAATTTAAATTGATTTTCAAATACATACAAAAGCGATTTTCGTATTAAATAATACATTGAGCCAATCATGATAGTTAATGCTCAGTCTGTCGCGATAATGTAGACGTACATTTGCTGATAATACCCAGCAATTACAAAATAATTATAGTCCATAAAGAGCCACAGTAATACGAATGCTGAAAGTAGTACTAATATAGACACCTCTCCTAAAAGGAAATATCAAATTATTTAACCATTTCATTCATCAATAGTTGCATGAGTATTGGAACAGTGTTATATTATAGATATTGTACCTACATATATAATATCTCTGAGGAATTCTAATGGTACTAAAAAGCTTACAGACTTCTAAACGAGTTTATAAACTTACATTTATCTGTATTTTCTACACATGGGTGTGTTACTGTAATTTTCTTCATTTCTTATTCGTATGTAGAGATTCGTATCTACGCAGTGTCAAATTTAAGAATTAGCTGCATACATTGCAACAGATATAAGCGCAATTTTAGTTTAACATTCCTTCATTTGCATTATTTATCACTGTTAGATCAACATTCATTTAATACTCATTTTTATAACTAATCCGATAAATAAATGGAAATATATGTACGTAGTATGTATGTAGTAGCTATGTACTTGCCTTGCAGTACCTTTAATATAGAAATACTAAGGAATGATCTAGTAGAGCAATATTAATTTGTAGACTTAATAATACAATTTGCATCATCACAGCAATTGGATTACATTATGATTTTACATTATGATTTTCTTTTCTTCCAGTACATTATAAAACGGATTTTTTGCGCGATTGGTTGTTTTTATCAGTTTACCGTGTGTGTTTCCACGACGGTAAGTTGCGATTACTAGCTGCGATGTGTAACAAAATGGTATAATTTACTTACCGTTCACTGAACGGTAAGTGAATTAAACAGAACCACAAAACAGAACTAGGAACGACAGCATCAAAAACACAATTTGACTTGTTTGGAGCAAAACCATAGAAACTATGGAACAGCCATCTACCGGTTTCAGTTCCAAACTTCCTGATTTTCACAAATTTATTTATATAAATTATTATTATTATTCTAGAGATTCCAATCGCACAAAATACATTATAAGCATGTCGAACGTTAAGGGTTATCATTCTCAGGCAATAATAGGAGTCGTCGCTTCGCTACTCCTCCAAACAATTGTCTTCGAACGGTAAACAACCCTTACCGTTCTCCATACTTAATATACTATAGTTGATCAAACGTATAATTTAAAAGCTATAACTAAATTTTACTTATATATCAATCAATGGGTGGATAGCCGTAGTGGTTAGGTGGCTGACTATCTTTGTGGCGGAACTATAGAAGCCGGGTTTCAATTCTACGGAAAGACGGTGACATTTTTCGGGAGACATGAAATGCGATCCACTTACCATTCGCTGCGGCGAGCAAAGTGACCAACAGCGCGGCATTATAAAAGGCGAATTAATGCTGTCACAAAGCCATTTCAACACAATAATTACATATACAAAAACTACACTGCGAGAGTTGCAGTAACAGCCATACAGCTTACGGAGTCACTGCAATTAAGCGCCTACCACACATAAAAAATATATATAGTGGACAAATTACACCATTGCTAAGGTTTATTTAAAGTTTACTGAAATTTGCTAAAACGGTACAATTACATTTGCCACGCGCTGTATTAAATAGTGATGTATAACAGATAATGATTATTCTCTGTTATTCATTTTGATAAACACGAATAATCCAGTCTAATATTGGAATAAAGTATCTTAGTCATTAATGAAAGAAATTTTACGATTAGTTACTTTGAGAATAATATTCATGAGATAGAACTAAATCTATATTATCCTTTACTTTTTCAAATCTCAATTCAACAATCATTCAATCGACATCGACGCTTATGTTCAATTATATTAAAAAGCTACATATTACCAAACTACACCAAACTTAGCGACTTAATCAAGAACGGTTAATATCTCAGTTTTAAAAAAATATGAAGAATTTCTTATCGTTACTCTACATTGTTTTGCTTTCTTTTATGTACGGTGGGTGCTTAGTTGCAGTGACTCCGTACGTTGTATTACTTGTCTGGCTATCACCGCAACTGTCGTGTTGTAGTTTTGTGTGTGTAAATTGTGTTCAAATGGTTTTGTGACAGCATCATATCGCCTTTTATAATGCCTCTCTGTTAATCAGTTTGCTCCCAACAGCGAATGGTAAATCGATCCGGATTTCAACCCTCTGAAAAAATGTCACCGTCCCTCTAGAGAATCGAAACCCGGCTCCTATCGTCCTGCCACAACGATAGTCAGCCGTTTAAGCACTGCAGCTATCGACCCGTTTAGTTCGCTTACTTCATTCAAAGTTGTAAATTTATTGAAGAAACAAGCCGAATTTGAATAATTTTTTTTTTAATATACCGTGTAGTCATATAGTTATAAGTTACAAAGTACTACCAAAAGTTTGAACTTGCAAAAGTGGCATAATGAGGAACGATGTAATAATAACTGAAAATTCAACTACACCCAAATATTATGGTTTACTAATGTCTACCGTCTTTGAGCCATTATATCCAGTACCTACTACGCTAAAATCATTGGTAACTTTTATTTTATTGCTTTGGAGTTAGGGATAGCTGGCTGTTTAAAAAAGCAATTTAATTTACCTATCTGTTTTGTGTTGGCTGCTTTCGCTAAATAATAAGCTAATCTGAACTAATTCTTCAATATCAAATCTTTCCGTACCAGAATGTTTTAATCAATTTCAATTATTCTTCTTTCAACAATACCATTTACTTCAAAATTATAGGATATTTCATGGAAAGTGCAATTAGGCCTTTTTTTCTGAATTAGTAATAAATTTTACATTATTATTATTAGGTCAACTTCCAGAACAAGAAATTAACAATGTTTTAAACATTCGTACCGTAGAGGCCATACCGTACCGTTTCTTGTTACTTTTGACACAAAGGTTGAAACATCTTTTGGCACTTTGGCATTAGAGCAGTACACTCGATGATACATAAACATTTGAAGTTTTGTAGTCATTGAATATCTTATCATTTTACAAAGATTTACTGTACGACCTAGATACTAACCTTATGAAGTATATTTTATGGTTCGTTCTTCTCTATTTAATTCTTCTCTCTTATTTCCTTGTGTAAATTATAAGTTTATTATTTCTGTTAAGTATGCATTAGTTAAAACGTAGTAAATAGTCAGTAAAAACTCGATATTTATTATTGAAAGTACGATCTACTTATTGCCAACATTTAAAGTTTAGAAATAAAGGATATTAATTTTTTTTGGAATGCAGTTTTTTACTACGAGATTTTAAAAAATTGTAGGTTAGAGTCATTATCTTTCAAGCTGCTGTACATATCTGCGTTTTCAATCTCCTCCAGATCATCTTGCTAGATAGCAGGCTTACTTATTTCTTCTTGCTGTCCGACTTCAATCTCATCGTTTTGGCTTTCTGTTAAATATTGCATCTAAATATTTAATGCTCCTTTCTTCAATTCTTTGTTTTTTGATCGTTTGATATGTTTAGATTTTGCCATTTCTTCCCACTTTTACACATTTTAACAACTGGTTTTCTAACACGCATCTTTAGCGTCTTACGCTACTTTAATTTGTAAAGTAATTGACTAAATATAAATTATGGAGTAAGCGAAAAAGGAGTTGCGTCAAGAAGCAATGAAACACAATCATCACGGAAGATGAGAGGATGATCAGTGACGCAAGTCAAAAGATTATTTCAACAGTAAAATTTTTCTTTTGTTTTGACAAGATTTTTAATAAGTAGGTGAATTTTCCATTAACAAGTTTATATTCACGTATTCTCCGAAGTAATATTACCAATTACGATGTGACGAAATTGTTTTTGCGCACACTTACAGTAAAAATAATGGTCAAACAAGTAATGTGGTACACCACTTTTGAACATAAACATACTACTCGACTGCTGTCGAAGTATTATCGCAAACATTTCAAGGAATACCTTATTAAAGCATAAATAGACATTTTATTACAGCATAAACGACTATTTCATTACAGTGTATACATTTCACTTCATACAAGCGCAAGTATTTTTCATCATTACTTCACATCAATGCCTACTAGATCCTAAATGCAAACATCTAAAACTTTAAAATCACGAAGCTCTCGTCTGCTGCAAAGTTCACATTGTGAGAAAGACAAATGCAGAACGAGGAATAGAGCAAGATAAACCAACGAAAGAACACAGGCAAACGAGGAGCGAACAGGCTGGACCGGTAATGATATTCATGGCTTGTTAGAACGATCAAGCTTATTATACAAACATCGAGCGGTACCATATTAAATTAATATCTTCGATTTGCGTCCGCAATAGCTACATTAATATTTGTCTTCGTGTCCTATCGACTACACGCCGGATTATCGCTAAGCGATAGAACAGAAAAAGAAAGCCATTAAGCCGCTAACATAGCTTTAGTGTACCTCCACCGGTGTATCAGTAGATTATTTGGAAAAATTCGATCGGTTGACAAGAAAGTGTCTGATTGGCGACGACCAGCCGAGTTTGTATGACCCGACGACATAACGACGCACGCAGGGTATACGCAAGAAGAAAGTAGGCGTATGTAAATCGAGCGCGTTTTATGGATTGATGAAAGCATTATAAATGCGGAATTAACTACGTATAGCATGAGAAACGATTATTGAATTAAAAATTTATTACATGTGTGCGGTGATAACGTTGGAAACGCTAAAGGTTGAACGTTGCGAAAATGGACTATTTAGAAGTTTATTGCGTTTCAACTAATACTTTAAAGGTGAATGCTGTAAACATGGCTAAAAATGAAGGTTCTCGTTTATTACGAGCATTCAGTGGGCACATTTACATACCTGCGTAAGTGATCCCTTTGAGGTACGATCAATGATCTAGGCGGAATCGCGTTTTAGTTCAATTCTAATATATGCATCTAAGCTTACAGATTTAATCCAAGCATTCAGATGGAGAGTAAGTCCAAATATACCTGCAGGTTTTACAGAAAGCAGAAAACGTGTAAATCATCAATAAAAACCTATTATCATATATAATACAACGAGTGGTTTTGTGATTATCGATAATCGCCGGCTTGACACGAGATATGTTGCCAAATATTAATTCCACGAGTCCGAAGGACGAGTGGGAATATTGGCAACATATCGAGAGTGCGAATCCGGCGATTGTAGATAATCACAAAATTACTTGTATTCTTTAGATTATACAACGAATAAACCAACTTCACTAAATTCATTTTACGACATTTGAGTTAATTTCTAAGGGTACTAATACATATAGGAAATGTCATCACTGACAAGAATTCTGAGCTGCCTAATAACACTGCATAATAAAGCAAAAAACAGGAATGAATAATACATATATGTGATCGAACTTTACGTCATTCCATAAATTGTGACCAAATGTAGTTTTTAGATTGCATTGTATTAAGAGGTTTATTATTTTTAACTGTCTGATCAATATTTTCTAACATAGTTTCGCCGTCTGGCGACATTTTCAATCAAATTATGACAGGTAGGAAATGTAACTGACAAGCAATTTGCAATGAACAATCAACGATTAAAACCGGTTGCTATGGTAAATCAACAATGGTGATTATCGCTTATTAATGAAAAAGCACGGTGCTTGATTATCACTTATTAGTCCAGTAGAGGTATAGGGAATTAATACATTATGAGTTGTATAATCGCTTTAAAAACAAAGAATTCTTGTATAATAGAGTGTTTTATGAATATATACAGTAGTGGCCATAATTATAGCAACAATGCTAATCTTAACATTAACCCACTGTATATGGCTATACTGATTAAAAACGCATTTCCTAAATTAAGCAATACATATATTCGCGTTGTGATGATGTGAAACTTTATTTTAACGCCGGTACCAGGTGCAATAGCCGCATCCTTGTTCAATGGCTTTGTGACGGCGCATATCGCCTTTTATGATGCCGCGCGTTATCACTTTGCTCCCGGCAACCCGAATGGCAAATCGATCCGGGATTGACTCGAAAAATATCTCGCATCCTCAAGGAAGTTGAACGCCGGCACCTATCGTCCACTCCCATAACGATAGTCAGCCGCCTATAACCACTGCAGCCATCGACCCGACTATTTTACATATTCAGTAGTAAAACAACAACCTTTGATTAAACAGTCGTAAATATACGCACCAATATACACATTACTGTGTGAGTATACCCCTCATCGTTCTTACAATCAGGATGAGTTTGAGAATGATATTTCATATTCAGTTAGTTCTCCCGATTGCGTACAAAGAACATTTTAATAATGAAAAAATCTTATCAATATTGTCAGGAAGTTTACAATTCTGTGCATTGACATTTCTTTAAATATGTTTTAACAATATTATTTTAACGGAGTTATTCACATTGATCCTTTTGAATTTTAAATGCCCTGTATGCTTAATTTATTCCAGTAATGTAATTTCGATTTAACAACGTATAAGATCATAAAAACCAGTTCCCATATTCACATCATAAATGATTCAGAAGATTATTGATATATTTCTAATTTAATATTGATAGATATTTCGTACTATTATTCAAATTACCGTATCAAACCTTTACCGTAAATACGGGGATTAAATCGACATGCAATACACCGTCGATATTTCATGCAAACCGATGTTAATAATACAGGATGATTGATTGTTGTCAGCCAACGCACAAATATGATGTGGAACCCCGCCGATTACGGTCGCTGATACAATTAACGTGTTCGAAGTGTCTTGCTATTAATTATTAATAAAATGACGAGAATTATTCAGCGCCATAAACATGCGACGGGACGCAGCGTTAGCAGGGTGATAAAACATAGATTCCGACAGTTTAGCGCGAATCTATCAAACCTATGTTAATTATAACTTGGTTCATTTTGCAGACCGGAACGTGACTGTTTGTTTGTGGAACTAGTACCGATGAGTTGCAACTAGTAGTAATATATTGGTGTAGTGTTTGTAATACATACACGGATAAATGAAAAACGTACAGCATTTTGGTAACTACGAATTTTAATTAAAAAAATATTTTTCTACAGTCGACGAAATTTGTGTTTCAAAATCTGCTCAAAATTCTGTTACCTGTCAAAATAAAGGGTTAGAGGAATAGATTGAATTCATAATAAATAATTCATGCCGTCTTTTACTGTTCCTAATGATATAGATTAATAACTAGCATTACTAGCATCACCAAAAATAGGTAAATACAAGCATTTTGTATCTTCCAAAAGGATGTCGACGGATTTGTCTGGACGATTCTGTCTGCTATTCATAGTATCTGGTAGGAAGGTTCGAATTTCGATAGATTTAGATGTGATAAACTTAATTGTATTAGTTGCTTCCATTTTAATTCCTCGGAGACAGAGATGATTTATAACTCTATTAAAATGATAAAAATCAGCAACGAGTATACCTAACATAAAACCTTGCTTAAAACCACGTTTCTTGTCAGGTGTCGAAAAACTCAAGAGGAAGATTATCAAATAACAGAAGTTAAAAAAATGGGATTATAACTTAGCAAAAGTAAGAGTCATATTTTAACACCGAAGTATTTATTTCTTGGCGTAAGTACATGTATATATAATGCATTCCTCCAACCGCCAATTAATTAAACATATTTTTTAAATATGTCGACCGGAAATGGAGTCGAACCACCGAGCATGGCTTTCGCGGCTCACTCGCAACACCGTTGCGCTACCGAGCGATTCTACTCCACTATAAATTTTTCACAAATATATGCGAACAAGATGTAAGGCCTGGATAGGCAATAATTTTAACACCAAAGTATTTATTTCTTGGCGTAAGTACATGTATATATATATTAGTAAAAATAAGTTAACTACTGTATATTTATATATATTTAAACGGGTCGATGGCCGCAGTGGTTAGGCGGCTGACTATCGTTGTGGGAGGACGATAGGTGCCGGGGTTCAATTCTCTGGAGAGCCGGTGACATTTTTCAGAGAGCTTAATCCCGGATCGACTTGCCATTCATGCGTCGATATGGTGCTGTACAAAGCCGCTGAACACAACTTACACACCCTATACCACATTAAAAAAAAAAACCTGAGGGGAAAGGAGGCGGACAACTGATTGCATATACTGATGATGTGGTAGTGGTTGTGAAGCAGAGAAGTGTTATGGAAAAAATGATAAGAGAAATAGTAGACGAGGGGGAAAAACTTGGATTAAAAATAAATGAAACGAAAACTAAACTAATGATGATAGGGACAAACAATACCAGTCGTAGTATAAGGATGGGAACGTTTGAATCCGAAAAAGTGGATAAATTTAAATATTTAGGCGTAATGATAGGAAAGGGGGAGTGAGAGAAACCGAAAGATGTAAATAGGGCATTCCATGCAAATAAGAAATTATTAAAAAGAAAACGTCTCACGGAAAACACTAAATTAAAAATATATAATAGGATTATAAGGCCAATAATGACGTACGCTGCGGAAACGTTGACACTCTCAAAGAAAGCTGAAGAAGCCATAAGAATAACAGAAAGACGCATTATGAGGGCAATATTGGAACTGGTGAAAGTTGAAGAAAATATATATAGGATGAGAATAAATCGTGAAATAGCGAGAGAACTTTGGGTAGAAGAGGTGGTTAGAAAGATAAAACAAAGAAGAGTGAGATGGCTCGGGCATGTGTGGACAGCGGGTGCGGAATCGAGGTTGCAGTCGATGTTGGTGTGGGAGCCGCCGGGTGCGAGTCGTGGTTTCAGTTCAAAACCAGTTTTAGAACCGGTTGTAGTTCAAAACCGGTTGATCGATTTTAATGAACCGGTTTGAGGAAAAATCGCTTAATCCATTAATACCTTAATACATAGAAAGACGTACAGTATTAGACAGCATAAAGTTGGCATAACTAATTAAACTGCTTTCCCAATTTTCAGACATGAACATTATCAACATTGATGAAAATATATGTATATACATTAAATAGTAAACCGTAACTATTGTAATTCTTAGAAATAGACAGCTAATAATTTTAATTAGAAAAATATTATGAACATTGAACCTACTATCTCTCATAAGTTGCAAAATATTATTTGATATTTTGATAAATATTGTAAATATTATAAATATTATAAAAACGTAATATTATAAATTGTTAATTACTAGTAATACATAAAACGCTACCTTACGATCATGCGTATTTTTATTATCAAATGTAATGACATTAATCATTTAATATAATTAACAAAACATTTACCTTTCAATTTAAATTGATTTTCAAATACATACAAAAGCGATTTTCGTATTAAATAATACATTGAGCCAATCATGATAGTTAATGCTCAGTCTGTCGCGATAATGTAGACGTACATTTGCTGATAATACCCAGCAATTACACAATAATTATAGTCCATAAAGAGCCACAATAATACGAATGCTGAAAGTAGTACTAATATAGACACCTCTCCTAAAAGGAAATATCAAATTATTTAACCATTTCATTCATCAATAGTTGCATGAGTATTGGAACAGTGTTATATTATAGATATTGTACCTACATATATAATATCTCTGAGGAATTCTAATGGTACTAAAAAAAGCTTGCAGACTTCTAAACGAGTTTATAAACTTACATTTATCTGTATTTTCTACACATGCGTGTGTTACTGTAATTTTCTTCATTTCTTATTCGTATGTAGAGATTCGTATCTACGCAGTGTCAAATTTAAGAATTAGCTGCATACATTGCAACAGATATAAGCGCAATTTTAGTTTAACATTCCTTCATTTGCATTATTTATCACTGTTAGATCAACATTCATTTAATACTCATTTTTATAACTAATCCGATTAATAAATGGAAATATATGTACGTAGTATGTATGTAGTAGCTATGTACTTGCCTTGCAGTACCTTTAATATAGAAATACTAAGGAATGATCTAGTAGAGCAATATTAATTTGTAGACTTAATAATACAATTTGCATCATCACAGCAATTGGATTACATTATGATTTTACATTATGATTTTCTTTTCTTCCAGTACATTATAAAACGGATTTTTTGCGCGATTGGTTGTTTTTATCAGTTTACCGTGTGTGTTTCCACGACGGTAAGTTGCGATTACTAGCTGCCATGTGTAACAAAATGGTATGTAATTTACTTACCGTTCACTGAACGGTAAGTGAATTAAACAGAACCACAAAACAGAACTAGGAACGACAGCATCAAAAACACAATTTGACTTGTTTGGAGCAAAACCATAGAAACTATGGAACAGCCATCTACCGGTTTCAGTTCCAAACTTCCTGATTTTCACAAATTTATTTATATAAATTATTTTATTATTCTAGAGATTCCAATCGCACAAAATACATTATAAGCATGTCGAACGTTAAGGGTTATCATACTCAGGCAATAATAGGAGTCGTCGCTTCGCTACTCCTCCAAACAATTGTCTTCGAACGGTAAACAACCCTTACCGTTCTCCATACTTAATATACTATAGTTGATCAAACGTATAATTTAAAAGCTATAACTAAATTTTACTTATATATCAATCAATGGGTGGATAGCCGTAGTGGTTAGGTGGCTGACTATCTTTGTGGCGGAACTATAGAAGCCGGGTTTCAATTCTACGGAAAGACGGTGACATTTTTCGGGAGACATGAAATGCGATCCACTTACCATTCGCTGCGGCGAGCAAAGTGACCAACAGCGCGGCATTATAAAAGGCGAATTAATGCTGTCACAAAGCCATTTCAACACAATAATTACACATATACAAAAACTACACTGCGAGAGTTGCAGTAACAGCCATACAGCTTACGGAGTCACTGCAATTAAGCGCCTACCACACATAAAAAAAATATATATAGTGGACAAATTACACCATTGCTAAGGTTTATTTAAAGTTTACTGAAATTTGCTAAAACGGTACAATTACATTTGCCACGCGCTGTATTAAATAGTGATGTATAACAGATAATGATTATTCTCTGTTATTCATTTTGATAAACACGAATAATCCAGTCTAATATTGGAATAAAGTATCTTAGTCATTAATGAAAGAAATTTTACGATTAGTTACTTTGAGAATAATATTCATGAGATAGAACTAAATCTATATTATCCTTTACTTTTTCAAATCTCAATTCAACAATCATTCAATCGACATCGACGCGTATGTTCAATTATATTAAAAAACTACATATTACCAAACTACACCAAACTTAGCGACTTAATCAAGAACGGTTAATATCTCAGTTTTAAAAAAATATGAAGAATTTCTTATCGTTACTCTACATTGTTTTGCTTTCTTTTATGTACGGTGGTTGCTTAGTTGCAGTGACTCCGTACGTTGTATTACTTGTCTGGCTATCACCGCAACTGTCGTGTTGTAGTTTTGTGTGTGTAAATTGTGTTCAAATGGTTTTGTGACAGCATCATATCGCCTTTTATAATGCCTCTCTGTTAATCAGTTTGCTCCCAACAGCGAATGGTAAATCGATCCGGATTTCAACCCTCTGAAAAAATGTCACCGTCTCTCTAGAGAATCGAAACCCGGCTCCTATCGTCCTGCCACAACGATAGTCAGCCGTTTAAGCACTGCAGCTATCGACCCGTTTAGTTCGCTTACTTCATTCAAAGTTGTAAATTTATTGAAGAAACAAGCCGAATTTGAATAATTTTTTTTTAATATACCGTGTAGTCATATAGTTATAAGTTACAAAGTACTACCAAAAGTTTGAACTTGCAAAAGTGGCTTAATGAGGAACGATGTAATAATAACTGAAAATTCAACTACACCCAAATATTATGGTTTACTAATGTCTACCGTCTTTGAGCCATTATATCCAGTACCTACTACGCTAAAATCATTGGTAACTTTTATTTTATTGCTTTGGAGTTAGGGATAGCTGGCTGTTTAAAAAAAGCAATTTCATTTACCTATCTGTTTTGTGTTGGCTGTTTTCGCTAAATAATAAGCTAATCTGAACTAATTCTTCAATATCAAATCTTTCCGTACCAGAATGTTTTAATCAATTTCAATTATTCTTCTTTCAACAATACCATTTACTTCAAAATTATAGGATATTTCATGGAAAGTGCAATTAGGCCTTTTTTCCGAATTAGTAATAAATTTTACATTATTATTATTAGGTCAACTTCCAGAACAAGAAATTAACAATGTTTTAAACATTCGTACCGTAGAGGCCATACCGTACCGTTTCTTGTTACTTTTGACACAAAGGTTGAAACATCTTTTGGCACTTTGGCATTAGAGCAGTACACTCGATGTTACATAAACATTTGAAGTTTTGTAGTCATTGAATATCTTATCATTTTACAAAGATTTACTGTACGGCCTAGATACTAACCTTATGAAGTATATTTTATGGTTCGTTCTTCTCTATTTAATTCTTCTCTCTTATTTCCTTGTGTCAATTATAAGTTTATTATTTCTGTTAAGTATGCATTAGTTAAAACGTAGTAAATAGTCAGTAAAAACTCGATATTTATTATTGAAAGTACGATCTACTTATTGCCAACATTTAAAGTTTAGAAATAAAGGATATTAATTTTTTTTTGGAATGCAGTTTTTTACTACGAGATTTTAAAAAATTGTAGGTTAAGAGTCATTATCTTTCAAGCTGTTGTACATATCTGCGTTTTCAATCTCCTCCAGATCATCTTGCTAGATAGCAGGCTTACTTATTTCTTCTTGCTGTCCGACTTCAATCTCATCGTTTTGGCTTTCTGTTAAATATTGCATCTAAATATTTAATGCTCCTTTTTCTTCAATTCTTTGTTTTTTGATCGTTTGATATGTTTAGATTTTGCCATTTCTTCCCACTTTTATACATTTTTAACAACTGGTTTTCTAACACGCATCTTTAGCGTCTTACGCTACTTTAATTTGTAAAGTAATTGACTAAATATAAATTATGGAGTAAGCGAAAAAGGAGTTGCGTCAAGAAGCAATGAAACACAATCATCACGGAAGATGAGAGGATGATCAGTGACGCAAGTCATAAAAGATTATTTCAACAGTAAAATTTTTCTTTTTTTTGACAAGATTTTTTAATAAGTAGGTGAATTTTCCATTAACAAGTTTATATTCACGTATTCTCCGAAGTAATATTACCAATTACGATGTGACGAAATTGTTTTTGCGCACACTTACAGTAAAAAATAATGGTCAAACAAGTAATGTGGTACACCACTTTTTGAACATAAACATACTACTCGACTGCTGTCGAAGTATTATCACAAACATTTCAAGGAATACCTTATTAAAGCATAAATAGACATTTTATTACAGCATAAACGACTATTTCATTACAGTGTATACATTTCACTTCATACAAGCGCAAGTATTTTTCATCATTACTTCACATCAATGCCTACTAGATCCTAAATGCAAACATCTAAAACTTTAAAATCACGAAGCTCTCGTCTGCTGCAAAGTTCACATTGTGAGAAAGACAAATGCAGAACGAGGAATAGAGCAAGATAAACCAACGAAGAACACAGGCAAACGAGGAGCGAACAGGCTGGACCGGTAATGATATTCATGGCTTGTTAGAACGATCCAGCTTATTATACAAACATCGAGCGGTACCAAATTAAATTAATATCTTCGATTTGCGTCCGCAATAGCTACATTAATATTTGTCTTCGTGTCCTATCGACTACACGCCGGATTATCGCTAAGCGATAGAACAGAAAAGAAAGCCATTAAGCCGCTAACATAGCTTTAGTGTACCTCCACCGGTGTATCAGTAGATTATTTGGAAAAATTCGATCGGTTGACAAGAAAGTGTCTGATTGGCGACGACCAGCCGAGTTTGTATGACCCGACGACATAACGACGCACGCAGGGTATACGCAAGAAGAAAGTAGGCGTATGTAAATCGAGCGCGTTTTATGGATTGATGAAAGCATTATAAATGCGGAATTAACTACGTATAGCATGAGAAACGATTATTGAATTAAAAATTTATTACATGTGTGCGGTGATAACGTTGGAAACGCTAAGGTTGAACGTTGCGAAAATGGACTATTTAGAAGTTTATTGCGTTTCAACTAATACTTTAAAGGTGAATGCTGTAAACATGGCTAAAAATGAAGGTTCTCGTTTATTACGAGCATTCAGTGGGCACATTTACATACCTGCGTAAGTGATCCCTTTGAGGTACGATCAATGATCTAGGCGGAATCGCGTTTTAGTTCAATTCTAATATATGCATCTAAGCTTACAGATTTAATCCAAGCATTCAGATGGAGAGTAAGTCTAAATATACCTGCAGGTTTTACAGAAAGCAGAAAACGTGTAAATCATCAATAAAAACCTATTATCGCTTTAAAAACAAAGAATTCTTGTATAATAGAGTGTTTTATGAATATATACAGTAGTGGCCATAATTATAGCAACAATGCTAATCTTAACATTAACCCACTGTATATGGCTATACTGATTAAAAACGCATTTCCTAAATTAAGCAATACATATATTCGCGTTGTGATGATGTGAAACTTTATTTTAACATGAAGTACAGGTACTTATAAAACGCAAAACTGTTGTTTCGGAAAATTATTTATTCGATGGGATAACAAAGTAACAAAGAAGCCTAATATTTTGTGAAGTATCCATTAACGTTAATTTCCTTTGGATAGTTACGGGACATAGATTCTAAAAGATTATTGATAACATCATTATCTGTGGCTATCCAACTCTCTTGCAGAGCTTTAAACAAATCATTAACATTTGCATACATTGAGCAACGAATTTTGCGTTCAACAATCTCCTATAAATTCTCGATCGGGTTGTGGTCGGGAGATTGCAAAAGCCCCTTCAGCATCATCATAACAATTTTTTCGTATCCTAGCCACTCTTTTACTAACTGGAGGAGTGTTTCTTTCACCTCGTAGACGTCTCACGTAACATAGACCATCACTTTTAAATAAATTGAATTGTGACTGGTCAATGGAAACTAATCAGTTCCGCCTGCATGATCTCCCGCAAATAGTAGTCGGTTTCGCCTGTTTTTCTCCGACAATAACGATTTCTTAGCAGGACGCATAGCCAACAAACCAGCATGAATAAGTGTCCTTCGTATTGTTCGAGCAGCAATTTCAATTCCTCAATTTTCTTTAAAATTTTTCTTTATTCTTGGAGATAATAGAAAGGAATCAACTTTAGCTAAACTGCCGATTTTCTGTCAGTGCGATCTGAAGTTTTGTCATGTATGTATGTATTTTTTGATCGGTTACTGTTATTGGTGTATTTATATATTTTTTCCACTACTAGCGTTAGAAAACGTCATTATTTGGTATGTTTTCGGGCCGGGAAGATGAATTTCTCTCCTAGTAGTCAATAATAAAAATTATCTCCTACTAGTAAATAATAAAAACAATTGACAATAATAAAATTATGATTTATTCAATAAAAATGTATAGAATAGAAATAATTTGAATATAAAACCATAGATGTCGTATAGATGCACGAATGAAATCCGCAATTCAAGAAAAAAGGTTAGGTTAACATTTAACATAAATAAACAAAGTAGGAAATACGTAATTTGGTAAACACTACTTATTAAAATAATAATTAATAGCGCAATTATGGCAGGTTATGTTAATTCCTGACGTACTGGCTTGCAATAAAATCTCATACACCTAGTTTTACCTATATTGATTTCACCTTTTGTGACATTTCTAATTTGACGTTTCATTTCCAAAAGTACTATTTTCATAAGTCACCACAACCTCTATGCATAGTGTCACATCCGTCAAATCTAAAGTCAGCTTACATTGAAAAATAATCTTCAAAAATTAGCTTGCTTGACATTAAGGTGTACGAGATTTTATTGCAAGCCAGTGTACCAGTATTTTTCATACTCTATTTGATTTGCTTCCTTGCGGATTTCTGCAGGAGTACAACTACTGTCTGAGATTTTTTTTTGGTATTGTGACAAGACATGAATAAAATCTCAATTTGACATTAAATATGTATTCATTTGTTTTTACAGACTAACATGTTTTCTATGGATATCTTAAATTAAACATTTATCGGAACGGCTTATTATATTACATTATTATTGAGAAAGCGGTTAAATATGCTAGTAGTGGAAAAAATAGTATATAAACCACGGCAGAGAAGATTTTCTCAGCCTCTTAGCCATTATTTCCCTCGACGCTTCGCGTCTCTGGAAATAATGCTACTCGGCTGAGAAAAATGTCTTCTCTCCCTTGGTATATAATTACTATTATAATACGAGACAAAATTTATCGATTAATGTGATAACTGCGATTTCTGATTGTTTCACACTGGTAAGAAAAGTACGAACTCCCTGTAACATCATCAGAGACTGTTGCCGCGACAAATTGCTAGCAGCACACTAAACCCTTAATGCATTATAACCATACCCTCAATAGGTTTAATTTTTGCTGTCATATGAACGGGGTTTCACACGTGCCTCTGTTCAGCGCGCAATTACTAAAAATGGTGTATGGACTAGACACGGGTCTTTTGGTTTCTCGGACAAAATAATTGACGATTGGGATATGTTGCTATAAATCTCAACTTATTTATATATAGTTTTTAGTGTGAAGGTCGTTATTTGGAAATGTTTCTAAAATTGACATTTCATTCTGAAGTGTAGCAACCCTGAACGAGATGTGTGTAACAGTACTAATTTTCAAATCATCATTTTCTTTTATCAATAAAGAAAATATACCTGTGTTCCAATGTATGTTTCACAGTTTAGTATCGTTTTTGTCTCAACCGGGCTTGCCGAAATCAGTGTGCTAATGGTATTCAAAGAGACAGCTGTGCAGTTTTGAACTAGAATAAGGCGGAGAAAACGCAGAATCTCGAATAAATCGAAAAGTAAAGAGAAAAATCGGTAGTTAGACAACATTCAGAGCAAGATCGACTTCTTACAGCTCCATTTGAAGCTATGAGGGATGTAGTATTATCCTAAGCTAGTCAGCCAGTTAGGAGATAACATCCAAGTACAGTAAGGATAAAGCAGCGAAGGTTTATAAAACGGGTACATTTACCGTAGATGACAAGAAATTTCATTTGAGTTCATATATTTTCGTAACAAGACAGATGATTTAGACTGTAAGATTAAATTCAGAGTATTAATTAAAATTTATGCCGTTACGCTCTTAGGCTCAAGAAGAGACGATGTTTCTTAATAACCAGAATTTATTTACACTTTAACTAAAATAATAATAATTGAAAACTATCAATTTATTCTTTCTGCTCGTACTTATGTCATGCATTTTACTCGGTAAGCTGCAAACTGACTTCTTTCAACGGGACACGCTGGTTTTTAAATCCAATGGTATATCTAAAGTAGGTATTTACTTTTGGAACGTTCGCGGTACTTCCAAATCTAGATCGCTTGGGAAGAAAACCAGAGGCGTATTCGCTCGTGATGCTCACAACAATATGTTAGGAGTAGGGTTGGGCGAAGTATCGATATATTATCAAGTACCTAATACCATTACTAGTATGAATTCTCCGATATCTGTATATAACATCGGTATCGTTTCCTTGCAATCGATTCGATACTATACTACCGTAAAACCTCTTGAAGCAATTGCATGTACCAAACATCACGGTCTTCGGTTATTTCATTTAAGAAAGTTAGTTTTCTGGGTGCTATTTTCATTTTTTGTACAAATATTTACCCAACTTACCTATGGAATTACTGGATCAACTCTAATACTTTTAAAAGATACTAAATTGTAAATATGGCATTGAAATCTGCTAAAACGGCTTTCATGAACTATTAATAAACCAACAACTTTTTAAGATACCTACTAATTCATCTTTGAAACGAATCTTTAGAAAAATATTTATGGAACTAGTTTTCATATATTGACTGAAATATGTACTAATGATTGAGGGTACATATATTTTAATTATTCGTGCACAATAACTATAATTGTTACAAAAAGGCCAAAGTATTATAACTAGTAAATTTGCTATCCTAGATATGTTATTGAATATAATTATTGAAATCAACCTCAAAAAATAGATACCTACAAATCATTTCTAGCTATAGATTTAAGGTATCGATTCCAAACTATAGATACTTGTCAATACTTCCAACCAATTTCAGCACATCATGAATTTCGATACATCAGCAAGTATCGATACCTTGGTTGGTATGCCGATGACGATGCCATAAATGTTGGTATCGTCCAGCTCTAGTTACGAGCATCAGCAACATCATGTCACCTGGTGTTTTAATTCTCACTACTACATAAAAACTGTTGGTACGGTCAATATTAGACAGACATGTCGTGTAGAATAGTCGGATATGTAATTCAAAGCGTACTAAATTTCGAGCAGTTATACAATATTAACTCGTAGTTGTTAACTGTTTGCTTTCCTTAGTGTTATATTGCGAAGGCGAACTTCTATTAGTGTATGGCAACGATTCAACGCCATTCGAACACGACTCACTATTCCATATTCCAACAAATCTACGAACAGAGAGTTCCTCGTGCAATCACGCCAGAACCACCGCAACCGCCCGCAGCCATCTGTTCCGTACATAAATTTGACGGCGATTATTTTATATTAAGTGAGCGGTTGGGTTATGAAAGATGATGCTTCCAAATACGTCTTTCTTGTGTGTACACAACGGAACGTGATGAATGGAAAATGCATGTTTCTTCAGCCGCGCGCTTCGCTCGCTTATTTATGTATATAACGTATTTCTGGTGAAATTAATATCAGTTCCCTTTTTGCGCGGGAGCTATTTGCTCGCCGAGGATGAGAGCATGGATGTTGTTTAGCGAGTTTTGCTAGGCGTTAGTGAAGTTATAATTGGTTAAAATTTGCATGAATAATTTCGTAGAACAAATTGCGGTTTTATTTTGTGAAAGTTGTTCGTTAATTTGACAAGACTCTATTTATTTATTACTTTAAACATATGAATTTCAAATAAGGTAGTAATGATGTCCTAGTACACCAGGCAGACACTATTGTGCTCATTAGCTAATTTAAATTTTCCACTATCGTGGCTTTACACCTCGTTATTAATTATATCTTCGACTATTTCAAAAATGTTGCAGTAATATGTGAGAACTCGAAGCGTGAGTTGCATACGCAAATAGAATATATACATATGTATTAATGGTATGCTTATTATTATGATTGGGTTATGTTTATTGCATCCATAAGGTAGTGGGCATGCACT
This sequence comes from Holotrichia oblita, assembly GCA_023690525.1. Classification (NCBI taxonomy): domain Eukaryota; kingdom Metazoa; phylum Arthropoda; class Insecta; order Coleoptera; family Scarabaeidae; genus Holotrichia; species Holotrichia oblita. The sequence goes on along the minus strand of CM043018.1, from coordinate 42,472,871 downwards.
CAAACACAAACTACACACAAACGCTAAGTACAACGACAAATGGTACTGCAAGATACGTTCCAACTATATATACTTACTGATGGACTTTAATTAAAAAAAAGATAATTGAAATAGAAATATAACTTGTAAAAAACAGCTAATCCTCTGCCATTTTATATTAGACTGGTAATGGAGACGACAAAGAAAATCTTCTGTCGTTTAATCAAACCTTTTCTAACCGTTACTCCAAACAGTGAAGTCTGGAGCAATGGAGGCTACAAAACAAAGATGGAAGGCTTAGCAGTACATAAAGACGGATTCAAACGTACAAAAATATCTAGTGAGCGTGGATTCAAAAAATAGTGATGTATTTGAGAAATTATAATACGGGACAACAACCAAAATGTATATAAAATAAAATCGACAAAATATTTCTATTTTTAATGTGCTAGAACTGAAAATAAACTTATCTTTTTAATATTAGTTCAAGTTTTAGAGATACGTGATGTCACGTGTTCCACATATAATCGCATTGAACAGGCTCTGATACAAACAAATGACAAACACCACTATCGCCAATACTATGGAATTGAAAAACATCTCGAAGCCGTATTTGGGTATGTAAGAACATACAATGTGGGGGTTACTCATTCGAATCAAACAATCTCGATTACTTCTGTTGTGTGTTGCGGTCTATTACTCCGTTGATAAAACAAGCATATCAGCTTTATTTCGGTTGAAAAATAGGGGATAAAGGCAAACATTGGGCACCATATATCTGCTGTAATACATGCGCTCCAAGTCTGAGAAATTGGCTAAATAATAAAGAAACGATGTATGTATAAGGTCAATTGTCCCAATAGTCTGCAGAGAGCCCACAAATCACGTTCATGATTGCTGTTTCTGCATGATAGCTCATATTGGGCAAGGTACAGGTATAGCCAAGAGGAAAAAATGATTATCAACTATCCAAATATATCATCTGCTGTGAGATCTGTGCCTCATAGTGACGAACTTTCTATTACAGAATTCACATTTACGAATTATCAAAAAAATAGGTTGCATTATCTTTTTAAAGATCCATTGCATACCCTCACATCTGGACTCTTTTCGGGGAATTGCGGAGCTGTAAGTGATGAGCATGGCGAAGGATTTTATCTGGATATATCAACAATGAAGAAATGGTACCAGGAACCTGGAATGCTTCCATACTTGCTAGCTACTGTTGCGCTCTTGTTAGAGATGCTCCAGAATAAATTCACAAAAGAATAGTATAAAGACGGCTCATTGAGAGACTCTAAAAGTGTAAAACTATCTACTTTTTTGTTATGTTCTTGAATACTACAGCTACGCTTTTAATTTCATTGTTATTTTTGTATTCAGCGCCCTCAAATCAACAGGAAAATGCACTTCTGGAAGAATATACAATAAATAAAGTAAAATTTGTTGTCCAGTGTAATTAAAGAACACAGTAAGGCAGTGGAATAGTGCGTATACTATCATTGTTTACTGAAATATTTACTTCACCCTTAATTACATCTTATACATATATAGGGTTATTGTAAAATTGATGGATAATGGGTATGCTGGTAGGAGAGTAAGGGACGCCTGAGGGCAGTGTTCGCAGTAATGAATGCCATCAAAATGCGCTTCTAGATGGAGTTCATCAAATAAAAGGACCATTTGGGTAATGTTCTCGGGAATAAGTACTTTCCATGTCATAACACAAAATTTATATAAAAGAATAATTGCAATATCTTTTCAATGAAATAGCTCACGAATAAATGTTTTTAAGTAACAATATAAATAAAGAGAAGGAAATTATGGTTCAACCTAAGATAATCCCACATTTTAATGCCGTTTGCATATGGATATCAATATTATTGGATAGCTTGCAGGAACTAATTTATTTCAAAATTTAATTATATCAAACAAAAGCAGCTAGGAGATTCGTTTTACATGATTTTCAGCAAATTGGTATCAGCAATTTATGTAAACAATTTTTTTAGTAACAACATAAAAAATTAGATTTATTAAATGGTCAGTTTATTTACAGCTAACCTTCACTTTCTAGAGAACTTTTGGTTTTACACTCTGATTAATCTATTGGCTGTTACAAGTTAGTTATATAACAGCAGGTAAGTTTCAATTGTCAACCGATCACGCATGCAACGTGAAACCAAAGGTGTACTTCATCGGCTTTATTATCCAATCGTATCTTTCTCTGTAATTTGATATTCCTATTTAGAAATTCATGACCAATAAATCCTCATCAATACGCTGCACAGCAGTGATTAAATACATTTCCTACACGGTAAACTCGTAAAATTCCTGTGCTTCATCATGGAAACTGTTCAAAGAACACACCATCATGCTATTGAAAATGTCCATAATTCTCCGATTTACGTTTATTTACCAGATTTTGCGACGCGTTTGATGGCTGAAACTAATCCACATGCACGAGTTCACTGCGTCAGATGCATGCTAAACGGGATTCTCAATTCCGCATTTAACGTTAACGAGGTCGTCTATATACGATTATGTCTTGTATTATTTTGTCTCTGTCTCTTTACTTTTGGCCATGAGCGAATGAAACCGGAATATGGATTACAGATTATCGCTTATAAGTATGTATATTCACATCTGTTGAATAAATAAATTGTATGTTGAACCAAACAATGGTGTTCGCTACGTTTTGTTCTACTCCGCTATAGGTTATGGTTAAGATACAAATATGAGAGACACTATGGAATACAAAATTTATATATGTATCGATTGAAGCCTGTATTATATTTCCATCATACATGTTATATTCATTCAAGTATTTTTATAATACAGGGTCCCCTTTATGATGCTATAGAAAATTAATAAGTATACAAGCAGTCCGTAGTTTAAAGTTAATTTAGTCTCCTTCATATTTTAAAAGGCAATAACGATAAAATTAGATAAGAAATTATCAATTTCGTCTTTTGTCATATAAATAGTATTTTCGCTATGATTACTATAAAATGGTATAGCAAATCAAAGAAGCAACGTGACGGTTACTCTTCGAAAGTTATAGATTAAAGAACCATGTCATTGAAAAACACCGACTATTTGATATAACTCAAATATTTCATTTGGGAATAATTTATTTACATTTTGTGTATGTCAGGATTAAGGCAAAACTTATCGTCCTTCGGTAACAGAGAGTTTTTTATCACTGATATATGTATGTATTACATGTATGTGTATGTATAATGTATACATATTTATATCACTTCATACCACACACAAAAGAACATAAACACGGACTATTTCTAATATTAGATATAATATGGAGCTTCCCTATTACAAAAACTTTTTTGGGACGACTATTTTATGATCGCCGCGAGCTCATAAGCAATATTTGGTTCTACCACTCTGGCGGTGCAATTTTATAGCGGTGAGTTAGGCGTAAACAAAGAAATGAGTTAACGCTCAAAAGAATGCTTTTAGCTGAATCCTAGCTCAGACCAGAACCAGTTATAGATTTTCTTTGCTTAGCTAAGGGCAGTTTGTGAGCAGGTGTAGTGGTGCAACAATAGTCTTGCGCACTCACCTCAATCATAAACTACGACCTCTTTCGGGCGTGCAATTTCTTAGAGGCTGGAACTTCAAGTTAGAGGTTTGTTTTACACATTAATTACCTCGTCATGGGCATCTTTTCAGAAATCGTAACCTCTGACAACCTTGAGGCTACCGTTGGGCTCTCAGTAGTATCACCAGGTAATTTTTGTGACTATTTCGAACTCGGCCCTTATTTCGAAGAAACAACAATCCCTTTTGATTTGAAGGACTCAAACTAAAGACAAAAAGCTCGCAAAAAAGGCACAACGGACCCGTCGCCGCGCAGGTACTGTCTCGACGAAATTGTTGGCTAATACGCTTCGAAATGAACTAAGATTTTCACAGTCAGCGATGGTGGGCTAGAGGCTCTTCAGTTGCTACAAGTGATGGATATGTCTGAAAACTAGCTGCAACTTTGAAGTCGTGGCTTCCGGACTGTCCCAGGCCCCATTTTGGCTGGTGTATGACGCTGAAACAAGGTCTGAGAGACATTTGTCGATCATATGGAAATTGTTTTGGCTGTAATCAACAGTGATGATGATCACAAAGATTTGGTAGTAAGATCCGCAATAAATCTAGAAAATGTAGTGTAGTGGTTACAAACAAAGACAGCTCTTAATATGTTGCCGAACAGGATAATTGCTAGCGTGAACGTCATCAATGCAATGGCTCGACTTCGATATTTTTTTCGTCCGTATGGAAACATCCCTACTTCGTATAAGTCCCATGATAAATAAGAGTAGTCTCTTCCCTCAAAACTATAAAGGCATTAGTCTCATATTAAATAACACTCATATAGCTGAAACAATTTTGCTTATTCGACTAAGAGATGAGATAATGAACTCTAACATCTTAAGACAGACACTGATGTTATAAAAAAATCCAAACACTTGCGTTTCCTAAAATATAAGATATGTATGTGCGGATAGACTGGGGCACTCTGGCACTCTGTAATGTCGTAAAAGGTACATCAAAACGGCTTTAAGACATTGGTTACATTTCCATAAATGGTATTTTAATAAATCGTTTGCTATAAAAATGAGGGAGGGGTCATATCAATTTTAAGAAATGTATCAAACGGTGTTTCATACGGTTTCCTTACTGGTTCAGAATGGTTCCTTATACGTATGTCTGATGGTCTCAAGATCAATTCCATTACTCTGAGGTACTTATTGTAATAAACTACAAAAAGCAATCTCCAGATTAATCATGACAAATACGTTTCAATACGGTTTGCTAGGAAAGTACTACAGCTGCTTTAGCTAGAAATAGATAGATAGATTTTCAGGATCGCGCAATGCCTCGCATATCCATTCCCCCGAAGAAAAAAGCAGACCAGTATATATGTAGTAACATACGGAATTGCTAAAGGGTATTGAAATTCAATGTTAATTTCTAATATCAACATCAACAATAGTATTTTATACTGTAATACAAATCCCACACCTCTACTTTTAGATCACCAATGCAACCGGAAAGATTATCCGATTCTCCTTCTTATTCTTATTATCATAATCAACCTTTTAGTTTGTTTCTTGTATCATTACACATCCACTTTCTACATATTGAAAATGATACGACTCGAATAGTATAACCGAAGCAGAAACTAAACGAATGTTGTCTTAACTAAACAAAATTTGATATCCTAGAAACAAGAGCTGCGGTTACGTACGACATCGCGTTTACATTGTCCAATTAGACATTCGACACGTATCGAATGTCGTTTCGTAAAAAAAACTAAAGAGGTATAACCTCACCTTTAAACTTTACTGTCAAATATAGTGGTCATATACAGTCCAGTTCCTAGGACAAGTTATATAAATACAAGAACAATACCAATTAATGCTGTTACGTGACAATTAACGTAGCGTTACAAATTGGGCGATAGTGCATATCGTAATGAACTAAAAATGAAACATTCAATAAAGTAATGCATGATCATAAAACAACGGTACAGTTCACTAAATTATTCTCCAACAAACTTTTTTTGTAAAAGTAACCAATCAAGAGCCAGATTACTTTCAGTTTGTAAGTAAGTACGTAAAGCTACAGATTTTGTCATATTGATATTTGATGCCTATCAATGGCAAACGAATGATATAATCGAATGTCATCGCTATACATATGTATCTTGCAGCTCCAAAGATTTACATAAAAGAAAGATGTACATATTGTAAATAGACGAATGCCTAATATACATACATCCTTGCGGAATTCCTGCCAAACAGCTTTGACGTAAGAAAGCGAGTTACACTTTCAATGTGTAATTCAGTGTTCATGTAATTGAAAAATGATGATATGATCAAGAGTATCGAGTTAAGTATGAAAGTTGAGACTGTACCAGCATTCACAGCGACGAACAAATCATCCATAACACTAACCAGCACAGTAGCGCGAGTTGCATTAGATTCAGAAAATGTTTTAGCTAGCCATTCATAATTGTCGACATCAGAACAGGTCAAACAAAAGCTTTTTTGCACGAGAAAGGAAAGTGAGTATCGACTAGATACGAGTTAATAATGTGCAAAAGATAGGTGATTATAAGAGCACAGCAAAGTTTTAGCATATTAAATGTTAATATGTTATATCCAGCAAAATTACTTTTTTTTTCAGAAATTACATACATCAATCTTGAAGAATCAGTTGGACAATTACCAACGTGAATTTTGTAAAGCGTAAAAATTGCATGACGGTTATTGTTAGAACACCTGGTAGCAGTTTCGATAACAAAGGGCGTCTATTTTTCTTCTAGGCCAAGAAGAAATGAAAACCGTCGCATCTTGATAAACTCCTGCTTACACACTGACGGATCCAAAACTGTTAGGATTTAAGAATAGGAATTATAAGAATTCTTTCGTTATAGGGCAATATCAAGCCAGATGATAGAAGAAGATAGAGGTTAACATGAAAATAACAGTAACGAAAGCAGTAACCTATTTGCTACAAAAGAAGTAAAGACAAATTCAGCCATTCAGAATCTATTTTTGATGTAGCTACAATTGTGTTTGAATGCGAGTTTCTCAGAAAATAGTATAGTGCAAGACCTATCAAAATAAGTTCTTCATTGTATACGTTGGTGCAGAACTAGAACACTAAACAGTTCAACCCACAAAAATAGATTCTGAATGAGTGAACTTGTCTTTACTTCTTTTGTGGAAAAGTTGCTGTCGAAAAATGTTTTTTGGTGTTTTGTAAGTTGAAGTACTTATTTAGTGTTCTATCAAAATAAGTTCATTTGAAGAGATTAGTCAAATTGTAAACGAAAATGTATGTCGGATCTAGATTCTACCGTTTGTAAAGATAATTATTTAATATATCATTACTATTCAGTATTTTTAGTAATATGAATTATATCATACAACATTATACAATTCATTTCGTGTAATAGTCGGATGCTAGTGTAGTTGAAGTCGACTAAAGCAACAGTTGCGATGTTCACTTGCGTGGACGCAGCTTTCGGTTGAATTAAGGTTGTCGAAGTCAAGTGTAGAGACGTAGGGGGCGCTTTTGTTACGTCGCAGAACAACAATCACTGACCGATATATCGCGTTACGTTCGACATTTCTCGCTTGCAAATGTTAATATCGGTGAAAATAAGCAGAAGAAGGCAAGATAGGAGGTCGTCTGAAGGAAAGATAAAATCTTGTTGGGAATGAGAAAATTAAACATACATAGAGCTCTAGAAACCGCAAATTATATGCATGGTTAGATAGATACAACATGAAATGGGGTCAAAATATAGCGAGCGAAGTGTCTATAAATCAATAAGCTTAATAGATAGACTTTTTATGTTTCTAAAATCTTTCTAAAATCATTTTATAATAGCAGCCTTGTCAAGTTAGTATTCAACAAAATTTATTATTGTTAGAGTTGTCTGAAATAAATAATAAAAGCACCTTAGTAAAAAAAAAATATCATGATAATTCTTCAAAGATAGCAACTACCTAAGCATAGTGAAAATATATTTGCGAACGTAGAATAATAAATTTTCTCGAATTCTATTTCGGAAATTTCCCGCATTTATAAACATTTGCACGTTCCGTAACTATTTAGAGACGTAAATGTTGTAATTTTTAGTAAGCGCAGCTTTCATTACGTCGTTCATGTTGCCTTTGAATACTTCTACAATCCATATCGCGCAATAAAACCGACTAACACAGATACGCTAAGTTAATTTCGATCGATAACGACGTAGTTACATATCTAGATCCGTTACAGGTACCTGTTTGTATAAGTGCTTATGGCAACATTTTATTTTAGATAGAAATTAGAGTAAAACGTAGCAGAGTGATTCATTGGTACGTGATAGGTTTACAGCTGGGTAAGTAATGGAAAGCGCGTATAATGTTCGTAATGCTTATTATTATATTGTCAGAGACGACAAGCCTCACGTGTTTATACAATGAAGCAATGTCAAGGACGAACAATTTATAACACACAATCTCTAATCCAATAATAACGATAGATATTGTTTACACTTTGTTTATCTGTATTTGGTGTGATTTATTGTAAAATTTTAATTAATCATTTAATATGTTGTTAAGGGCCAACGTCTATTATGCATATATACTTTTAAATATACATGTTACATATTTCATTTGACCCTAGTAGTAGTGTAGTTTCACAACCTGTATAATCCATATTATGAATGCGAAACTCAAAGTGTTTTGCTATTACCTAGGTGTAATAAAGTACAGGTAATATGTATTATTATTGGCTGTCATGCACATCAATCATACAGTAGAGCAATAGACTGAAAAAATTATCAGAAATATTGAATAAAACCAAAGCCAAATTTTTGCATTGTGCTCTTGAGAAGTGCTTCCAACATTTTGATTTCTCAATTCATTTTTGACTACGCCTTGCTGTTTCAACAATGAAAACATTAACTATTGTATGTCTAGAAAATAGCGGATAAAAATATTTTTAGTACAACTTATCTGAACAATAATGATGAACAATATGACCATAGACTATATCATAGTTTATTTTAATTTGTCCTTCGTGATAATGACAAGAAACGAAATAGAATTGAAAAGAAGATTTACATCACGTATTATGTTTAAACTGAAGATACCTATAGACACCTAATACCTACAGCTTCAAATATACTACAAGTTCAAGATTTGCTTTAAAACTTCCTTCGTTGCATCCCTTTCTTCGTTAAAGAAATAATTGGTGCACCACCTTTATATTTCTTACTCATCATAAGACAGAGATGTTAAAGTAATAAATCTTATCGTTCCATGAGCCAGCATTGTCAGCAGTTGCAATCCATTACTCCCCTTCAATCATTAATCAAATCTAGTTACTGTACCGCAATAATAATCAAATCATAACAAATTCGCTGTCATCGGAAGACAGAAGGAGATCTGATACGAAAAGGAGACGAAACAAATTCATCTTCCTTCCACTTGTCTCTGTCACACACGATTTCGCACGTTATTCCCTAACCACTCTGGCGTCAAATAACATCCTGAATATGTTGTGCGCGACTAGTCTCTACAATGTTCACGTTCAATTCCGAGTGCCAATTTCTATTTCGGACTACTTTCGACGCGTACCGCAACGCTATTTTAAAAGTCCACGACCTTGAAGCACCCCAGCAGTTTCGTTTACACAAAACACGTATATGTGTGGATACACATATATAAGATGTAAAAAGTGATATGTAAGATAACTAACAACTAACGCATTTTATTACGCTGATGTTAGTTGGGAGAAGGTGGGTTAAAAAATGTAGTGCGCGGTATACGCTGTGGGCGTGTTGGGAATTTTGTTGATGCAGCTGAACAGTAATGTCTCTTTCCTTTACTGGCCTTGTTGTTTATTATATTTTTAACTGTGCGCTTCCTGTTGGATAAGACGTAGAGAGTAGCGGATTGTGTTCGTGTTTACGATGTAAATACATTGTAGATATAAAGGGATGAATTTGGTGATGCGTTGTAAATGTCAAAAATTATGGGGAGATTATAGTTATTACATAAATATGTAACAAAAAAAAATGAAAATGTAGATCTCCGATAAAGAACGATGGTGGAAAAGTAGGACAAGTTTCACGGAGTTTTAATACCTCTTAGTTTGTTGATTTAAAATAGGAACGTTCGTTTCTAACATTACAAAATTAATAAATTTATTATGTTGATATATAAGGTCAATTGTGATTTACGTTTCTATAAACCATAATACTGACTATCGTCTTTGGTATGAATTATTGCATCTCCTTTGTCGAACCGGCAAAAACGTGCACATATGGAGAGACATTCACTGTTCCTAGATTAGGATTTCAGTATATCACAATCTCTTTAAAAACAAGAACAAAATTGTACCTTATTTAAAGAACACAATAAAGCCAAATTGATTATGAACTAAAAAGTAACGAAAACACCACATTAAGAGAACTAATGCGCGATATCAGACTGCATATAAAAGCGTTTCTTCTTCTTGAATTACTCATGCGGGCCACATAGAGCTTGCTTATAGCAGATAACCATAAGAAAAGGGAAGCAAAAGTGTTATTATGTAATTTCTTACTACACCGCACAATGCATATGATCATTGAAGGCATTAACGAGCAACGATTGAGTAATAATTCTTGATAGAATAAGTAATATACTAACGCCACGCTATCTAATAAGAATTTTATTTAAAAATACCTACGATTAGTAACTGTATATGTGACAATACCATATGTTAAAATGAATTATGATAGAGTACATTCGATAAATAGTATTGATATTCATTCATTGATGCTTGATGTTAACAGTTTATTTCATTCCTTGCATGTGAATTCACGTAGACTTCAGCTAACAATAAGTAGAAAACATGACTATCTCGGTGAAGTATGTTTTGTGCTGCGTTACTGATAGTGAATGGAATACAAACTACAGTTTTATCAGTAGGGATAATTTAATTGAGATGTGTGTTAATGATTTGGGTTATATAAAATAATATATCCCACATGAGGAATCAGTAACTGTTTTACGTTGAGTCATAGGCAGCGATAAAAGAGTTTGGAGCTTCTCTTCACAGAAACTGAAAGTGTAAGTCTAAAATGTTTTACACCAACACACAAGAATATGAATAGTGTGATATATTATTTGTATGTATCGTGTTTTGTTAAAACCTGATTGATTCGAAGCTAAGTGCTAAGTTTACGCATTCTATATTATGAGCTTGTTTAGTCTTTTTGTAGAAAACTGCACTGAGCGTAGTGACTCTAAAAAAAGTATATGTACTTTTAGCTATATGGAATCCATAACGATAAGTAATCATTCCATTGAGATATCAATCGTTGTTAAAATTAATAATCGTTGTATATATTATTGTGAGAGATTAAAATCCCTTTGGTGGGAAACTTTGACCTCTAGTTCGGAAAAAACGATAATTATATTCGTAGATTTTTTAATAATAAGTTACTAATTAATAAAGTTTTTTGGTGTTTTGTGGATTGAAGTGTTTAATGTTCTAGTAATTATGAGTCGTCCGGTAGCAGATGAAAAAAGCTAGATATAAAAGGTTGAAATTTTTGTATACTATGTAGTTGATACATTCATTATAGCTTTTCTTAAAAGGACAATACGAAATACTTTAATCAGGAGTTGAAGAAAACGAGGAATTTGTTAATTGACATACATTAATACGTTTCAGTGCAAATACAATATTTTTATTTATACTTATATGCAAACGTAGTAATATAAAAATTAAAGAATCTAAATTAAAATAAACTGACGCATTCTTGGCTAACAATTACTTAAGTAGCGCATTGTGAAATATTAACAAATACAGAAAAGATCGAAGCCATAATATTGTTGATAAATATTTAAATGAAACTACTAAGTACCTTGTCAACGTTTGTAACGCATTAATTAAAGATATCCCTATAAATTGTAATAACCACATAAATGTATATAATTTATAAAATAAATGTACCGTTCGAACCTACATACAGGTTGGAGCATTAGTGCGAGGAAGTCCGTTTACTCCTGTATTATAAGAGAACTGAGAAAATGTTATTAAGATAAAAGTTGAAGCATGAGGGGCTATAACCTAAAAATATTTTTAAGTATACAGGGTGTCAAATAAAGACAGGGTAAACTAAACTTACTTTATTTTAAATAGAACACCCCGTATATTTTTACTGTTTACGATTCTTCTAGGTCTTACCTTTATTATAATATAGAGTTTTGCTATGTTATTCAGTTTACTTTAGGTTCCATGAATTTAATAACAAAGTTGGCGCCTTCTACCGTACTACGGCTTCCACATAAAATAATTCATTTGCGCTAGAAACATTTCTAATGTGATCTCCTTTCTTCAGAAAGTATTTATTTATCGGCGTGTTCAATATTTATATACAGAGCAAGTCATAACTCGGAATGTTTATTTTCTCATCTATTTTAAATGGAACACCCTATATTTTATTATTGGAGTAAACTCCTCTCTTCACGAACTTAATTATTTATTAAAGATTCCCTATAGCTAAATATGTTTTGCAGTTTGTTTACAATGGAAATAGTAGCAAAACGAGCTTGAAGTTTTGATATAACAGAATAATTATATTGCTGTTTAGAAGTATAGATTGATATGGTTTTTGTGTTGGGAGAAAGTAATAAGAATATTTTGCTCGCAAAATTATCATCAGCAATTCTCTAGTAGACGACAACCAAGAACAGAAGCTCTTGAAATTTTCTTGCAACGGTTTTGTCGGACTGAAACTATGAATTACGAAAAATCTAAACGAACCAGTAGCGTTTAGACAGAAGAATAAATGCATCTATATTATGCGTAACGGCACCAAGAGTTAACTGATGACGACCATAGAGAGACCATAAAAATAAATACGATAAAAATATAATTCTGTAATTAATCGATGGTTTTAGCCGTTACTTTGTGCTACATTTTGTAATATAAAATAACTAATACTTTACTGTGTTAAACCACTTTATTTAATATTGTTTACTGCAGTTTCAACCTTCTTGGGTCATTCTCAAAACTAAAGTCTTTATTTGACCCAAGGAGGTTGAAACTGCAGTACACAATGTAGTAATGTATTATTAATTTTAAATTCTGTAATTCGTTCCTACCTTACTTTTTTTGTTTTTTTCCAATTTCATAATTAAATGTTATCTTATTAACACTCTGTTTACTATTTTATGTTATTTTCTCATTTAAGCAACTTGTAATTTCTAATACAAATTTCACACAGGTCAATCATAATCACGCAGGTCAATCATAGCTAATACTGTTTTTTTTTCACTCAACTTTGCGTCAGATAATGATAATTTTAGCGATTTAGGTATAGAATTGTATTTTCTCAGCTAAGCGGCAGTTTTCGTCTAATATTGCTATTCAACTAATTAGAATCAAACCCGTTTTTACTTAAAATCATGTTTTCGACTTATAGAAACGCAAAGAAGTTTACTGCAATAATAAAATATAGGGTATTCCATTTGAAATAGCTGAGAAAATAAACATTCCGAGTTATGACTCGCCCTGTATATAAATATTGAATACGCCGATAAATAAATAATTTCTGATGAAAGGAGATCACATTAGAAAAGTTTATAGCGCAAATGAATTATTTTATGTGGAAGCCGTAGTACGTAGGAGCCACCAACTTTGTTATTAAATTCATACAAAACTTCCCATATCTTCTGTAGTAAACTGAATAACATAGCAAAACCCTATATTATAATAAAGGTAAGACCTTGAAGAATCGTAAACAGTAAAATATATAGGGCGTGCCATTTAAAATAAAGTAAGTTTAGTTTACCCTGTCTTTATTTGACACCCTGTATACTTAAAAATATTTTTAGGTTATAGTCCTCCATGCGCTTCAACTTTTATCTTCATAACATTTTCTCATTTCTCTTATAATACAGGATTAATTGGACTTCCTTGCACTAATGCCCTACCCTGTATGTCGCCAAAGGTTTAATAAGAAAAATATATATAAAACAGCCATTAACGAAATTAATAATCTAGTTGATTACAGAGAGAATTTTTCCTAATGTGGCCAAACAAACATTAATAGTTTTCATATTTAAATGGGCAACGCTGTTGTCACTGGGGGTTTTAGATCAATATCTTTATTGCTTATTTTAAGAATTTCTGAGAATCTATGCGTTTATAAAATGCAATCATGTAGTACTTCAAAGAAAATCTATTATTTATTTACACACTAAACATATTTTTTCTAAACCGGTTCGGATGACAAACAAATATGTGTACAAAATATGTGTACTATAGAGGCTGTCTTACGTTTTACTGAGCAAATTCGGTTTTCCGATGGGGAAGCATATGAGCGGTTTCAGCGCCAGCGTTTGCAAGGACATTTCTGCACCGGCAGGATATTTTACTGTCATTTCAATGTCTAATTGTAATTATTTTTATATACAAATATGAAATGATTGAATAATTGTCATAAGATATGGAAACAAGTTTACAATCACAAATGCTTGCGTTAATGTAACATTAGATAATATGTAACAACACAGTAGTATAGAAAACAAATGAAGATTCACTCTATCTATAAAATTTGGCAGCTATGTTAATATGTTTAATATTATTAGTCACTTATTATTGTTGCAAGCTAAAACATTTACATGTTCTAGAATAAATTTATTTACAAAATATTTGTCGTCTGATTCACTTAAGTGAATAGCAAATAGATATATATACTAAAACTTAAACAAGTTGGTGTGGAAATGTACCGACGCTGAAATGGACGGTGCTGAAGTGTCGTAACGCTGAAACGGCTGCGATGAAATGGCGGCGCTGAAACGTATTAGATCCTACATATTACGACTTAACAAAGGCGTTAGACTGTGTGCAGAACCACACATTAATAAATAAATTTAAAATGTATAAATTAAAAAATTACATTTATGTTGACCCTTCTATATATACTACACAGTTAACAATACGTCAAATGAATATCAACTATCCACAAGAATAAATAAAATAGAGTGTAATATAAGATAGCAGGGACAGTAACACTATCATTTTCACTGCGCGCCACGGATTGTGCACTGTTTACAAATCTCTTTAGTGTTAATATAAAAAATTAATATACATTTGTTGGTAAATTAAAGTTCAGAGTTACTTATCTTAACGCCAATATTAACACTAAAACGTGATTTATTGATTAATAAATTGATACTTGATTAATGAATAATTATCTAATAAATTACATTTACTAAATTTTTACTATGTTATAAACCTAGTGGTGTATTAAAATACATCGATAGGTACCTTATAATTGGAAATTTTAATATATGATGATTGATGGTCGTTTTAAAATAATTATCTTGGAAATGTTATCGATGTGTTGCACGCGGCTTCATCTCTATAGCTTTCAAAAATCTTGCATCAAACCTTAAAAAATATTTTATTACATATATGTATTTAGGGTATATTATTGCGAAGTTCTTTCTAGAAATCAGGTACTGTTCTCCCCGAAAGAAATTTGAATTGCACAAATGAATCACAGCGATCAATCAATATCGATAAGTGAAAGCTACCCTAATCGAGAAATGAGGCCAAGATTGGGCAAAGGTAGGAAGAGGCAGAATTTTTGTAACATTTCGTATACATTAAGGGGAATATCGCGTTACTTCGTATGTATTTCTATTTCCTATTATGAAACTATTCTATGTTATCCAGTGTTCACTTAATGTATGTAGAAATCTCTTTCCTTTTCATAAGAGAAGAAGATTTAGCTGTGTAGACAAATATTGTCGATGGTGTTTATTTCGAAACTAACTTATACTTTACTTAGGTAAGTTTTGATATTGTTACTAGTGTTTCGATCAAAATCTTGTTTAAAGTTTTCATTGCAAGAGGCACGTACTATAAATCTGCCAAACAAGGAAACTCTGTGAGCATTCACAAATTATCACAAACCACTATCTTGAGACACTTGATGCCCGTTAGTTTACTTATTAGAGATATTGTGGTCAGTTGTGGTCTACACCAAGACAAACATATTTAATTAAAAAATGGTAGTTTTGTAATTAACGTACAGTTCATATTTACAGATCGTTGAATGACCGTATGTAGTAAATAGTAGGTAAGAGTAGTTAAGAGAAATTGGTATTTTAATTTTAGATCAAAAAATTGTAACCAAAAATAATTTCAAGCAAATGTGTGGGAAGCACGGTATGTTTAAAGTAATCGTTCAAATTTTTCTTTGACATATTCGACATGTCTATATATCAACGGAGGCATTATTCATAACTCATACAGAAAATACGCCAAAATGTAAGCTGCTCTGGCATAACAACGTATTAAATGTCGACAATGCTAGATATTCAGAGAGATTCGTAAGAATTATTTATATAGATTTTTGACATATTTTATGTGCGGCGGTGCACCTAATAATTCCTAGACTCTTTGATCATAGTCACTTCAATGTTCTGTTGACAAGGAGCTAATTGTTGTTTGAAACGGATTTATTTGATACATAGTGATTTGAACAGTCTTGGATTTTCTTCTGTACACTAAGTTTATTTCTTAGTTTTGATTGAAACTTTTTGTCTTCATTACCCAGTTTAGCTGCTTCACTTTTATATCCGATGACAGTCCAAACTAATTCTTCCTGTAAATGAACTATTTTGTTTTGTTTTTATTCAGTATATGTAGGTACGCGCTCTGTGCCGATTTCTAGCTGTTGACTCTTATTTTCCATTTTTTAACCAGTTTCTTGGAGTAGACTAATATGGGATTTCAGATCCTCTGAAACTATATCTGGTTTTTATAATGAGGCGGATTACTCATATATAGAAACAATTTTTCTGTTTTACATAACGTAATACACAATTTCAACATGGTATTGAATGGTAATTTAAACACAAATAATAGTTTGATATTATATTGCTAAATATCTAGCTTTTATTTAATGGAAGTTCCTTAAACGATTTCTGTCGTAAGTCAATAACTTTTCTGTGATTTTGCAATTAATTTACTATTGCATACAATTCTAGTACTATCTGGATCTAAGACAGCGTATAATATTTATAGAATATTATATTATTTTTTTTGTTTTAAACATCCCCTCAAGCTGTATCTGTGAATGTAGACTGGTAATTAAACTCATCTTTAGCTTCACGCATATTTTGTTAATCGTTACTATTCTGTACATATATAACAGCTTACACTAAAAATAAAATTTAAATTCTTCTTCAAGTATTTGAAGACTAAACTCCGAGTCATATCACAGGTCCTAATACATCTAAAATTAGTCATAATATCAATCTTGGTAACAGCACGCGTTGTGAAACCTTTCATTATTTAAGTAGTAATTATTGTTTTCGAGAGAGGCATTCTGTTGCCTCCGTCGTCTTCGAATAATACAATGTAATATACACGCGGCACCGTTAATAATATATTTATGGTATATATCCTTCGGTTTAGCGCGCCTTGCGCGACGCCTCAAACGCATTGTTTAGGCTAGTTCTACTGTCAGCAAAGCGATTTAACATAAACACATACACAGATATAGACAGCTACATAGACATATAGATTAGGAATATCACGTTATACACCGGTAAGAATATGAACTCCGCGGCGCATTAGCAAGTGCTAGTTGTCTCCTAAATCGTTTGAGTTCCGAAGTTCAAGGGTATTTGCACAACGTGCGGCAATTTGTATCTTGTCATTAACACAACGTAGCTGCAATACGCTAACAATAATTACATAAAAAAACAATAACAAGAATGTATTTTTAGATATCGGTATCCCATTTATGCGGTTATATAAGCGCGATGTAAGCTGTAGCTGCACGTTTCTAGTATATGCATGTCATTTTTCAGTATTAGGTACACCATCGACTGATATAACCTGATAGTAACAATTAATTTTTTATGTGCTACCTACAGAATGTGTGTGTGTAGTTTTATATTTATATCAGAATTAATACATATGTAAATATTGCATGTTTGTACATAGATCCCGTCGCTGATAGTTTCCAACTGTCAAAACCAAGCGCATGAATACATTATTCACAAGTTTGCTGCGTATATACAAATTCCTTTCAATTGAATATCTGGATTTTTCACTATCAAACTGGGTCTACCAACAAAGGTAATATTAGAAGAAAATTACACCAAATTTCCTCTAAGGAGAATTTCAGTTAAGTTAGCCTGGGGTTTTATAAAGATGTTGCTGTATAAAAATTACTTTTGATGTGCTTTTGATAATACATACTATCTTTCAGTACTGAAAATGTTGTATTACACAAAACGAAGTTTCCTGATACACTTGACACATAATATTTCTAAAATACGTGTAACGGGCGACTTGCTGGTGTACATACACTTGCCGAAAACCGGTATTGGCCACAGTTACACATAGAAAAATATTATCTTGAGTTAAAACAGACTGTTTCAGTTCAAAACAATCCAGGATTTGTATATCCGCAAAACTATATAGTGTTATCACAAGAATATTATTTTTTAAGGAAATTGTTTTGACGCAAAACAACATTGTTTTAATGTAAGAATATAATGGATTTGTAAGACTTCCGTATGTCGACCACTGAATTGACAATTTATAGGCAATTTAACGGAAAGTACAGGTTCTACTGAGTCCAAAACGGCCCCCCCTTTTCTTGCGGAGATTAGTCTAAGATACCTAAAAATCGTGCTAAAAAGTGTTATTTCTAGGTTATGTTTCGCTAGTGTTTTGACATTTCTGCGAGGATTTTCAGTTGATATCCAGTCAGAATTACGAAATATCGAGCGGCAATTTAAAAAAACTTCGCCCAGGAATATAAAAATAATAATCATTTTTTTATTTTGCAGTATCTCTTAACACAATTAATAAGTAATATATATTTCAGTGACTAAAAAACATATCTTCTTTTGTCTTTTATTAAATTTACACAGTGAAATTTGATGTTAATGCATGAAATTTATTTTTAAAATAATTATTTACGTGTCATACACAATAATTAAATGTGTAAGTTAATATTAAGAAGAAAATTATGAATATTTAGATACTATTTTGACTAAATTTGAAGATATTTTTAATCTATTAAATGTTATTAATTGCAATTAAAACTAAGCTAATTCTTTAGATACGTTCTTATTTCATATAATGTATTTGCACTGAATTTAATAAAATACAAGAAGTGATGTTTTTTAGTTACTGAAACTTATCAATTAATTGTATTAAACGATACTAATGACAATTTTTTCATTCCCAAACGACGTTTCAAAATTGCTGCTCGATATTTCGTAATTCTGACTGGATATCAACCGAAAATCCCCGCAGAAATGTCAAAACACTAGCGAAACATAACCTAGAAATAACACTTTGTAGAACAATTTTTAGATATCTTAGACTCATCTCCACAAGAAACGGGGGTCCGTTTTGGACTCAGTAAAATCAGTACTTTCCGTTAAATTGCCATTTCACTGGTCGACATCCGGAAGTTTAGCCAATGGATTTACTTCAAGTACAACGTTTGGTTGAAATTATTTCTCTAATTCCCATGAAGCTAAAATACACTTCACATAATGCATTATTAAATATGTACTTTTATTACTGCAAATGTCCACGCATTAACTACAAAAAACTTATATGTATCTAATTCTTGCAAAATGGTGCACGCAGAAAAAAATGCACGTATAAACGCTTCATATATTTATTTATTATGTGTATAATCTCGAACGCAGCTGCTCGAAATTTGCAATTCAGCTATTTCACAAATAGGGAAGTTATTCAGATCAAATACGTATTTTACAACAAATATAGTCTAGATTGTATTAAACGCATTTACATATTCCAAGAAAATGTGTGAATCAAAACAGAAATATTCTAGCATTAAAAATATTTGGGTAAAACAGTATATTTTCTTAATTCAAGAACATTTTTCTCTCTGTGTAACATTTATTTGTTTGTAATCAAGCATCAGACATATTTTTTTAAAATACGATCATAAGTAATCTTTGTGGCTGTAATCAATGGAAATCGTAAAACTTCAAAGCATATTGACATTTCAACGAAGATACCTATTTGAAGTAGAAGCGATGTCAAATAACAAGAAAATTGCAAACTAGACCGTAGATCATGCTAGCTAATAGGGATTAGAAATGTTCACAGTAACTGTCTATAGCGTAATCGTTGGCAAGAGTCATATGTAAGAAAATACGACTGAAGTTACTTTTTAATTTTTGTCTGATCTGAAAGGATTAGGACACGTAAGTAATTCTGCGGTTATTAAATATTCTGAATAATATTGTAATTTATATGTTACTTCGGTATCATTAAATAGCTACTTAAAGGGATTATCAAGGTAAGCGTCCGCCCTAGCTACAATAATTTCCGAAACGCTATTATTACCTTAGCTTAGGATCCTTTGGACCGCCATCCAGACAACATTTTTGAACAGATGCGCAGAGTTTTTGTTAGAAGGTCTGCGTGTTAAAAAATTCAGTCAACATGTAACTGCTAGCCGTTGCACTGTGGCTCCACCCCATTGAGCGATTTGCCAAAAATGCTTTTTGGCGATGTCATTCTAGATGTTAAAAATTGTTACTACGGTAAAGTACACATACTGAAGTATAATTTACCAAGTTTTTTATTGTTTGAAGCTTCCACTGTCCACTGCTTTTGAAAATCATCTATGTATTAGTTTATTTTGTAGAATGCTTTCTATGTACCCGTGTTAAATATCAAATAATGACTACTTTCATTAAACTTTTAACTACTAGCAAGGTTTGCCCGAGGCAAGTTATTTATCACATCTGAAAGCTAATATATCTACCTATAGAATGCACTGCAAATTTACACTGCATTTCGTTGCATTTATATATGAAAATTAAGAAATTCCAAACTAGCACGTATTACGAATTATTTTCTACCGCATAACGTAAATATTCCCAGTATACTTTTTCAATAACAGGAATAAAATAAAAGTCTATGTACACTTTCCAAAGTACATTATAATTAGTACAAAATTTCTAGAAAAAAATGTAAATATTATTGTTTATATTGCTATTGTATGACGCACAGATAGAAATATCTTATCTATTACACCTTGCCGTTATTTGTGGCATATACTGCATATAATATCAAAAAACACTTCTAAATAATAAGGTAGGAAATACTATATCAACAACAAGTCGTTTTTTTTATTGTAAAAATAAATAAAATCAAAACAACCACAAATCCATATTTGTCATTATTTTTCTATTTGCCATATTGAGTTCACAAAGTTCTTATTTACGAAGAAGGCATAATTAAATATAATTCAATCATACCTTTTGGACAGCTATCTGAAGATGCTCAAGAATCAAGAAATAAGGATTATAAAAAATTCAGACTGCACCACTCAAAAAAATATTCCAGATCAGTTACGAGTACAAACGAAGACGATTTTCATATTTTGCTATGCTCATCTGATCCATGTACAAGTAGTCTTAGAAGACAACGATAAGAGGACGATGAATGACGTTACTTCCTTTTACGTTATTCCCCAATTAATATTTTCTTTTTTACTATAGACGATGTTTCAAATAGAATGGCACCTCATAGTCAGTAGTTTTTGATTAGATATTCATATACAGTCTTGGCCAATTGTGTTAGACACTCTTCACTTTCATAGGTTCGAAAAGCGTTTCCGGCTGCTTTTTGGTCGATTTTTTGACGATGCACTATTCATATCGTTGCAGAGTGGTACGAATCGCACATCGCGAATATTTCATTATTCTCGCTATAGCGACTAAAGTCTTACTTTGTGTCTTAAGTAGGACTGTTTGCCCACGTTCTACTTTGGTTAATTCACAAATTTTTGGCATTGTTTCACTACCTTAAGTTTAATTAATAAAAATGAAAGTATTCAAAGCAAAATATCCTGGTTATAAACTCCTAACACATATCTCTCGCTAATCGCGTCGACAATACGCTAATATTTAAAATCGAAACATTGCTACCTGCTTACCTATTGTCCCAAAGTAAGCACTAAAAATGTAAATTAAATATAAATTCGATGCTCATTTTCTTGGATCTGTAATAATAGATACTTATAATAATGGGGTTTTATGAGGGTGTCTATCACATTTGGTCAAGGTTGTATTTATTTGTAAATTAACTCCTACTTTATTTATAATTATCGAAAATTGTCATTTTGAAATTTGTAACTTTGTCAGTGACATTAGTATCATTTTAACTATTATTTTTAGCAACTATATAAGCTTTATATCAATTAATCTACATCTGGATTCCAACAATCATATTTATATGAGCAATTCATACGCAACTGGATGTAAGCTTCTTTAAAACACGGTGTGCAAATCAGTATTATGTTAGGTGTTTATTGCAGCAGCTCTTATAATTTAAATTTTTTAACATGTAATATATGCAATTAAATACACATATTAATATGTAGATATGTTTTTCTTTACAGACTAATCATCAACTATTTATCATTGCCCATACCAAATTTCATGCCAATCGGTACGAGGATTACGTAGTTATAGATTTTTGACAGAAAAAATTTCATTTGGAATCATAATGCGTTGGTCCAATTAGGACATAATAAAGTCTGAACTAGATTTCACAATTTCCGGTAACACTGACCAGTATTGATCACGAAAATTAACTTTTCCTTATCCTTACACCAATATTTAATTAGCAATGAAGATGTTGAACTGTAGATAGATTTAATCTATTAAATTTGTAAATTTAGATATGTCGTTTTGTCACAGCGAGTCACCACTTACTGACTAACTGATATGTTCTCATAATTTATTTTCATTTTATTTTCAAGATCAAAAGCTTTTAGTGAAATTGAACAATGTGCGTTAGTTGGCTGTGTGACGTTCCAGACTTAATGAAAGCAAATTATGTATTCATGTTTCATCTATCTATAGATACAAACTAATCACTAGAACCTTATGTGGTAGAACAAATATTATATAAACCCAATGCACTGCCTGGTACCAATAATCAAACAAAAAAATGATGTCAAATGTATATATTGTTTGTATGTAAAAATAAGAAGGCTTCAATGTATGTATATATATCAAGTAATCTGGATTTGCATCAAACTAATAAAATATTAAAATGACAATATAAAAAGTAACAAGAAAAATAAAAGTAAGTGAAAATAAAATTTGAAAATCCGAAGGAGAAAAGTACAGCAACTTTAAAGATTGCACAAATAAAATTGTGAAGTTCCTTGGCGACCCTTCGCTTAAGAAGGCTCCGTTATTTTACTACTACAACGCTATAGAAAATAATACCTTATCTTCTAATAGAAAATTACATCCAGCGAGTGTATAGTCGTAAAATACAGTATTTTTTTTGCTTTGGTTTGTAAGGGGCTTCCATATTTTCATCGGTAATTATACATTACGGTGATTTGATACCGTTGTGTTGGCAAATCACTTTTCGAGTTTGTTTTTTCATTCTCGAGGGGTGAGCGATTTTCTCTTTCAATTAAAACTCGGTTTACATGCAGCAAACGCAGCAACGACTTTGATAGCAGTTAAACATATTTCAACAATTTATTACAATTAAAATATATGGCAGAAATTACCCGGGTAAAATGATTAAAATAAGTTTCAAGTACAACGGATTTGGAAAACTCAGTTTTTTTACTTGTGTCCGTGATAATTTCACGTTTTGTTGAGAACTTTCGAGGCGTTTTGCAGTTTTTATTTCAATTTTAGTAGAATGATAAAACATGGTTCCCTATAAGCGAATTACATCTCAATATCTTTTGCAACGCTATACAAAACCTATGTAAATTCAGTTTGCTTCGCTGAACTATTAGAACTAGCAATGGGTAGTATTTGTCTTAAAAATTCTTAGAACATCATAAACAAAGGGAACAGTTTAAAATAAAAGGATACCAATTTGATATAACGTCAATGTTTTGAAATTAGGTTTATTGCTTTTGGGTCCGCAGAAACAGACGTGTCGCCATCAGTCAATTAATAGATATCGTTGCTATTTATAGTAGATCTACATTCGTAAATCATCAGTTCTTGTTCTATGTACGTAATAGCACAAATTATAACTATAATTACTGATCTCTATTTATCTGTCAAAACAGGAAAGCACTTAGAAATTGCAAATAATATCTTTACAGAAACGATATAAATGCTAATAATAGAACAAATGTATCATAACCACAGAACAATTCCGGTAAAAACTTAGCATACTGGCAGGCATATTATTTGCTTCTAGTACTCCTGTCGCCACTGGATATACAATTCGCGTCTGCCTCGCTACTCTGCATCATCTCCTTCTCTGTTCTGTATTACCGCGGATCGATTCTTTGCGACTGGTCAAGGACGTTTCACTCGAATTTCCATCGGGCATACGATGCAGATTGAAAGCCACAAACGGACGATTGATTATGATAATAGGAATCAATTACTGTAGCGATGAATGATAAAATGCATTTATCGATAAACGATATTTGCGCAGAAAATATTCATGCGTCAAGTTTTATTTCCATTGTCGTTTTCGCTAATAAAATTCTCGAATAAATTGGATTTATTACTTGCGTTTGTTGACATAAATAAGAGGATTTTAATGTTAAACAGAAACTGGAGATTAGTATTATAATAAAGGTATTTTAGTTTACTTTTAAGGAAAGATCAATTACAATAGAATAATGTAAATGTGAAACCTTTGATAGTCGAATATTCGTTAGAAAGATAGATGTTTGAAATGAAATAGAACAAAGAATGTACGACAAATTATATTAAAACTTTGCTATGCCTATCAACAAAAATATGTAAAAACAAAGAAACCGTTGATATATTGAATTATGGTTACATTCTCGAAAATTATTAAAGCACTTATTAATTAATGTAAACTAATATAACTATAATAATAAAAACGATTGGAATTATCGGTATAGCAATGTATTTTTTGTAAAGCTCTAACAAGGACTAGGAAAAAACATGTCCAAAAGACTAATCAAGAGATTAAATTAATAAAATTCAGGTGGAATTAAATTATTATAAATGATGCTTAAATTATCAGTATCGGTTCTAAAATTGACCGCGTTGTTTCGTTTTTGATCTACATATATCACTTCATAAATTAATCTTTTTTATATTTATTTTCCTTTTCTCAAAACCTTATTACCTTCAAAACCAAAATTATGTCGTCTATCTTTAGAGTGCGGTATCTAAATGATTGCATATGCTGCATACCAGTTGGTAAAATTGAACATGAACCATAATTCTAGAAAACCATTATAATGCCAAAAGTGGACAGCATAATTTGGAAATAAGAATGAGAAGACATTTGGTACGTTGAATAAAATGCCCAGAAAATATAACAATATTTTCCGGGACAAGCCTGCTACTTCTACTAGGCAAACAGCTGAAACTCCTCAAACTGATGTAGAAAATACTGGACATGTAAGAATGCTTAAATTATTCATTTGTAAATCTGTAACTATTTAATTTTATCATTAGAGCCTGGCCTCAGCTTGTACTTTAACAAATTCAAGTCAGATGTTTGGGGATAAATCTGCATCACCGCCAATGTCAAAGGATCAGGAAATCTGTTCATTTTTCGATAACATTTCTGTAGCTGAAAATCAGAAACTTGATATAGCACTAGCCAGAGCTATATATGCGACTTCCTCACCACTAAGTCTTGTAGAGAACAAGCATTTCATTCGATTTTTTAAATTAGTTAGGCCTTCATACAGTCCACCTAGTAGATTTACATTGTCAAACAGACTATTAAATTTTGAACATAAGACTATATCAGTATTGCAACATATTCATGGACTGATATAAATGGAGTACCATTAATTAACATTATTCTTTTAACCTCAGAACCAATTTTTTATAAGGCTATTGATTCAAGTAATCATTCACACACGTCTGATTATTTATCGAGGATTTTGTGTGAATCAATGGAAGAAATAGGATTTCAAAAAGGAATATGAAAGGCGCCTGGACTCTAATAAAAAATAAGTATCCCAATATTTGCATATATGGCTGTGCAGGCCTTGGATTTAATTTACTTTGTAAAGACATTACTACAAACATCAATACTTATACAATACTTTTTGAATACATTTTTGAATCAACTAAAACACATGGAAGTACAGCATTCTTACAAGATGTATGCATGGTTTGCATACACACAGAGCCTGGTAGAATAATTTTCGTTGAAACAGCAAAAGTATTTTGCTTTACCCCCACACAGGGCTGGTTGTCATAAAGCCATAAACTCGTATTAGCGATACACTCTTGCAGTCGCTGCCTGAACTTGCACATTGCGCGTAAAACACTTCAAATGATTGTCATAGTTGAAACTTTTCAGGCTTTAGATATTTCAAAGAAGGACTACATTGAAAAGAGTGGAAAAGCTGAATGTTGTGATCGCGCTGGTCATTCAAGCTACAACGATATGTAAACAATTGGTGTCTAGCTTTTCGCAACAGTTGCCAATTATACATCCACATAAAGTTGTTAATTTATGGAGAAAAAGCTACATGTATAAAAAATTTCCTTTATATAATTTCAGTTTTTTCAAAACTTGGAGGCTCAACTTGTTTACCGGAGAAAAGGACAAACCTTTTCCTTCAAAATGTATTGTTCCCACAGTCAAGTAGAATGACAAAAAGTTTAGTCAAAAAGCATTGGCATTAGGTTTGTTCGAAAGTATAAGAAACCGTAGGCCGCTTTGAAAATAGCAACAATATTGTACGTTTAAATTTCAATTTCACATTTTTATTATATAAAATGTATTCTTACATCTGTTTTTACACCAAATTAAACGTAATATAGGTTATTTATTTTTATCTTTTGTCGTGTATTATACCACCTTGTTATTATTAAATACATTCATCGATGCAGTTTCTGTCTAATAATAAAATATTCATAAATTATATGCTCTTATGCAACAGCTGATTTTTCGGGTCTATTAACTCTGAAACAGCCAAGGTGTTCTCTAAAGTACTACCTTTCACAAATTGCTTCATTATTTATAATTATACATTGCCCCAAACGTGATATACACTTGTACACAACGACTTTATAAATAATTTAAAGGCAAGTCCGATAATTAATCTCGAAAATGGAGCATGGGAACTATTCAAAATGACGAGCATACGATGTTTGTGTGCTGGCGTTGAGCTCGATCCGTATATAATAAAGCAAAATGGAACGTGACATTGCCCAGGGCGGCGATTGCAATTGAGCGATCACGGATTTCAGGCTGTGTATAATGTATGTGTTTTATACCAGGTAGGTAATACTCACAGGATCGTTAATCAATTGCTTTTCAGCTAAACCAAAAAGTTTTACACAAAATAAGATTCGACTGTTTTTACGAAAAAAAGGAAAGATTCTAGTGCTACTTCATGTAACAGGAAGTGATCCTAATTCACTCAAAAATATCGAAAGCGTTCCAGTTTATGAGAATAAACATCTTGAGAATTCGGCAAGTGCGATTTGACGGTTCTATTATTAGTGCACCCGGAATAGATCTATTCTGGAACAACAAACAATGGAACGCATATGTGAATATGTCGCGACTGTGTACCTAAATCTTTAATGTACCATAAATTTAAAGTGAGAAAGTAATAAAAAGAATATATTCGTAAGTAGTTGGTTTTAGTGAATCCTACGCGTTAAATAAATAGTTCCATGTATAAACAAAAACTGAGGTGAGTAAACTAATAAAATCTGTTTTTTAAGTAATCTTTTATATACGGAAGTAATCTTATTTGTTCAATATACAGTATCTGCCTAAGATATCACAGGAATATCTGCTATGTAAAATTTCTGGAAGATGTTCGACATTGTGGGGTTAACATATGATCATAAGAACGACGTCCATATGGAAATAAATAAACTAATAATACGAATTTTAAGCTTTCAAAATCTTTGAAGACAACCAAAACTTAAATAAATTGGATATATTTATTACAATTAATCTGCAACGCCTCTAGACCTTTCAAACAGAATGTTTTATCTTGCTGTGCAAACCAGGCCTCCACACAGAAGGACTGAGAGGTAAATACTTGTGTGTCGAACTTCAGTAAGAGTGGGCAAAATTTCGGTAGGGGTTTTTTATAAAGAATATTAAAAAAGTGGGGCACTACAAAATAAAACATTGTTACGACTTCTATCTCATCTTCGTTTCAGTTCTTTCTCGTACACACCTTGTCCACAATGTTATGTGAACGATTGGAGCACGCTCTTGAATTACATAGTTGCTAAGAAATGTCGTATTTTAAAGTATGTATTTGTTATTTTTAATTTTATTATTGATATTATTATGATTAATTACGTAGGCAACTACGCAGTATATATCCAAGTGACAAATGGAATAGTTGGAATAATTTGAAGGTTGTTATTTGTACAGGTTGCAATGCCGTGTTTATACATATATATATGTTTAGTATTTGGGTAGGGAAAAAAACTACAAATATAACTATGTATATACATTTCATCATTCCAAACTGGATACCTAATTACAGCAAACGAAAAGTGCATTAATTGAAGAGTGGCTCTTATTATTACCGTTTTTATCTTCATTTATTTAACGTTCGTTGCTCCAGTGAGACCTTTGTTGAGCTTTCATACCTCCTGAAAGCTCGCAGTAATTTACATCTTCGGGACAGGACTGCGGCAATTGATGATATCCTGTTCAAGCATATAAATCTTTCCGAACAGAAGTAAAACATCGTAATTACTCGTAGCGAATATAAAAGAAACCTCCGTTATCTTCGTTAAAGTCGAAGTTCTATAAAGGTTTGGCGTTGTATTTGGGTAAATAATATATTATTCATATCATTCATTATGTATGACGTATCTTATATGCGATCGGAATTGAATAGTAAGGAAAATAATATTTGATATTTACAATTAAAATCGGTTGTTGTAAACAGATTTATTGTACGAACTGTTTTGACATACACATGCATTAGCTATGTACACGTAGTAGCATTAGTTATATATGAATTTATAACAATAACAAAACCAAAAATGTTTATTACTGGAGATAATATTCGATAATTTTCGTTAAACATTATGATAAGATATATACTAACATTAATTTCTATTGTGTACGAGTCTCTAAAAATATACTGTGTTATTTTTTGTAATCCAAACAGATAAAGTCGTAATAATTGTCAGTTATTATATATTATAAAGTTGTGAGTTTTGTGAATCACCAAGAAGTTAGAAAACGATGAGTGTTAAATAGCTATTACACCTAGGTTCTTAATTATGTCAACCATAATCTCACCACATTTGTGAAATAGTATTTGAAGAAAAAGGAATTAAGTATAATTACATATCATAGCTTCGAAACAGTAAATAACAATATTGCTACTTCTTGTTTGTTAAATTTTACTGATATTATCGTTACCCAACTGCTTGCCTAGCAATTAACCATAAACATATAATACTCATGACATACGGTACTATTATCATTATTATCTAGTATACAGCATTCGTTATGTCTTTGCAAATTACCTGTTATAAGAGGAGACAAGACTGCCCGTTAGGATCCCAGATGGCTCACCGCCAACATTGCCTGAGCTGTAACCAAGCAATCCAAAACCGGAAATATATGAAGCTACTTTCCCATCTAGTACTCTGTGGTAATTTAATAAGTACTAAAAGTGAAAGTATTCATAATGTAATATGACCACATCATGTAATTAAATCGTAACTTTGTTCGGAACTCAATTCTCCCTACAATTTTCTTTAGTTATATATAAAAATCCTTAGTTAACTCTTTAAGAATGTCTTCCAATTTAATTTGCCTGTTGTTATTTCTTTTTTTTTTAATTGTACTCAACACTTTAAATTACGCTTCACGGTCGTTTGGATTACAGGATCTACTTTATTTCTGTACTTATATTAAAGCTTTTAATTCCTGATTTATTTCCACTTAGAGGTCAATAAAACAATAAATAATTAAATACCAATTTATTCCATAACATATAATAATATGTTTTCGTTAAATAACTTCTTCAGTGGAAGAAATTGACATTTAATATGTGTTAAATTACTAATAATATAAATATAAATTGCCATGCCTATCAACAAAATTATCTAAAAAACAAAGAATTCATTGATATATCGAATTTTAATTATATTCACAAGTAATAATGAAGGAATAATGATTTAATACAACATTAGAAATTGAAATGATTTGAATTATTCGTATATCAATCTATTTTTTGTCAAGCTCTAACAATTCTGTCCAAGGACTAGGAAAAAACATATAATATACATATATTAATATAATATACAGTGAAGTTTTTATAACACCGTACATAGCCCCTATGTTCGATTTTATATGTCCCATGTCAACACATGGGCAGTTATGCAACCAACATTACTCCTATTGCAAACATTCGTCGTATAGGTACATACATCTAATCTCGTTGATACTAACATAACTACGTAATAAACATAACCTCGTAAATAAATCACCTTTTATTTGTCAAATAAAATTAAAAGATCTTATCAAGTAGTGAATAGAAAAGCAACAAATATTATATCTAAGTTTAACGTTTTAATAAATGTTCGAAATGTCCGCCTTCGCATTCCATACAATATGCAAGTCTATTATGAAATTCTTGCAAACAGTTTGATAAAAAATGAGGTTTGGTTTGCAATTCCTCAAATGCTGTAAGTATGCGTGTTTTTAAGTCTTCAATATTCGTTATATTTATATTGTTATAAATTTTTGATTTCAGGTATCCCCAAAGAAAATAATCGTTAGGCGATAAATCTGGTGAACGGGCCGGCCAAATTATCGGACCAAACCTGCCTATCCATTTATCAGGAAAAGTTACATTTAAAAAGTGTGAAACAGCTGCAGTAGAATGTGCTGGGGCCCCATCCATCTGGAACCAGGGATTTTCAATATTCAAATCTTGAATTTGAGGAACAATTCGTGTTCTCAGCAATTCTAAGAATTTTGTTGAATTGAGATTTCCGTCAATGAAGTATGGTCCTACAAGTGCAGTACCAATGATACCTGCCCAAACATTGACCCGTGCATTATATTGTGTATGTGTTAAATTTTGACGATGATCATTAGTCCGTGACCAATACCTAATAGTGAAATTGAAACGAATCAATTAGATTTCAGTGAAAAAATACTTTTTATACAAACCGAAAATTTTGAGAGTTAACTGAACCATTTAAAGAAAAAGACGCTTCATCGGTAAACAATATTTTTTTTAAAATGTTGTCATTTTCATTAATGATATTAAATAAGGTTTCACAAAAATCTATGCGTTTTATTTTATCTTCAGGGAAGAGTTCTTGGTGATTACTAAATTTATACGCTTTGTATTTATACATCTTCAAAATTCTACGTACAGACGTTTTTGAAATGTTAAAATGCTGTGCAATCTTATTTGTTGCTGTTATTGGGCTTTCTTCGATGAAACATAAAACATTTAATTTTAGTTCTTCGGTAAGTACAGGGGAAGGTTTATTTTTCTTTTTGTGTGTGCTTATTATACAACCATCCATATTAAATGTTTTAATAATTGTGTGGATGGTTGATAGAGCCGGTATTGGTCTGTCGGGATACTTTGCAGCAAAGAGATCTCGTATATTTCTAATACTGTTTCCAGCTTGATACAAATTTATAATTTCAACTTTTTCGTCTTTAGAATACATTGCATGAATTATTTTATATTGTCACGACTTTGACAGTTATCGATAAAATTGTTTATGTAGAAATCAAATAGGAGTAATGTTGGTTGCATAACTGCCCATGAGTTGACATGGGACATATAAAATCGAACATAGGGCTATGTACGGTGTTATAAAAACCTCACTGTATATTAATATAATATATATTAAAGGTTAACGTATGTAGATAGTCATTGGTCACAATTGGCACAGTGCTTACATTGATTAATTTTGTCGGACTTTTACAACGCATTTCGCATTTTTACTTGGTTTTTCGGATCGTGGCGTTTAGAGAGTGGCAGTTAAATTCAACGTCAATGACCACGTGTGTGTCACTTTGAGTATTGCTTACACATACATGATGACAATCAGATTGAATAAATAACCAAAAATACTGTTTGCATAAGTTCTTTTTTCATTAGTTTTTCGTTCGTTTACTGCCAGAAACTAAGTTTTCTTTAAGAACATTTTTGATAATGTAATTAAATATATCTAGGACCAATCTAAGGGAAGTTATGCGGCAGGACTACAATTGAGCAGAAATGGACTGATTCAAGCAAAATCTAAAGCCATGTCGAACTTCCTCTATAATGCAGATAAAAACGCAGCATTATAAACGGCGGTTTAATGCAGTCACAAAGCCATTTCAATACAATTATACCCATACAAAAACTACACCGCGAGAGTTGCAGTGCTAGTCAGACAAGCGATACAGCTTACAATGTCACTGCAACTAAGCGCCCACTACACATAAAAAAAACTATAAAATATTGTACTCGAATTTCCAGCAAATTTTACTTAACGCCAGGTATGCGCGGTGTTTAAAACTCCCAGATCAAATATCTCGGAAACGAAAAAAGATATTTGAATTTTGAAAAAAGCAGTTGTTAAAGAATATGATTGACTCCAGTTTGCTATCACAATTGTGTTTTATTACGTGAAGATAAACATGGCGCTGCGATCAAAACAATTTTTTTGATCGCCACAATCTTCAGTTGTTTTTTATTTGAAACAGCATTAAACTTAATGCAAATTTCATTATTTGTATTAGTTTCAAAAATTTTATGGTTTCATAGATATTCGTATTTAAAGAAAGTAAGAGTAATTTAAATTTTTGTCTTTATTTTTTATATTTCTTGTAACGGATCAAATGTAACTAACAAAGATGTTCAAAATTGTTGCCTTCTTGATTACTACACAATGTATACCGCCTTATTAGTTCTCTTCCTCAAACATTTAACAATGTATTTCTATTAATTTTTTGAACACTTGCAGCAAATTTATTGTAAAGGTTGGCATATCTGTGATTGGTTCCTTGTAAACTTCAGCTTTCAAGTAACCCCACACGAAAAAATCTAGCGGGGTTAGATTCGGAGAACGAGCCGGCCATCTGAGGACGCCATTACTACCAATCCAACAACGTGGTAACGTCTGATTTAAATAATAGTAACTATGTTGGCAGTATGAGCAGCTGCCCCGTCTTGATGTAACATGATATTTCGCAACTCTACACCGGTACATCTTCCAAAAGTAGTATTAACTCATTTTGCAGGAATTGTAAGTAGCGCACACTAGTTAGTGTTTCATGATAAAAGTGGGGGCCTATGCTGTATCCGTTTCATATTCCACAGCAAACGTTAACGCCAAAAATCGTTTGATTTTTTGTTTGCCTTATCCACCTAGGATTATCTGCTGACCAATAACGAGCATTATGCTTAATTAAACTACCATTGTTGTGAAAACGACATTCTACTCAGAGGCGTCGAGGGTCTATATAGGTAATGTATAGTATTTCAGAAAAAAAAAACATTTTATGACAAAAAAGTACCAAATGCGATTTTAAACGTCTGTAGTCGATTACGGATAAAGCTCACATCTTCAATAACCCTACTCTATGCTCCCATGGACAAAGTCGTGGTAAAGTGATTGGTGTTACAATGCATACCACTATAGTTATGCTGGTTTAAGAAGAATACGAGAGCTGACAAAGTGAACATGGCATTGAACATATCGAAGTCTGCCGTAAAGAATATATATGTAATTCTTAATTCACGAGATACAGACAAGTGAAAATATCGTTAGATCCATACAAAATAAATGCAACAACACAAGATCAGCTACTTCGATCTATAAGTAAAGGAAATTACAGAAAAACAATGCGGAAATAAGTGAGTTTAATCGCGGATTTCATTTCTGCAAGTACAGTCAAACACTGGCTATAAAAAGGAAATTTATACAACCGAATTGGCTAAAAAAGCTATAGTAAGCACAATATACAAGAATATAGAAATGGGTCGATAGATTAATAGCCCTTTGAGTGGATCGAAAAGTTGAACTGCTTTGTAAGACCTTCACTGCAAGGAAAAATGTTTCCTCAATGCAACGGCAATAAAACACTGTGGCGGTTCAGTTCTCGTTTGCAACTCAGGGACAAATACATTGATAGAATACCAGAAGCAATATGGAATGATGACTGTATTACACTGTAAAATTATTCTATTAAGTCTAGTTTACAATTAATTGCCTAATTTCTATAATGATGGAAAACAATGAACCAAAGCATACAAATCAGATATGCAAAAAAGATCTTGGCGAACAGTAGAAAGCCAATATTTAGAAAAGTACGACTTCACCACTCCAAAATCACGACCTTAACCAGATAGAAATGTTGTAGGGCAACTTACATAAGAAAGTTACACTGTAGCTCGTATTTTCAAAGAAATCAAGTGGATTATGTTGCCAAATGAGTGAAATTATATTCCAGTTGAAATTGTACGAAAATGAATACAGAGAACGTACATGAGGGCACGTCCGTTCTGGACGCAGGGGTAGTTTCTTTGACAAAAAATAGTATTTATCTAGAAAACTAATCAAAAGGTCGTTTTTAAGTTATTTCTAATATTCTTTTGCAATGGAAAATATTTTTTGTTTTTAGTTACATTCTGTGACGGCTAAACTTCTGTGACCAGTAGCGTATATTCTAAAAATATATTCTCTTTGAGGAATTCAAATGTAAGTACTGTATTCATTATGGTAGTGTTACTTGATATATTGCAACAATTGCGAACAACTTGAAAACATCAACCTTTTTTGTTTAAAAAAATAATTACACTACGTCCATAAATGATCTTAAAATTATTTTACATTAGTCTATCTTCCGTCATTTTAATTATTCAACCATTCATAGCAATGGTTTGAAAAAGATAATCAAAGGTAATCTCTGAGTCTCGTTGATGTTCTAAAAATAGTTGAGATGTCTGGTCAGGCATATTCCACTAGAGAGCGCCGATTAAAAAGTTAATAGACTGTAAGTGAGTATGTATAAGTATGTATCTATGTAGTGTGGGTATATATCTACATTGCAATGTACATAGAATCTGTGCTCGTACATGTATTTTATATAAATATATGTATATACATTGTCATGGTCGGCTTTCTCGACAGCATCTCGTCTCAGGCGTCTAATTATAAAAGGCCGTCCAAGGTCGCCTATCATTACAGGCGTTAGTATAGCGAATAAAAGCGATAATAAAACGTAAAGATCGCCTCGTGCGGAACGCACGTAAAGTATTATAAGACTTGTTTTTTCGCAAATGATGAAGAGGTTCTTTAACATTTAATTATTACATAGATGAATGAAGCGAAGATGAAACAGAATAAGAAAGTGTAACATTTGCAACTCTAAGCACAAAAGATTCTTTATTAAGGTGTCATTTTCAAAGTTAAAATGTACGGCACGCTATGACAGATAACTTCAGTGGATCGATGAACTTCCCAAGTTTGAAAGTCTAGAGTAGTAGCGAAGTTTCACAAAGAAAACTCATTCGGACTCTATCTACAGGGTATTAACGCCAAATAAGATTGTGCGCGTAAATATATATGTATCTATGTATACAGCGTGTCTAAAGTTAATGGTTTACCATTCCCGACTTCTTTACTATTGCGGTTATGAAGTTGGTTAAATTTACAAGTTTATGCAGTTGTTCAGAAAAGTAATCCAATATTCTGTTTCCGAGATGTTCACTAACAAAACGTATCCGTTTTAATGGAACACCTGTATATTCTGAGAAAACAATATTTTGAATAAAAAAATGTTAATACGTCACTACTGTAACGCTCGTTTAACTATACCGTTTCTTTGAAGACATTTTTGAGCTTATCTGGCAAGACTTCTCGTCGCTTTCATAGTTGATAGTTCTTCCAGAAATGTTATTTATAGTTTGTCCAATTTTGGTTTGCAGCTCTATTACATTTTGATGTAAATGTCTTTCACGAAACGTTATAGGCGTTAAGTCAGCAGATCGTTCAAGCCGCGGCATTAGTGTTGCAGTTCAAGCTATTATGAAATATTCTGCTTAGTACGTTTGTAGTTTCAAAAAAAAAAAAAGCAGTCGCCCCATCGGTTTGAAAATAAATACGCCAATAATCGGCTATTGGAATATTTTAACAAAATATTGAAGAATTTGTGTTGGTATTTCAACTGCAATACACTAGACGACTAGACATCTAAACTAAAGGGATTTAGAGGAATTCGTGGATCGAGGACGAGAGGATTTTGTCTGCTTCAATAATGTTCGGTCTTTTTGTAGCATATACCTGAATTATAAAAATTAGTCGGATCATAGTTGACTTGAAAATTATTCTGATGTGCATCACAGACGTTCAGTAACCACTAACACTCATTCTTCTTTCAGTGTCGCCTGGTAATAAAGTGTGCACTCTTTTTTTCTTATATGCAAGAAATTTATGTTTCTTTTCTTCTGTACTCCTCTTGACGTTCAGTTCTCGGGTAATACCTCAATACCCATTTCGTTTTTTATTCTAAAATGAAAACCTTGTTATATCTACTTTTTTTTAATGCGGATTCATTATTTCTCAATCTTCTTTATAAACGCGAAACGTACTGTTTACTTGGTAATGGACATTTTTGTGCCTCTACTGATTTTTTTTGGGTCTACTAATCTTTTTATGGCAGAGATATTTCCACTTTAAATAAAACTGCAATTAATTACATACCAATTTATTCCAGAATATAAATTATTATTTCGTTTATAAGACTTGTTCAGTATAAGAAATTTACATTTACTATGTGTCAAATGAATTTATTTATACTCAATTAGCCACAGACATAAGATGTCTATAGTTACTTAAAAGTTAGAAAAATAATATGAGATATATATTTTTTATTGTCAATTGGACAACATTAATTTCGAACCGACACAACATATTACATTCTATGGCATAGATATTGTCAGTGTTAGTGGTCCCTATATATGTGTATGTGTCAACTATTGTTAAATACACATGGAAAACTTTTTAGATATAATATAAATTTTACCAACTTTAAGTTTTAATTTCTTCTATTCTAATTGTTGCTTTTGTAATACAGGTGATGTAAGCAGGACCACATAAAGTGCAGTAAGCCATGTAAGTACGTTTAGAGATCATCGACAACCTATTCTGGAAGTTGGTATACCTGCTAACAAGAATCATTTACTAACAATTTAACACCGGCTTAAAACAGGAACATTTCCTTTTCTATCTACTTAGCAACGCTAGGGTAATAACATCCCCAAATACAATATAAGTACAGTATGTAGTGCAAAGCGAGATACATGCGTACTTCCTTAAGAACAAACACAAATAAAAATACAGTCTCTGTTCGTAGTCGAAAACACGTTTTACCACCTTTCAAGTGTTTTCTGGCATCCATCCGCTTTTGGCGTGGAAATAGAAGAAGACAGTTAATTAACCTGTAGCACTGTATCTTTAAAATATATTGATAGTTATGGTTTGAAGGTAACTGTAACAACACAAGTTATACATTCACTTTACATTTTGAACGATTATTGAATGGTGAGCTTCAAAATATTTTTTCTATTTAACTTCGTATACTAAATTATTAATGTTTTAGGTATGGTTACAAGATTTTCTAATATCATTTTATACATTTGTATAAATTACACTCCCGCTCATAATTCACGACCACATCCTGTATAATTCAAAAGCGTTAACGAAATTTGGTTTAAAAACAGTATTAAACCATTGATAGATAGCAATTATAATTAATTAGCGCATGACAACATTTAGACATCTTTTATAACTGGCCATACTATTCTTTTTGTCTTTTTCGAACTACGACGCTATTTCAGGAAACTGTTTAGGAAATAGTTCTTCCTTTAACGCGTCAATCAGTTTGAATTCTCTTGACGCAGGGTATTCCATTTTCACAATCTCTTATAATCTTATTATATATTATTGATACATTGATCTCGATAAATTGCAACAGTATCACGTTTGGACATTCATCCAACTAGATAACAAGTCGCTTTAGGAATACGAAACTTATGCACGGTGTTTCTGTTTAGGAAGAAA
The DNA here is from genome assembly GCA_023690525.1 of Holotrichia oblita. Lineage (NCBI taxonomy): Eukaryota > Metazoa > Arthropoda > Insecta > Coleoptera > Scarabaeidae > Holotrichia > Holotrichia oblita. The sequence continues at coordinate 42,435,270 of CM043018.1, read as the reverse complement.
AAAAGTACATATATTGAAATACCAACCACACAGTAAGAAAATATGTACAGTTAACGCAGTCCGGTCCACATACATAGGCGTTAGATTTTTTTTCGGGTGTTAGTCTAATTAAGTAAACTTTGTAAATTTGAGATGTGTTTGTGCAATAGTAATTTAGCAAAATGTGTAAATTATTTTACACAATTTTGAATATGTGTGTGTAGATTACACATTGTTCAGAAAAATAATAGGACAAAACCAGGTAAATTTGTGTTATTTTAGAGTTCTAGCAAAATAGTTTTTCAATATTGGCAATAGTCAAACAGTGACACATTTCGAATGATATCACAGTGTGAAGAATTCGCTACTGCAAATAAGTGCAAACATGGCACTTTTCGATTTATTAATTCTATCCAAATCTCGATTTCTTATGTTGTTTTCTTCGCATAAATAGACTAATTGTATATCTTTATATTTTGAAAAGAACGTTCTCGAACTTAATCTGAAGTATAGAGTACATATCGTCATTATTTACTAACAGTAATAACCGAAACGCACTTTACGATACTTATAAACTCATTTCATGTAATAGTATTATTCTGTAATAAGTCCATGGGACAGAGTTACGTGAGTCAAACATGTTTGTACTGTGTAACAATGTGATTGAAACGTTTATTTACATTTTACGTTGCGTTTACGTGCCTTGTAATGCGATATTTATTCGGTGTAAACAGCACTGAAGACGTATTTTAAGCGTGTGAATGATTAAAGGCGGTTTCTCCGCATAGAACACGCAAAAATATATTATGAAAGCAGTGAATTACATAATGTCTTCACTGCTATATATTTTATGCCATTATCGGACTATTGTAATACGTAGTTTAATGAAATTTTGCTACTTATAAACTCTCTAAGCAGTTTCATAGATTAATGTTATTGTACAGTTTACGTTATATACATGACGTGTCACAATTTTAATTGATGACCTTGTAAAACAATTATTGCTTAAGCGCTCTTTATCGCATTGGACATTAATCATCATGTCTTCGTGCTACGATATCTATAAGACGAGACATAATGACAAAATGTATGCATAATATGTGTAATAATAATCATTCGTCTTCTTCACAACTTCGGTGTTGTCTGTAGTCAATGTAGCGATTATTGATCATTCAAGAACTATCAATACTAATTGGATTGCTAAATATGTTCTTATTCAAACAGTATATATTAAATTCCAGTTTAGTCTTCAGACAAATTCATTGTTAATTTCTTTCTTTTTACTTCATTCAAGTGTATTGCATTACAAGTAGTACATATTTTAATTCGCAAAAAAGAAATATAATGTAACAAGCGTAATTAATTCAATTTGCCCAGAATTGAATTGAGCTTTCTTTTATTTCGTTTTTAAATTCAGATCTTTAAAAGGATTTGAACTTATACCTGAAAATTGAAATAATAAGTGTTTCAGTCGTTGGCCTAATGCTCCAAATACAATAAGTTTAAGTAAGTATGTTCAGCGTTGCTTGCAAGAGTAGCTATATAAATAGTCAGTCTAAAGGCTATGCTTTCGCGCAAATTTCAGTTCTTTAAAAGAACGCAGTGCTTTAATGAACTTCTTTAGAGCAATTAAATGTGCTTTAAAACAAAGACCTTATTTACTAAATACACATTTCCTGCTGAAAAAGCAGTAGAAGAGAATATTACTAACTAATTCCATCGTTCATGCAGACAATGCCAAAAACCGTCTGACTGTTTTCTGCGACCTAATAAGATCTGGTACACATAAAACCTTTATTACGGTGGGCACCAGGATTTATAATGCTTTTTCTGTGGAATTGAGGTAGCTGTATGCCGCTTGGGATCATATTCTTGAGTAACCACTGCATTTATTTATTAAATGATGTTTTTCTAATGGATGCTGTATTTTGCATTCCATCCCAGAATGTGGAGTATTCGGATGTTATTGTATATTACGGATGTTTGTTATGAATCTTTATAGAGTTTATTGTATTTTCACTATTGTAGTGATATCGTTTCTCACAGATGGTATGGCAAGAAACACCATATTTGTATTATTATATTGCTTAGCACATATAACTTTTTAGCAAAAATAATTGAAAATTACAAAAACCAAACATTGTGACGTTTAAACGGCTCGACAAACGACTACAAAACTATAAATTCATCTAAATTCTTGGGTAGTCATAAGTAGTAGAATTAGATAATTTATCCATTGTCTGTGTGTAGCTATCAAAGTTTATCACGTGTTACCCAAATCACGAAAATCTTGTAGTTTTGATAGTGGTATTACACATAGTACTTTTATGGGAATGAATCGTGCTACGGACCGTATACTTCTTCTGAAGAAAAGGGCGATAATGCTTGGCTTAAACGATGGTGTAAGAAATATGTATTTCAGAATAAACAACTTACTACTGTATATGATGTTTATACATATACTGGAAATGTGTAAGGAAATACTGCATGTCTTTCTCGCACGGTTCGGTCATCATTATGGCATATTATCACCGATGCCCAGATCTAATCAATTTCATAAATTAATTTCATAGATTAAATTATTTAATTTCTTACCAGACACTGTTAAAGAAATTAATAATCTTAACTAATTTATTAGTTCTGTAAAAGATACAACTAAACTCCAAAAAAAAACAAAATGAATTGATATTATAGTAACGAGTATTATTAATAGTGTACAACTTTTTGTAGGCGTCCCCCATATGTTCTGTTCCAGTTCTTGACATAAAGTTTTCCAGCACTTCTTTTTAGTCTCCTTGATTAGATTAGCGAGGTCTCTCTTGGCTGCTTTGAAGGTTCTCTTGCTTTCCAAAAACCACTGCCTGTTTGCGTCCTGTTTCTTAGCTGCTCTGGTTAGTTTCCTCCTAAGTTGGTTGCACCTCTTTCGCTTTTCCCTTATATCACTACTCCACCAGTAAGGACTATTGTTGTTGACATTACGGGTTTGGATACTCTTTTATAAGCTTGCTGGATCAGTTTTATGCATTTATTATGATCGATCACACTGCTTGCTTGCGCGGCGATGCTTATCCTGCGTTTGAAAGCTTCCCAATCCACAGTGACCTTACATTGCTTCCCAGCATCCCTTTTACCTTGTATGCTATTGACTTCGAAGAGAATATACCTATGTTCTGTTAATGTTTCCTTCTCAAGTACTTGCCAGTTATCTATTTGTTTAACCATTTCAATTGCTGACATGGTTACATCAATGTGGGACAAGCTAGTCCCTTACAATCCGGACGCAGGCAAGAGGAGGCAGATCCTAAATTGTCTTTTCCCATCCCTACCAGACCGTCTAAAACGGGGGCCTATTGTTGATGGTGTAGTGCCTTTTACGAGCGAAGAACTGGAATGTGCTATAAAAAATATGAAATCTGGTAAAGTACCAGGCTTGGACAATATACCGCCAGAAGCGATCAAGGAGTTTTTTAGTTGTGCGCCAAAGCTTGTCTTGCAAGTAATGAACGACTTGCTAGGAAAACAAGAATTCCCTGATAATTGGAAGATTGCAAGAGTGGCACTAATATTGAAAAGTGGGAAACTGCCAGAGCTCCCGACATCATACAGACCGCTATGTATTTTGAGCACTATCAGCAAGCTACTGGAAGCACTTATAAGGACGAGGCTATATGAGGAACTCGATGAAAAGGGTAGCCTACACAGGCACCAGTATGGCTTTCAAACAGGCAAATCTACTATCGATGCTGTAGAAGCACTGCTGGATACTGTAGAGGACTATAATAGCAGATGGTGTGCCTTGGTAACCATCGACATACGAAACGCCTTCAACATGGCCAATCATAGCCTCATTATTCGGAAACGCAAGGAAAGAAAGATCTCGGACTATCTACTAAACATAATTACCAGTTATCCATCAAATAGAAAAATAATGTTGAATAAGAACGAAACTCTGACAACGGAAATGGGGGTGCCGCAGGGGTCGGTTCTTGAGCCGACGCTGTGGAATATACTTTATGATGATCTTCTAGAACTGGAACTAACAAGGGATGCAACAACTATTGCCTATGCCGATGATCTCGCCCTAGTTGTCGGTGCGAATGACGAGTATACGCTGGTTGAGAACGTAAACGCGTGTTTGGTACAAATCACTAACTGGACTAGAGCAAATAAAATGATACTAGCACCGGAAAAGACCGAAGCAATAATAGTGAAGGGCGGACGCAAGAGAGATCATATCTTTTTTACGTTGGAAGAAGTCAGTGTAGTTCCCGCTAAATCTATTATCTACCTGGGTGTGACCGTTGACGACAAGCTTAGGTTTGGAAAGCATATAGAGGCTGTAACGAACAAGACCGAAATGAACTTGACAGGTCGGATTAGACTGATGCCCAACATTGGAGGCCCGGGAAGCATGAAGCGGTCGTTGCTGTGCAGCGCTATGCACAATATGCTGCTGTATGGTACTCCAATATGGGGTCAAGCTCTACAATTCGGGAAATATAGAACAAAACTCCAGCATGTCCAGAGAAACACGCTCTTGCGAGTGGCCTCAGCATATAGGACTGTGTCGGGAATGGCTCTACAAGTGGTTACAGGAACAGTACCCATCGGCCTATTGGTCCAAGAAAGGTGTTACCTACACGAACACAGGCATGAAGGTCGGAAAGATATGATAACTCGGGCTAGGGATATCTCCCTCTGCACTTGGCAAAATAGATGGGACAATGAGCATGTGAAAGCTCAGTGGACAAAAAGGTTAATAACAGACATTAAGGCCTGGATAAGCTGTAAACACAGACGGATAGATTATTACCTAACGTAAGTTCTAACAGCACATGGGATTTATCGATACTTTGCCAAGCGCTTCAATAAGGATAACACCGACGAATGTATGTACTGTGGAAACGTAGATACGGCGGAACACACGATATTTGAGTGCACCAGATGGGATCAGTACACAGCCGATACCTATAACAAAATAGGGGAGATACTTACACCAGATACTATAGTCCCAAGAATGTTGGAAACGCCAGCAAACTGGAAAATCATCCACAACATGACGACTACCATCATGAGTCTAAAGGAAGAAGAAGAAAGAGAAAGACAGAAAGCTGCGCCCAGATAGGGAGATAGAGGCAGAACGACGGATTCACCTGATGCAATGTCTTTTTTGACGGTTCTGGGTGTGTCTTGAGGTTTTTGAAATGCAGGAGGTTTTAGTGGGTAAACGGTACATTGCACAGTACTGGAGTCCCACACACCGTCCATAAAGGATTTCCTCCTGGGTAAAAAAAAAATAGTGTACAACTTGACGTATTTCTGACATGTCAAACATGTGATAAGATAAAATTATTATTATTGTTATAGGATATCTATTCGCAATGTATAAAAGCTTCTACCCTCTTGGTCGGCGTACTAATTCTTCAAGTTTCTAATTAAAGACCGGAAAATTTGCCAAGAAATACCAACATATTCACTTTAGTAGATCTATTCCAGATACGGACGTGCATTATCTTGTTAAAAAATTGGATACCCCAGCTAATGCTCCAAATTTAATATCGGTAAATGTTGTTCCGTATCTTACAATATAAAGCATAAAATGTTTCATTCATCCTACAATATTAACGGTCTAAGAATAGAGAAAAGTAAAAACTTCATAGTTCTTGGTACATTATTATTTGATTCATGTCCGTCATTTTCACCTCACGTAGATACACTTTGTTCATGCTTTATTATTATGCGGCCTTCTAAATATTTTGCTAATCCAGCTACGTTAAAATCTTTTATTTGTTGTTAGATAGCCATTGACCGTATCTAACGTAAATTTCTGTCGTTTAAGCTGGACGGCCAGTACCTCCTCTATAGGTGTTGATTATAAATGTCTTCCAGATAGACATGGTATGGAATCTTGCTCGCTTTACTCAAAAATTACTGCAGATTCGTATTAACTCTCCTCATTTATTAACCTTTTTTTCGTTTTCATGTTACTCTGTTCTCTGCTCGTTATTCTGTCGCATTTGTTTCACTAACACCTAAAACTAATGTATGAATTCATGCATTTGTTAGTCTCAATATATAGAACTGCCAATTCGTATTTTACTAATATCTTATTTTTATAATTAAGATTATTCATGCTTTTACATTTTGGCATATCTTTATGTTAAATTATTTTTTGCAATAAATTGTATAATACATGCGTAAACAGGTTGTTAAGTTTACCATGTTTTCGGTTTCCGTTCAGAGCTTCGGTGTATCGGTTAATGTAAACCGTGAAGAATTTTGATATAACTGGCTCTTTGGAACATTTGGTGTAATGTAGGATACTATTTTAGTGAACTAATGTGTGCACAGTTCTTTAATTGAAATGTTAGCAGTTTCATGAATGTCGTTTTATTAGTGGATTAGCTAGCCTAGTATAAATGTATTAAGTCATTCACAAATATGCGACATGAAAAAGAAAATTAGAAAAGCGTAGTTCGCAGTAAAGCTATTTGTCTCTTCTACAGGAATTGTTGTTGCTACTGTGCTATACGCGCTTGGAGATTGTCTAGACACTTTCAAGTGTGCCGTCCGTAACTCATTTATAATTACGTTTAATACCAGTAGTGACGGTGCAGCCCGACGAGGCGAGCAACTGTAATCTTACGTGTTCTTCTTTCTTTACAACAGCGCCTCGTTTTAACAACCTCTTTTCTACTTCGTCTACAACACAACTCTTCTTCTGCCGCTACGGGTTTAGCTTATTTACTCTAGCTTTATTAGGTGGAAAATTGCTACGATCTCGGCGGAAATCCAAATAGCATTATTGTTGTTATTATTGTTTATAAAAGCGGAATGGATATTTCGTGATTCGATAAAAGGAAACCGTGAAAGTTGTGTCGAGCCGGTCGTCAGCGTTGATGGTCGTTTGTTGTCTCGAAGGGGCCCTAATTATGGTAATTCATATCCGAATCACGCTCTATTAACCGCGCGATCTGTATTGTGTTGTTGGTGCTTTGTTTCTGCTTCGCGTACGAAGACAATAAGTGGATCTATACGATGGCTTACTGAGTTACCAGCGCGAATATTTAATTTGCTTATGTGAAGGGAATTATTGAAAACACATGCAGAGTAATATATTTAAGCAACCTTTATAAATGCAGATAGTAGGATATAGACATAATGATGAACTATCGATTTAATACATAGTCTTACGTTTAAGAATTTAAACTGCTTGAAGTGTAAAGAATTAAGTCATTATTTTTCACACAAAATTTTCTATTAATGATTCTCTTGAGGAAAGACAGTAACTAGAATTCTCTTATTATGTTATGGTTTATTTAGGAAATACCTGTTATAGCATAATTTTTTTTTTTTTTTTTAATATGTGGTGGGTGCTTAGTTGCAGTGACTCCGTAAACTGTATCGCTTGTCTGGCTATCACTGCAACTCTCGCGGTGTAGTTTTTGTGTGTGTATGTTGTGTTCAATGGCTTTGTGACAGCATCATATCGCCTTTTATGATGCCGCGCTGTTAATCACTTTGCTCCCAACAGCGAATGGCAAGTCGATCCGGGATTAAACTCTCTGAAAAAATATCACCGTCCCTCCAGAGAATTAATAACGATATACATATAACCGCCTACCCCATCAAACTTTGGAAACTGAAGTAGTAGGAGTATAATTTCGTCCAAATAATTGAAATAATTCCGCTTGAATTTGTATACACTACTTATGTATGTTATACTTTTGTTAAGTATCTAATGCGTATTATAAAGCTAGTAAGTTTGGCAGGTTTTTGACAGGAATCGTATCAAAAAAACTGATTTCATTCGCAGAAGAAATATTGATTTTACGCAATTTTTCGAAAATATATGTATACCTATGAAAACGACTTATCCAAATAATTACCAACCACTTCATTATTGATACTATTTCTTTCTCGACAACATTTCGAAAATAAAAATTGTTTTCAGCTATCGATTGATGGCAGTTAAAGTTAAATTAATTTGATTCAATTGCTTTGTACAATACTTTTGCAGCAATGATCCACTTATATCGCCAGTTGGTTAAACTGTTTGAATTCATATACTTATAAATCGCATCTCTTAGTCAAATATTAATTGGGAATTAAAAAGTATAATTGATGGAACTTTCTTAGTGTCTGCTTGCTGATTGCTGTTTTGCTGTGGTTTCTGTACTTTTCAATGAATACGAAAGACAATTCTTTAAACCGCAGACAAAATAACTCATGGCAAGCCGATAAGCCAATTAAAATTATTTTGATACAAATTTGACTAAGCTACAAGTTTCAATATTATCTCTTTTTGCAGTGTGGCTATCAATGGGTCCTTTTCTAGAGTACTCATTTCAATGTCTTGCTTCATTTTATTATTGTGTACCTTTAATGTTGTTGCGTTTCAGCTGCATTTCCTTTGAAAACTGCTACTGTCCGCTGCAGTACTATCGGTAATCGCAAAAAAAACATTCTTTTATTTGTGGCACGCTAGAATTACTTGCTACTAGGTATTCACGAAACTTATGTTCCATAAATTTTAATTTCATAAATATACAATTATTAAAGATAGCAAAAAACGCTTTATATCCTACGTAGTAGTAAAATTTTATGTGTATGAGAATGGAAAAATATTTTTAGCCACCCACTGAGAATAATACTGTGCATGTTCTACCTAAATTAAGATCATAAAGCGGAAAGTACGATGATGGCGTTAACATGAAGAGTAGGGCACTGTAAAAATGAAAAGAAATCTATAGCGAACATATACATTATACATATGTATATACATCAGTCACGTTAACGTTCTCTGGCTCTGGTGTGCTCGGTGAAATCAACAGCACTGTTCCAGTTGAAAAAGGAGCGGTTACAGCAGAACAGTGGAAAGCGGCTGACTGATTTGCAGCTTCAACTTTCATTTATTCGCATCCTTATGTAATGTAACTTTCATATATTTTAAAAGACCAACCTTTCAAAATTTAAAGGTGAGGTAAAGTCATATTTCATTATGATATACAGGCTGGTCCATTTAAAGTGTAACACTGTAATATTTTCGAAACAATTAGTGTTATGAAGAAAAGTGTTAGACAAAAGTTTAACTACATGAAGGGGCTCATTCGATGGCGCTACTATTGTCACTATAAAGAAAGACAAGCAAGGTCAACTCTTTTTTTTTTCAAATAGCATATGGTATTTTTTTATCAAATTCTAAAAGAACAATAAGTTGTGAATAGAAAAAGAGTAAACCACATATGACCTCAAGTTAATATTAATCGAGATATTTCGAAAAATGAGGACATAATAAAAGTAAATGTAAAAGTAGAAAATAAATGTTAATAGTAGCTACAAATTGTTTACATAAGGTAAACAGTTGAAGAAAGCAGACGGCTATCAAATTACATGTTGAAATTAGCAGCCACCAGCCCCAATGCACTTTTATATTCGCGCAGAAGAATCGCGAATACAAGTGCGCGAATTTTAAGTGTACAATATCGACTTGTTGTATATGACACGGAACCAACAACACCAGAAAACATGCAGCAGAAAATAAGACATGCATGTGCAGACATTTCTGAAGCCATGTTACTGCGTGTGCATGGAGATTTTTCTGCGCGAATGCAAAAGTGCATTGAGGCTGGTGGCCGCCAATTTGAATATTTAATTCGATAGGCGTCTGCGTTCTTCCACTATTTACCTTATGTAAAGAACATTATGATTTAATTTACAACTCGCTGTTTTAAACATAACACTAACCGACAATTTTAAACTTTTTTTTGAATAACTGTTGTAAAAATATAATTCTTAGAGCCTTTAACTGAAAGCATAACCAAAACCTAATTTTTTCCACCATGTCTAGTTTTAGCGTTATAATCATACTCCCGTAGGAGATAAACAATAATTATATTTAAAAATTTTATTAAACATTTAAACAAGTTACCTATAAAAAAATAGATAGACTAGATGTTTAATTAGTTATCAAGAATACAAGATATTTAACTATATACCAAGCAAAATTGTTGACATATCAAAGTTTTGCATAAATAAAGTCATTTCTTCCATTTATATTGGCTGTTGCCTTCTTTGATGAGAAAGCAGCAATAATCTCCCATCATTATGGGATCCCACCTATCCTGATATCGTTTTTCATTTCTGCAATATCTCTGGATGTAATATTACCAGTTCTTCATTACTCGTGTTTCCTAAATTAGAAAGAAAGAAATCCAAATGTGACTGCAAAACATGAACTTTGAGCTACATTCAGCGCCCTAAATTTTTATAGTTTTCTAACAAATTAGCTACGATATCTTGATAGTTTTCACTCTTTTGATTTCCCAGGCAATGTTTGCAAACATTTTTAAACGAAGTCCAAAATGTTAATCTTCCTAATTTGTGGACCAATAACTTTTGCATCATACAGGTGACAGTTTAAAAAATGTCGTGTGATACACTATGTTAGGATACGGATTTTATATTTAAAACAATTCAAAATACTAAAATCTAGTTATAAAAATCGTGTCAGTTAGTGTTTTAAATATTATTTCATCAATAATTACACAACAATAAAAGATGTAACAGTAAATTCAGGATGAAAAAATAAATAGGGTATAGGTTTTTGTTTGATAATAACAGCGAACAAAATTCAACAACAATTTAGAATATAATTTACACGTATATTCTGATTGAAAAATACTTACTTTTAATCTAAATATACACATCAAGTATTTATATTAATATAATCGACCGCAAATGTCAAGGCAACGTTAGTATCATCATTTGTGGCTAACAAATTATTGCACACGATTTCATATGAAATTTGCTCAATAACAGACAGTTAGTTTTATGTTTACAATTTTCATCATCATCTAAAAGTTGAACTTTTTCGACTTTAACTCCAGTTGTTAATTTCATAATTTTGAAAAGAATCTTAAGTTCAAATTATCTCGTTATAGTTGAAAAATAAACATAATCATACAAACAATAAAACTACGTGTTTAATGTTAGTTAGTGCATACTTTTTTTACAATTAAATAACAACTATCGAATATAATTTTTTAAAATTTTCAAATCAAAGAATCTATTAGTTGTTGTCAACAATAACCTTTACACATACATTTTAAGCCATTGAATAAGTGACAGCCTTGCACAAGCGTTAGATTCAAATACTTTTGCGCCTGTCTATCCAGAATTTAGCAAAAATTTATTTTGTAACAATTAAGCCGCTACAAAATGTTATGCCGTATGAAAGCTGTGAACTTACAACTTAAAACAAACACGTCAGTGTATTCAAAATAAGTTTAATACTAATTTTGTAGTCATAAAAAATATACTAATTGATGGACTGAAAGAATTGCAAACTACTTAAATATGTAAAGTTCAAAACGTTTATGAAAGGAAGCCTCAATTCTACTGAAACATCAAGCGCAATTACTTTAATAATTACACCAATAGTGTGTGTAAACATTCCAGAAGTAAAGATGGTAAATCACTGGTATTTATTACAGCCGCTTCGCTGTCAAGATTATTAGGTGCAAGTGATGGATATTGATTGGGCTTATAATAGCTTTTCCTAATGAGCTCATAAGTGGTTCTATAGTTCTTAAGTACTTAGGTTATACAGTCTTTGAAGTGCATTTCATTTGTAAATGAAATTGTTACTTGTCTTTCATATTTTGAACGCACATGAATTTACTCATAATGAAAACATTTCAAGCGAATAATTTCAACAGGAATGACTTTACTGTTAACAAAGTTTCAGAATAGCTGCCAAATAATGACTAAAGGACTAAGACAAAGGGGGTGCTTTGATATGTACAAAATATGAAAAAAGCATTAAAGACCTAGGAATTAAATTTAAACAAGAAGTTTTGAAACTATTATTCTATATAATTTACGTTTTCTATTGTTCTTAAGGTTAGAAATGACACTCGAAAATAATACCAAAAATAAGTTAGCATTCCAAAAGTAATTGTCTTGTAGAGCTCTGTACAATTCCTACTGTCTTTTTTAGGTATAATGGATATATAAATTCACAAAATTATACCTATAATATGATCTGCACAAAATTACAATGTTTTCACAAGCCCCGTTGCATCAGAACAATACAATGGTATAACGAAAAAGAGAAAGAGGAAATCCAAAACGAGCCTGGAACAAAGGAATGGTATGTTGCAACGAAAGCAGATGTAGAATGAGCCAGAACATTTGGAAGCAGACAGAAAAACCGGAAAACGTAAAAATGGCAAAGGTAACTGAAATATTATGCATGCAGATACTTCTTTATATTTTATACAATCACAATAATGTGTATATAAATAATAATAATAATAATAATAATAATAATAATAATAATAATAATAGTAGTATATTTGCCCAACAGACTAACATCTAATTACAGGACAAAGTACAAATTAAGTTTGCTTGCGCATATCCTAAATATAATTACATATCTAATGAGAGAACAGAGATACAAAAAAAGAACAACCTAACCTATCTAACCTAATTCTAATCAAATAACATCAGCTCTACAAATAATGGTAGTGAGTGGTACAACTGCGCAAAAGTGTCGACAAAGCGGTAAAATGAATATCAGTTTCCGGTTCAGCAATAGAATTGAAATATGAGCAGAGTCTATGCAAAGGTGATTTTAATCCCAAATTTGTTCTAGCAGCATTACAATAGAACGTATTAGCCTTTCGCGTAAAAACTACAGGTACCATAAAATTGATTTGATTAAGCAAATCGGGAGCATCAATACAATTATTAAGAAGTTTATATAGAAATCTAATGTCAGCCTGGTGTCTTCGCAGCTCCAAAGTATCCATATTAAATGTTTCAAGTAATCGAACATGACTGAAGCCTTGTTGCGGATAAATATGGTTTTGTTTATAATACAGGTATTTTAAGAATCACCTTTGAACACTTTCTAGTAAATGTACATTAGTCTTATATAACGGTGACCATATTATTGAGGCATATTCAAGTTTGGACCGCACAAAAGCGTAGTAGATTGCTATTATACTTTTAACTAAAGAGAATTGTTGAGTGGCTCTTATAATAAAACCTAGAGTTCGCAACGCGGAACCAGTAATATTCGATATATGTTCGTTAAATGATAACTTCGCATCAAAATTAACTCCTAGATCAGTTATTGATTGACATCTATCAAGAGATAGATTATTTATAGTATAATTATAGGTAATACTGCTCGTTTTCCTAGTGAAAGTCAGTACTTTGCATTTAGATATGTTTAGTTCCAGGTTGTTGTTGAGGCACCATGTGTTCAATCTATCAAGTTGTTGCTGCAACGAGATGCAATCATGAATGTCATTAATAGCTGTATATAGTTTTAAATCGTCTGCAAACAACAACTTCCGACAATCCAGCTGCTCACACACGTCATTGATGAATAATAGGAACAAAAGAGGTCCGAGATTGCTCCCTTGTGGAATTCCAGATTTAGATGTGAAACATCTGGACCTATGTCCTCTGTATACCACGAATTGCTGTCTGTTTGAGAGGTATGATGAAAATAAGGAAACAACAGCAGGAGAAAAACCCATAAGTTCAAGTTTTCCAAGCAGCAGCGCATGATCTACTCTGTCGAATGCCTTTGAAAAGTCAGTGTATATTACATCCACCTGAGTATTCATATCTAATTGCTCTGACAAAAATTGGGTCAAGGTAACTAAGTTAGTGATGGTTGAACGCTGACGAACAAAACCATGCTGCTCGACGGATAAAGATGTTTTAACTTGTGGGTATATAGACGCAAATAAACACATCTCAAACACTTTGGCGAAATTATTTATAATGGCTATAGGGCGGTAATTTTCTATAATATGACTGTCACCCTTTTTAAAAACAGGAATGACTTTGGTGATTTTCCAGCAATCAGGAAATATTCCATTATTAAGTGATAAATTGAAAAGAATACACAGAGGATATGCAAAAGCTCCAGCGCAGTCTCTAAGTATAAAACCCGGAATAAGGTCGTTGCCCATTGTAAAGCTATCCCTTACATTTTTTAGTTTCAAGAATACTTCATGTTCATGGAAGCTGAAAAGTGTTGTAACTGTGTGATGTACATTTTGCGTATTCCCATGTACTGATGTGCTAGAGGGGACTGAGAACACCGATTGGAAAAATCTGCCAAATTCTTCAACAATAGAAGTAGGTGTCGCAAATGTATCATCACCAGAATTCATCATAGTACTAGGTATCCCAGTAGAGTCACGCTTTTGTCTAATAAATTTCCAAAAACCACGAGGATCATTCTGCAGAGAGTCCTGAACAGTTTGAATATAATGTTTGAATAGTACCTTAGAATTGGTTCTAACTTTCTGTCGTAGATTTTTATAGGAGACGAAATCATTGGGAGATTTAGTAGTTTTATATTTGAGACGGGATTTATGTTTCAGTTTGATATCACGTATATGTTCCTTGGTAAACCATAAAGGGTAACTATAGGTGGTTTTATTACGTCGTATTGGTACATATTGATCAATACATTCAAAAAGCTTCTCATAAAAAATCTTACAAGCAGCATCAACATCCCTATAAGTATTCAGAAATGACCAATCAATTGCGAGGAAAGCCCTATATAGACCTAGAAAATCCGCTCTTCTAGTTGTACATCTTGCAGTTAGTATTATTTGCAATACCGAATTCCGTATGCCCCAAGATTCCAAAACACAATCTTAGACTGGGATGGTCTCTATCTTCATTCACTAGAGGGAAACTTTCCCTTTCTACAGAAATATTAGGTAATTGAGTTAATACCAAGTCCATCAGACATCGTTCTCTAGCATTAGTAACGTTATTAATTTGCGTAAGACCAGCAAAGTTTAAAAAATTAGACATAAGCAGTTTCTTATTGTCGTTGGAATTAGTATCCAGGAAGCGTGTTATATTAAAGTCACCCCCAACTATAACATTGGAACCCTGATAGGCACAAGCCTGCTCAAACAGCTGCAGAAAGGTCTCAAACTCATTTAGCGAAACATCAGGGGGAACATATATAACACAAATAGAAACTTTCAGTGCATTTAAATATATGGAACAACCGACTATATCTATCAATGGTACCACATTCATAATAAAAGTAAGATCTAAATGTGCATATCTAAAGCTAGACCTAAGAGCTATAAGAACACCACCACCTCGTTTTCTATTAACAACATTAAATTGGCGATCTTGTCTGATAACGGAATATACATTTGGGAACAATTCGTTATTATTTATGTCATCAGAGAGCCATGTTTCGCTAAGACATATAATATCAAATTCACAAACAGAAGTATTAATATAAAAGTCATTAGTTTTAGTACGCAGACCACGAACATTTTGATAGTAAAATATGATGTCAGTATTGGGCGATACTAGTTTAAAGATACGATTTTAGGAACACCATTCTTGTATTTGATTTTAAGATTTGTTGATCCCTGGGCGGTGCGAGTATCCAGTTCAGCCTTCACCTTCTTGTAATAATCGAGTTGGCGCTTAGTTTTATCCAGGGACACACGGACATTCCTGAATCTCTGGGAATTCTTCAGTTGGCCAGCACTCTTAATGACCTTATGCACATCGGGGACATTATCAAATCTTACGCGAAGGGGACGATGATGGTTAGGTGCTGGGCGACCTATACGCAGAACTTCGATATTCTCGGTGTTCACATTGATTGGCAAAGATTTTAGAACATCACGGGCCAATCCTGTATCATAGTTCTTCCTGTCAGTAGCATTCTGAGCATTTCCCTCCTCGATGTTGAATAGAATGATATTTTGCTGACGGTTGCATCTCTCCTGCATCTCACTCAACAGTTCCTCGAAAACAGCTTCGTTTAAGTTCACGTCATTTTTCGACGCTAGGTCATCTTTAAGACTCAGAATAGCCGCTCGTAACTCGTTTATATCATTGCTCAAGACATCACAACTGCGACATGACCATGACAAACCCTTCTTATTTTTAATTGTTCTAACTTCAGTTATAGTGAAATTAGCACAGGAGTGCAGAAACGGCTTTTTACAGACACAACAGTCGATCATCTTATGTTCTTCGGCAGCATCACCGCATCCGCAGGAACAGTTTATGTTAGGCATTATTAAATAATAATTAGGAGACAAGGAAGACGCACTTCACGCTGAGGTGGCTATCACAGCGACTTCAAACACAAGAAAATAAGAAGCCAACGGAAGGAGCACGTGCAGAAAACAGTAGGTCGGGAATGTAATAAAAAAGACTTTTAGAAAAAATTGGCAAAAATGCGGTAAAGAAACAAGCCGGATATAAAAAGGAGATTGTACAAAAAACGCGAGTATAACACTACGAGTATTACAGATAAACGATACGCAAAATGTTACAACTTACCGCTACAAAATACTCCTCGGTTAGTAAATAAATAATTATGATTTTTACACATACGTATGCAAAATGATTTACACTACATGTAGGTACAAGATGCCAAATTAATTGATAATTTTAAACCAGAAAAAAACCTCACTATAAGCACGGATAAATATATGCGTATGCACAAGCACAAGTATAACGCGATATAATAAATAAATTAATAGAAAGAATAAAAAAGTAAAGGATGACTGCTGGCGGAAAAAGCACATGACCGACTGCAAGTCGTTATTTGAATTCAATTAATCTATAAAATAAGTGTGACTACAGCCGAAACGATTGGCAAAACAACATTTGATGATAGACGACTGGTATATTATCTACGTTATTTATTTTTACTAGGAAGTAAATATTAATTAGTGAGCGCTACACATCTGTGATAATCTTAGAATTCCAATTTAATAAAACAGTATCAATTAGAAATTTGGTTTATATATTAATTACATCAAAGTACTCCATAATAGCGGACTGCATTCTACGCATCATTAAATTCTAATCGCTTACTATTAGAGTTTATGTACAATATATTAATACTTCAAAGCACGTAACTAATTATTGTAAATATGATAAAAAATTGCCAGTCTTAAACGTGCTGGTTTCTCCCAGTTTCTCATCTTTTCTAATGGCGTTTCAAGATTGATCTGTTATTCTTAACCTATGAATTCATTTTTCCGTCATCGATCCTCTATAGGGGAGCATAATTTACACAACTATTCACAAAAATATCTTCACAGCCGCTGCGTTTTTCTATACGCGAACATTATATAAATATTTAATAAGTCTATAGTTCAGTGTATAAGCGTTGGTTTACTACAGCCATACTATACATATGAATTGAACAACGACGTAGATATACATATATACAGGACTGATGGACATAAACAGCAATGTGTGCTGAATAATAAATTCAAGTAATAATAAGATATTTATTGCCTGCTAGCGCAGATGACACGTTATGTTAAGGTAACGAAATCAACACCACATATACCATTGATATTAGCCGTCAAAAAAATAGACAGTGAAAGGTAGAAAACCACCTCAACGTGATAGAAATAAGAACATTAAAAAAGCCATCCTAAAAAATCTCTGATACTGTATCTAAATTATGTCCAGCGTTTCGATCTCAGTTTGTTACAGTATTCGTCAGAACAAATGATATTGGAGTTACTGTAAAAATACATAAGTAGTCTCGCAATTGTCGTTTTCCTTCTACTAGCTGGTGTATAGAGGTTTTTTGAGGTCACCTGGTGTTAATCAGTGAAAGTCGCTTTGTGCTCGCCACTGCAACAGATCGATTTGAATACACTGAAGGTTACTTTTCTCCCCGAACCTCTTTAGTTGGATGGTATGCCGCACACTCTCTGTTAACCTTGTATATTTGCATGTATCCTACTAGCAGGTTGTGAACAGCAAGTATCATTGTTTATTGTAAATGTGCAATTACTGAAAATGTTTTGTCGGTCTATAAAAATATGAAATTATATGGCGCGTATAGCAAATTTTTGTTTAATTAAACGAAATATGTTATTATCGTATAGGATACAGACATATTCAATCGATAAATAATATTGAAGGTCATTCAGCATAAACATCTACATCTGAAAATGTTTTAAATTAGTACGATTAGTTCGTTGAATCATTATAAAATTCAGTGCCGACTCGTGAACTTAACGGTTATGTGCCCTCATTGCCAAATATATTAGTTAGAATAAATTAATGTTAAAAAGCAAACAAATAAATAATAAATACGAATAAACCGATGCACAACTATAAAGCAACAAAACAACATTAGAATTCTAACAAAATCAAAAACCATGAATACGCAAAAAACAGCGAAAATGAAATTTAAACTTGATTTAGTAGCATACGTTCATTTATTCTACTGACTGTGGCTGGTATGCCTTGGATATTTTCTATTGTTATTGGTGTTCGTTGGTATACTATGTCGTTTAGACATTCTTATAGAAACAAGTTACGCTTGCTTATATCTAACCAAGTTGGCCAATTAGGTTCATCACATCCGTTTCCACCGTGATTAGAGAGTTTTAATTGTAATTCTTAATTTTTCTTCAATGTGTGGCGAGTGCTTAGTTGGGAATTCTTTAGCTTTATCGCTTGTTTGACCGTCACTGCAACTCTCGCGGTGTACTTTCTGTGTGTGTATAATTTGTTCAAATGGCCTTGTGACTCATGACTTTGCTCCCAACAGCGAATGGTAGATCGATTAGATTCCTATTCTCCGAGAAGAATGTCACCGTCCTTCCGGAGAATTAAAACCCGGCTTTTATTGTTCTGCAACAACGATAATCAACCGCCTAACAACTGCGGTTACGACCCGTTAATTAAATGCCATAATACAGCTTTTTCCAAGTAGGGATTTGGTTGTACTGATTTTACAGATACGTAAATATGTACATTCAACAGACCAATACAGATTGGCTAACAGTAGATAGGAAAGTAAGTGCAGGAGAATATGCCTAAATTAAAAATCACCAATCATATCACAATTACTTATCGGTTAAATATAGTTTATTTTTCCAATCAGCATATATAATATTTTGATTTTTAAAAGTTTGATTTTTAAATTAATCACTTTAAATTGATTCAAGAGTGGAAAAATTCATTTTAAAAAATTTTTATCAAATTTTGAGATTTAGAATATTCAAATATATTGTTACCGGGGAAATTAGTAACATTTACTAAATAGATAAGTACATAACTGGTAGATCATTCTTTAATGTCAGCGTGTTCTCCTGACTTTACTTTGTAGTTTCTACATAGCCAGTATCAGTAAATCTTTGGTAGCCTCCTGAGTATATTTAAATATCTGTTAGATCAGTATATGTTTGAACGTATAGTTTTGGAAAAAGCAGTTACTTTCGCACCTAAAAAAATTAAAGAATGATCATTAATACGACATTTAATTATCAATTTAATTTTAACTATCTTGGCTATATAATAATGGTGTAAACGGAGATAAAAAAATCTGAACAAACACGCTTGCACTATCATTCACAGTAAATTTACAATTAAATTTTACAATTAAATATTAATTGAACGTTCTAAAGTTAAAAAGCCGAGTAAGTTTTAGCGGTTTGAAGCTGTATTGCTTGTCTGAATATTGCTGCAACTCTTGCTGTGTCAGTTTTTTGTGTATGTTAAATGTGTTGAAATGGCCTTGTTACAGCACTATGTCACCGTTTATAGTGCCGCGTTGTTAATTACTTTGACTTCAACACCAAATGGTAGATCGTAAATAATAATCATAAATATATGTAGCTTATATCGTCATTGTACATACAATAGAAACAACCAAAATGCACAGCAGACTAGTATGTGACAATCGGCAATGTGGAGGATGGTGTTAATTTTAAATTAGTCGCTTTCCCTGCATTTGCTGCAATGCGAAATCTTGTGGTACAAATATAGCCAATCACAAAACCGCCACGTCTTAAACATGTACGAGCATAGCCGAAACGGTACGATCTACGAATACAATTTTGTGAAACGTGTTATACATTTATTATGCGCTCATATTTATAGAGTATCATTGATAATGTTTAATATACGTTGAATAATGCCGATATTAACTTCAATCATAGAAGTTCTTAATAAAGATTTATATAAATGTTTATTATCATTAAATACCTAATTGTTTTCAACGTTTATACTATGTTAAACACAAACATTAAAATATTCATATTTTAGTTGTATCTTACAGTAATATAGTAAACATGATTGAAACGTAGAACTTATGAGATATACGTTTAAGAAACAAATAATACACATTTAATAAAGATACGTATCATATACAGGTATACATTATATACACTACTGTGTAAAAGAAAAAAGCACATAGGTATATTTTTAAAAGTTTATATAATGGTCAGAGTTCTGGAAGTATATTTTAATATATTTTTAATTGTAAAGATATTTATGATTGACTTGAATCTGGTAAATGCTATACCAACACATAAATATACAAGAATACTTAGAAATCGTAATTTTTCTATACCTACTATTAATGAATGCGGCAAATAAACAGATAAGCAGGTATACAGAGCGCTGGCGCTGCAAATTGCGATACAGTGATTACATTTGAAAAACTGCCGAAAATCACGTTATTAAACAGAAATAAAGTTGTTGTTGTTTCAAGAAGGTTACAGCAAATCATAAGTCGCAAGGCGTGTAAAGTGTTCTCAGTGTCCACAAAATATAACGAAACAGGCGACGTGGTAAATAAACCCAAGCCTGGATGACCGAAAAGCAGAGTGAATTCATACTGTTTAAACGTAACAGCTCCAAAAAAATAGAGAAAACTAAGCGCGTAACTGGCGCGAGAGTTAGAAGAAGCTACAGGCACGTCAGTCATGCTTCAACTTAAGGCGCTCTTCGAAGAAATCGCGATTACGTGGGTGTGTAGCCATCAGGAAACCTCTTTTGAGACGAGGCAATAAAGTAAAAATGCTAAAATATGCTAAAGATCATCAAAATTGGACTGATGATGAATGGAGACAAGTATTACGGACTAACGAGTCTGAATTACAATTATGTATTTGGATCGAATAGGCGTCAGTATATTCGACGATGTATCGAGGAACTGCATGCTGCAAGCATGGGGAAACAATATATAGGTTTGGGACTACCTTTCATTCCAAGGAATTGGCGACATTATTTAAAGTGAAGGCAAGCTTACAGCGGAGAAATATCGAACAATATTGGAGCAACATGCTATATCATCCGAGGATCGTGCAATTGGTAATAATTTCGTTCTACAACAAGAACTATTTAACTTAGCTACGAGAGAAGAAGATCGTTCGCACTATGGTTTGGCCGCTACAAAGCCGGGACTTAAATATTACTGAACATGTTTGGGATTGTTTTGACTTTGCTTGGAAGGATGTTCCAGAATTTGAAATATCTGAATTTAGTAAAAAAATATTTAAACAAAAATGTGTTGGCATTTAAATACTAAACAATGTAAGTAACCTAAAGACTTCCATTACATCCATCAATTTCAAAGCATCTTCCGGCTCTTCTTACAAATTCGCCACTTCTATAGTGAATTTGTCTTCATTAAGAGCATCCAGTGTTATTCTAAAAGAGCAGAAAAATACCTTGCAATTTTTTAATAACTTCTCACTGCTGGTGTCCATTCTTGAAGTACAAATATATATTTTTTGTTTCAATCATTTTGTAAAAAATACTTCCGAAAATCGCGCTTTTTATACCATTCTAATTTTTAAATATAGGTTTCGGTGTTGCTGGATAAGCAGTTTTTTTACGAAAAATCAATAAGGGAAAACTTTTTTCTATTGAAAACTCCAAGCTATTATGTACATATTTAGGAAATGTTGCGTGCAGTTAACACAAAATTAATACCTATATGTGTGTGTGTGTGTGTCCACTTTGGTACACAAAGATATGCGTTAAGTTTATAATTTTCTAAAGCAAAAATCGAAGAGGTCGTGAAATTTAATCAAACAAACTGACTTACACTTAGATGTGACTGCGCTGTTACACGATTTCGCTTTATTTTTCATATTTTGTAAAGAAAACGTCTTATATAAATATCGTGGTAATTTACAATCAGACATCATTGTATATGCTTCGTACTCTTAAAATACAACAAAGTGTAACTATAACTGGATGAAAGATGTGATATTTCTATTAACAGTTCAGAAAAAAAAAAAAACGAAAAGTATAGCCAAGATTCATAAGGAAAAAAATGTAGATCCATATAACTTGATTGTTGTAAATATGACATCTACAAATGTGTAGGAATAGCAACATATGTATATGTATAGTGCAAGTTTACATTAATCTATCTAGGTCACACAAAATCGGAATAAATGTTATGTTAATAAACTTTATGAAGGAACTTTTACATTGATATAATTTGAAAATATATTTGCACGGCATGTTTGGCACACCACTTCCTTCTTCAGTAATATATTATTATCAATTATAATTAATGGTTATCGTAGCAGCTTGGTATCCTTCGAGGTTTTTGCACCGTGCTCGTCTAGATATTCACACAAATAGTATTCTAAAAATGCGGAAACGTACTACTTGTAGCATGAGGTTATTTTAAATATAGCTAAAAAAACAAAGAAAATTAATAACATCTTTAAACGTGATTCTCTTACCGACAATTAGAAAAAGAAAGCAAGATAAAAATAAGTTTGGCAGTGATGCTTTCTTTCCATAGCGATGTATATAGGTCGCGACACCGTTAAGAAACGTACGGCGCTCGCACAAAGATATAAATCGACTTGACCTTAAAACTAGATTGTTATAATGACTGCCTACATATGTAAATTAAAGACTCGAAATGTGTTGTGCTTATGTGTTTTAAGAAAAAAGTGTTTTGTTGTTGTGTATGTAATGTAGACGCTAACAACGATAGATAATGATTAAGGAAATAGGTGATTCTTAAGTAATTGAACAAGCTATTAGTATACTGACGAGTAAATGTTACTAATCCATATGAAAATACGTTATTTTTAATGCTTTGCCTTTGTATATTGCTGTTTGCCTAATCCTTCTACATCCTCTTTTTTGTTTCAGTAATCTTAGAAAACTTAGGAAAGCTTAGTTTAAGCTTATAAATCTTTAGATAGTGATTTTTAAACAATGGCACAAATACTTTGAAGAACTTAAAGGAATGTAGAGCTGGCAAATAGCGCCAACTGTAACACGTTTCTAATTGATGCAAGTCGAAAACTGTAGCTAATTTGTGGCGTGTGCGCTATACTGCTTGCCGCACTACCACCACATTTCTTGCAGTGTTTTAAATGCGTGGAAAGTATTTCACGGTTTTGTTACATATACCACTTTGCTGTAAGTGATGTATAAATGTCCATTATATTATTGCGACAGCGAATGATGACTCAAGAAGTTTACGTCAACGCCTAGAGAAAGCTGAATGTTATACATCAAACAGGTAGCTCCGGTAGTACATTAAGTTCCCAAGAAAACAGACTAGCTACTAAGACCCGACAAGATTTCTGCATTACTCAATCTTTTGTACGTTATTTTATTATGATATTCTTAAAAAATCTAAAATTCGTTTCAGTACTTTCATTTATAATTTTAAGTTTTGTTTATTCTATTTTGCTTGCTACTGTATGTCGATTTAATTCAATAAACGTTTATACAAACTTTTTAATCCCCTACATCCTTGCCTAACAGTTAGATTAGCTTTTTTTAAATCCTAATTTACTTAAATCTCCTAACCATTCTCCTTGTTTTGTGTTTCTTCAGGTCTATTAAATTAAAACGTGCTCTCGCGAATGTAAACTTTAAGCACATTCGTCTTCCCTTCTTTGTTTTCAGTTGTTTCTCGTACGCAACAAACGTAAACCGTTGCGTTTACTACAGCTCCCAGTCAGGCACTTGGTTGACAATTAACCGGTCCATTTTTCTTCATAAACGGCACGTTTGAAACGCTCATTATCATATATCACAGGCAAACTTTTTCCACCGCCACGTTCCCATCTCGAAACAAAGCACAACTACCAACCGCACGACACGAAAAACTCGTGAATAATTTATCATGGCCGCAGAAGAAGAAGATGAAAAGAGATGGACTCTTTCTTGTTGACGAAGGTTAAATAGGGACGGTGAAGGGAAAACAAATAAAAAGAGTTGAAAAAATGAAACGCCGGCGAACTTCGTTACAAGAAAATAACTCTTTACACCCAATTAAAGCCGACGTCTACTCTACAAAACACCTATAATGTACAACCGCGCGCAACCAGTAGTACCACCTGTGCTGAAACTGAACGCGCAACTACTAAGACCAAATGGTGTTTAACAAAGATATGTAGAAAAAATCTTTTATATTTAATATGTATGGATTTCTTACATGTTTTCAAAACGAAAGCCAATGATTTCTTATTCGTGTAATTTGTTTTTCTGATGCAAAACTACATAGCCGATGCAGTTAACAAAATTAAACGTTTCTGAAACTAACATTAGAGATCGCTGAAGCAAAGTTGTTGATGAAATAAAAGCTAATTGTTTTGCTTTTAGTTATAAAGTCGTGTGTGCAACAATGCTCGTGCAAGTATTTATTCCAGTATTACATAAACGGCAACGGTGACATGTAAAGGAGATTTATTGAGTTATTATCTATAACCTACACCAATATAACGTACAGACTATGCAGAGAAAAGTGCATCGCATTTTGGAAGAAATCAATAATTTCACAGTTTTCAGTTCGATTCAGTTAAGGTTGAATATTTTAGTAGAGTAGACAGTTCAAGATTTGAATAATCCAGTTCTTAATAGTAAATAAACAATAACATGTGATTCATAATTCTAACAAATTTTTTTAAATAAATGCCACCTTTAAATGAAAGTAGAGTAAACTAATTAATAACAATTATTCTAGGCATTGTCTCTATTATAACAATGTTTGAAATAAGCAGTAAATATCACACTACTTATTATGAATATTAATTGGTTAATTCAATGCAACAATAATATCTTTCTTTACAAGGAACAATTCACTCATACCACATAATCCATAATATCCGGCAACTCTCTGTAAACAAGCATGTTTGTTTTAGTATTTGCTGCGCATATATCTGTTCTAACCGCAAAGCAAACAGAGCAATTACCATCAGGCAAATACTTGTACAGTTAAAAATAAGCATTATCCAACATTTAGTATAATTTTTATACACAAGAGTAGGAGTTTTGTTACAAAGTAATATGTCAATGAGAAGGTTAAGCACGTGAGTTATCTTACAATTAGGTACTATTCTAGAAAGCACCTGAATTTCTTTTCTCTATAAATTTAAAGAAAATGTTTGCCAAAGAATTTTTTGGTAAACATTTATTAGTCACAACATATTTTAGGGTATTTTGGGGTAGAGGCAGGTAATGTGCAGAATAAATACTTATAGGTACTCAATTAACTGAGCATGTGCTCAAAGAAACAAGTACACATACATAGTCACGATTACGAAAAATTGCCGGATAAAACGGTATAGTGTTAGATTACAGGGATTTGGCTATACATTTAGGACTTTTTAATTTATTAACACCTTAAAATCAAGCACAAATGTACAAGTAGAATGGTACGTTGTAGATGTGGACAAAAATCTAATTTTTACATATTGGGTTATTCACAGAACTGGTTCGTTAGAACTTTTCCTGAAAGCTTATAATTCTGAAAACTTGTAGGTAGAGATAGTGTCATCCGATCTCATTGGCGAAATTATTTACAGTATTGTATCACTTCCGGTTTACAGGATGTTTACGTTAACTTTCTTAATTTTAATAGCATAGTATATTTTTTAGATAGCGTATGCAGTTCTGTATCAAAATTTATCTTATACCCAAAATTAGCTGTTTTTGAGTTATTCAACTTTTTTCAAATATACGGCCAACTGCAACGTTATGTAAAAAAATCTGTATTTCTGAAACAATTGCAGGCGAATAGGTAGATACTGGATATGTGACATATTACTAGCTGAAATACAGCGCATCAAATCTACGCCTTCAAAATTATGTCTATATAGAGCCGTCCAAAATTAACGTTCACTTTAAATAAGTTTACTTCGATGAGTCGCTTTTTTAAAATGGAACGCCCTATATATTATTGCATTTTTGAATACACATATACAAAGCCGATATAATGCCTACAACAAATTGCAATAACTAAATGATAATTTTAGTGTTTCAATTTTGTAACGGCAATATTCAATTAAATAGATAAGAAAAACCCAGATGAATCTATGAACATGAGCGAATATTTCAACTTAACTACTAGGTGTTGTCGTTCCAAGTTTCTATCTCCGAAAAATCCTAAACCCAAATCAATAAAATCTGTAGATAGGTTGAAATATT
Organism: Holotrichia oblita; assembly: GCA_023690525.1. Taxonomy (NCBI): domain Eukaryota; kingdom Metazoa; phylum Arthropoda; class Insecta; order Coleoptera; family Scarabaeidae; genus Holotrichia; species Holotrichia oblita. The sequence continues at coordinate 42,409,032 of CM043018.1, read as the reverse complement.
GTACCACAGTGCAGAATGGGATCAGTGTCTCGACTTTTCGATGGCCATACCATTAATTGTAGCGTATTAATTTCCTGCAAACTATTTCAGTAGTTATTTGATGCTGATATTGTGTGTTTCCCATCATTAGCTTGCATAATAAACACTACATTTTCCTGTAATACTGAGAGAGAGGTTTCCTGCCGCACAGTTCAATTTTTGCAATTTTTCTTCTATACCAACATAACAAAAAGAACCCCCAAACAAGCAAGGCTTTTCTTGATGGTTGGAACAACATTACCGTAAAAAAAATCTTCTAAAGTTGTGTTTTTAGGCCAATGGTATTTCTAAACGCCCTCTTCTTTTCGCTGTTGCATTTCTATAGTTACTTTAGGTAGTATCAAGCACCTGTTGCATTTACTTCATTATTTTAACAATTTAATTCGTTCATAGACAGCCGGCCGGCAGTGTTATCTCTGAAGGAGCAGAACGTGGAGCTACATGAAAGCATTTTTTCCCGATTTGACTTACTGAATAACGTTGCTAATGAAAGGCAATGATAAGAGCATGTTATATCCCAGGAGGTAGAATTTCCTTTAGTCATTTTGAAAAGCTGAGATCCATGTAAAAATTAAACTATAAGAAGCTCTATAAAACGGGGCTTAAAAATAAGATATCTAATTCATTATTTATTGTAGACCGAGTGTGCAAGATGGCTTTCCATCAATTTAATCAAAAAACATTATTTTTTTATTTCCGAATGGATTGTGAGTGTTAAGTAAGGGGCTCTAACTAAAGAATCTGAATGTACGGATTGTCGCACTGTAAAAATTGCTGTAATGTCTAGAGTCTAAACAATTCGGAAAAGTAGTCAGTGTTACAAAAGCATGTAGATTTTGGAGATCAAAATTTATTAGTAAAAGTACAATTTGAAGCAAATTAAATTCGTATGGTTCTAAATTCCAAACAAAATTACCTTAGTATTTGCAATATAAATACAATATTTCGTTTAGAATCTATCCAAAGATACCGAGAGTTATTTGATTTGTTTCCTATTAAATACATATATTTATATAAAACACATTTGAGTAAGAAAATGTGGTGTCATTGGTTAAGGAAAATGACACTTTGCTTTGAACTAATCGATTTGTAACAAAAATACGTCTAACGCAATTGAGGAACGTGGAAAATTTATCTCATTTACCCTATTAATATTTATGGAAAATTATGGATAGGAGAACGTAAGGTCAGACTTTTCCTCTGAGAGATTTTTTCAGTCAGTTCTAAAATAAAAATAGGTGAAAATATTTTGCAATAAACAAAAATTTAGTCAATACCAAGCCGCATCGAATATATCAACGTAAAATATTGTTGCAGTTCCTACAGACCAACACGTTGTGTTGAGTTGTAAAATAATAACGTAATAATAATAATAATGTAATCGATCAAAAACCTTTCTCCATACTTCTCCATCCTTATGGCTTCTGCAGCACTTTTACATCTTCTGTCAAAATAGATTGGTGATTATGCAATCCCAATTTATTTTTCTTCTTCTTTTTTATATTTGCTATTATTATGGAAATTTAATCAATCTTTCTTTTAGTGTTCCTTTCTTTTTTATAGATGACCGCACTAACTAACTTGAGGTGTTTACCGCGAGCTCCAACAGTTTTTTCTTTAGTTTCAGTTTCTTAGTCTCAGTTCTGCCTCCTGGATTTGACTTTCCTTCTGCTTCTGAGTTCCTACGACTTATATCCGTAACTTAAAATTGACTTGTACATGATGTTACGGTTTAACTGTTCATTCCGTATGCATTCCATACCATACGTGTATATACCAGTATTTATACCAGTGTTGCAACGTATCTATTACTTTATATGCATGCTAGTTGCAATTTATGTAAATTAGTTTCTATTTCTAATTTAAATTTGCGTACACTTCCAGGCTGGTGTTTGCTAAAGGCATACCTCTACCGCATTATCTTGGAATATGCTACCACCATAACACTTTTTCAACTCCATGGTATCTTTTCATTCTTCTTTCTCCTATTATTTTTTCTAATATTTATATACGCCATATATTCCATACAATCATTTCTATTGTAATTTTAGCATTTAGTCTTATCCTTCATATGCTATACAATTTTATTACAGCATACTTTTGAGCATAGATTTATTTCATCTTGCTTTATACTTTTGTATACTTTATTGATTTTATCTTCTATCCACGATATCAATATTTCAAGTTGACAGATTTTTCGCTTTGGGGGTGTTTGAATACTGAATATAAAATAGAGCTCAAATAGTAAAAGATATGCGAAGTTCTTCACTGAATTTCTTAGTGCAGAAGTAGAACACTAAACACTTTAACCCACTAAACAAATCTTGTTTGGTGTTTAGTGGGTTAAAGTGTTTAGTGTTCTAGAAAAAATATGACTAAGATAATTATAGTTCTGCTGCACTTTTACATTGCTTGATACTATTTATACTGTGAAATAATGTCACATTTTATAAAACTAAATAAAACTTTGGTTGGCAGTAAACAAATCCATCGTATTTAACAAACAATTCACAAAGTAGCATTTTCAATTTTCCGTTATTATGTGTCTTCCGTTAAATCTGGCAACTCTTCAGACGCTACATATAATGCAACATTTTAGATATATTTAAATTTCAGTAAATATATAACTTCGTTATGATTAATATGCGAAGATAATTTATTAGTAATGACACTCATTAGAGTTGCTCTCGAAAGCACAAAAACATAATTTAATGCTAATTATTGTTATTACTCTTGCTCTTCAGCGCGCTAAATAAACTCAGAAGTTTATAGCTCCCATTTACTAGCGACTAAGTCGTAAGATGCTGGAGTGATACACGGAGCACAGTTACACACATACACACACAACTATAAGCTGTAAGCACAGAGTAACACATCCATATGTACTCGCTTCGAAGTGTTTATCTTTCCTTGAAGTGATGCTCTTTTGTTAATTCTTGTAACTAGCTGTTAAGCCATGAAGAGACCAATAAACTTTTGTCGCGATTTAGCGACGACATTATAATAATATTAACAATTTTCGATTTTAATTACACTTATCGCGGGGTATCAAACAAAGATGGCAATGCAAATAGCTGAAGCAGTGCTAATTTAATTAATGAGGCTACTGAATAATATTGCTGCAATAGAGAGTAAATATTCTGTTTTATTTTTTCTTTTAAGAAGTGTTTCTTTGGCTATTTGGTGAGAAGGCAGTAGGGAGGCATGTAGGTTTAGATTCATTTTAGCACATATTTTGTATAGCTAATTAATTTGACTCTCTCTCAGTTGTAGTTTTAGTTTTTAAGATAGATTTAGTTTTGTTCGGAGGTTGAGTGGAAGAGCAGGTTAAACCTGAACTCCGCCTCATTCCTTGTGTTTTCATTGGTTTCTATAATTTTATTTCTCTTTCTTCTGTTTTCTTTTAAACCAGTTTGTATGGTTGTACTTATTATTTTTACTTTTCACTAGTGTATGTATTATATGGGAAGCATGATATTATTATTTGAAATCTTAAGCAGGAGATCAGCTAAAACAGTTTTAGGTTTCAAGATTCTTGTTTCCGAACGAGAAGTGTTACTTATAATAGGAATATTACAAAATTGTATAAAAAAATTCTGTCAACAAAGTTAGCAAAATGGCAGTTAGTCTATAATAGTATAACATTTTTATTTTATTTTTATTGCTTTAAATTGGAATTGAATAAAATGTCTTGATTGAAATGAAACTTTCATTCACAATTTAGTTTTTAATAATTAAGTTTTCGAGATTATATCCCAGAAAATTGTCCTTAGTTAGGCAACTTGTCCATTTGTACACTGCGAGCAAAAGTAATTGATACGTCTGAAACTGCAGCGTTGATATGTTGAATGTAGTTTTGATATCACGTTAAGAAAGCTGCAACTTCAGATATATTAATTACTAGTAGTGAATATCGTTATCATTTATAAACGAGTTATTAAATTCTCATTTGTTGTTACAACTTAAACTTCTATAAATCATTTATATTTCGAGTTAGTAGTGATTTAGTATTTGAACGTAGAAAAAATAATAAAATAATAATAACATTTTTATACACATAAAATCAAGTGGTTGTATCCTTGCTTCTTCTTTAAAGATAAATGTTATTTTGACAATATTGAGATGCGTTCCGAACGTTTATCTAACAAGTGAAAGAGTTACTTCTTTTAAACACACAAATAATATGTAAATATTTACAAAAGGCAAGAACTTTAAAAACACTTACCTCTGAACAAATAAGCCAGCATCATATCCCTGAGCTGTGGCATGAAGGCGGCAGAATTTTGTAGATGTCCTAAGTCAACATTGAAAGGCATCAGGGTGGGAAACTGCGGTAACGCGAAAGGATTATGCGTGCAATTCGACACCCCTAGTTTCTGATGGTCTATTTCGCACAATTTGCACGGCATCTTTAGTTTCATTTTCGCACACTAGTATCACAAATTTGAGATTATTCTATCTTATAATAACAGTAATTATATATGTATATATCAATTTAGCAACATATAATATATATTTTATCTTATTTATCTAACAATTTTAATAAGTAGTACGGACGTACATATATATCACATAGTATAATCATAAAATTTTTCCAAAAAATAAATCACTCTTTAAAAATATATTTTATACTCTCCGTGAGTTTTACCCTTATTTTTTACTTAATTTTCAGGCACTCGTTTACACCATATGCATCACACTGTTAACAAAACATGTCTTTGAATTAGTTAAAATAAACAGTCACATTTTCCTTATATTAAATAGTTAACTGCAAGTAAAGTATATGAAACTACTTTTTAATAAGTCATTTAACAAATTTTAAACGAAGTCAAACGTCAAAAATCATGTGAGATGTCGCATAGTAGATGACACTGCTTTTTGATTTTCAAGTGCCTTCCCTGCAGCTCCTTTAAATAGCGCGACTTTTTTTCCAGGCAATAATTGACGGTCAGGGACATTCCCCAGTTATCCATCACGCTGGTTGGCATACAGCAGCAGGTTTTCTAATCGTTTGCCAGATGTCGAATTGTGTTCCGATCGAGCATCGTTACAGTAGTGACACTGGTAAAATTATCTGGAAAGATGTCGAGAGTGCAACGTAAATAATGTAAAATTGGCGTTAAGCCTTACGAACTTTAGCTGTTTACCTATGCATATACAAGTAAAAACACGTGTGTATCGATAATTAGAATTAGCAAATGCGGTTCGATATCCTGGTTAAATAAAATCAATTTATAGTCGCGAGACCGGCCGATTAAACGAGACGTTTTCTATTTGCTAATCTGATTTCATCTATGCCGACCATGGCATTTTCGCGACGTGGCGTGAAAAGTGAACTAACTTCGGTCGCTCTGGTGTTCTATGTAATCTATGTAAAATCAAAATTTGATAAAGCAACTTACCGAACAGTTATTAAATACAAAGACGTAAGAAATCAGAAGGAAACGGCAGTTTCCTAGTCGGCTTCAGGTCCTATTATCACTTGTTCGTGGAAAATTTGAAATAAGGCAATTTTGGTTGCGATATTTTTTGTTAGGGAGGAATAAAAATATGAAATCGTTAGCCTAATATTAAGATTTAATTATAGACTAGTGAACGAATAAGTGACGTAAATAATTTGTTTAATAAAAAGATACTTAGAAGGAAGGAATAAACGGTTTGATAGCTTGAGCAATTCCTTTTATTTGATAAATTAGCTCTGCACTTCAACAACGTTTCAAAGTGCAGTGGTAATTTATCCAAGAAAAAGAATTGCTCAAGTTATCAAGGAATTGTTTATTTCTTCCTGATAAACATCATTGAGCGCTGATTCTGGCTTTAAAAACATACTTATTTTATTTTTGAAAGTAAAATAATTCTAGAGTTGCTAGTTGATTCGTCCACTATAGGTATAAAGTTAAATAGCAATATATACATGTAATCTAAATCAAAAAAGTAAACTATCTATACGTTTAATTGAAAATTATTGTAACATTCGAATTATCAAACAAAATTATATATTACAATTATATACATTACTTAAGTAACTACTTAAGTGACTTATTCTGACCACAGTATATAGGCTGTTTCATCATACATACATATGCAGGACTTCAGGATGTGATAGCTTGTCCAAAAATTTGAAAAAAGTTTCTATCAACTTACCCTCTAAAATGCACCATTTTCGAGATACAGGGTGTTGAAATTTAATTAAAAAAATGGTTTTTTTGGAAATATCTCCGGAACCATTTGTCGTTAAGAAACCGCTTTTGTAACCATTTTCTACTTATAATAAGCTAAGTTGTGTGCGTCAAGTCATAATTGATGAAGATTTTGAAGGGTAGTGATTGTTTTTCTCCCCAACTTCTACGCCACCGGAAAAAGGACGGTTTTGACACGCCAATTTGAACCGCCAATGTTTTCTACACAAAAAAGGTAAGAGCTCTAAAGTTGACCGTTTTCGAGAAAAATCAAGTTTTATGTTGTTACCGTTTGCAACTTTTTTTAAAAATTTTGGACAAGGTATCACATCCTGAAGTTCTGCGCATATACTATGAAACACCCTATATAATTGAATTTTAGCATAGCGCAAATGATTTTTTGTTTATTTTTTAATAAACATGATGGTATGCAAAAAATTTGCCATTTGAAATTTTCCACCAACAACTGATAGTAAGCCTTACAAGCAGACAATGCTGTGAAGAACTAAGAGTATTCCTACCACTTTATTTCAAATAACACATAAGATTTTGTCAAAAGGAATTCTATTACTCTTGAACTCGATAATTACACGACTACTTGGAAAGATGTCATACGAATATTTCACTGTTCCGAAGATGCGTTCAGATGTTGTACTGAAAAAGTGTATGTCAGCGTCCATTATCTTTTATATGGTAGAGTATGTCAGTGGCCGTTGATTGTTAAAGTTTCGGTTGTTTTCCGGCTAATTTAAGATATGACCATTTCAAAGAAGTATTATCTCGGTTTTACTAATGTAAACTTCATTTTCTATTAATTTGCAGGAAATTACAATTACACTAAAGAATCTCCACTAAAATTTGGGTTTAAATAATGGCAAAAGTTTGAAAAATGTGAACGGGGTTATCAGTTGAGTGCATGCGTTATAACCTGATCACTCACAAATAACTTATACTCAGTTGTGTATAGGGAATTTCTTACTATACATATTTTTTTTAATGTGTGGTGGGTGCTTAGTTGCAGTGACTCCGTAAGCTGTACCGCTTGTCTGGCTATCACTGCAACTCTCGCGGTGTAGTTTTGTGGGTGTAAGTTGTGTTCAATTGGCTTTGTGACAGCATCATCTCGCCTTTTATGATGCCGCGCTGTTAATCACTTTGCTCCCAACAGCTAATGGCAAGTCGATCCGGGATTAAACTCTCTGAAAAAATGTCACCGTCACTCCAGAGAATTGAACTCCGGCGCCTATCGTCCTCCCACAACGATAATCAGCCGCCTAACCACTGTGGCCATCGACCCGATAAATTTAATAACAGAAATAATTACAGAAAATGACGAGAAGGAAGTTAACACGATTCATGGATAATGAAACTCAACCCTACGAATATTTCGTATTTATATTCTATCCTCTTTTAATTATGCTACTTTATAATGTATTTCTTAGGACACTCTATTAAGTATAAAGCCTTACACTCTGCTAAAATTTTTTAAGTTCGGGGAATTCTCACTGAAAAGTATATACATACATACTTCTTGTAGTTCAATTCCGTGATTGTAAGATTTGACATTTTGAAATTGCAGTAGAAAAATAAGTTCGAAGGAGGTGTTAATTTAATTAATTCGTAGCTCCTATATGATTCTACAGTTACTTGACACAAACGCAATTTAAGACTGCGAACATTCTGTATATGTATACCCAAACAGTACCACTTATTTCTCTTTATATAGTTATGTTCGCAGTCTTGAATTACCTGTTTTGGTAAAGTGATTGTAGAAATTGAATCTAGTTGCAATGAGTTATCTTACAATCCCTCCAAATAAGCTAGATACGACTGTAATTCAAACTTATGGAGACCCACTTACCTACCGTTAGAGTAAATATTTGTAGTTTTTGCTGCCAATGTAAATAACACTACCAATGTCACAATATTAATTAATTCTTAATTCATAGACACGTGCGCCAGTTTGCCCGTTGAAATTAATGGCGGAGAACTTAAAAGGAAATGTACATATGTATTACATACACATAACATTATTTAGATCGTATAGGTACTATGAGTTATTATAATTATTATATCAAACAAGAATAAATACTAATGCTAACTGAACACTAATAACTCATAAATACCATTAACAATTCATAAACAACACTGTAATAATCAAATTTCGCACAAACAGTAACACGCGCACATTGAATGATAAAAGCAACTGTCGAGCTAATAGTGGTGTTTACAACGACAAATCTAAGAAATGATAGGGTGGGGGATAGATACATGACTCATTGGATTAGTTACCACTTATTTTTACAATACATAACTCCTCTCGGTGAATGCATTTAGATTAATAGTGGTGGAAATGTATAAATGAACATATCCCTTATTTTAGGAAATATCCAGAAATTTTCTGTAAGCGGATAATTATTTTAAACATAGACTTCTAACTATACGAAAGTTTTGTTGGTTTACTTAAAATTCTAAATATACATATACAGTAACAAAATTTTGCAAAATGGGCCAATTTTATTTTATAAAATGTCACCATAACAACCGTTGATAATTGAAATAAGACGGCTGGTACAGATTAAGTTTTCTTACAAAATATATAAATAAGAGGATTACTCCAATTTAAATAGTATCAAGTAATATCTTTCTTTTTCTATATTCTTTTATCGGTAAGTAATATCTCTTGTAATAATTCGAATATCAATAAATCTATTAATTTTGGTATTACTCACTTAAAGAATCTCCCTCCAAAGTACACTAACTTATTACAGGTAATACCAATATAGTTATCTAATTTGATTTTATCAGCATGTATTCCTCTAATCTTTATATGCATCTGTAACGAGGTGTGCCGCTACTGGACCTAATAATTTGTCAAAAATAGTTGTTAAATGACTTTTTCATATTCTTTTGGTAAATGGCAGCAAACTGGTATATAGGAAAATACTATCACTGTCAAGTGTGATTTAAAAGATAATTAAATTCATCTCTGGCAATGAATATTGTGTTATGTGTTTATACGAAACGCTAATAAAAAATGTTTGTATTACAAAATATTGAATGTGCAAGACATTCAATAATTAATGTAATTTGGTGATTTATTGTATATTCCACCTTAAGCGTTCGTTTATGTTTGCCATTAGGATAAAATGATCGACATTAGGAACCGATTTACCGTTAGCAGATTCATTAATAGATATCAGCGCCATATTGATAAGTCTATGGTGTGATCCTGATGATGCCGGGAAAACTATTTAATACTATCATTTCCTGGCTCTGGTTTTTGGCAGGTTTGCATATTCGTGTAGAAACCTTATAACACAAATTGACACAAGGCAACGTTATTGTTTCCTCTTCGTATGTCAAACGTAAATGTTCCTGTGCCGCTTATCCCGAGAAGATTAGTCCATCAGACTGTGAAGGTGTAGTTGGGATAAATAGAGAAAAGCGATCTTGCCAAATTCATAAGAAAAGAAAAATGATCTGGTGTCAGTTCACCTGTTTCAACTTACTGCTACTCGAGGGAGTGGTCTATCAGAGTCTGAAAGAGCCTTTGCAAAGAGATGAATGGATTAAATTCAAAGGTCGTGTCCACTGTCTGTCTTCCCAGCAACTCAAGGAATTCCTAGTACCAGCAAGATGACTTAATTTTCGAGGCACTTCCAGCCCATTCTCGTAAGTTATCCTAGAAACATCAATGCTCTGTAGGTGATTAAATTACGTTATAAATACAAAGAAAATCATGAGTTTAGTCGCCGGAAAAAAAGTTGGGTTACAAAGTAAGTAATGGCTATCTACAAAAGGTTTGTGCGTTGAAAGGGTTGTTCGCTTAATGAATCGTATTAGAACATATTTTCATTAATTACTGCGCAACATCCTCCTGGAGGCCCACCAGTAGACAGACTTAAGAAGAGGAGGAGAAGATCGCGATGTCATGTATAAAGATTGCAAAATGAGCGTCGGTTAAAAACAGTATTGCTACCAACAATGAGCTCTGTCGGACAGCTGTGGAGATAAGATTCGAGAAAGAAAATGGCAAATGACAGAATTTTGCGATCGGAATTGATAATTTTAAAAAGAAGCTCTTGATGTCAAGAAAAACAGCGCCTAAGCTCACCTTCGCCAAAGCATTCCTGATGGCCTAAGTACATAATTGCGAAAAGTTGATAGACGAAAGCTTCTCACGAAAACCAAACTGACATACTTCAGAGCCAGGACCGATCGGTTGATTATACATATATGCCAAGGAAAATGTTGGTAATGTGGTAAATGTTTGGATAATTGAACAGCTGTAAATAAAACTACACGCACCAAACGTTACAACCAACACCGGCAAGCTTCACGGAAAATTGGGTAGATATTACGAATAAACTATGTTGACATATTATTAATAAGAATGGTTCCATTATTTTCCACGTAATATCACATTCTGTAATTTACTAACTACTGCATACATTGCTGGAGCTCCATACATTGCCGGTAGTATACACATTTCCCGTTTGTTTCTTACACGTCCTATACAGTTTATAATTTAAATTTTAACGTTCGTCATAATTATTGCACTTCTTGACTATAGTTACCAATAGTTTTGGATATATTTTAGGCAAGGAAATTTGAATCAAATATCGTCTAACTTATTAGATGTAGATTATAAATTAAAAACTCGCTACAACAGTATGTGTAACGTGTTAATCATATCTCAAGTTCAGGTGCATCTAACCATCAAGAATAACAATAATTCGCTTATCTCTGTTTATTGATGCAACAATAAAATCGTTGGGCTGTAACGGATTTCGTTACTACCGACGAAAAGAATTGTTAGCGCTGTCGATTCAACATTTATAGTAGACGTAGTGATGCATGACACACTACAGATACCGCAACGTATGCTTTTAAGAGAAATGGTTGTGTTTATTGCAAAGGCATAGATCAGAAGGATTAGTTCTACAAAAAGGCAGAGAGAGAAGATAAAGTTACATGTCGCCATCTAAGGTGTTGTACATCTAAACAACATATTATAACTACTTACACATATGTAATTTACACATGTCTTGTCAAATATTTTCTTTTATTATTTATCACCTCTTAGTCTTTGTATTGTTTCTCCGTATTACTTCTCTAATATTCGCCATAACATTAGTTGCCTCTTCACCATATACAATTCTTAGTTTATTGGATATGTGCATAATGGCTTGTTTAATAACTTTAACAAAATCGGCTTAACATAGCATGTAATGCAAAGATTTTTATGTCTACTATTATTATTTATTGTCGTTACCGTAATAGATTTTGAATCTCATGAGGTTAACATAGCGCAACGACAACGTTTCTGTTTGCTAAAGCCACACTATCATAGCTGCTATTCAGCACAAGAACGTCTTAAACATGCTATGTATTCACTGGAGTTTGTACCCGGATTACTTTATAATACCAAAATTAAAAAAAAACAGACTAATTACTAGGATGATGTGATGTCACAAATAGATGATTGGTTAGGAGTGCAACCATAAGAACCATTTTAGAGAAATAAAAAATTTGGGCTATCATTGAAGTAAGTGCACAAAAATTCAAGCAAGTGACACAAATCAATGAACGTTTGCATGCCAAACTGACAAAAACGTAACAATTTCATTAATAGGTATTTGGCAATACTTCTAATTGTGTTGTTGATAATTTGTGAATTACTATAATAAAAAGCACTGTATCATTCGCTAAAATAAATTCCGCAGAAGACTATCGCTATTAACTTCTAATCAAATACTAAAACCATGCACTAATGCAATGTGTGAACTTTGATAACTATATTTATTGAGAATGCTTACTCTCCATTTTAGGATGCAGACATATTAATGGAAATGATGTTCAATACCGCTTTATTAGAGTGTTTATTTGAAGTTTAAATCTTATATGTAGATGTGCCTGCTCACACGATTTGTGAGATATCGCTGACTTGAAATTAAATGGAATTGGAGCTCTATTTACTATAGACTTTACCGTTTTCCTGACAGTTGTTGAATGCTCGTTTATTGTACACCATACCAATAATTATTTATACAAATTATTAACATTGTAATTTATGTTCGATTAACAATAATAAGCTACAGGATGAAACCCGTACAAAACCAAGAACAAATAATAGATTAGCAAGTAATAAATGGTACTATTTTGATGTACCGCCGAGCTACTGACATTTGTTTACGCAGTTTCGTATATGTAGATCTTGAATTCACGTTTTACCAGTTAAACATTGCAAAGTTTAAAACGTTATACCAGTTTTAAAAAGTGCAATGGTTTTGCAATGTAGTACAATTTCTGGTGTAAGAAATTCAGAGAGAAGCTGCAGAATTTCTGTTTTCGTTTTAGTACCTAATTACATCAAATATGCTTGTATACTTGTCGAGTCCATGACGTTAAGATAATCAAATTTGTTACAATTAGCTATTAAAATGCAAATTGTAATTTGCAAATTAAATAAAATACACTAAAGAACTTAAACAATATAGGTACTTGTTTGCATATTTAGAGATATACGCCTCATATATTATCATTTAAATTAATTAGATGTGCATATTATCCGACAGTAGTTTGTTTTAAAACGAATCCACCTGCGTGCTGAGTGTGATGATCCAACGCACGGTTGCTAACTTCAACACATGTTTCTGCATATAAAATATATGCAAACCTTGGCATTTCTCTGAATTAATAATGTCATGTGAAAATAAATTTGAAAAGGAATGGAAAGTAATTGAACTGTCTTACTATTTGCAACATCAGTAGGCGACTTTGGAAAGTTAGTACGATTTTATAGTTGGTATTATCTGCAAGATAAATATTTACTAAATTACAAAGATACTTTATTGTTTTTTTTTATCACGTGTAAACATGCAGAGATATTTTTGTAGCTTACAAATTAGGTATTTGATACAAAAGAAAACTTCAATTCAAAATCATTTTTTGCAATTAAATATTTAATGTTTAAATTTTTAACGGTTTTATTTTTATTTTACAGGAAGCATTGGAAAGAGATTTTACATGATTTATAATTGTAAAGGTCTCTTGGAAGTTTCACTTGTCGCACATATCGTTTATTGGTTTATGAATTATACATTACTCTCAAATAGCAATGCATACCGTCAGCGCGAAGTGATGTTAAAACTTATATTAATAATAATAAAGTTATCCACGAGTTCTAAGCTGAAGTCTCATGTTAATCAACTGCTGGCTCGTCCTTTCAGCGATTCGATAGCAGGTCAAACGCAACCCCCAAAACGCGTAGAAACAAATTAAATATTCCTGTTCGTAAAATTTCATAAAAATAGCAATTTCTATTTTCAGCATTTGTCACCCACATAAGCAACAATATATTCATTTTAGCAAACTGAATGATACCAAACAGCCTATTATTACAGTATGGAATTTCTGCAATAGCACTTCGTCTAAATATAATTTGAGCTACTAACAACCGTTTAATATAAATTTCTATTGCAACCTCAATTATTGCAAATATGCAACATGAATTGCAGTGCTATTAACACCATCATAAAATGAAAGAATACTTCAAAGTAGAAAGTGACAAAATAGTTTAACTGATCATCAATGAACTTTAACTATGATAATGTTTGTCCAAAACCTAACGATAGATAGGAATAATATATATAACTTTAACATTTGAATACATCTTCTATCACGCAACGTTCTCACATGTCCCATAATTAGCTGTTTTCAACAAAGCTTGTTATGAGAATCACGGCAAACAAAATCATAAATTTTGATATATCTTAATTACTTTATTTATTCTCTTCTTTTATAAACACGTCTAATCGTCTCTGAGAATTATATGCTTTCAGCATTTAAAGCGCTGTTAAAAATATTACGTAATCCATTCTTTCGCCGTATACTTGACTGCCGTATTTATCAGTTCGACTCCTCTGAAATGACTGATTAATTGTAAGCTTTTCCAGATTGTCGTTCAACGCGGGCGATAACCGACTGTAGCTAGCAGCAATCCAGCACTGCAAATGCTGTATTTTAATAGGCGCGGAAAGTTGTACGATATATAGATAACAACGACCGCAGCTGCGATAACCTTGAAACCGAGCTGCAAACGTCCAAGATATTAAAATATTTGCTTGCCTATTTTTAGATTTTCAGCGAACAATTTCTAAAAATATTGATAGAAAAAATGCTGCAAACCGACAGATAGTTTCTAATTTTGTTTAAAACTCTCAGCTGTTTAATTTTGCATACTTAAAATGGATGTAAACGGAATGCGAGTTTATTTTAACGATATTAAAATATCTGTTCTTTGCTAGTTGGCAAGTTTTAAACATGTATGTATTTCCAGTGAAGTCAAACAATAACACTCGACCTAGTGTTGTTTGTTTTATACAAATTTTGTTAATTTCTTTACTTTGAATTTACTATTTTACTTTGTACACTTACTCAGATGTTTATGAAAGCTAACGCGATTTAATTAGGCTCGTCTAATCTAATCTCATGATAACAATGGACAGTGAATGGTAACTGTAAATGATTTTATAATTTGTGTACTTCTAGAAAACGCACTCCGGCATATTCAAATCCCCAGTATCTCTTTACAAATAGTTTACTAAAAAATATGCATATTTGTTAATTATTCCTTTGCAAGTACATTGAAATCTTTCCTTGGAGATGGTTAGAGAAATTCGAATTTCTGAATATGGAGACTTAGAATCACTCTACATATATAGTCATACTATAAGTCATGTATTGTTCATTGTTTTAATTAGTGTCTTAGCTTGATTTTTGATAAGTATGTCATCCAATCAAGCACAATTGATTTTTGTAATTTGTTTCCAGGTTATTGTTAACGCTGATAGCACCACCGTTGCTCGAAATTTCTCCGTAGTATTCGTACTCGTATAGACAAAAGTTCGAAGATTCTCGGAGAAGAAATTGTGGTATTCATATGCGAATGTGCTGCTACACCTCTAATACTAATGCTATATCACGTAGGGTGGGGTGGTGTGTGGAACAAAATCAAGAAATACCCCACACAATTATATACAACTTATGTAGCGGTGGCCGTAAAGAACATAAGTGGGAGAAAAGGAAGCTTATGAAGTCGCTGTAGTGGTATACATTACAAAGAAAACACATTTTACATACATTTATGTATCTAATGCAATGTAGATATGAAAGATATACAGAAAAAAGAATAATTCAAGGATTAGAGGGCTCCTATTAGGCTAAAATAGATGAATAACCAAGATCGGTAAATGTTGTATTTTGGATACATTTCTGAAAGGTATAGCAAAACTCCCCAATTCCAGAAATTTGCAATAAACACTTTTAGAATTTTTAAAGTACTATATAGAACGAATAGGAATTTAATATAATTTATTTACGGCAAATTTTACGCTATCCTGATACACGTATATATTGATTATCATCAAAATTTACATGCATTTAGGATGCACGAATGGAATAATTAATACATGCATTAATACATCATCTATTTAATGCATTCAACAAGGTGCATCTCATTCAATAATTACAGTCGGATTTCTAGCACAATCCTGAAATAAACTACGCTGCGTATATTCCGCTTTAGTACATTTCAAATAAATAATAAATTAAAAACGCTATCTATTATATTTATTTTCCAGCTCTAAATTATTTAATTAATCTTATTATAACTGCATAATTGATATAAATAGAGATATACATCAGGGAGAACATTATTATCATGATTCACGTTTACCCAATTAAATTAACTCGACGCATTCAATTATGGGAGGCTCTCTCGAATTGAAAATGTCAAAGTATTTAAGTGGTCTGTTGCCTCAACTCCCGACAAATTAGGGAAAGTCGCCGTCGACTGAATTGTAAGAAGTTGTTGACTGACTTGTTAAGGATATTAGGAATTTAAGAACGATAAACTTAGGTAAGGGAATAAAGAATAAAGAAAAAGAAAATGAAAAGGAGCTTCTTTTCAAATTGTGTTCTTCGTTATCTTTGAAGTAGACTTACTGTTGGGCTAGTATAAACTTTAAAAGGTATTTAGAATGCATAACACGTTCTATTTATCGTAAGAATTTGGTTACACAAGAGTTTATACATGTATTACACATTATACCGTATGTAAGTATGTAGACATAGACAAATAAGTGCGGTATACATACATATGAAATGTATCACCATATGGTTCTTAGATCTTAACATACCAGACAGGTGATATTTGTAATACATGAATGATCGAAAATAATTTTTTATCAATATGAATATTAGTTGTTATGTTATTGTTATTCAAGTATATGAAGTACCATGCATGCTATAAAACAGGTATTATTTGCAGTTATAATCTAGCCCGGAAAAATTGTAAACACATAGTGCATATTTTAACTTCAAGCATAATTCATTTCACATTTGCAGAAAGAAAAGAGGGCACTCAAAGGGCATTCTAAGGTTTTATTATACTCTATTAGGTAATGTGTAAATAATAACGCAAAATGTTGAAAATTGTGGTCAGTCTTCGGTTATTGAGTTCAAGACCATTTAGAAGAAAAGTTAAGTACTATATATAAGAAAGAAGACCAGTAAATTAACACAAAGAAGTTTAAAAACAATTGTTTTAATTCAACAATGTATGTACGTCTATGTTTGATATAAGAAAATACTAGTTATAATTAAATAGTTATACTGACAGTTTTTTGTTGTCATGTTAATATGATTGTGTTAAACTAATTAAACAATGGTTGTTCTGTAAATCAAACATATCGCCGGCTAAATCTAAATAACACCATTTTTTTTAATTACAAAAAAATTATAAATAATACTTGTCAGTTTGTTGAACCAACCTAGATGCATTTAACAGTGACTGTCTGTTAATAAGGACTATGACTTGGAAAAAGGCCTTGTGAAGTATCTAAAGTTGCATTATTAAGAGCACTAATCTTCTCAAAGGGTTCTACAGGGTAATTGAATGGTCTCACTTTGACTTTCACTGAATCTTAGCGCAAATGAGTGTACTATTTGTCCACAATTAATTCCCTGCGCTTTGTATGAAGGTTTAGGTTATTTAAAATTGTATTTCTTTTTTATATATGATCAATGCAGACATTCCAGCAAACTTAAAGCAAGAGGTCTAGGCGCTCGGCATTTCCAGTATAGCCAAAAAAGCTAGCGTGTTGTAATTTTGCACAATCAATCCTCGCCTAATTGGACAGCTTTCTACCAAGTTTCAATGAAATCAGAACTGTGGCCAATCATTCTTATGATGTCACAGGCTGGAAGTCGATTTAGAGTTATATCCCACTAGGACACCACGGTAGCGCGCGCAAGCAGTGGCGACACCACTCACTAACGATGGTAGGTTAGGACCATGGATGTATTATTATATGGATAGCGCATTCTGTTCACGGATTGACTCTAACATTAAAGTGAGAGGTTGCACAAGTGAGATAGAGCTAGAATAGGCAAAGGATTCATATACGCCCATAAGATTTACATTGTTATTTTGGTTTCGTTTAGGTATTTATCCGTTTAGCTACTATTTTCTAACTAACTAACTATTTTCAATATCTTTGTCTCAGGTATTGGCGCGTGAAATATACAATTACCATAAACTAAAGGAATATATAAACATCGTATAATGAGCATGAAATAAACTAAATTAAAAATTAATTCTTATTAACAAAGAAAAAAAAATGTATTGCTCAAATTTAAACAAACATTAAAATATTAGTGAGATTCCATGGTGGACTCTGTGTGAGTAATGTTTAAATAAATAGTAAAAGAATTATGGTCCTTTCTCACAATTTTCTTTAATAAAACCTTAGGCTACCGGTTTAGAACTGTTAGTTCATCTTCATAGCCAGAAAAAAAATGACCTCTTAGATTCAAAATGAATACATCACCAAAATGGGAATTGACTAATTGGTTAATTGACTAATTGGTTTATCTCTATAGTTAAAAGAATGTTAAAATATTAAAGTACAATATTACAGACACGTTAAAATTGGATAAAACAAGACATCTAGATGTCTTGTTTTATCCAATCCAACAAGCGCCAATACCTGAGACAAAGATATTGAAAATAGTTTTGTGATTTTTGGCACAAAGATCATCAATATCTCATAAATCACTTTAAAAATCAATTTCATTTAATATATTGGGAAAATCTTGCTTACGAATATTTTTTATGCACCACCTTATCCATATAACGCTAAAAGGTAAGTATTATATATTATTTGTGCCAAAGATTTAACATATATTTCATACCTATATGGGGAAACGCATTGATGGGCGTTCTTAATATATTTAATAGTATTTACTTAGGTATCTATAATAAAAACCAAAGTACAAATTATTCTCTATTTATTCCGCTAGGCATTTCATATATTTAAGTCGGTATCCGATCAATATTAAACGAGATAAACGGATAAATACCTAAACGAAACCAAAATAACAATGTAAATCTTATGGGCGTATATGAATCCTTTGCCTATTCTAGCTCTATCTCACTTGTGCAACCTCTCACTCTAATGTTGGAGTCAATGCGCTGCACTTGTTTAGTATATTAGACGCTATCCATATATAATACATCCATGGTTAGGACTTACATCAGCTCAGCTCCTCTTAATAGTCTGCCTAGCTGACAAGTCTGAACTTGCACATCTTTTCCTCGATCATTAATGTTTATGAATAATAATGCAATCGAAGGAGTTTAAAACAAAATCTTAGTACGATATTTTTTAAACTACTACAACCTACCAAGAATCGTTCTGCATAAAATTTGCAGAATAACAATGTATTCGCGTAGATAATACCGTATATTAGCTTCCAAATTATCGATATGATCAAATAGGTTTTTTTAATTAAATTATTCAAGATCACTTATGTATAAACTTCTAATCGCAATTTTTAGTATCATGGATTCGATATAGAAACTATTTCTTTCTCAACGAAAAAGCATATATTCCGCAACTTTAATTCTCTATTTTGATAATTGAATTTTTACCAATTTTGCCCATTTTGGTTAAATAGGAACCACTAGGCTTGCTTATTTAAAAGGCCAGAAACTGTCCATAACTATTGCAAACATGAACACATCTTCGTAGCTGTGCAAGTGTTATTATCTCACTATATAAGTGATATATGCTATATCACTTCTTTTAAGCAACTAGTTCATACAAAGCAGTACATTACGTATGCACTCGTACTTTGTTAGATAAATGAAATTGACATCCGATGAACAAGTGAAGATAAATATTTTGAAAGAAATAGGAATATCTACTAAAATCCATTCACCAAGAACGCAACATTCTCAAAAAACCTGTTCAAAAACTATATTTTCATACACTCTAAGTTTGCGAAATCATATGTAGGCACTAAGGCACTCATTTTTCTTATCAACCAATATACATAAATAGTTCAACGCTTAATTAATTCGAGATACATGTTTTAATGACTGATACGTCTTTATCATAAACCTATTACCATCATGCACATATTAGGTTAATAATAAAGAGACATAAATTTTCGAAACAAGTGTTCCGGAGTAACTAAGCGTAACAGTGTTTGGTGTTGCCAATTATTATATGTATCTTACAAAGCCACAGTTCTCAAAATCACAACCAAATTTGCATAATTTACACAGTTTACACAGACTACGTAATAGTTTTCAATTGGCTCAGCTCCGATCATCTATCTTGATAGACACCAAGTTTTACCGTTATTACTGTAGAATGTTATCGCAATTAATGCAGTGTTTTTGTAACACCTATTGCATTAAACTCTTAGTTAAACACTCTTGAATTCGTATGTTTTAAGCTTGATGTTTATTACAGTAGGTAATAAGAGCAGGTCTGCGACGACCACACAATGTCGGAGATGATCGTTGGATCACTCTCCAGTTAAATTTTATCCGATCTTGAAGTTACATACATCGGATAAAAATTAACCGGTTGGGTGGTCTAACGGTGATTTTCAATTTTTTGTAAACTAGAGACACGAGACAATAAGGCGTACCATTTTCAACGTTTGACCACCTCTCAAAGTTTGCGAAAATTGCGATGAACTTTGAAAACTCTGTTTTATGTAACTTCGAAATCGGATAAAAATTAACCGCTGGGTGGTGAAACGATGATTTTCGATTTTTTGTGGTCTAGTGACAGGATAAAATAAAACGTATCATATTCAGTTTTTTACCACCTCTCAAAGTTTGCAAAAATTGCAATGTCTTATATGTAACTTTAAGATCGAATAAAATTTAACCGGGTGCTCAAACGATAATTTTCAATTTTCTGTAGTTTAGAGACACCACACAATAAGTTATTATTTTCAGCGTTTGACCACCTCTGAAAATTTGTGAAAAATGCGATAAACTTTGAAACTTTTATATGTAATTTTAACATCGGATAAAATTTAACCGGAGGGTGGTCAAACGATAACTTTCAGTTTACTGTGATCTAGAGACACGAGACAATAAGTCCTATTATTTTCAACGTTTGACCACCTTTCAAAATTTGTGAAAAATGCGATGGAAGAGGTTGTGACATTTTCTGGGATTGATGTCATTTCATTGGAGATATGAACTTGCTTTTTTCATTTTTTCGACTATTGTTAAGTTTTCAAAAAAATTACTTGGTGGTCAATCATGGTTAAACGTTGGTCAATCGTATGCGATGATCAAAATTTCTATATTGGCTAATTTTATAATTTTCGCTATTAGATCCAAAATATGGGTATAGCAGCTGTAGCCTAAACAAAATGTGGTTAATCAAAATCGCTGATGGTCAATAGTGGTCAATAAATGGTCAATTCTTTCTAGCACTTTTGTCGATTTTTTACCACCTTGTGGTGCCAACTTCGCGGACCTAATAAGAGCAGACTCCATCTACTGCCTATACTGAAGCATTGGAGTAGCTCCGACCGTCGGCTTTAAAGAACTGTGGGCCCCAAAAAGTCTAAATACCTACATATCACGACCGCTACTTGCTATATTAATAATCGCATTCTGAATGCGATACGTGATGAAACCCATGCCTAATTTCCGTACAGGAGGTTTTTGACAAATCCTCTACATATATTCAAATAATATTAATGTAAGTTTATTAAAACAACTACAGAATTTAATATATGTATGTAATTTATGGAAGTAAATGTGTCCAATATAAGAAAGTAAAAGATTCATATCAACTATATCCACATCCATGCTTAGTGCTACTCCAATTAGGATCTAGTTCAAATCTATCTTCTGAGACTGTTTGGTCTGCCGTTCGGACCTTTTGCGTACAACTAAATAATTAGCCAAATAAGCCGCTTATGTAATGAACTCACAGTTGTTCGCTTATTAATAAATAAATCGCGTCAAATAAAAGCTGCCAAAGCCAAAGCCACCTGGTCAGTGGAATTCCAACCTGGTGCCACCCGGTGTCTTAGATTAAATAAATGTCTATTGGTATAGATAATTAAGCCCGGACATTTAGATGCATTGTAATTTTAGATAAAGAAAACAATGAATACTTCCTTTTAGCAATCGTGATTGAATATTTAAACTGTTAGTTTCAGTGGTGATGAATTATCAGTATAATATATTGTATATCTTTTGCAACTAAACTAAAGAAAACTAAAGAAAAATCAAGCACAGTAACTTTATTAGAGACGCCGTTGTTTTACTTTTACAATTTCTAAACGTACGACCCCGTGAGTCTACAAAGTTACTATTAATATCAACATTCGCAAAATTTGCTAGGGTAGGGGACTTACCGCGGATGATATTTTACATATATGATACTATATATTTAGGTATAATGTTGTGATTTGTGCTTTGTAGTCTAAACATATGTATAATGCGAGAGTAGGGATTCAAGGTCATGTTGGAAATTTGTAATTGACAAAAATGTTAAAAAAAGTTTTTATAGGCTAATCAATGGAAAGACAGGTGAACTAACACTATAGCGAAAGAGACAATGGTCAGATGTATGTATGTGACAAATCCTACATATCCGAACTAATTAGTTACAAATTTTTGTTAACAACCAAGACACCAATTAACGATATTGAATGGAAAGTAAACTGAGTAGGTTCATCTATAATTTGAATTAAGCCTAAAGTGAAGAATAATGAGCGAACTATATTGACATAGGATTCATGTATATTTAATAAAGTTATGCGTAAATAACGCAGACAAATTAAATCATCCCACACAGGAAAAATATCTGCTAAAGTTGATTTCATGCCCTCAATAAACGTAGCAAATCCAAAGGTAAGATGTTCCTGTACCGAACTACGAAGGAGCGTTTTTATATTCGCGGAATGGGGGATAAGGGGTGGAAATAAAAAAACCAAATTATTTTTCTTTTACAATATATTCACCTGCAAGACGGATACATTTTTCACATCTTTCAATTAATTTATTTATACCCTCATAAAAAAATGATTTCTCTTTATCTGCAAAATACGCCGAAACTGCCTCCTTGACTTCATCATCGGTAGTAAATTTTTTACCCCGCAGCTCTTTTTTCATTTTCGGAAACAGGTAATAATCACTCGGGGCTAGGTCTGGGCTGTAGGGTGGATGATTCACAATTTCGAAGCCCACCTTATGCAGGGCAGCTAACGCAACGCGACTCTTGTGGACAGGCGCGTTGTCGTGCAAAAGCAGCACACCTTTCGTCAATTCTCCCCGTCTTTTCTCTTTAATGGCTTCTTTTAGTAGCTCTAATATTGAAGCGTAATATTCTCCGGTTACAGAAACACCTTTATCTTTATAATCAATCAACAATATTCCTTCCGAGTCCCAAAATACCGTTGCCATGAGTTTTCCAGCTGATTGTGACACTTTAAATTTCTTGGGAGGTGCTGTGCCCTTTTTATGCCACTGCATGGAGTCTTGTTTGGACTCAGGTTCATAATGATGAACCCAAGTTTCGTCTCCAGTAACAATTCGATTCAATACACCATCCTTGTCTTCATTACAGAGGTCCAAAAATGCACGTGAACACTCTACGCGCTGTTGTTACTTGGTTGGTTACTTGGTTTATGCTACTTGGTTGACGATAGCTCAAAGACTAACTGTCTATAACAATGAAACTTCGTATTTATACTAATTATGAGTCGCTGCACAGGCCACGCCCCCAATGCGCCTAATCACCCCCCTACAACCCGCTCATTCCGCGAATATAAAAACGCTTCCTCGTAACAGCAATAGGGATATTATTGATGAGAATTTGAATCCGATGTATTCAGCTTAATTTTCGGTAATATTGATTAGAGATGATACTAAGCAATTGCAAATGTATATATTCGTTCTAAATGAGAACTACCTATATAGTTAAGTAATCTTTCATTATTAAAGTATGCGACCAATGAGCGAACGGTAAGCCGACCAACATTCAAATGGTTCAATGTAAATAACTATGTACTAAAGACTGTAAGAACATGCGCAACGAATGGAGAAATTAATAGTATGTATATATGGTATGTTAGTAATACAGCAATAGCAGACATGTACAATCTATAAATCAGAACATGAAACGAAGAGATAAGTATATCAAAAAATTAATTGATTACATGCTAAGTATACAAACCAAAAAAGTAAAGCAAATAATAGGTTTTCATGATTAACTCAATATTCAACAACGAGGACCTCTAGAATTAATATTATATACTACTATATAATACTACTATTCAATAGGATAAATATTCCGGTAGTGGTTAATTAAGAATAATCCATACGATTTCAATAATCGTTATATTGCAATATTTGGTACTTTTTTCGTTGCAGGTCTTTGACCACTGTTTGACGGCTTTCGATGGGTTCAACACTACTGCGATCTACGGGAAACGTTTCTTCTAGCTGTAACTAGCACCGGATGTCGTTTCGTAGACTTCATATTGTTTAGCCCATAATTTTTTATTTTTCTCGTATAGCCGGATCTTCTCGGTAACCTGTCGAGTATTACGTGTCTTAGTGTACCTAATACTATGTATATGTTTTTGAGATACTTTCCCTGATGGAAACAACAGTCGTATCCAATTATACATATACATATGTATCATTGAGTGAAATTATAACGAAAACAATTAATTGCTTTAAAAGGAATAAATAGTTCTTTTTCTATTAAAGTAATTGCGTACCTTTACAACATGAATATTCCACTCTATGTATTCGATAAACACAATTAATTAAATAACAATTTTGATACTAAGGCAATAATTATCCTAATTTGTCCTTTTCATTGCTAAGCAAAATTCGTAATGTGGATATACTTGACGATATTTACGACATTATACTACGACTAAATCTCAATACTACCTCACGTTTATACTATAAAACACAACCTTGGCATCATAAATAATTTTATAGTTGTTGGTTCATCATGTGGACGTAGTTTATAGTCGGCAAGTAATCTAACATTTGGGCAACTTTTTACGGTATTTATCCTGCAACTGTCGGTTCTATCGAATTTTAAAATTGTTATAAAAGATTCGTTCTACACATACAAAATATATGCACAACAATACTCTAATACATACATATGTATGTATGTATGTATATAGGCAGCAGAATAATTACATATCATTAGCGCTATTATAATAGCCTTAATACTAACATTCTTATTTTGTATTTATGATTTTATTATTTATTCATAATTCGCGATAACTTAATTTTACGTCTATCGTAGACACGAGTTCACAAGCAATTTATTATACTAAAGGTAAACTTCACTACCTGTTTATTACGAACATAATGGACTTGTTCAGCGAAGCATACATTCTTCCCGGCTGGGGCGCATCGCCGTATGGAAAATTTTTAAACCCGGCAAAGCAGTAAATTGGAAATCAATTGAGAAATTTTCCCTTGACCTCAAAAATATACTCGAGCACCGACTCCCAATGAATCATGAAATAATGAAGACTTTAAAGTTAGAAAAGAATAAAAAATTATTGTAAAAAGTATTTTACAATGGGTAGGTACTTTTTGGATCCGAGTAACGGACTAAACGATATAACATCCATCATGGAGTATTACAGAGCTAGACAGCAAAAAAAAAATAATGGGATGAACCTGAGCTTAGAAGTATTATTCACCAACAATCATCAAACAAATATCAGAACAAATTCACAAGTTGAAAATATATTTGCAATTTATTAACTATTTAATAATGGCTTTTTTGAACCAGTACTAAAATATGTATATAAATCTAAGCAATTTTTAAGTTAATTGATTATAACATTTAATGACACACGCATCATATTGTTTGCCCCATATTTCACCTGCGTTAAAATACCGAGATTTAGAAATAGGTCAGTCTATAGCCGAATATAGAGCTCTTATATCTAACATAACATAGTTAAGTCTAAAGAAGTTTACGAGGAACATTACTGCAGTACTTTTTATTTATTGTTGAAAATATGCAGAACTTTTGCCTGAATTAACATTACTATACAAAAAATTTAAGTTGAAATAACTGCAGGAGTTTATAAAATTGCTCTCTCAGTGCATTGATCAGATTTCAATGGTCAACATTTTTTGAGAATTGACAGAAAAATAAAGACCTAAAATGTTAAGTAACAATAAAAATATCTTACAAGAAGTCTCTTATTTTTATGAGCAAAATATGAAGAGAGGTGACGAGAGTATATGGAATGTTTCCATAATGGTGTATTAATAGAAAAATGATCGCTAATATTGATGAAAATGGAATATTTTATGGGAAAATCAAAATGTTATCTTACCCCACATCATATGATCGCTTCTAAACAACTTTAACGCTCAATTATCATTGCAATATTACAATCTATTAGTTTTTTTTTGTTTCATATCTTGATTAGTAAAGTTTACTAAATTAAGCCTAAAAATATTACATTTTTAATACAATATATCTTTCGGACTATCTTTCTACCGTCATCAGAATGTTCAAATAATTGGGGCATACCAAACTTGTATTAGGTACATATAAAAATAAAGGGCTTTTTTCAAAAAGCCATTATCAACGGATACCTTTTCACCTTACACGTTAAAATTGTTTGGTAAAATTCGGCAATTTGCCATGGCATGTTTATAATCAAAATACAGAGATACCATGTCAAAATTTAAATATTTTTTTATTTAAATGTTGGCATGGTATCTTTTCATTTTGATTCTGGAGATGCATTGAGAGTATACAAATTATCGGCGATATATAATAATTTTAAGGTGTACATACGTTGAAAATGTGTCCCCCTATACTAGTTTTTAACGAAAATGTTTTTGTAATATTCGCCAGTAAAAAGTTTAGAATACTGAGGAATATCCAAGATGAGGATAGCGAGGTAACCAAACAAGCCAAGTACTAATTTACATCTTATATACTCCAAATAGCAAAGTTTTCTTAGCATGTGACTTAATCGTCGTCAATCAGAATTACACTCAACAAAACGTCCTGAAATTGTAAAGTTATTATATTAAGACTCATATTACTTCAATTTTCAAGAAAAAAACATATGTTATAACCGCCTGAAAACAATTATATCTGAAAATCAAACAGGTTACAGTTTCTATTTAAGGACGAATTTTTAACGAGTTAAATTATGGATTGAATATAATCACTTTACAAGTTTAAAATGTTTTGTGCTGCATGATATCCACTGATGGATATAAAGTTATTTATTGAGGAAACTTTACGCGTTGTGTTTTGTAAGATTTAAACTAAATTTGTGAAGATTAACTCGAATAAAATTTAAAATCCTAGGCTAAACATAAACGAGTCTTGTAACCTGCTACCAATCAAAATGTAAATTAGAAAAGCTTGGTATGTACTGTATACAGTTGAGAAATTAACTCTTTTTTGAGTATTATGTTTCAGGAGTTAAACATCAAGAATGTCAGCCAGAATTCAATGGAAATTCGAAAGATAGTTTGCATAACAGGTAAATACAGGTAGCCCATTTGAAGTATGTTAACTGAAGAAAAGAATCTAATTAGTGAAATTCAAATTTGTCAAAGACTAAAACATTATAGGAACAAAATTATTTTTCCGCTTCAGATGTACTGCATAGAAAAGCAGGTCTTAATCCATCCAAACTAGGTAACAAATGATTTGTTGATCTAATATTCTTTAAGGAATAAACATGTAGAAAATGTCTAAGCAAAGTGCACAAACTTATAAACCGCCTTTAAAGCAGTATAATCTCACGTAACTTTTCAGCAGAACTCAATTCGATGACATACAATTACTCATGCTTTATAATACATATTTTGAAAAAATCAGAAGCAATTATCAGCAATAATTATTTGATATTTGTCAGTGCTGCCGCAGAAAAAACATATTTAATAATAATTCAATTTTAAAGCTACAGCAATTTCGTTAAATTTAATAATCAAGATGAATTAGGGGTAATAATAAATTAATTATTTAAGAGAATTAAGAGATTACTTTTTAGATCGAAATTATGCGGTGCTAAATATTTAGTTTTTGAGAAATTTTTATTTATCCGTTTGGTAGTTATTTTTATTCTATAAGATATTGCTCATACCGAACAGATTCATGGTAACACCTTTCTCTTTACTTAATAATTGTTTATTATTGTAAAATTGCAAATTGTTTAGAAACCTCTTCATATAAAAATCAAATTGAAATTTATAAGAACGCTTTACATAATTAATAAAAGGTGAAACAGTAAAAAATATTTCAAATAATCTAAACAATATTTCACCAAGTTCCTTTTAATTGTTTAACTCAAAAGTTTACATACTTTTGTTATATTACGTATTACTATTAGAATTACAAACTTATGGAATAGGAAAAGTTTATGTCGAGTCCAAAGTTAAGTATTCACAATTATTAACGTCCTTATTATTATTATTAGAGGTACGAGATCGGTTAAATTAGCAAGTTAGTGATATTTTTTATTTTGATGAAAAGAAAAAAACAATTGTATATTCTACATCTTAGATATTCGCATAAACACATTTTTTTATGGAATGTTTTGTAAATTCTTAGATATTCTTCAAGAAACCAATATTTCGACCAAAAAATTAACATTATATAATATTACAAATGTATACTTGAAAATAAGCAACTAAATGGCACTTGTACTTGCTGATAATTGTGAAATAATAAGTAGGTAAGCACTGACCGAATATTGTGCAATAAAAAATCGCATACGGGCTTTTTAGTAGTTGTCAAATAAAGTTTTTTTGAATTATCTATTCATCATGAATAAATTGCTTTGAAAATGCCATTCACTGATTTCGCAATATATGATATGCTAGAAGTATATCTAATTCGTAGTAAAATTTCACTAGAGGCATTATAGTATTATCAAAATAAATTTCCGGAACTTAATACCTTTTGCGTTGATAATAATATCTCCGATAGACTTTTTTGGAATTATTTTAAAATAAGCTAACATAAACACGTGTTTATGTCTGCTTCCTCGTCCAAAATAAATTTCTCTACTTTTCTTAATTACAGATTCATTATTTCGGAATATTATGTATAAACTGTAATGTTCTTATTGAATATTTTCTATAAATTGCAATTATAATTATATACAAGTATCTATATATATACATATATATAACATATATATATAAGACATATATACTTGCAGCATAATACATTTTTCATCAGTAAATAGCATTTTCAATGCAATAATTTACTAATGATGGATTGGTAATCACAGAAAACAATTTATTTGCCAACCACTATAGGAAAATCTGTATGTGATTAATGATTCTACATATGTACAATATTCGTAGCCTATACTTGCATATTATTTTCTAGAAGAATATCTAAACACATACTCAATTTTTTTCTATTTACACCATATCAATCAGAATAAAAAATATTATCAACTTGCTAATTTAATCAACTTTGTAGGCTATATAATAAGAAAGTTAGCAATACTGAACATTTAACTTCGGAGATGGTGTACATATATGTACAATACAAACTTGTAATATTCGACTAAAAAATGTAAAACGTAAAGTGAATCTAAAATAAAAATCTTTAAATGCTTATTAAAAAAACAAGAGGAAATAGTTTTCTTTTAATCATCCAGTAGAGAAATAGTCGTCAAAATACGAGATATCAAAATGTTAAATACTTTTTTGTAAGACATGTACCAACAGTTGGCAGAATGAATGGCAGCTGTGGTCGCTACACAAAAAGGCAAGAAACAAGAAATTATTACAAACACATAAGGTACATATCTACTAAAGATGTTCCCAGCAAATGTCGGACTAGAGAAACCTGCTGAACAAGACATGGTGAAGCTAAAATTAGAATTTTTACAAAAAGCAGAGATAACGCATGAAAAACACACACGTTATCGAACAAACGTTTGGTGAAAATGCGATTATGCTTGATAGTTTATATACAAGTTAGTTTTGCTTGTTTATAATAAAAGTAAATTTCAATCAGAAAAAATTCTTGATATGAGATTTAGTTTGCACAAATTACAATCTAAAAACGACTTCACGCTATTAACAAACACAAAAGAGACTATAACCATAAATCTTCTGGTGATTATTACGACTTCAAGACTCGTGACAATACTAAAATAGCGTGACATTCGAAACATTTGTGATAGAAATTATTTATTAGAGTAAGAACAATTTTGATATTCGTACAGAAAGCCGCACGCAGATAAATTACCTACAAAATCGCGATATACAAAATATATTTAAGTTTGAATTTCTCTAAACACACGTAGGTACCTATGTACAACTTCATTTGAACGCAAACCCATACACATTTTTACTAATATAATTTTCCGGTGATCTGTCAAAAACATGCGGATATTTACAACTAACCGCCACTCGATAAAAATACTTGTTTGTAGAAAAGCGTTCAGCGTCCTTTGCCAAATAACTGCGAAGTACGAGAAACGACAGCGTGACCTGCTGGTATTCATAACTGTTAAACTTTTACGCATTCTCAGGTTTTTAAGGTAAAAATTTATTTTGCATGGCATAACAGCTAAACTTCGTGCAGGCTATTTATTTCTAAATAAAATTACGTTCAAGATCCAATCTTACTAATAAATATATTTGCCAAACAGATTCAAATATCACTTACTTGTATAACAAGGTTAAAATCACAGGAAAGAACGGCGGCGATTAGATTGAGTGCTGTTGAGATGTCAATGGTCTTATTTTATTACATCAGCGGTATGAGTTGCTCGGTATTTTCGGAGATTTTAACACAAGAGTACCTATTTAAGATACAGTATGTAAATATCATAGATTAAAATTAATGTATACTTTACAAGATCTTCTATTAAAGTAAAAGGATCCCAATGTTATCAACACGTTAAATATTTTGTATACAATAAGAAATGTGACAAAATGCATTATCGATATTAATTTGATCTACTATCTAATGCATATCTTACGAGAAATTGATAAAAGAGATATTATTATCTATTAATTATACCTATTTTAATACAACAAAACAATCCTGCAATGCTTACTCCTATATCTCAGGAAATTTATAGTAAGTCATGTTATAATAAATTATATTTGACTTCCTACGCAAATATATATTATCCACGACACTCTCGGCTTTATGAAGTGTAGATATGTTTCTTTGTATCGCATGTCACATTGTTAAACAGTCATTAAAATACAATTTTGTATTAGAGAAGCAGATGATAATATTTTGTCTAAATGCATGCTAAAGTAGTTGTTTGCAATTACTATCCTTCAATTATAATACAGAAATAAAGAGAAATTAATCGAGGATAACCGGAGTTGAGTCTTTCAGATGCCTACATTCAATTTATTGTATACGGGGAATAATGTATGTCTATCTTAAATCAACTGGAAACATTTTCTTATAGGTACATATGTCTAAAATTTATAAAAGCTCGCCTTAAATGCACGGACTTTCCAAGAAAATGATCCACAACTTTTCCAATAATACTTGGCGAACAAACTCACCCTGGACTTAGATAGACCAGGCGTTAGTAGAAAGTAAATCAGATCCAGCGCTAACACACTGTAAATGTACAACCGGGATTTTAAAAGGGATTTTATAGGACTAAAAGTAATACTTTGCTGCAAGGAAATTGCACTGAAACAAGGCCAAATCAAAATAGTTTTAAATGGTAATTTAATTCTAGATCTTGGGAAAGTTTCTAAAGTAATATCGTATAAAGTTTACAAGTAACTTTTCGCAAACTCTAATGTTTACATTCACACTATACTGCTCACTGAAGTATGAAATCAAGAATTGTCTATCCCGTGTACACAAGGAATATAAATAATATGAACATATAGTTTTATTGACATTTATATCGCATAAACCACTGTTGAATTCTTGTTACAAATTTACTACGCTTGAAACTACTTCCGGAAAGTAGAGACAATTGCCTGTTCTATTTACAAATCTACAAGAAATCATGTATTAAGAACTCTAATCTGTCTCAGTTTTAGATATTGCCCAGGATGCTACATTTCTCAAAGAAAATCTTTAGAATAATATTTCTACAATCCTGCGAAGAAAACTTACTACCTAAAAATGCGACCCTGAAGAATATCTTGGGCAACAAATTGCAGAACAAGTTCACAAACACCCGGTATTGAGAAGCATACGTATACTATTAAATGACACGACATCTACAAAACCATGACTTAACTCACAACCCGCTAAAAATGGGTTGTGAGACCAAGTGATCCATAGGATTACAAAAATGTGCCTAGCATCGACCTTCTATCTGATATGTGTATTTTTCTAACATTTACTGGATATGGTGTGTTTCCGTAAAAATTCAAGCACTACGAGCCTCACTCTCTGAAATTGCAAAACCAATTGTGGTCATTACTAGTTTTCTGTTTAAAAATGGTGTATTTAACAGAAAGTTCAGCCGTTTCGTTGGATCAAATAGTTCTCATTTTAAAATGTTCCATTAACTCCTGACCAAGTTTATATCCAACTAACTTTAGGCTAATTCATAGAATTAATGCTAATACAATGATGTTCTGCTTCACAAATGGAGATAAAATCTATCTGAAAACTAATTTGTTCGTGTTCTGCTAGGATTTCGCTTGAGCTTTCGACTATAAGCGTTTATGATTAATTTTGAAAGAAGATCACATCATAATGCTACCAGCCAGTTTTATCCTACATCTCTAGATCATTATCCATCAGCAAATTTCTCCACGTTGTTTCAGTTTGTCCGATTTTGTCCTCTATATACTTATATACATATATGTGTACCTCCTTAAATGCAAAGTTTTTTCTTTCTTTTTGTACTTAAACTGGCCAAAATTTAACATCTACTTTCATAGTACTGGTTTCAATTGTGCAGTAATAGCCAAAATAGATGCTTCACTTGTAGCAACATCCCAAAAAACTTTTGTTCTTATTATTTGTGATTATGACTAATGTAATCACTTTCTTCTTTCTTCTTAGAAAGAACTACAAAAACTTGTGAACTGTTATAGCGGAAGCTAAATGCCACTCTGTATAGGTATAATTCATTTCACAATCAATTCCATATTTGTATAGAGAAAAATTTGTATCTATATAACTCAGTTTGAAATATGTCAATAAAAATTCTATATTAGACTGCATTAAACCTTTTATAAACGCAATTCTCGTCCGTTTTTATAAAGATTTAGAGCATATACATAGATATGTATCACAAAGCATTGAACTTGTATTATCCCAAATACTACATATCATGGTAAGCTATGGAAACCTGTCTCGCCGCTTCATAGATTCTAGATACGAAATCATCAATAGCAATATCCTAAGCGACTACAATGGTTTTATTAGTTCAATAAACTAGTTACCTCGAATAAAACAGTAGGTGGTTCAAAACCCAAATCTACAGTTACAACGTCACCATCGAAAAGTAAGCATACAATATGTTTACGGAAATCTAACAAGGAATACAGGAACGTCAGCAAGGATTTCTTTGTATGTTCTCTAGCTTTCTTTTAAATTCAGTTATATACTTAATATACACACATTTATAATAACCGTCGGTGCTGTTTTAGCAACAATATTAAAATATTGCCATGTTAACTTGTTAGCTATATTGGACGTAATGAAATATATACATCTATGAACAAAATTAGCGTTACATAGAATATCTTTTTGGTTACATCTTGGCATCTTTATGGTGATATCTCATTCTACCATGTATATATAATACTGAATAATTCATTTAAATTAGACAGTTTTTATTACAAGCAAAGTTTATATAATTTCAAAGTATCCTATTATATCGGGTTATAATTAGATTTTCCGTTATGTCAAAGTATACAAAATACGAGATCATGTCATTAATATTAGATTATTAGATTTTATGGGATCTACTACACGCTATCACATATAACTCACACTGTAATGTTACCCCTTGTATATTTAGTTGATTCATTAAGGGCAAAAAGAACTTTGCCACTCTCATTGGTTTACATGTCCTGTAAGCCTCCTTTTTAACTACAACGAGAAAGACAGTGAGCTTTAGGACTTTAAGAGTCGCTTTCTTGAACATAATGGCTAAATATTGCACACATAATCGTGTTCGTATTACTATGACTGGAAATAACGATATAGAATCTGACTTATGCCTTTATTATCATTTTACGTGACTATAACTTCACTTTGTATATTTGTATACAGTCCCTTATACATCTGGTATATTAAGCTGATTAAACTTCATTTGTACTGAAGAAAAAATTACTTCGTACACTACTTGTTGCAAATACTAACCCAAAAGATCTTTAGTAGGCCCTGTATTAAAAAGACAAGTGCTTTTACAGATTCAGTGGCATGCTTAAATGTTACTTATTCTAAAATTAATTGTGTAACTGTACACTTAATATATCGAAATATCTAAATATATCGAATGTATAGTAAGACCAGCAGTATACAACATCAATTCAAAACAGCCGACGGGTGGGTCGGGCCTAAGAAAAATCGGTTTGTGCAATGTTCGAGTACTAATGATATCGCGATTCCACTTCTATTTCTGAATTTGTCTTCAAAGAAAGCGCTCCTCTTCTTCCATTCTAACTGGCGTCTTCTGGATTATAATCGAGTTTCGAGAAACGTTGGAATGATTATTGCCTTATTTCAACAAAGCTTATATTACACATATATACTCGTACTCCTTGAAAATGTGATTATTTACTTTAAAATGTAAGTACGTAAATTATCTTTAACAATTAACTAATCTAGCCTCCTATCATTCCAGTTATCAAGACAGAAAATCTAAGTTACTGATGGCATATTTTAAACCTGATTCATAAATTCAACAGAGTCATAAGCAAATGATATGTGATTTCTGTAGTCTTGATGTCTTTACATTTGATAATATAGGCTATCGAGGATTTACTATGCTATTTCAAGCGGCATAAACACATCATAGACGTTGTATTGTTTATAAATATCTACAAGTAAATAACGTACTAAATCTTTTTACAAAAAAAAAAATATATATTAATTTCGTGGCGGGAAAATGCAACATTGTCTGCATTGTTGTTGTTTACTAAAGCCGATACATGTTATCCTAAATCAGTATGGCAACCATGTAATAAAAGTAAATAAAAAGGCAAGATAAGGAAATTGAAAAGGAGAGCGTCAAGATTGTAATCCAAATATTTTGGCTAGTTTATGATATTTCTTTCGGAGCCATGTTAACCCACAGTAGTGAGATCTTTTTGCTCAAAATTAAATTTTTTGTTGTATGGTAGGTATAAATAGCAGACAATCATGTGAGCCACATTAAAAATATTTAAATAGTTTTTTCTTTGATAGCTATTCATATGTCAACAATTTGAACTTTCAATGTTAATCTTTAAAAATAGGACTGCTTTTTTTCTGCAATAATAATATTCACCATGATAATACGCAATTGGATTTCGCAGTGGTGTGGTGACAATTTCTGTGCGTAGAATTCATTAAATAAATTTTTTGGGTGGTGCAGCGCCACCAATCTTCTTCTACATTTAATAACGATTGGGTGGGTAATTTTTTTTTAATTATGACCTATGTTATGAACAACGTTTGACGTATCCCATACATGTATCATGTAGATGGAACAAGTTATTAAATAAATAAAATATATGAATAAAAAGCTAGCAAAACGTTTGTGGCCATTTTACTGCGTGTAAACGAGCACAAAACTGTAAACTCAATGTTTGTTTGTGCATAAAACGTTAGCGAACGTTTTGTTGGGCTTGGCTGACTCCTTAACATCACTTCATTACTCTAGAACATTCTCAATATCTTGTCGGCAGAACGCATCGTTGTGCCCTAACGCAACAGTGACCAAAAGCAATTTACTGGCAATGTAATTATTTTGTTATCAGTCAAAATTTCAAGAGAATGTGTTTGGGATTTATTTGATTAGCTTTTAAAGTGATGTTTGATACTGTTTATTTCCTTAGTAAGAAATTTGGTTATTATTGCTACTCAAAGTTGGATTTAAACTTTTGTAAACAAAATAGGCCTAGTTACGTAGTAACGTTGAAAAGACTGAGGACAATCATTTATACATAATCTCTGTGTATACTTTATCCTTAAGACATCATAATGCAATTAATTGTAATGTATGTATTCATATAATGATATTCCACTTAGTTAGGTTATCTAGAAATTGGTTTCCTTTTGCTTATTCGCTACAGAAACATGAAAACTGAAGACAGGTAACAAATGATGTTGAGGTCTCTATTAATTAATACGGGTATAACTTTTTTAATAGAAGATCTTGTAGTAACTAAATCAAAGACAAGAATACAGTAATACAGTATAAACTAACATCATCCAAATCATAGCAAAAACGATATCCACAAAACGCCACTTGTAAGTGCGCAAATGTTGCGAACATGAAGTATTTAAAATCCTCTAGGTGTGTGTAACTGTAGTAGTAAACCGTAGTAGCAACAACAGCATGTAACAAAAGACGTACTAGCATCAACTTACTGTATACATAAACATGTATATACACACGTATCGTGCTGCTGTGTGTGCATGTAACTGTAAACCAAACTCTAGATTCCACTTCACGTACTCAAACCAACACAATTTCACTTTAATAGAGCTCTGAACGATTCACAAACCTTAACACACGTAAACAACGAAAGATAATATACCTCCTATTAACTGTCGAAGATGTCACTTCGCGTCAAATAACTTTTCGAAGAAGTCAACTTAACAATCCACTTTTTATCCAGAAATTAGCGACGATGTAACTTCGCACATACGCGATGCGCGAGCGTCAGCAACGTCTTGACGCTCTCCATTCAGGATCATGGTAGAGCGCGAAAAGCAAAACAGTAACGAAAACGTTGATGACGGGGTCTCCGACAACGAAGAAAAGGAATCAACAAAACAACAATAAACGAACAGAAACAAACGAACGGATGATCACAAAACACGCGCTCTCGATGTTTAAAAGGCGACTGTCCGGACTCGACTGAAAAACGTACAATTGTACTGGTGCAACCGACTGACTGACTGGGTTAACCTCGGATCGGTCGTCACGGTCCGGAGACTCTCATTACTTAGTGACGGCGGGTGAACGGTGCGAGACGAGGTGGGACGGGACGGGAATCGCGGCTCGAATACGACCAATCATAAGTGGGAACGTCACACTACGTAAGCGACTACGTCACGGGGACACACTGCAAGTGGCGCTCGACCAGAGTATTCTAATAAAATGTTTATTCCTTCTGATTAATGTACTATAATTGGTACAATTATAAGGTATATAAATTAATAATGATGATAAACATTTGTGAACGTTAGAAAACTCTAATTAAAAATTACTGGCAGTTTCCAGCTAACAATAGGTGCCAATTGATCATAGCAACATCACTAAAATTGCCCAATAACCTTAGACGTATAACGAGACTATAGTGACATATATGGACTTGTAATTAGTCGATTTGAAATTAATTTGATTTTTGACTTTGTAACAATTTCATTCAAAATACATACACATTTTTTTACTCTTTCTTATATGTTGTTTAACAAAGTAACAATAACACGAGAAGCAGTAACTAGAACAAATTCTTGAACAATATCTTCTAATACTGATTTTTGTCAGTATAATTATTAGATTCAAAATATATGCCCTTACAAATAGACAAATGGGGAAGAATTAAAAAAAAGTAGGTACACATGGAACTGTACACTACACTATTGTAACCACAATTAATATTATACCTAACTTGAAAAATTATTACTATTGTTGAAATAATCTTTATTGCCTACATATTATAACAAAATTTACTGGTTAAGCAATAATATACAGATTAGAATTACGCGTACGACTGTTACAAGAAAACTATTTCAACAGATTTTAGGTATGTTCGCAGAGTAAACTAAATTAATCAGAAATTGTACGACGCACGCGTAATAAGATGTAAGTGTTCGCAGGAAAGAAATACGAAATTTGATGTGTTCGAAATTAGCACGTTGTTTATCTCCAATTTAGAATTAGCGTCTGCGCACAGAAAAGTTTAGGTTTAATCACAGTGGACATGACAGTAGCAGAAAAACGATCATTTATTTGTAATTTACTCCAGTCTGTTACTCAGTTACTGCCATTACTGCACATGTTGTGTTAAAGTTTTGATTCTTGATATTTCACGCGAAAGTTATTTTAATTATTTTTTGAATTTTGTTATATATCATAAATATTTTTAGTTTTGTAGTTTAGTTAATAGAAAGGATTTATAAGGGCAATTGTATTTCTACCCTAGAAATCACTGGCATAGGGTAAGAAATTTTAACACTTTTTTTCAATTTTTAAAAACTACTATATGCACATTTTGCATTTTTAGATGGCTGATATATATAGTAGCAGCAGTTCAAGTGATGAAATGTTTGAAACGGATTCGGAGTATAACGAATCAAGCGATGGTGATCTCCTTCAAGTGGTAGTACAACATTACCGGAAACACAAAAATGAAAATTATTTTGAGGAAACCATCCATCGATACAATGATGCAGAATTTCAGCAACATTTTCGCATAAATCGCCATGTTGTTGAGGATATCAGTGAGCAGTTTGCAGCTAGCAACTACTTTACGTACCAGTCAAGGAGTGATGGCAAGTTAAATCCCCTTCAACGTGTACTGATTTTACTGTGGTTCGCTGTCATCAAACTGTATCCTTTCGAGATGTTGCTGACAGATTTGATATTTCCATTAGTACACTTTTTAAAGTTATTAACAAGATGATATTTTCTCAGTGGATTGTCTCCAAATGTAATAAGATGGCCATCAATTCAGGAACAAGAAGACATTTTAATCGTAACGGATTTCCAGGGGTAATAGGAGCGATAGATGGATGCCATATACGCAGAGATAAGCCCGAAAATGATCCAGATTCTTACATGAATCGAAAACACTTTTATTCTATACAGGTTAGCTATGTGTATTTAGAATATATTCGTCAAATAAACTAAAAACAGCAGTTATATATATATAGAAAAATAACTTTTAAGGAAATTAAATTTATTTTTCTGTTTCTACTTATTATATGCTTTGTTTTAAATGCAAGGTTTATGCCATCACCGTAGACGAATAATAGATGTGTTTATTGGTTATCCTGGTTCAGTGCACGATGCAAGAGTATTTCAGTCTTCTCCTCTATATGCAACGTTTACACAGATATGTAATGAAAAATATTGGTGACAACGCATATCCATGCAAGAGCAATTTATTAACACTGTTTAAAGACAATGGCCATCTGAGACCAGCAGAAGCCAATTACAATATAAAATTGAAGAAGAAGAGATATGTAATTGATCACTGTTTCGGTCTTCTATTACAAAGGTTTCGACAGTTATACTATCTAAAACTTAGAAAGATCGAAACGATGGTCCATTTTATTTGTTTTATTTGTGTTTTACACAATTTTGCACTCAATGACAACTTTGAGTACACAGAAAAACATGGAATTCAAGACATCAATAATGACAAGAGAATGGGGAGCCCACAGTTTAGGAACTATGTTGCGAATTATATTCTTAATTAAATATACCATACCATATATAATAAAATAAATTGCACTTTACATTTTTATCATTCGTTTTTTTTTAATGTAGGTATATAAATTTCAACTAAGAATTTTATTTCAGCGCAAAAGTATTATGAATAAAACTACAAATAGAGCGTATAAGTAGGTATGTATATATTGGAAGTAAATGTTAATTCTTGTAAAATATCACTAAAACAACAGCAATTCTTAAAAAGTATAAAAAACAGTAATTCTAAAAAATATAAAAAATAACAGTAATTCTTAAAAAATATCACAAAAACAACAGTACTTAATTCTTACAAATATTTAAAACTACAGTAGTTCTTAAAAAACATCACAAAAATAAACGCAATTGTAATAAAGTGTATCAGCGTATCTAAATAATATAAAAGAAATATTTTACCTGAAAATATCTGGTATTTCCAATTTATGGATTATAAAGTTTTAAAGAATCTTATTTCTTTCTTCGGTTAAGTCGTTGTTTCTTGTCTTCTCTTCTAGCAGTCTTTCCTGTAATTTTAATTTTTTTTCAGCTACTTTCGTTTGTAATTGCAAAATTGCAGTCTTTTGTTTTAAACGATCCTGTCTTATATCTTCTAAAATATGTCTTCTATATTGTCTTGATCTTCGTTCATTAGTGTCTTTATTTTGTTTCGCAACTGTTTCTATTGGATTATCTGATTCTGCAGTACTCTGATTGTCATTTTCATCTTGGGCAATATCTATCTCATTCACGTTTCCAGTTGATGTAGATGGTAAGTTAACAGGAGTGTTCGAGCTTAACAAAATTTCTAGATATATATTTTTCTTCCTCTCAAAAATTGCATCCATTTCCTACATATATTCAAAATTCTTCCGGCCTCTTCCACTTTTGTTATTATTCTCTACAGTTTTTTTTTATAATTCCCCTCAAAAACTCGCCATCTGTTTTCCACATTCGCCGCAGAGTGTTTGCTATTTTATCACATCTTTTTCAGGCTTCGTAACTCTCATGTAACCACCTTATTTCGATATTTCCGATATAAATCAATTAATAGTTTGGTATTATTATGGGACCAAATAATATATTCATTTTGTGTACTGCCAGCGATCCCTTCACTACCATTAGGCAGCAACAAAAATTCTTGTAAAACTTTATCTGGAAAATATTTGTTTTGTATTGATTTATTCGACTCATAAAACAGATAATTATTTTTATGCCTTTGCAAAATACCTGTAGTACTTACATGGCTCCAGTTTTAAAACGAAACGCCTAAACAAAATAGGATAAAATAAAAAATAAATAATACCAATATTGAAGTGAAGCATGATGCTATAAATATAAGTGAACTGTGTTATTACAAATATAAGTGAAGTAGTAGTGCTACAAGTACGGGAAACCCGTTCGCACAACAAAAGTACGTATTAGTTCACAATTTCGATTTTCTGGAAGCGCATGCGCATTCGACAAATTCCAATTAAACTGAAATCGCAAGAAATTCACTCTGCGAACATGCCTTTTGTGTGTCTAGAGTCCTGCAAAGATGCGTGGACGGAAGATTACACGATTATCTGAAGACTATTCGAAAATGTGATTATGGTATACTATGTATTTGGATACATTAGGGGTACTATCAGGGACTTTGATTATATCCTTCTACGATAAACCGATGTAGTAACAGGAGCACAGGCTGTACCGCTAGCGACCGGACATAATCAAAGTCCCTGATAGTACATTCTAAATAATTTCATTTACACTGGGTGTTCAAAAAATTAAATATCAGAATAAAGTTATCCATATATTTTATTTGTTCCTCACTTGTAACGATTAGTTTTACAAGTCAGTGTATTCACCTTGAAAATGTATCTTAACTGGCTTACTTATGAAAAATTTAGTGGCTGGGCAGTAAAATTTTACATCTGCGCTCATATATTTTATATTATTACTCGTATAATTTGAAATGAGAGCCAAAGTCGTTAACAGTTATTTAATTGTTGGCTGACAGTGCAGTTGTGGTTTCCACTAATACTGAAGTTTCCAGGTGATGTTAAGTCACTTGTATTTGCACGTGTATAGTCTGTAGAGTTGGATGGTGTGAATTCTGTAATTGGATTTTTTTTGGATATTTCAATCTTGTTATTAATTGAGTCATCTATGTAGTTCTCTGCAATTTGTGTTGACTTCTATGCCTCTGTATGTTTCAGAGTTAAAGCATCCATTACCATCGTTGCTACAGTCCATTTCAAAGAGTGACCTGTATATAGTGCCGGCTCTTGTAATCCTAAATATTCAGCAGTTGTCTTAGGTATTGTGCCAACACTATGCCGACCTGCTTTAAGGGATACGCATTTTTCATTCCGGCACGTCAAAAACAACCGCAGATACATACATACTTTTTTGAGGACGTAGAACCAAATATTTTCGATATATCGCAAAATAATCTTCTAGTTAAATTTTTGGTATCGTGTAAGCTAACAACAATTTATATATCCAAATCCTCCACGTCATTTAAAGTGAGGAATCGTATCTACAACAACCAAACATACCTTTCTTGGGAGCATAGAGTTCATTTCGTCACAATAACTTTGTGCAATCTAGAAACGACAAACAAAAACCTGAGTATTCTTAAACATTCTTATACAAGGAAACAAACCTGCGAACAATTAATTGCATTAACAACTCTTTACGATTAACCACTGCGAGCATAAAGAATTCGGACTGGATTTGTAGGACAAATTGTTGATATAGGCTAGCAACAACGTCTTGCGTTACTCCAATCAATTTACTCGCGCTCGTATCTTACTGAAGATTTTGCGGGCAACGAAGTTATAGCCACGCTTGCTGTTTCATAAATGGTATCTTGCGGCACACTCATTCCAATAAATCTGACCAGCAAAAATACACCATCAACGATAAATCGAAATGACATGATATAGCTAAACAACAAAATAAGTG
The DNA here is from genome assembly GCA_023690525.1 of Holotrichia oblita. Lineage (NCBI taxonomy): Eukaryota > Metazoa > Arthropoda > Insecta > Coleoptera > Scarabaeidae > Holotrichia > Holotrichia oblita. The sequence goes on along the minus strand of CM043018.1, from coordinate 42,366,901 downwards.
GCATACTTTTCCAAAGCAATACGGCTAACGCGCATACGATTTTCGGAATTTCTAAAATGTTAAACAGTTTGTAATAGTTTTTTACAAGGGAGGAACCAAACAGAAAAAATAATGGTACAAAGTAAGTGCAAATTATTTATATTATTTCGTATTTCCTGAGAAGCTGTTTTAGCTGTACGATGATGAAGTCGAAGTTCAGTTTCTGCATTATTATTTGAAATTACTGCTGCTGTAACTTCACAGTTAAGTTGATCACAAACGCGAAAGTATCAGTTCTGGGAAAACAAAATCTGAAGTTTATCCATAGTTACTTTATTTTCTGGATGATGAAGCCAAAATGCGTCATACAATCGTTTATTATTATGATCTGCGCTTTAATATTCAAGAAATTTTTTCAGGAATAATGACGTTCCTGTCTTGATACTGAATGAATGTGCGTTTTTCTATATCCTATTCATTAGCTTAATAGCCGAGAACAGCTTACACTCAACGTTAATTTCACGCGGTTCTGCCAAAATTATATTGACTACGCTAATTTAGACATTATTTTCTACTCAACAATTAAATACTAGTGTACAGCAACTAGGTCGGTGTTTCAGTCAGTTTCGGTATAGCTTAACTGAATTTGCCATTTGCTTGTCAAGAAATTATGCAGTAAAATTACTCTTAAGTACTATTACTCCTTAATGTTGCTACTTAGCAAACCGAACCTTTCTTAACATTTCATTTTTCGCCGTCAATACAGTGATGACTCCAAATTTGTTAGTGTTGACTACTTTTTCTAATAGTTCTGTGAATTGACTCCTCCATAGCATTACACAACATATATCTGCTGTTATTAAGATATGTAGTACCTATAGACTTTTACAGCGTAAATATTATTTCCCCAGATGTTGCTGTCAAGAGGTAGGCGCCAGAAATTCTACACGTAATCATATTAAACAACGTTTAAACGGCGTTTATGGTGATTAATCTTCATAGTTCACTGTAAAAAATTGGCTAAATGTTTTTGTTTGACTTAAGAATGTCTTGAACATGTCGGCCAATTGAAGTGACAATGCCTCAACGAATTTCAATTGCAAGAATTAGTGTCTTACATTTCAGAAATAAATATTCGCCAAATTCTCCAATACCATTCGGGTATAACTGATTTTGGAGTCCACTGCTATGGGAGATGAGACAACAGTTCGGTTTTATGATCCCTTATCCAAGGAGAATCAATAGAGTAGCGGCGATCTGATGAAAGTTGTGTCAGAAAGGCGAAAGTCGTGCAATTGACAAACACAGTGAGGGCCACAATGTTCTGGAATTATACAAGCATTTTACTCATTGACTTTTCAGAATGTAATATAACTGCCAACAGCACATATTATGCGCCCTTGTTGCATAAATTGCAGGACAATATTCAAGCAAAACGTCCAGGTTTATGTTCGATTGTTAGATGATAGTACACCCGTGAATAGGTTTTCATGAATTTGAACATGCAACTGTATAGGGCAGACATGCCTCCTAGATTATTTTTTAATTTAAAAAGTCTTTAAAATGACGTTTTTAAAAACAATGCTGAGTTTGAAACCGCAGTAATGTATTACCTTATTTTGCGACAAAAACTTACTGCACATCTATTGTCATCTACGACCAAACTTATATTGCGGCTAAATATCTTGTAAACAGATTTGAAATCACAGATTTCAAAATTAGGAAGTAATGCTTATGTCTGCACAATATTGTGGACTATCGCTAGCCATTTAGTAGAATGATACTTGTACAGCATTCCACCAGGCTTGCATAACTGAGGAAAGGTTCGGCAGAAGTAACTTACGAAACAATAAAGAGAGTTTTATATTGTGTCCCAAATATAGCTGATTGCAGTTGACACACTTACTTAAACAAATAAATATTGCTCTCTAGCATATTTTGTTAACAATATTGTAAATATCAGGGAATATATTTCTATTATTTTAAATATTAAATGATATATGCATGTTAGTAAATTCATTATTACAATTATTAATAAATTAGTTAATAATTAACAGTCTGATTTGCTATTAGGGCCTGCTAAAAACGAACGAAAACATTTTTCTTTGAAGCTTTGAGACATTAATTACTTTATATCTACCAATACACTAATAAGTAATTTTAGGTTGGCATTAAAGTCCTTTAGAAAAACGTGTAAACGAAGATAATAGACGTCGAGTTACTACTTCATTTGAAAGTAATAATTGCAAATTACCACTATTTGAGAAATCCCCATTTCTGAGATTATCGCGACCTATTAGAGACTCGTACAATTACATTACATCATAGGTTCAAGTCACGGGCTACTCTAACTGAAAGCAACATCAAGTAATTCTTGAATATTATGTCGGCGCTTCTGTGGCTTTTCGTGCTCTCGTGGTGCACGCAGCACGCTACTACAAGCTCTACAATACTACCCGACGTGACGGACAACCTCTTTGTTCTCACAGTAGAAAAGATCCGATAGACTTACGGCAGTAGTCCAACAAATGGGTTCAATTTTCTATTACGTAAGAAGACTATCGGCATTACGATTGAATCTTTCTGCTGTGAGCAGGTACTTACGGAGTGTAATTTCGCATTTGGATCATTAGTTTGGATAAATTAACCACTACTTCTGTTTTTATAGAAAGCTAAATCTCTACCGGCGCTGTGTACAGTGTGTTACTAAAGTAATGTCACCTCTTGTACATTAATAGTATTAGCTACTGGGAGATGCTAATGCATCAGTGTTTATATCACTGGAATATGAGTCTTTGAAAATAACAAAAAAAAAAACTGATGTGTAACTTTCTACTAAAGCAACAATGGCTTGTCTACTTTGATCCAGCGTGTCGATCAATTACCCACCGGTGAGATTTTATATATACAAAATTACTGTACACATTTTGAATAACTAACTCTATTCTCTATCAAATTCATTATTACCCTAGTGTTCGCATAGCCAATTAGAAAACCATTACATTAATTTTGCTCTAGTCTAATTTGAAATCTAAAGTTTTATGTATCTTAACACTCTTAAAATAATTGAATAGTTTGTTATTATTAATTTGCCATCTACTTAATACATTCAATGTAAAACTAACATTAGAGTATGTATCATCAAGTAGCAATTTTAATTCTCACTGACATAGGGTATTATAATATTCGTTCCAATTAAATAAATTTTTATTCGTTTCAGGTAGAGTAGCTATTGGTTTACAACCACTCAGGCAAGACAAAACAAAAAATATTGGCGGTGCTGGCAACTAATTATGCTGAAACATCTACCAAAACACGCGTTTTAAATATTGAGGGATTTACAAACTTATCGTTTTTCGACTTTGTATTCTTTGAAAAAAAGAATCTTCAAGCGTTAGCCTCCGCTGAGTATGATCATTTCTTTCTTTAATTTAATGGAATTTATATTTTTGGGGCTTTATACCGCGCCTTTAAAATCTTTCCTCATCAGAGTAGGCTTTTTTTGTCAGTTTAGTTATCATAGGTTGGTGCAAATGCGATGCTTTTCAAAACTTCAAATTCTGACAGTTGTCAAACTTAAATTCAAATAATTGACGCGTATATTTTTTTAATTATTTTATTATAATGTTAGAATTAGAACATAAAATATTTATAATTCAATGTTACTATAGAACTGGGCAAAAATTAGAAAATGGAGAATGGGTTTATTCCATTAATCGGTGCATAGAAGAATTCCGACAACAATTTCCTAATTTGCCAGTTACTTACGCACAACTGCTAAAACACATTCAACCTTGCGTTATTAAATTTGGCGAAATAGGTGCAGTAACACGTAAACCTGGCGGTGGAGCACCTAAAAAACGAACAGCAAATTTAATCGAAGATGTTCACCAGCGAATGGAACACTCACCCAAAAAAATGTCATACGATATTAAAAAAAGGATTTAAAATTGTTTCCTTATAAAATTCAAGCAGTTTCAGAACTTAGAGATAGATTTTGGTACGAGAACACAGTATTGCCAATGGTTTTTGAATAACGTAAATAATAACGATGTTCTTGACAAATGTTATTTTTCTGATGGGGCGTGGTCCCGTCTCTCTGGCTATTTAAACAAGCAAAACATGAGAATATGGTCTGCAGATAATCCACATGAATTCACTGAAACTTCGTTGCATCCGCAAAAAAATAGGTGTCTGGCTACCAGTTTGAAGAAGACGAATTATTGGGCCTATATTTTTTAACCAAACCGTAACTGCTGAAAGATATCGAAACGAATTATTACAACCGTTTATCAACGAAGTTCATGATGATGAACTTACGGTAGGATATTTCCAGCAAGACAATGCATCAGCGCACAAATCTCGAGAAACAATGGCTTTTTTACAGCAATTTTTCGATACAAGAATTTTTAATTTTCCTGCAAGATCTCTAGACTTGACAATATTAGATTATTTTATTTTTCCATATTTAAAAAATGTACAAGATTGTCAAGATCAGACATCAAACAATCGAAGAGCTTCGTAATGCTATTGTTAATTCTTGTGCTGACATCACCGAAGAAATCTTAATAAATGGCTTTGAAAGCATGAAACGTAGAGTTCAACTTTGTCTACAAAACAACGGTCAACATTTCCAACATCTGCTTTAGTATTATTTTCTCTCAATTTTGGCTTTTGCAATAAATATTTTTTCAAAAACTTACTCTATAATTATTACAGATACACATTTATATGACATAACCAAACTGTGAAAATGATGCTTTTCTGACAGATTTACATGCACTCTGGCCAACCATTAAAAAAAAAGCATGGCCGACTCTAATGAGGAAAGATTTTGAAGGCGCGGAGCAAATTAGTTCTAGTTAGTTATAATTATGTTTTACGAAAAAAAAAAAAGAAAGAGATACTCTTACACTAAATGAGCTCTCTTTTTGCTATTCTTGTATGTGATTTTTTTTTCGATTATCTCTGTATACCAACAGTAGTCAGGTAAGCATGGAAGCATTCCAGTTTCTCTGAAACGTTTTATTCATTGTTGATATATCATGAGTGTAGACAAGGACTTTTAGAGACATATATCGTTTTGTATGATTTAACCAGTTTCTCAGACTTCAAGTGCATGTATTACAGCATATGTATATGTACCACCCAATGTTTGTCTTGATTCTCTATTTTGCAAACGCAATAAAGCTGATATGCCTGTTTTGTCAATGGGGCAATAGACCGCTTCTGAGAAAGTAACCTGGAAAAGTAACCTCACAACAAACGTTACAGAAATGATATCTGTATTGTTTGTACACTTTAGAGACATCTTACAATGTCAACTATTCACTTCGACTCACTAACTTCGACTGACTAACCTCACCGTTTTATAGCTGCTTATATACTTAAATACGGTTTCCACATTTTTAGAGAATATTTGAGAATATTCGAAAATTTTATACCTATTCAATTCCATACTATTTGTTTGTATACAGCGGCTGTTCAGTACAAGGCAGACATGTGGCTAAACTATTAAACTCTAAAACTTGAATTACTATTAAAAAGATAAGTTTATTTTTAGTTTTTAACCACCAGAAACAGTAAGATTTCGTCGATTTTATTTTAAATACATTTTGGTTTTTGTTCGGTGTTATTGTTTTAAATTAAGAAGATAAAATAGAATATTCAACTCAAACCTGTCTTGGAATACTAAAAACATGTAAAAACGAAGGCAATTTATGTTTAAGAGATCTATCGGCATGATCTATACAAAATTGCAGATTTTTGTGTAATGTTTCATGATAAAGACTCACGACTCGTATAAGATATTACACAATGTTACTACTTCATATGACGTTACTACCGAATAATTGAATTTCAATTCACAATAGATAGGTCAATAAATTTCTTTCAGTTCAATTGCTTTTATATTCGCATAAAACAAGATCATTTCATATTCGGAGAAGTGATTAAAAAATCTATAGTGACATCAGTAATAATTTGCTGTACCTTATTTATCGTGATTGGCGATATTATAATTAAATTGTTGAAAATATTTACAAATCGATACCGTTTAATCTGACAGCATATTCAAATAAATAGCCAGGAGCCCTTTACCTATGTATATATGTGTCACTTACATTTACGCAAACGCAATAATCGAACTTGACATAAGCAGTTGACCAAATACAATTATATGCAATCGTTGTACATATACAATTTGCTACTCGATTAGAAAGTATGCTTCTATACAATGAATCCTAATCTCATTCAATTACTGGCACCCGGAAGGTCTACGTTTCAGTTATCAAGATATCAGTTCCCACGTTCGTGCCTTATCAATGAAATACATCAACCATACAGTCATAATCTCTATAGGTAGGAGTAACAGTTTACATGGAAAACAAATTGTTTTATGTGGATTAAAGCGGTATCCACATCAAGCACAACAATTCGCACCATACCGCCAAAAAAAAATACGAATGGTATTTAGTAACATATGCTGGTATTTTTACGTATTGTCTTAAGCAATGTGATCAGAATATATCATCGGTGGATGATATACCTGTCTACGAGAAATGTTTGCGGAAATGCCTTTATGCATTTTAGTGAATATTTTGACGAGGCACGCTGTCTTTATTGTATTGCTTAATCTGGATTCAGCTTAAAAAAATTCACAAGTAGTACATCAGAAGTACAATGCATGTCTGTAATATATAGAAGTATCTCCATTTCCTAGCGATTTCCTTCAACTATTTAATAAATCGGGTCTTGGCCTTCATTCATTAGACAACCCCATTATTTTTCATTATGAATGTGCAGTCGCATGATTTCTATCAGTCTGTCTGTATTTTGCACTGTGAAGTGTTTTTGTTACATATTTTTTCAGGTAATTCTACAATCTTAGAAATTCTTTCCCTGGTTGCCATCGAATCTAACCGAAAGGGATAAATAATTTTTCCCAGGTACTCGATTTTAGTTTAAGATTTTCTCAAATTTGTGTCATAGAATGTCTACTAAAATTTAAATTAATTCTTCTCGCGTGATTTCATTATCCTAGGTATAATATTATGTACATAAGCATTTTATTTTAGTTTATTCGAGATAGCAAGTCTAACATTCCAGGAAAAAAACCTTGAGAAAACGAAAAAGGAACAGGTTGGGAGGCATTTTGGCCAATATTGAAATGAGCAGTAGTAGCAAGTATGTAGATATAGTGAGTTAGACATTGTGAAAACTTGTAATAGACTGCTGGAGACAGCGTTTAAGACCACTTAAATTTGTGGAAGCAGTGCTAAAAAACTATAATACCCTATTGGTGGAATACTGATGAGACGAAGAGAAGCAGACAATTTATTGAAGAAGTACCAGGTAGACGGTGGTGTGGCAACGCAATGTAGTTCTTGTTAAAAGACATATAATATTGCAAAAAGAACAAATAAGATAGATAGTGAATAATGTAGATTCAGCGGTGAAAGTGATACCACTGTTGAGTTTAAGGTGGAATATAAGTATGCGTGGCAGGTAATCAGAACGAAGAAGAGAGATGTGTTAATTGTCAAAAGCCATATACTTCTTGAAGTTTGAGGTAGCGGAGAAGTAAGGAGAAGAATAGGGAGCAGACAACGATAGCCCATCGTTCATCAAGTTAAATAACACTCCAGTCTGAGTCGAAGGTCACTTGTTCGGCAAATATGCTGGATATTTTGACAAAAAATACAGTTGGAAAATTCCTTACGGTCGTCCCGTAGAAATATGAAAAAGCATTTTTGTTATGTAAAAATATTCGTAGTATTGTATATGGTATAAACTTTTCAATTTTGATACAATTGGTTTCTCATATGCACAATCTGGTAACTTGTGTATGAAATTATAACACAATAGAAAGATTATTATATGGTCCAAGCGATTGTGACAACTACTAAAATCAGATGTAAAGCTACTACAAAGCTCCTTATAAAATAAGGGAAAATTTCAAAAGCTACTGTTGATAGAGTTCTAACTGTATGCTGTAACAATTATCCTTTCTGGCCAGATGTTGGTCACTAAAGTGTTTGAGATTATTTTAAAGCTTGCATTGATACTCTCTCGTAGTTTCTTCTTAAATATTGGCGTCTCATGTTTGTTTTAAAGATCGATTAGTCTTATTCTAAAGAGGGTGCCACCAGCTCAAAAATTATCTTCCTTTAACGTTTCTCAAATATATCTTTGCTATAGTCTGAAACTCACTTGTTTGGTTGTTTTTCGATGTTTCAAATCCGAATGCTGAAATGTGCTTATTTGTTATATTACTTCATTACTAGAATGTTTATTTGCCATTATTTTTGTGTTTATCTGCCATTTCGTATGTCTACTTTATTAAATTTCGTAACAGCTATTATTATTATTATTATTAAATAAAAAGTATTTTCTCAGCGAGTAACATCTGTCCTTAACTAATATCTATTCGATAATTTCAAGTTGTTATAGAAGATTTTAAAACCGCAATTCAGTGTGTTTTTCTCGGCTGTGGTTTCGCTACTTCCGATGTTTTTGTTGTTTGCAACATTATCCACTAACACTCATTATGTTGTATCATCGCTTTGGATTTACCTTCTTAATATTATGGCAATTATATTATACATTTGTTTTGGTTTGTTTTGTATTTTAATTCGTTTAGTAATAAGAACGACAAAAATCAGTTATTAATATAGGATAAAAACGCCAAGAACAACCAGTTTCTTTCTGCATTAGGACGACCTTTATTAAAGCAAAGCCATAAATTTGACGATGCGGATATACACTATATATTAGGTAGTTACACCCGAGCTTACTAGTTATGATTATTGATTTTCCACTGGTTATTTTATGCGTCACCTACAGACAATAAAACTTCATTATGTGAAAAAGCTGAAACTTTTATTTTACTTCAAAATATAGGTTCAAAAGTCTTTGATCCATGTTAGATTTGTATCATTAATAATTTCTGTTTCACGTCCGTTATAATACTCACCAATTTGTTAGCCGAACTAACTTATTTAGGCAAATATATCTAAATTAAATCGCCTTATATTTCACGCAAACTTGACACCGAGTTCATGTCGTCTTGTCCCCGAATATAACTTACCCGTTTACTAGGTCGCATGAAAGCTGCTAAAGGAGAAAAGCTGTCCTAGTTTCCGCGATACACTTACATTTACACGTCGAGACGGTGAATTGCTCATATAGTACTTTGCTATCGACAATAATTTCTTTATTATTTATAATGCAATAATTCCTGCGGATAGCAGACATGTCTTCATAAATACACCTGAATTTTATAGTATTTGAGAATTGCCACGCCTGCTATTTACTAGCTAGTTATAGCTGTACGTTTGGTATTATTTAATTTAAATAGAAATTATTTTGATTACTAGCTTTTATTACTAATATCAAACCATAATTACAATTTAGTACTATTTGAACTTGTTTTTTTGATATTATTATTGCTAGTTTCAAACGAAGAAGGTTCAGACACACGAAACGAAACCATTTTACTTCCGTAATATTTAAGTATGTATATATTCCAAAACCGAATTAGGAGTGTCAAGAAGTAAGGTGGAGCACACGATCTACATATATACGTTAAATTTTCTCTTCATTGATTACTTTTTTTCGTATTAACAAGTCACAATAAAAACAAAACAATTTAAGATCACATGGCTGGTGGGAGATGATGGCAAATTCTCTCTGTATACAACAATAGTAGTATTTCTTACAAAAGCAATTGATAAAAAGAAATTACAATAGCAACTGTCACGCTGTTACACACATCTTTGCAATTTTAAAAAAGTAAATCAAATTAGTATATAAAAATTCTGCTTCGACGCAAGCCTTAACTTCAGCAACAGTGTGACAATTGCAAAAGAATTTACCAGTATCTTATATGGAAAAAATTTCCCGCCATCCCCTACCGGCCGCACAACCTTCAACAGATTGTCTCATTAAATCGCTTATTATTAAGAACTTCAGGCATAAGAATATTGACATCATCGGTAAATTACTTGAGTAAATTTGAGAGCTTCCGTATCCGTTTACATACAAATTAAGTCGAAGTGTAATTATTGCAAGACAACAGCAACCAACCTAATTAATTAAAAATGTCGCTTACATACAATTTTCTGTAAACTAAATCTTGAAGAGAACTGCACAATATTCCGCGTACAGGCCTTGATTTTCGCGTATATAAAATTATGCAAGAAGTGCTTTCATATTCTGCTGAAATAATTTCAAACACCAAAAGAATCTATAAGAACACGTAGGAAAAAATCCGCTCCAATACGATCGAATTTATTGGGTATTGAATGAAAACACTTTGAGTAAAGTCGAGCAAAATTATGAGTAATTAAGTACTAAAAGCTTACAAAGGGTCGACCAAAGTAAAGTCAAGATTTTAAAGAAGGTACATACAACTATTACGAATAAGTTTCTTGGTGCATTGCTGGGTGTAGAAATTACAAATAAAAAGTATTATTATTTTGCAAACAAAACATCAGTCACCAATACAAAACCAATGCGTTTGAACAGCGAAGCTGTTATTATCAAGGCGATATTGATACTAAATTTGAAACATAGTCAATCTGTCACGCCTCATTAATCTTTGGGAAAAGGTAAATAATAACTTATCGGAATTGAAACATTATCATAGATCATTAATCTGAATTTGGTTTTGTACATTTCTAAGCTTTCTAAAGCATGTATGAATATGTAATAATATGTAAACATTTCTAATATACTTCTCGTGATTTGTTTCAGAAACATATTGTGCGACGCTGATGAGACTACACAAATCCGTTTCAGAACGATAGACCATTCTCAAATTTATATTTATCGTAGACCTTTGGTAATAGAGTATAAGGAAAAGAAATAGCCAATAAAGATTCCAGATCGGATATTCTTCAAAGTTTCTCTTATAATCAAATTTCCTGACAAGTTTATTTATGAGTTTGGTCTGCAAACCATTACATTGAGTCACACCTTTAATCAATTTGAGCTCGTCCTCATACCTAGCCCCATTCAAAGGAAAGCTGATTTGAGAGCCTGCATTTCCAGACATATACAGTAGAGTCTCGATTAACCGTCACCCTTGAGACCGTTGGGGTGACGGATGAGAGAATAGACGGTTAACAGAAATAGGTCTCCGGATCATCGAGGAGCATTGGCGATCGATAAAAATAAAATGCTGCGCACTATTTATAACACAGATTGGTTTGGGAAAAATTTAGTAAAGCTTTTAAATTTTCTATTTAACTCTATTAAACAAATCTAGTGAGGTCTTTAAAATACAGTAAAACATACATACATAGTATGTACTGTCCACAGGTATATTGAAAAATTTTCATAGTGAAATGCTCTGATCGGTTGGTTATAAGCAGCGCAGTTGTTCTTTAAAATCAAATTGGGGTATACGACTTATAACATATCTACTGCACTGAATTGCAGTTTGTTAATTTTTGAATTTTTTTCTCACAGGCCTGACGGTTAATAGAAACTGACGGTGAAAAGGGTGACGGTTAATCGAGACTCTACTGTACGACTATACTACTTCTTATCAGATACAACTTTGTTGGTAGAATAAATTGTCGTAAAATTACTAATTGTAAGTAATAAATTAAGGATTCATTACATTACACTGAAAATGCACCAACACTTCACGTTCTTGTTTATTTGTTTGTGATTGGTGTAGCCGTAGCGTTATTGCTTGTTACGACTATCGACACTCATGATGCTCTTTCTATAGGATTTCGTGAATGTACCTATACAGTGTTGCCTGAATTTGTTACTGCACCATCTGCATCAACTCGCTATAAGTGAAGATTGTATCGACCTACCTGACAGAACGCCACAATCATCACTGGACATACTCGAATACTAGCCCAGCAGCCTATTATTTTGCTAGCTGAACGTACCACTTCCAGGATAGTTCGTAATGAGGAAGATAGCGCAATAACACAATAGCTGGAGTTCTGATCATGATAAATATCAATACCAATTTGAGGATGTCATTGAAGAAAGGTATATTCGATACCAACCCACCGAAAATTGAAAATGTTGTAAATTCGCCTCGCAAATGTTAAAAACATTAATAATAATAGTCAAATTGTAAAAAATCAAAATATAATTCAGATGAAAATTTGGTTAACTATTTTTGGCAAATTATCACTGAAAAATTGCAGTTGAATCATCACTGATTTATAATATCAAATGTATATAAGTGTATGTGGAAAATATGGAAGAAAATACACACATACATAAATAGGACGGAGAGCGGGGACTATTTATAATCCTAGTAACATATTTATGCAAATAATTTCGTAAATAAGTGTACTAACTGGCAAATTATATTACTAGCGCCTTTCATACCTTCCTTTTCTCAATGAAACTTCATACAGTATAAGTATGTAGAAACGTAACAAACTTAACCACAAATACGAACTTTCCGTTTTCGGACACCATGTTCACAAACTTTGCTCTTAGTAGAGACGCAACGTGTACTTCCTAAAACTCATTTTGCTTTGATAGTTAACGATCCATATTGATTCAGTGTAGAGAACTTCCATGATTAGAATACCAAATATTAATTAGTAATATGTATTTAAATTACATTGAATTCTAGGAAAGGGGGATAATAGATTGTTAGAAAATATTCGATTATTTCACAACAAATTCTACTTTGAAAATAATAAACTTTCAGCAGAACATATTTCGAACACATTCTACGACAGATTATTTATTTGCTTTTCTGTAATTTTAAATGTTTCAGTATTATTGTTATTTTGCGACATTAGTTTAGTGTATACCGAGAGAGTTTTGCTCACTACAAAGGCGAAATAAGAAACAAAAAGAATAGCTAAATAAAAAAGGTCTGAGTTTAACATTGAAGACCAAAACAAGAAATGCATAGGTCTCGGAAAAGATTATTAAAAAGGATAATAATAATCATCCCCCTAGATATAACAATGTTGTATACGTGTTATCCACGATCAGCATAACAAGCAACGCAATATCAGTATAATTCTTTATATGCATTGTAAATAAGGCTTAATAATTGACTAACAATTTTGACCATACAAATTAACTATACATATATGTATGTATGTATCAGAGCATTTGGAATGGTCATTGTAATCAAGAATTGCACAACAAACTCTAGTGATACTCTGGTATACTTATAATAAAATCAATTAACAAAAATTATTATCAAGCAGAAAATCAAAATTTTCCCATTTCTTTCTAGTATGTTCTAGTGGAAATATGTTTATGTAGAAAAATAAAATACATAAATGAATCCCATGAAATTTATTTTCATAGCAAAAACGTACTAATCATCAGAAAATGTTGAAGTAGTGATTCTACATCAATTTACAAAATTAAGTACAAACAGAGCAACTGGAAATACCACGCTTGCCTATCTCACACAACCAAATCACAGTTTCGATCATTAAAGAGTCAATAACATTCATCTATAGACCGCGTTTTACAACGGACACCTCGGACGTCTACTGATGATTCGTGCCTTGCCTAATTGACAGTAATGAAATAAAAAATAAAATACGACGAACCAAGCGAGAACGAGACGGAACATTCGAGAAGAAAGAACGGTTGATTTAGAAGTGGCAAAGAACCCGGAAGTATAAGTCGCGATAACACACAACGTATACATAAAAACTTCACGAAAAAAACAATACAATACCCACTCCAAAAAGGAATTCGAAACGAAATTATATAGAGAAGGATCGGTGTGACTAAAGCTATGCCGAGAATGTTTTGAACAGAGATAGGTGTAGAAAGGAGTTGACTTGTCCAATGCATAAAATTAACGATTACTATCATATACCCAGGTATAATATATAACGTATAAAAACTATCTCCATATAACCACATATATTCGTTAACTATTGGATAGTTCTAGTAGTTAAAAAGCAGAAAATAACACAATAATATAAAATGAGAAATTAGAATCTAAATAAGAAGCGCTACTATCAATTAATTGATTCTTACAACATCGCTAATATAATGCCGTAGTGAGTACTTGTTAGAATCTTATAGTATTAATTTCACGAAAGTATTCAGATAGATTAGCTTTTGACTACACGAAATGCGGATTTTTCCCCTTAGGTGCTTTGAAATATTTTAGCCCGAAGTTATTTAAATTGCTGCTTAACTTGTTTAAATACACATTAAATAGTTTTGGATTAAAATATAGATAAAGCGAGAATGAAAAATTAGATTGATTTCCAATGATTTTGAATATAAGCGAAAACTTATTCTAGGCAATAAATATGATAAGTTTGGACTGCATGCTTGTTAATTAATTACTTAAAAATATTCCATTCGCTCATGACTCATACCTATGTAAGTATTAATCATTCTTGTAGTTTTCTGCTATTGAGTTATCCCCTTAAAAATTTTATCTGAGTAATATACATATGAGGTATGAGAGTTTGAACCATTAGGACAAGTACTGGAGGTGTTATAAACGAAAATATAAATACAATCCAATTATGGAAGAATATTAGTCTAGTATTGCACTATAAATGTTTTAGTTTCTGTTCGAGTTATAGTAACAGCAATGCACATAAAAATAAAATTGCTAGAAAGCTATGTTATAAGCACAGTGCACCTGAAAAATTGTAAATCAAGCCGTTTTTAATTTTCTATATCTCTTATAAAAGCTTCGAATTCTTGACGAAGCATTTCGCGTTTTCACTCAACCGTACCTTTGTTTACTGTCCTGTTGTGAAGTTTTATAATTATACGGCTACACGAACCTGTTCCATTTCCTGCCAGGATGCAGTAACAGTTTTGATGTCACAATATTGGGTTTTCAGATGATACTTCATTCTGCTAATAGTACAGTTTCACCAAATATTCAAAACGTTTACAAATATTTATAAATCTATTCTTTTAGTGGATACAAGAGGTACCGGGCATTTACAAATATTTACATACATTTGCTAAAGTTCCGATTGAAGTTGGTAATATATCGAATCAATTACGTTATTCGTATGTCTTTAAGACGCAAAAACAATGAATGTTATTCGTAACTCATTATTGCGATGTCATTTGTGTATTTCATAGGAAATTAACTTGATTGTTTTTAAAAGTAAAATATAGACAATTTATTAATTTTCTTTTTGTTTGTCGTGAGTGTAATTGGAGGTGGTTTATAAGAAGTATTACTATCACAACTACAGGCACAGCTTTTGTTGTGTGCACATTTTGCTAAATATATTTTTTGAAAATTAACTTTAAAGACATTAGGATCTACCTTGTTGAAAAAAGCACAAAGTTATGTATAATGCATATAAAAGCTAAATTAATTTTCTCTCTACATTTGACATTTCTAACGATCTTTTTTCTAAACATCTTTCTACATATTATTGTTACTCCTATTTAAAAATAAATAACAACTATTCTATATTGCTTGTAACTATTTTATGTTCTACTGCATCATAGTTGCTGATTTTATGAACTAGTTTATTACACATAAACTGTCACTTTAAAGTGTTGAAAATTGAAAGATGTGCTTTATTCAACAGAAGCAAACAGTTATCGATGTATTGGTAGCACTGTGGCATGACTGACCCAAATTTAAACTAAGACCAATCAAATCAGAATGTTACCAATAAATCGTTAACTGTTTGCTCATGAATCGTTCGCTCTTATCTATGTAGGTGTCAAACAACAACAACTGATTCTCAACTATACCTGATCTGATGCTGTTTGTTACTAGCTACACATAGACTTGTTACTGGCTACACATTTCTTACTTGCATATGTAATGTATGGTGCAATTGATGTATATTAGATTAACATATTGCTTTGTAATTCCGTCGGCCTTCACGGCTGGTGTCACTTGTAACAATCTTTTTCGCTGTCTTCTTTCTTTTTCTTCCCTTTTCTTCCAGTTTGTCCTACATAGTTCTTCCCACACTCCCACATTAACTTGTAGACTCATTCTCCTTTAGTACGTGTAATTTGTACTAAAGCATACTTTTATGATCTTCTTCGTCAATATTTTTCCTATCTTCTCAGTTACTCCGGAAACGTATGGTAGACGGGCGAATCTTTTAGCTGGTTCTGTTTCGGCAGGTGGGATTTCCTTTCTGGGCTTCCTTAAGGCTCTCCTTATCTCGGTATTACTATATGCGTTCTTCTCCAGTACTGCTATGACGTGTCGCTTTTCTTGCTCCAAATATTCGGCGGCTCTCTCTTCTGCTTGGGACGATGCATGTAGGTATCTGTCGGTGTGGGTTTTGTTCCTGTAAATTCCATGTTGTAGTTTGCCAGACTGTGTGCGATACGCACACACGGTCTTCCTTCTTCTTCTAATTCCATGGTGAACTTTATAGATGGTTATAGTTGGTGGATAGCGAAACGTCGATTGGAATTGCGACTACACCGCGAAACCCGGAAGAAGATTCTATTCCAACATATTGTTTTGTTTACGCGTTGTCATCATCGTGTTTAAATTTGATTTTTCATTATTTTAAAATGTTTTTACAGTTTTTATAAGTACTTACTATGGAATAAAAGGAAATTCTTTTTCTTGATTTTTTAAATAAATTTAAGCGATTTAGTGATTTCGTGATTATCCAAATTTTTAAGCCAGCTATAAAAATTGTAATTAATTATAATTATTAATCATTTTAAAAGCAATAACACATTATTGACCTGGACTTTTGCAGTCGCCTAAATATATCGAGAAAAAATTTGTAAGAAAAAGAACTTCCTTATTTATTGCTTGGTCCGTATGAATATAAACTCACACAAGGTATATGCTGACAGTTTGTTTATAATTTGTTTGTGCTTATAACTTCGGTGTGACTAAATTCTCAAACCAGTAACGACGTTTATATAATGCAACAATTCCCACGATTTGATGAGGAAGCAGAAAAGTATAATTGATAAATGCACAAGCATGGAGTAATACATACTTTTCCCGATTCACATGTATTAGAAGATGATGTTTTTTCTTCTAAATTCAATGTGATACTTTACATATAGGATTTATACACTTTTACAAAATTCTGAGACGTCTTCGAAACACTACTCCATGATGCTTTCTTACCTCAATTGATTAACACTGCTTCTCGATTTACTCTATTGATAATATCCATTTCTGAAGCAATTAACCATGTGAATAGAACAACTATCAAATATGGAGCACACCAGGAACTGTTATGGAGTATCCAATGGATCAGCCAGATATACAGTGTAACTCTGCCAAATGCCATTCTTAAGCCGTCAATAATTTAAAACCAAGAAGTCGTTAACAAAACTTAGTACCCTATATTATACAAGAACGATTCTAACACATATGTAAATAATTGAAATACTTCTGTTTATAAATTTGTAATTTCACTTTTTTATGGTTACATAATTGTTACTACTATCTTTGCTCTAATGCCTACTAATAATTTAATGTTACGAGTATATAGTTGCCCATCAAATCAGGTGAAAAGTGTCTTCTTAGATGTTTAGATGTGATGATTGTAACAAATCTTTCAACACAGTCATTAAATGATGCTCCGCCATTTAAACCTAAATCAGTGCTGTCAGTTGTAAAGCTAGTCAATTACTGCGATTAGAGAGAATTACGTTTGATAGGATCTAATCGTGTCAATCGGAATATGAATGCTCAATTATCTTCTCTGATGAGCAGTTTTCTAGACGTAATTACAACAGTAAAATTCTTTAGAACTTACTTAACTTGTACACAAATAACAGCAAACTCTTTGATGTCTATAAATATCAAATTTCGTAGCATAATAAATTTACGTAAAACATTTATAGCAAAAATCAATCTTCAGTAGATATCTATCTATACTATAATAAATTGTTTCCTTTTATAAAGTAGTTTTAACTTAAAGTGGGAACCATAAATGAAAACAGGAATCTCGTGAAAGCATGAATATTTATATTATATATTTAGTGAAAGTTTAGCTTCATTTTCAGTAATGTTGTATTACACTCCGTATAAGTTAAGCAGCTAATCTTCATTGTTCATTGTTTCTTGTTAAATACATTATTATTATGTCCATTTAATCAATAAACATTTATTATTATTATTATAACCATGATATTTTTTGTTTAGTATATATCATACCGTAAAACATATTTGATGCTAGTTGCTTGTGCATAGATCACTCTACAATGGATATCAACTTAATTTTATGTAAAATGGTAAACTCTTTCGTTCCGTTTCTTTATTTCAATTCACCGCTCTTATCTTCAATCCGTTTCAGTCTTCCGGTAATCCGGCTAATACTACACTAACTCATGCTGCATAATTAAAGCCGAACCAAATACGGCTGGATTATCGTTCCCGCGCGTACTCTGCTGCCGTAAAATATCCTGCAAGAGTAACAGAATCATCAGCCGTGGTAACAGCCCTTGTTGCGTCATTCTGCGGTAGTGTAGCATCAAAGTGAGAAATCAGTCGCTTCGTTCGTAGGATGGTAGCGGCGTGACGTCGAAGGTTTGGCCGCCCGCGCACATCAGTTTACTGGAAAACAATAGTTTATGACATATTCCGATGATGTATAGACCAGGGTAACGTAGAAAATCGACGGTTTCTCTTTTGTAATATACATAACAGTGTAACGTCTACTATATAACTAGTAAATACCAATTTTCGAAAGCTACTGTTGAGAGCACCGAACATAGACTTTTATTTGATTTTATATTTTTTTAGTTAACGTATAAAATATTTACCACTGCCCATAGACAATGAAACGGACAAAAAACGGAACTAGATCTATTGTGTCTATCATTTTATTATTTAACAGCCTTTTGTATACATTTACAGATATTTTATAATGCGATGCGCAATTTCGAAACACATGCATGATATTTATGCGAATATAAAAACCAAGAGCAAAGGGAAACCCGCAGCAATTCGATTGTATAATGTTTGGCAATCGCGTACTTTGCATGGGAAAATTTTTGAAGCAATTTAATTCTGAAAAATGTAAAAGCATTGACAATTCCTGCTTTATGAACGATCGGTGAAGTCTAGCAAAAAACGTCACACCGGAAAAAAAGTTTCATTCGGCACACCTTTGCCTTATATAGACAGTGTATCGGAACCGAGAAAGTATATTGTAGAAACTGCATATAATCCTTTTCGAGTACAACACATATGTATGTCTCACCGAGCCCGTTCATCATTCTTAATTTATTTTTATCACGGAAAGTGCGACAAAATTCTTAGTACAACTTGCAGAATGTTTAACGAAAATTATTCTTATCTTCCTTCGATGACAAAATAAGGTACAAGAATAGAACGCTTGTTTTCCATAGCACACTGGATAAGTATCAATGCAATCAGTGATGTTCTGATGATAAATCATAATACGCGAATAACGAATGCAACAGCTACATGTATAGACAATGTATTCAATTATCCACATACAAATTTAAAAAGTAACGTTATTTATTCAAATATCTCAGACCATAGTAGTATAATAGTCGAATATAAAATTATCAGTACAATGGCTCCTGAATATTTCTATATAGTAGTATTATAATAATATTCTATATGTAGTAATGATGAAAATTCAAATAAATTTATAACTTCCATACGAGAGGAATGTTGGAGTGACGTTTATGGTATAAGTGACACAAATTTAAAGTATAAAAAGTTTATACAGGGTTTCCACGGCCGAGCGGGACATAGGGAGAATACATAAAATCGGTTTTCGGTGAATATTATCTATACTTCATCGAAATTTAAGTGCCGCATATTATAACTGGACCAACAATGAAAACAAAAAAAAAACAATGAACATTTCCACAATCATAGTACAAAGAAAGTCATTTTAATAAAGCTAGATAATTATTAGTCTTAAATCTATTGCACGTACATTTCTAATAAGACTTTTAACATGTGTGATGCTGCAAGCGGCCGTGACTTTATTAAAATGACTTTATTTGTACTATGATTGTGGAAATGTTCATTGTTGGCCCAGTTATAATATGTGGCAGTTAAATTTCGATGAAGTATAGATAATATTCACCGAAAACCGATTTCATGTATTCTCCCTATGTCCCGCTCGGGCGTGGAAACCCTGTAGACATATTTTCCTACCATTTCAATCTGTACTTTCCAATAGAGCGTTTTGAACAGCCGCGCATTAACCATACAGGTTGGAACTCACCTGAAATTAAAAGAGCATCCTGTGATCTTAAAGATTTGTTTCAAATATGTAAATCTTACGACGACCCAAAATTATGGGCACAATATAGGCTAAAAGAAACGAATACCAAGTTATGTTAACTGCAAGTAAGAAAGAGCATAATAATAAATATTTTATGAATGCAAATAACAAAACTAAAGCTGCTTGGCAATTAATTAATAAGCGCATTGAGGTGATAGATCATAATGAAATTGTCCTTACAGTGGGTGATAGTAAAGTAGATGACCCTCATACAGTATGTCAACTATTCGCAGGTCATTTTGGTAGAATTTCTGGGAAAACTGCTAGTGATAAGGAATGTATAAAAAAATCAGTTCAAATTTCTAAAATACCACCTAATTTAAATACGTTATTCTTACACCCAACTAATAACTCGGAAATAGAAACAGTTATAAAGAATCTTTCCCCAAATATGTCGGTTGGAGTGGATGGGTTCCGTAATACAAAAATTGTTAAACTAGTAAGCGACTTTGTATCTAGTCCACTAACCAACATTATTAATTCAATGTTTGAAACTGGTATTTTTCCTGATGAGCTAAAAATTTCAGAACTACTACCAGTATATAAAAAAGACAACTCCAACGATATAAATAATTATCGACCTATTTTACTACTGCCATCCTTTTCAAAAGTTTTAGAAAAAATCTTAGTTAATAGATTATTTTCGTTCTTTCAGAGAAACAATGTTATATCTAATTGTCAGTACGGTTTTATACAAAATAGATCATGCAAAGATACAATTTATAAATCCCTTGTTGACATCCTAGAATTCCTAAATGTAAATAAATGTGTATGCGGCATTTTCTTTGATTTAAGCAAGGCATTCGATCTTATTGACCATGATATTTTGCCTTCTAAACTGGAAACTTACGGAGTACGTGCACGTAAAAAAATGCATAGTATTTCTTTAGATATCCTACGCTCATATCTTTCAAATAGGTATCAAGCGGTGCATATAAATTATCTGAAAAATAATATGTACACAGAGACTTGTAGTAGGCGCGTGAAACTTGTACGCGGAGTTCCCCAAGAATCAATTCTGGTTCCACTTTTATTTGTGATATGCCAATGACGTACATCTTGCGCTTAGTAACTGTACGTTGTATCAGTCCACAGACGACACTTCGCTAGTAGTCACGAGTGATTCTTATGGGGGTCTTGCTGGAAAGGTAACAGGTATTGTAAACGAAATGAGCATATGGTGCAAAGACAATAGATTCGAATTAAATGTCAATTAGTCTACCTTTATGGTCTTTCGAGAAAATAAAACATCACTATATATGAGATGCAACGGCAAATCAATCCTACATTCGCTAGCTATACAGTTCCTAGGTGTAACCATTGATAATTATCTAGGATGAGGAAATCATATCGAGTTAATTACGAAAAAATTGAATAGTTCTTTTTACGCGGTTTCTTCATCTTCGCAACAGAATCGACTTGAACATATTGAAAACTTTTTATTTCGCGAACGTTCAATCACGGTAAAGTATGGTCTGCCGGCTTGAGGCAGAGCCCTGCCGCTAATAGGGTCTTTTTACTACAACAAATTATACGATGTATGCTATTTATAGCCGGGCTTCATGTAGGGATCTCTTCAGACAATTGAAGATTATGACGTTACCATCCCTATATATTTATAATTTAATCTTATTCTTTTACAAAAATCAAACTTATTTCGATACCAAGGCGTACGTGTCCAGATAGGCTATTGCGACACGTAATGCCAATAGATTATGTATTCCCCTTGATGAGTCAACTTTTTATAAGAAAAGCCCATATTATGTCTGTATTAAGGCCTATAATGCATTACCGGATGATTTGCGGCACTTGGGAAATAGGAATATTTAGTTTCAAAAAAAAAAATTAAAAGAGTTTTTGGTTGATGGAAGTTTCTACAGCTTCGATGATTTTATTTCGATGTAATATAGTGTATTTTAAGTGATTTAATTGGATACATACCTGTAATGTATGAGATTTTGACAATGTCTATATCATTAGATCATGGACAATGAAGATTATTATTATTATATTATCGATGAGTTATGTCTGCATTTTTCAAAAAACCTAATTATCCCCTAAATTATCAATTTTAGGTAAAGGACATGTGGGACAAAAAATTTTCGCTAAAGACGACTATGTAATAAAATATGTACCCGTTCGAAAAAATTAAGTTATATGGTTCTTCAAAATTTCGAAGAGTAAACATGCTATAGTAAAATAACCATACAATTTAGACAGTCGTTCTCGGCGCCAAATTATGCTCCAATATGTTGTTTAAGCATATTATGAATTCTAAATTGATATCCGAAAAATCGACTATTCTTTAGTTTTTTGAATAAATATCTGCTATAGCAAATTTTGTTAGAAAAATCGGATAACTACAAAAGTCCCGAATGAAATTGCAAAACGTAAAGGTATTTATAAAGCTTAAAAATAGGTAAATGCAAATATGTAAATTATACGGGGTGTTCCATTAAAAATAACAAAGTAAATGGCGACTTCCGGTATAACCGGAAGCACTAGAAATCTAATCATATTTTAATTTAAGAGCACATAATCGACTATAAATAATTCTGAATTTTCAAATTATTATTTTGCCCAGAACCCCATAAACTTCTACTGAACCGTCTCGTTGAGACACCCTATATACAGATAAGAATAAGTTTCCTGACGACTCTCTGTTTAAGAAGGTTCTGATCCGGAGCTGAATCTATTATTGCTACCACACTATGTCTTCTATGTACCCACGTATATACTTGAAGCAACAAAAATTACATATAAAGAATGTATCGTCGTAAAACCGACCGTATTTTTTCCACCTACTTTCTGTTTCATCGCAAACAATAATTATACGAATCAGTTACAGTTAGCTCCAATCTGACGGCTTCCGAGGTAAAGGGTCTTCAGGTAGGCCCGTATTTTTATCTGTGTGAGTTTGCTTTAATACTAATATGTAATTTTCTTCGAAGGAAACTAAATTTATGGACTAGCAAATTTAAATCCTAGAGACTGAAAAAGAGTTTACATTAATTTACATGTTTAGACATGAATGAATCAACATATTAACATTGAGGTTTAAGGAAATACTGTGCTATGAAACTAGTTACTTATATATATATATATATAAATATATAATACTATATAAATATAGTACAATATATAAAATATTGATCCAACTAAACAATTTGTTAATTTCACACTATTTTATGTCAGCTTAGCGGTAAAACCTTAACACAATATGGTGTGTTGAATTAATGTGATAATTTTTTGCAGAGTAGCAAGTACTCATCTTAATTTAAATCCTAAACTCTCCCATAAAATATGTTTAATAAAATATAGTTGGATCTATACACTTACCTCTGGTGTCAATTTGTTTAAGCAAATTTAATATATTATATTTCCACAAATAGGCAAGCCCTTCGTGCACCACATAGATGGTTTGCGCAAAATAGGAATTAAATTTAACGAATAGTTTTGCGCGCTTGTTAGTTTGACGCCTTTTGCTACGCTTAACAAGCACTAAGGTACATTATTCATTGCACAAAATAAGGTGATGCAATCCCCTTCCAGTGATAGTTTTACAAATGTACAAAGTCGTTATTTGTTTCGTGAGCAAACGTTCACGAAACTATAGTCTATCTCAAAACTGGTACGATGATAAAATAATAAACCGCGTGGTCCTAAAATGGATTCAAAATCAGTAAAGCGTATTACGTAACTGATCTTCCTATTAAACTAGAGTTTTAAACAAATTACTACATTTGACAGTCGACAGTGAAGAAGTATTTTATAAATAACCGTCCTTCCACTAAACTTTAGTTTCCGTTCAAATTTGAAGTGAACTATAGTCAAAAGATATATGTATAGTTCGGCTTTGATGCTTACTTCTTATAGTTCTATTTTTAGTTTGTTGGCAATCTACAGTTTACTAAACAGACGCGAACAAACGATCAAATGAAACAAAATAATGTAATTAACAAATGACGAACGGTCGCGAAATAAATGAACTGTTTCGATTCGGAGCAATGACCAAATTGTTGCGAATACAAAGCGACTCCACACGAGGATGTAAATTAAAACCTCCTGTTGCTCTGTTTACAGGAGTAACAAAAAACTAAAGTTAATTAAATATGTTCTAGGTAATTTATAATGAACTGTTAATTAATTTCTAGTAATGGTACGTGTAAGTTATACGCAAGAAAAATTAATTACTTCCTCAGTATAATTAATTTTTGATTAAGCCGGTATAATATCGAGCATATTATGTCTAAGTAGAATGTAGGTTAATTTACTTATCAAAATATAAATGAATTAAGGTTAGATAAGCGATTGTTATACCATATAAAAAGTGTTTCAACAAGTCCAGCAAAAAGCATGAATTTAGTAACTGTTTGCGAGACTGTAGGCAATAATGTCAATTTAATTAAAATTTCTGGTTGACTTGAACCGTCAAATTCATTTTTTGGACAGTAGTCTAAATTACGTTCGCTCAGTTCGAGCTATACGTTCGCGAAAATAGATTCCTTAAAAGTTACTTTTTTCATGTTACAATTTATAAACGAATCGATTAATGTTGAAAAGAACTAAGCGACAGTTAACGGGTGTTGTTGCTTAATTTCTTCCAACATTAATTGATTCTAATTTATTTATATCGAGTTTTAAAGGGTAATTGATTTATTGGATCAACATTGTAATAAAAAAAAAAGTGAAATAAATTAGGCGAAATATATGCTACTTCTTATATAGAGCTAAGAAGCGTAGAACTAAATCTTATACGTTTCATCAAAATGTTTCAAATTGCCGCTATGATATACAATCTTTTGTACTCAAACCGTTGAGTGAATATTAATGAACTTTTCCTAATAATTATAGTATGTTTCAAATTATAGGTACACTATCACAGTACAAAAAGAAAGATTTTGAAGGTAGCCTTATTGTGATGACGAATAGATAGCCTGTATCGTGTACAAAAATGTACAAACTGTCAGTAAAGAACCATTTATTTATTGTGAGATCCAGGTCTGATAAAACTAGATGACTTCTGGCAATGCTTCTTAAGTTGTTATCAAAATGAATATCAGAATTTTATGACCCACCAATAATTTAAAACCAGCACCATAACTTAATCATATTTCTATTGCATGCTTTATAATATTCGTTTTTCTTTGGCATCATTTTACAGTTACCTATTTTAAAAATCTATACTATCTATAAATAATTGTATATACCTACACAACTAATAGGAAATAGTTACTGGAGACTCTTTAAACTGAATCACATTTCGAAGCAGTCTGTTTTTGGTAAAATTTTTGAGTATATCTAGAATAACAAATTTATTATAGTAAATGTCATTTTCTACATATTACGGTTGATTAGCCAGCATACGTAGATGCAGCAACAAGCTTTTACAAATTGATTCTGTTTTATTATTGCAAAATTAAACTGTATCGGTTTCCACCACATCTTCCTGAGACAAATTCAATCCCGTGTAATTAATGAAAAACCGGCAATTGTGGAGAATGGGAAACATCTTATTTTATCGATGTCACTTGCAGTGTTTTCCAAAGTTCACACCTACAACTCTATTCCACTTATTTATCAATGACATTCTCACTGTCTTTAAACATTTGCATTTTTTATTGGGTGAGTACTAGTGTAAGTTACATTCTAAAATTAAGAGCTTGGACAATTGTTAGATCCGCGAAGTTGGCACCACAAAGTGGTCAAAAATCGACAAAAATGGTAGAAAGAATTGACCACATTTTGTTAAGGCTACAGCCGCTATACTCATATTTTGGGTCTAATGGCGAAAATGCTAAAATTAGCCAATATAGATATTCTGTTCATCGGATACGATTGACCATGTTTGACCATCTTTCACATTTTCAAAATTTTCAAAAAAAAATTCGATTTTTTTTTATTACAAACAGTAAAATTTTGTTGCAGAATAAGATTGACCAATGTTTGAAAAAATGAAAAAACAATCATATCAATGAAATGACATCAAACTCAGATAATGTCACAACCTCTTGTTCTAGGCTACTTAATCATAGCAAATCGCAAATCACCGTTTGACCACCCGCCGGTTACCTAAGTTTTATTCGATCTCGAAGTTTCATACAATAGTTTTCAAAGTTCGTCGCACTTTTCGCAAGCTTTGAGAGGTGGTCAAAAGCTGAAAATTTGCGAGATATTGTCACGTGTCTCCAGTTCACAATTAACTGAAAATCATCGTTTGACCACCCTCCGATCTTAAAGTTACACATAAGAGTTTCAAAGTTTATCGCATACGCGTGGTTGCGATCTAATATTAACTCTAATTTAGAAAGTCCTTAAAAAATAATTGAAGTTACAGAAACTTCAAATTACGAT
This sequence comes from Holotrichia oblita, assembly GCA_023690525.1. Classification (NCBI taxonomy): domain Eukaryota; kingdom Metazoa; phylum Arthropoda; class Insecta; order Coleoptera; family Scarabaeidae; genus Holotrichia; species Holotrichia oblita. The sequence goes on along the minus strand of CM043018.1, from coordinate 42,340,343 downwards.
AACATTTACCTGTATAAACTGTTAAACTTTTGCCACCAAAATTTGATTTACGGAGAATTTTGAGTTGTGGGAGACGAACTAGAGATGTTTGACTGTATCTTGTAACAAATGTAACACTCTCGTCTTGTGATTGAAAACTTTGAGAACTTAAAAGAATTCATCGTAATAGTATCCGATGAATAAAATGTCTATATTGGCTAATTTTAGCATTTTCACCATTAAACCCCAAAATATGGGTATAGCGGCTGTAGCCTAAACAAAATGTGGTCAATCGAAATCGCTGATGGTCAATAGTGGTCAATAAATGGTCAATCCTTTCTAGCATTTTTGTCGATTTTTGACCACTTTGTGGTGTTAACTTCGCGGATCTATAATAGTCAAATAATTCGGTTTGATTTGGTGAATCTAAAACGATATTGCCAGGACTTATAATTATGTATTCTTGTATAAGAAATAGTTTTGTCTTTGATATGACAAAGAGTAAAGACTATGGTATTATATTTGACTCTATTACAGTTTCAATATCAATATACCCGCAATAATCAAAATCAGTTTTAAGCAATTCGTGTATTTCATGCCTTTACAAAGTTTGTATCATGTATCTATGTAAACCACTAGTAGTTACTAAATTATAATGCAGTTGCTTCATAAGAAATCGTCATTATAATAACAATATTGATAGAATTGAAAAAGTGCAATGTAAGCTTTTCCATTATTTGAATTCTAATCTCTGTAATATTTAATTTATTATCACTGAAACTAAAAATAATAGAATACTAATTGGTTTGAGAATATTATAAAAAAAACGCTAATAATAATATTTAATGTCTTGGAAGTGTTGATGCGTTTTGTTACAATATACACCCACTTTTCTTTATAATACAGAGTATTATGAAATGGATATATTCAGTCTTATTCAATTTACAAAATTCGTAATCAACAAATTCAGACATAGCTGCGGTACAAGAAATAATTGTTAATGTTTAAATTTATGTATGCATGCCATATTTATATTAATTTTTCATTTCTTTCTTTTGGTAGAGATTAGGATTTGGTAGGATCTTTTTGCCGTTCCTCTTCCTAAATAATTGCGAAATTAAAAAAAAAATAGTCGTACGTTTAATATAATTATTACTTTAATACTGAACCTGTAACCCTAACAGTATTGCACCATATTGCATACCTAAAGTTTGCGTTGTCCGCGGAATGAATGATTCATGAAATTACGTAAATCATAGAATCGTGTTTGTAGAGAGCTACTGCATATTATTATAATAGTTTCACCAACTTACCGAGACAGCGAGCGCGAGGAAAGTGTAAAATGCAATGTATTGGACTCACCTGCAATAATAAAAGAAAAAAGGCATTATTACAAATACATGCGCTGGTTTTATTATGTGAATAATATGACGAATTCAATAACATTGTGAATTCCATTCCAATTCTTATATACTTTATGGCAATAAAATGTATTTCTATAAAAGTAGTTAATTAACAATGTCAAGTTGTATAATCAATAAATAGTTAATATGTATTCGAAAACTTGCACTCAGGTATATCAGCAACATACAACTAAATTAACCATTGTGTAATCAATTTAATTATAATGATTTATTTAACATGAAAAATTCAACATGTGTTTAATTCCTGACCGTGTAATATATGTATGTGTGTAGATATTATAACATCTATTCTCATCAAATTTATTATCAAGAGTATCTTTTAATTCCTGATTTATTTCCACTTAGAGGTCAATAAAACATATTTTCAGTACAATGACACAATATATAAACAAATATTCGGTACAGCAATGGGTTCTCCATTATCTGCTGTTAGCAAATTTAGTAATGGAGGACTTAGAGCAGGTCTCACTTGACAAACTAAACTGTCATGTGCAATTTTATAAGCGGTATGTAGATGATTGTATATGCTGCATACCAAATGATAAAATTGAACATGTTCTGCACACATTTAACACATATCATGATAAGTTAAAATTTACTTTTGAAAGAGAAAATAAAAATTCTATAAACTTTTTAAATGTAAAGATACTACATGATAACACACAAATAAAAACAAACTGGTACATTAAAGACACTAGTAGTAGTAGGCATTTAAACTATTTTTCAAACACTTCGGTAAATTTTAAAAAAAGCGTAATTAACAGTGTAGTAGATCAGGCTATTAAATTAGCTCACCCTGATTTTAGAAAAGAAAATTTAAGCAAAGTAAAATCAATACTAGAAAAAAATTGTTATCCTAAAGAGTTTTACAATAAATTAATCACAAAAAGAATAAATAAAATATATAACACAGGTACAAAATCAAATAATAACATATATACCATACTATACCATATATAAACAATTTAAGCGACACAATAAAACACGAATTAAAAAAATCAAACATTCACATAACTTTCATACCTACCAACAATAGACATTTATTCACAAATTTAAAAACACCCATTAAACATGATTTTTTTTTAATGTGTGGTGGGTGCTTAGTTGCAGTGACTCCGTAAGCTGTATTACTTGTCTGGCTATCACTGCAACTCTTGCGGTGTAGTTTAGTGTGTGTAAGTTGTGTTGAAATGGCTTTGTGACAGCATCATATCGCCTTTTATGATGCCGCGCTGTTAATCACTTTGCTCCCAACAGCGAATGGCAAGTCGATCCGGGATTAAACTCTCTGAAAAAATGTCACCGTCCCTCCAGAGAATTGAACCCCGGCACCTATCGTCCTCTCACAACAATAGTCAGCCGCCTAACCACTGCGGCCATCGACCCGTTTGTCAATAATCAAAGTAATGTCGTTTATAAATTAGATTGCAAAGATTGTAATAAATGTTATATCGGACAAACCAAACAATATTTAAAGAAACGAATTTATAACCATCAATACACTGTTACACATAACGTCACCGCTGAAACTGCTTTATCTAAGCACTCTAAAGATAGATCATTTCAGTTAACGTTGATCGCAATTTAAAATATATAGAAGTTAAGAAGGTTAAGAAAGCGGTTACTACTAAACATTTATAACACTGTAAAGATAACAATTGAGTATTTTTGCATGTGTACTTATAATAATAACGATATTTACACCAACGAAATTATAAAGAATATATTACGACTTTACGGCCTTATTTTTGCTTTTGTTTAGTTTTATAGCTACACATTAATGAATACTGCAAAAGTAAATCGGTGTAAAATTCTTGTATTTGTTGCATACGAAATATTTTTTTTATCGTTTGCTTATTACTAATTACATGAGTCGTTGCGTGATGACTTTAAATCTTTAAATGTAGCAAATCTCAAAATAATGCATTTGCGGTAAATTTGCTAAAAAACCGTCAGTTAAAAGAGTAACGTGTACGGTATTTTCAGAAAGCCGATGAAGTTCTCTTTAACATACGAAAATAATATACGGGGTGTTCCATTTGAAAAACTAAGTGGATTTACAAAACTCAATCATCCTGCATAATGGCGAATAATTTCAAGTTGAGTAAAGGCCACTATTTACCACACTATTTCCACAAGTTAGCACATTTAGGGTAAGTTTATCAATGTGAGTATTGTTACGGTCCAATTGTTTTATTGGACCTAGCTGCTGGAGAAATACTACTAGTGTAAAGGTTTTTCACAATAAACGAGCGAGTTTATTTTAATACATATATTGTAATAAAGAAATAAAAATAAAACATAAATTCCAGTTCTTTGTACATGAAAGACACAAAATAATAATTCTCAATGTAATGTATAAGCATATAAAATAATATTTACAAATAATGTCTCTCTTTCCTGCGTATTGAACGCTATTTGAAATGTGTACTTTATGTACTTCTTGTATTTAACGAGCCAAAAGGATATATTTATCGGAGCGATTCCTGAACTAGGGAGAAAGTGAATAATCAGTTCAATAGTTTATCACTACCGCGTAAAACACGATACAACTCAAAACTACGTCCAGGAATATCGAATTTCTCGTATATATTTTCATATGCGTCTATTTGCGCCTTTTACTATATGCTCCATCCACTGACCCCTTATAATAGTGACGATTCCACGAACCACGGTTCGTGTGCTGAACGCAATGAATCCAACGAGTACACACTCGTATGCGTATCGTGATCAGCGCAGGCAGGTCCGTGGGCGGCTATACCATTAACAAACCGCGCAAAGTCAAATAGCACGTCATCTCTATAATACGGGTTGGCGCGCGCTTCTTGGTCGTCGCTTCGACGTAGTTTCGAGTTTAGCTCCGAAGCTTAGCATTTTTAGAATTATGTATATCCTATCGGTGGCTCTTATTTCTATTAATTCGTTATCATGATTTTGCTTATTTATATTATATTACATTAAGCGTGAGATTTAGACATATTAATTTAACAAAATACTGAATATATAGCAAATATATGTAAAATAAAAAGAATGCTTGTTTTAAATGTTTTTGAGTCCTTAACAAGGATAAAAGTGTTAGTTAAGTAACTGACAGATATTCATTCAAAAAACGGTTCATTGTAATTATCTTACGAATAAAATTTTATCTGCAAGTTAATTTATTTATCCTCACATTGATAAACCCACCCTTAGTGATATACTTAGTTGTTTAGTATTCATTATCAGTTCTTATAAAAATGTTTTAGACTCAACCAATGTTGTACCAAATTGTTTGTATCAATTAGCAGAATCGATTGTAATATTTTAATACCGAGTGTTCCATTTAAAAAACATATGTTTGGTTCGTCACCGACCGCTTCGATCATCCTGTACAAAGAAAATATTTTTAATACGTAGTCCATGTAGCCCTCAATCAAATCCAAAAATGGTTTTTCGAAATTCCTCACCATTTAATTATAATCATCCACCCCATCTTGGTTGCACCACCTTAAGAATACTCCGACAATCTACGACCGGATTCCTTTTAAGTTTGATGTTCATTAAAATATTTAAATATTAAGGATAATTGAGAACAGCAACATTTCCCTCATAAACGCTTGGAACTTAAAGCAAAACATCAAACTATTACGTAATAATCAATGCATTGTACAATTGTAATCTACATCAACCGATAAATCTGAAGACGCAATATTTTTCAAATATTAATCGGAAATATGAAATAGTAATATGGAATACATCCCAAAACTTTTACCTTTCGCGTTTGCCGGATCAATAAAAATAGTAGCTATTTAGTAAGCACGACATGCTGTTAGTCACGTAGTTCATTTCAGCATTACCTTGGTGAATAGCGACGTAATGAAACAAATAGAAAAAAGCAGGTATAGAGATTTCGTTGCGACGATGAATTAGCTAAAGAAGAAATGTATGTATATTTTAGAAAAGAATTGGAGATATGTTATTATGACATAAAAGACCATTTGAGTAATAGATATCTTACATTTCCCTGTGCTGTGTGCTGTAATGTCAAATATAACAAACTGCCCATTTAAGCTCTTTGTAAAACAGATGTAATATTTAGATGCTTGTAAAATATAAAATACAAAAAAAAACATCTTACGTCTGAGTTTCAGTACTAGGTATTGTATGAAGTATTTTCTTTGATTTTCATTACATTTCCTTTGTAACAATACAATACTGGCGTCGTCGTCGTAATCTTTAAACCCCAAGCAAAAGCTTTCAAAAACTTCATTTAAAAAATGGTTTAGCTTTATTGACTAGAATTTAAAGATATTTATTAGCAATTCTTAGCATTTATAAATTATAAAGCTAACAAAGAATCAAAGAGAAAAAACAATGAACATCGATTTAACCTAGGCCTGACGGAAATGAAACAATTGAGTGGTGTTTAGTGGGGTAGGTAAATCAGAAATGAAAGAACGACAAGAATATATAAATCTTGGCAGTATCCTAGCGTATTTACTAATAGTTTCTTCAGAAATATTGTTAATCGTAGTTCTACTTTAATCTTTCAGTTCGTCAATATCTTCTGGTTTAGTTCTGTAAATTACAGTCTTCAAATTGACCCCATAAAAAATCTAGTGAATCGAGTTCTCGGGACCGCGGACCCTTTAATGGATCTACGTCTGCCAATCTACCTAGTTGGCAACACGGTCAATATATCGTCTAACACCTGTTGAATAATTTGGAATTGAAACCATACATTTTCTTCAAAATATTTAGAGTTGTTTCTGATTGGGGAATAATCGCATTAAATTTGGCATGAAGTAACTAACAATAACATATACAATAACGTAACATGACTTAAATGTTAATACGCAAAGTATTTGCTTCAGAGAAAATCCATGTTAAAACCTATTATTAATTTGCTAAGATGAATTGCCGAAATTGCGCTAAAAATAGAAAAATTGCAATATTTCTGTAGGACGGGACGGCAGCCTAGAGAAAATTGATTGCTTTCAAGCATAACTTTATTTTGCATTACCTTTTTTTAATTATTATGTTAGATTCTTCAGAATAAAGCAAGTATTTTAACATTTCTGAAGGCAGTTTTTTATTCTCTCCGAAATTGCAAAAATATATAGGATGTGTAGTACTTTCAACAATACTTGTATACTTCATCCCTTTTCCATAATGTAATGCTTTACAAGGTTACGCCGCTAAAGAAGCTTCGATTCCTAAAAAGATAGTTTTATTGCGCTTTGATTAAAGAGGAACATCCAATTTAACGACGACAAAATTGCGCTAATAATCATTTTGTTACTCGTGATTTAATTTTATAACCAAGTATTCTTTTTAGTAGCCACCTAAATACACTTCAACAAAATATTACCGCCAAAGAACACGTGCAAATAACATATAAGTTGATTTTCTTTTTTATATTAAACCCCGGATCTTCAAACGATAAGTGTCACGACCTATTGCCACTCGTGGATAAGCAGTGTCTGTGTTTTAACCAGATAAGAAAAGAAACATGTTGATTGATCTCAATGGAACTATAAGTATCATCACTACCATATAATTCAATATCACGAACGGAGAACAGAAACGGTAACTTCTAAAACGTTTCATTTTAGTGTTCTTTTAGGCACCGAAGGAAACACTTTTATTGGCCTCTGTTTCCGTTACCATTCCTTATCTTATCTAGGCGTCTCGCATCGAATAAACAGCTCATTTTATGAATATTCGAATAGCAGGCCCGTTAAAAAAATCGGCGAAACGACGACCTTCGCCTATTCGGATCCCCCAAACGAATAACTGGCGTATGTCATCGTACATTTCGGATGTTTTTCCGTTCGCTTTATTGAGATATTTTTCGTTCGAAGGCGACTGAATTTACATAATACTTTATTTGCGCTACGGCTGTTGCTGTAATGTTGATGTCTATAGTTCGTCGTTATGATCGTGTTTCTCGAGTATAGATTGTATATTCGGCAGATTATTTATTTATTCTACATTCTCTCGCAACTCGATAAACTCGAGTAGATTTACTATTATAATGTTTAGAACGTTACGTAGAAGATACATACGTATCGCTATCTCCGTTGTAATTTTTTATGGTACTCTAGGAAAACTAGGCTATCCTGTACTAATTAATAATAAATATCACTCTAATTCAAGAATAAAAGGAAATACTAGACTTGAGACAAAACGTGCGATTTAAAATTTGCCGGCATTTTATGCAATAAATATTCTTCATTCACAAACATTGGTGAAACTTTAACAGCTGTTTTGAATTGTATAATTTTGATCCATTTCAGGATTCACTAAAATAATAGGTGACTACTAAATCACCTCCAACTTAATAATAGATAATGTTAGAAATTCTGATATTGTTTTTTATCTGTTGTGGGTGCTAGTTGCACGGCTTCTTAAGCTGTATTGCTTGTCTGAATATCGTTGCTCACTCTTGCTGTGTAGTTTTTGTGCATATAAATATGTTTAATTGTGTTACAATACTCTCTCGCAGTTTATAATGCTGCGCTGCTAATCACATTGTTACCAACAGCGAATGGTAGATCGGGATACAATTCTCAGAAAATTGAACCCCGCATCCCCAAAAGATATTTATGTAGATTCTTTATTGTTTTCGCCATTATTAGAACAGATCGTTAAAGATATTTACTATATTCTATATAACAACAAACAGATTTGATGCCTTGTTTAGCACATTAATATTGTCAATTTAAATTAAAAATACTTTACATGCACAAAAAACAGTATGGTTATCTAGTGGTAGAGTTACTTTAAAAAATAATGCATGCCTTAGCATCTCCCAAATAGCAAGCGCCGGGATTTGAACCCGGTACCCCCAGACTACGAAGTGATTGATTGATTGATTGATCGATTGATTTCAAAAGTTTATTTATTTTCTGTTTTAGTTTACATTACATTAGTATTACAACATACATGTATAATTTACATTTCATTTTACTATTTACATATTATAACGAAGTTTTAGTCGCATTCTAAAATATGGTGTGTTAGTTCGTTGTGATTGCGCCGGTGAGCCTTGTAAGGTGAAAAACCGGATGCGGGAAAAACCTTGTGTTATTGGTTGTTTATCACAGGTGTATCACAGGGGGAGGGGTGGGAGAGTTGTGCACTGCACTTGTGTCCGTTTCACTTCACTGAACTTAACTGTGGTATGGCTGGTTAGTGCTCTTGGTGTCTAGCCGCGATCAGCTGGGTAGTTGTATGTACTTCCATCTGTATCTGCGTGTTGTGATCTTCCTTATTTCGGGGTTTGGGTTCCTGGCGGCTTTGGCGAAGAACCTGGTGACCTGTTTGTGGGTGGAGGGCCTTAGCGGCGGCAGGTTTGCCTATCTGTGCCTATCTTGATCCTATCTGTGCGAGCTCCTCTTCTTTCTCGTAGCGATATTTTGATGTACCTATTTTGCATTACCTGCAACTTCGCCCAGTGGCATTGAGCCATTCCGGCCCAAGCCGGGACATTGTGCAACATGACGGGCCTGATTATAACCTTATATATTTTGATCTCATTAGCGGATATAGTTGCCCTATTATTTTTGGAGGCTTTAGCTAGGCTTTTGACGGTGTTCTGTTTGAAGGCATTCTTTGATCGATTGTGGTGCCAAGATAATTTAGGCTTTCTACAGATTCGACTGTTGTGCCTTTGATTCTGATTCTCGTTTTAGGCTTGATACGTGATGCTGTTTTGCCGATGGTCATAGTTTCCGATTTTTGTATGTTAGCTTTAGGATGGAATTTATGATTTGAGTTATTTGTACTAATGGGAGGTGCTTTGCTGCGGCGTTAAATATTCGAACCTGGCCTGGGGCCTTGCGTGAGGAAAGGTGAGCGAGATAGGATGCTACCTCGCTTGGCTCGGCCAGTAGTTGTACTACTTCTTCAAGTGTTGGAGTTATGACTTCTATGTCGCCAATAGATTTTTGTACGGCGGCTGCTGTGTCTGGATGTACTTCCGGAAGGCTGTGGAAGGTTTCGAAGGAGGTTGCAAGTATCTCAGCTTTTTCGCCAGGGTCTGACGTGGGGCGCGTTGGGATGGAGATTTTATGTCAATCTCCTAACTAGCTTCCACATGGTTGCGCTGTCATTAGCCTTTTCTACTGCAGCTCACCACTGGGCAGTCTTGTGCTTCTTCATCCTATCTCTGACCTGCTGCGTCACCGTCTTGATTTTCCCCTTCGTTTCGAGGTCTTGGTGTTTGCCGTAGTATCCCCTGAGGGTTTTTCTTTGCTTAACAAAGTCCAATACGTTTTGGAGGATGGATCTTACGTGTTGGGAGGGTGTGATGTGTTTTGAGCAAGCGTGCGTAACCGTTGTTATGGTTTTTGTGAGCATTGAGATCGTGTCGTCCAGACTTTCTTTCGTTGGGTGGTCGTGCCGTAGCGTTAAGTTTTCATTTATGTGTTTTTTAAATTCCTTCCAATTCGTGGAAGTAAAATCTATTAACGGCTCCTGCTCCTGTTCTGTGTCCTGCGCGGTTGTTCCTAGTGTTAATTTTACTGTGGTCTCCGTAGTAGCCATGTATGTAGCTTATATCTTTGATGTTTGCGACATTCCTGCTAACTGCTATGTCTATTGTTGATGGGGTTGTGTTATTGTAAGGTAAGCAGGTGTGCTCGTCTGGGGTTATTATTATGGCTCCAATGTGGTTTGCATAATTTTGAAGAATCACACCATTCGCATTATTGGTGTCGTTTCCCCAGTTTTGGTGTCGGGCATTTAGGTGTTTTGGCTCTGTAGTTTTGGTTTAATTTAGTCTCGCTTAGAAGCGCAAGTTTGGCGTCGGTGACTGCGAGCAGTTTCTTGTACTCCTCTCGCACCAATCAAAAATTTATTAGGAATTTATACTGCGAATAGTACTTCAACTTACCACTAATAATGCGTTTACTCATTTTACGTAGTATTTACCGGAGAAGAGTACATGTACATATGTATATGTCCGTGTTCCTAACATTACCATTTCTGGTAGAGCGAATTTGTGAAAAAGCAGAGAGAACGCGATAATGTGGCTTTTGTGAGCGCAAACAGGCGTGCCTCATACATAAACCCCCCAACTGCGAATACATATGTACTAAATTAAATCACGCTGAAAAACATTTTACCGGCATTATTTTTGAGCATAAGATAACATTTGTTACAGTACTAGATAACGTATTATTTCGTATCATTTTTGAATATTTTTCACTTTTATTAAAATTTGTACGAGATTTGATGCCAGGGTTTTACCAGTGTTGTTGTACTATTTGTGTATTATAACCTACAAAATATCTACAAAAGAGGAGTTAGCATTTTAATTCGACCTCTATTACTTAGCACACAGACGAATGTATGGAAAATGGGCTATACACACATTTTAAGCACCCTGTGGCAGCATTGCAAGACGACAAATCCAAATTAGGTCAATTATACATAAGGAAACAAAATATCGACAATTATTACAAAAAATTCGACAAAATTCAAACACAAATAGAACACAAAAGTTTCCAAGAAGAAAACTCAAATGAAGGGGAATTATTCGACGAGTTGTAATTTGAAACTATCTCAAACGCCAACAAAACGATACATTCTGTCAACAATATTAAAATTGTTCGATCCATTAGAAGACAATGTGTTCAGAATATGTACCAGCACTTTTGGAAACGATGGCATTCTGAATACCTCTCAATGTAACAAGAACGAAACAAGTGGACAGTGCAGCAGGTCAACTTTAAAGTGAATGACTTAGTATTATTTAAGGAAGACGACGTTTCACCGTTCAGATAGATCCTTGGAAAAAATCAGCGAACTGTATCCAATATAAGAAAATATTATAAGAGTAGTAATCTTAAAACAAACGACGGAGTGTTCAAGCACAGTGTAAATAAAGTACGCTTGTTAGCTGCAGAATAAAAATAGCTTGTAATAAATCTTTTGTATTCTAACATTACTTACTTGTATTTACCACTATATGTTTATGATTATATTGAACGTTACGCCGCTCAAAGCGACATAATGTGTAATGTACTTTTCATCATAATAGCACAAAATGGAAAAGGTATCTTATTGAGTGAATAGTAGGTACTGCATGTGTGTGGATAAATTGTGTTGTCACTGTAGTACTTGTATTACCTTTTCTTTTTTCAAATAAATAAAGAAGTTACCTGTAATATCACAACCTATTATATAATCCATTCATCAACAAATCAACAAATTATTTTTCTCCCTTTTGATCTCTCTTTATTATTGGATTTCAAAAATCTAGAACTAAAATAAAAAATGGATTACCGTTTTGGGACATGTTTGTCCACAACCAGAAAGATACAATACAACCTTAGAAACGTTAGGAATATACATTATAAATTATAACTTTTTTTTTTTTTAACATGGTGGGTGCTTAGTTGCAGTGACTCCGTAAACTGTATCGCTTGTCTGGCTATCACTGCAACTCTCGCAGTGTAGTTTTTGTGTGTGTATGTTGTGTTCAATTGGCTTTGTGACAGCATCATATCGCCTTTTATGATGCCGCGCTGTTAATCACTTTGCTTCCAACAGCGAATGGCAAGTCGATCCGGGATTAAACTCGCTGAAAAAATATCACCGTCCCTCCAGAGATTTGAACCCCGGCGCCTATCGTCCTCTCACAACAATAGTCAGCCGCCTCACCACTGCGGCCATCGACCCGTTAAAATATATTGAAAAAATATATTGAACAAACAAGATCAATTTCAACTAGGTTTAAGAAGTATTTGCCGCAACTCAAATACAAGAGAAGTGGAAAGTCTAGTTTTGTTGGAAGCAGATTTCACAGAATTAATGGAAAAATGTAAAATTAGATCAGTTATTTTTATTATATTTTTGTTTAATAAATTAAATTATTTTTAGAAGATAGTATGCAACGTTTAACGTTTTTAGACTCTGCCTTTAGTTCAGCTTTTAGTATCACAATGATATAATTTTCATAATTCTGGTTTTCCTTACGAACAGCAAACCTACATATTCCGTTCGCAGTTAGTTCATTAACAGTATATAGTTCATACCCTATTGGCATATTGCTTCGTATTTCGGTTAATGCAATAACTCGACCTAATTTACAACCAACATTTTACGTATGTATGTCTACATAGCACACGTGCATGAATAGAGAGCGTACCGACATCTGTCTAAGCGACTAAACAATCATGCGGTATAATTAAATATTAAATTGAGGTTAGTGGATGAGCGATACACATGTCTATATCTGTGTCTATCTCTGTTTGTACGGTTACGTACACAACAGTTCAGTAATTGATCCAAAGCAAAGTCGACATAGCAGAGCTTACCGCTTAGGATAATACAGACATTAATATTACAATGATTGCTCCATACAGGATCTTATTCCACACCCACTGCTGTTGCGGAGAGTTCAGCTAGTTTACTACAATTTTCATAAACTTGGAGCTGTAAAACTTTTATACATAAAGTTCAGTGAAACTTGTTTATATATATATATATATATACGTGTTTGCACAGCTTATCATTAAATTGATATTTAAAGAACATAACTTAACATTAATGAACGTAGTAAAGAAGAAAGAGACTCTCATGTACATGAATTTCGCTAAAATTATTCAACGATAAGGTAATATTGATTTAAAATATTTTCAATTAATCACAAACTAGGTTTTCGTGAAAGAAAATTTCGGGATTAGTTGAAAATAATAATTTTGTGAAGAAGTTATAATAGAAGACAAATTTTAACATGATACTCTAAAAAATATTCGAATATTAACTCAACTATTGTATCTATTTATTGGAGAAAATAAGACTAGGTATAAGTGTTAAAAGTTAAGACAAATACATAACCGTTTTAGGAGTACTAAAAGATAGCGACAATAGTTTGCCTGTCATAGTTCTTGTTTTCCAGAAACAACCCCCACCCAACAACCCATATTCTTTTAAAATTATTGTCGCTATCTTTTAGTACTCATAAAACAGTTATATATTTGTCTTAACTTTTTTTTTGACATGTATTATAGTTTTGGAGATATTAAAGTAAATAGCGGAAGGTAGCGTTGGCTCTTGGTCGCCCCCATCCCCGAAAACGAGCGATTTAGGAGCTATGGAAGCTGGACATCAGTCTACAAACACACCAAATTTCATTTAAATCGGTCACCACCACTTGCCTGTGTTTCCTTGTAAGAATGTCGCTCGACCATATCTCAGGAACGGTTTACAGTAAAGCTTTGGGGAAAAATATTACTGACTAAAGTGACCCCGAGAAACATCTGGAAATTATTTAGAAAAGCGTAGGATGACCGTTAAAAGGCGTAACAGAACACAAAACATTTTAATTCTTATTTTGCGCAAAATTTACCAACTTAAGGTCTATCATAAATATGAAAATCAGAATCTACTGAAAATTTTGCATATTTTACATCGGACAACTTTTTTTTATTTGAATAAATAAGGGGTGAAGAGGAGGGGAACTACAATTTTGAAGTATAACTTCGGTTCTGTTGAACCGAACTTTGCAAATTCAAACTCGTTGAAGACAGCGTTACTCCTCCAATCTAATGCTAATAAATTGGTACCAATCTAATAAGTGACATGCATGCTAGAGGGCGCTGTTATTTTTTTTTTTTGGAATTTTGTTGTTATTAAATGGAAATGTACATTTTTGACAAGAAATTAAAAAAATAGGCTAAATTACCAACAAATCAGCAAAAACCTGATATCGCTATTTAGCAAATTTGGTCATATTAGAAAGGTTTTTCATTGGTCTATGTTTCGTGATTTAAACTGTTTAACATTGTTTTGTCCATTGCCGCTAGAGGGCGTTAAGAAAATTTAAATATGTAAATTTTATGATTTTTGAAAAGAACAGTGCGTGGAAGGTTATATTTATGCTCATACTATAAAATAATGAATCGAAAGCTTAAGATTTTAGTGAAAACTACAACGGTATAATTTTTTATTATTTTCGATGAAAACTTTCACTCTGACGAGTGGATAGTACTACAGTATCTATTTCTGCCTTAGAAATACTTTGAACGAAGTTTCCTATTCCCACAACCAAGTTGTTACGAGCAGTAAAGCGCAATAAGATACTTTTTTCGCCTCCACAAATAAAAAACCAAACAAGTCAAATTTGGGGTCCTGGGTGGCCATGGAAATAAACTGTCACATTCACCTATCAGGGACCAGAAAATTGCGAACGTTTACGGAGAAATGCACAGCACACTAATCATATTGAAAAGCATATTGTTACGAATCGCTAGCGACATGTCTTCTATTCTGTTCTCTTTAACGCTCCCTAGCGGTGACTGAAATAAAGACGATATTAAACAATTTGAATCACTAGCAGTAGGTTTAGGAAAATCCATGATAGTAGTAGTTTTTGGCCGTCAAGCATTCCACGCACTCGTCTTTTCAAATCATAAAATTTACGTATTTAAATTTTTTATCGCCCTCTAGCGGTGACGGGCAAGGTAAAATTAAACAGCATCAACAACTACACATAGAACAATGAAATTCCTTTCTAATACGACCAAATTTGTTAAATTCCGTTCATGGGAAGCAGAATAATTTAAATTTATAGAAGAAATTTTTACCATCCACACGTTTCTGAAGATATCTTCGAATTGGTAAAAGATAGCGATACCCTGTTTTCGCTGATTTGTTGGTAATTTAGCCTACTTTTTAATTTCTTATCAAAAATTATTCCCTTTAATATTTTCGAGAAAATCAAAATTCCCGAAAAAATTTGAACAGTGCCTCTAGCATGCTCGTCACTTATTAGATCGGTTCCAATTTGTAAGCATTAGATTGGAAGAGTAATGCTGTTTTCAACGTAACTGAGTTTGCAAAATTCGGTTCAACAGAACCGAAGTTATAAGCGTTCCTTCAATACAAAGTCCCCTCCCCCTCCTCTATATAGCAAAATAAAAAAATGTTGTCCGATGTGAAATATGCAAAATTTGCGGTAGATTCCGATTTTCATATTTTTGATAGACCTTAAGTTGGTAAATTTTGCGTAAAATAAGATTTAAAAATGTTTGTGATCAGTTACGCCCCGTAGCGGTCATCCTACGCTTTTCTAAATAATTTCCAATTGTTTCTCGGGGTCACTTCAGTCAATAATTGTTTTTTCTCCAAGCTGTACTGTAAACCCTTCCTGAGACATGGCCAAGCGACATTCTTAGTTGGCCACCCAGTACATATCCAATGATTCAATAGTTCTACGTTAGTTCAGTATGAGAAATTTGAGGACTCAAGTCAGATTGCATTATTACTTATCGCTTTAGCTTAACTACAAAATATCTAGAATAGGATTCACAAAAACTGTTTAAAAGTGGTAGTATCAAATGTTTGAAATAAAAATAGCTCGCACTTATTTTTGTATGCAGTCAGTCCTTGACCTATTAAGTTTATGGGTACATTTATGATGCTATCTATTTTCAGATTTGAACGATGTTTTTGTCGTTTCCCTGTATTTTGCAATAGTTTATTGTTTACGGTGTAATAAAATACGTTTATCTTTACACTATATCCAGATAAACCTTCCCTGCTGTCACTCGTTCAACAGTTCATAACAAAACATGCAGACCTGGAAATGATTCTCCAAATGTTTGTTCGTTCTCGGAGCAGATTGATTAAGGGATTTGAAGCAGGGTTTAGTGCAAAAAAATAGATATGACGCCCGAAATGCTACAGGTAGTGTATGACAATATTGCAATACATGTGAATATTTGTTTGGAATTAAGTAATGGACTCGCTTTACATCTTTTACAAAGTGTCGTGTTTACTTTTCATTTTGTATGTTTATTTTTTTACTCAAATATGCTATTTGATATTCATATCGACAGAATTGTAAACAAAGTCTACCGTAGGTTACATTATGTTATTCGTAAATCTTTGCCTCTGCGTCTTAAGAGTTTATACTGTTTATTGCTGTTCAGTCATTCAAATTTCGTTATTCAAACAGATGTATTTCTCGGCCCTGTATTTTATAAATATGTAAAGAATATTGGGTCTACATTGTATCTGTGTGTGTGTATATATATAAATAAAGAAACCCTAGCATGTTAGAAATGTATTGTAAAGCTAGCAAATAAACATTTTATCACCACATCACATTTTAAGCTGAGCATATTATGTATACTCCTCTCTTTCTACCACAATGAAGCTATTCTGTGTGCTGCGTCGAAAAACAATAAAGGCGCGTCAATAGAATGACGAAGAGAGGAAAGTTACAATCTCTAGATTAACTTGATTATAAAAGTTTTAATGGATTGTGTTTTGGTAGATTGTTAACGGCGATGAAAATATGCTGACCTGCCGTTATATTTTGGGTTATTATGCGACGGATAACACAGTTACAGCGAGATATTGGAAAAAGTATTATTAACAGCTTCGAAAAGAGAAAAGTTGTTTGCCGAAATTGATTGTTATATACTTTCGGGGAAAAGAATTCTTTGTGTTTACTGATGCAAATCACGTTATTTTAAATTAGAAAAATAACAGAATTGCAAAATCGCTATATTAAGTATTTTAGTTAGTTTTATTTTCGGTCCAAGAAATTTTTATTTTTATCAGATGACATATGTAGATTGTTTTTGCAGAAGTCCAAAGATGTTATATTTCTTTAATTCTTAAAACTCATCTCGTTTTTCATCAAAAACTAACTACAATTATTAAGTTCTTTTTAAGCTGTATTAATCTCAGTTAAGTCTCTCATAAACGATATAATCATTCAAATTAAAACTTGTAATAGATGATTTACAACACTCTTCTGCGTTCCTTTCAAACTATACAACTCTGGTCATCAGTTGGTAGGTTGCCGATGCGAAAGACGATCTTGAACAGGTATCTGAGCTTTTCAAATTTAATTTCTGTATCGAAGAAGCCATAATTTGTAATAGGTGAACAGTAATTTTGAAAATCCTATGAATGATGCTTTTCCATCGCTCTCACGACTACTAAGGCTTTGTAACTGATGTAATCAATTTAAATTTCTAAATTGCATTTTATGGTTTCTTTGTTTAATAATGATTTTCTCGTTAAAGTTTTACATCTGTGTATCTGTAGAATTGCGCGTATTACATTTGGTTGATGTCTAAGAATGGGAATTTCTGGTTTCTTGTGTCTTCTTCCTTCTTCCTTTTTGGCCAAAAGCATCATCACAATGATTTACAAAGCCCGCCTGATTTTTTAATGTATTATCAATATTTTTAAATTAGATTTGTAATTAACAATGAAATGTAGGTACTAATCCGTTTAATGAAAATTTCGAAGAGATCTTATTCTCCGGAAAATGCTAGTATAAAAGGAATTAGAAGATAGGATTTTAGTTTCAACTTCCCAAGACTATAACATTTCAAATTTTCATTTAACTGGTATTTGCAATGAGTACAGTTATATTTTCGGAGTTGTATCGTTAATCGTACAATTAAAATACTTATTTAATCTCTGGAACGATTTAAAGAATTTCCCTGTACGCTAACCGTACTTCTGTGAACTGTGATTGTTTCCGCAAATACATCTTTACGTTCATAATATCGCTTTTTGAAGCTGCATACATAACGATCCCGCATGAGTTGCTCCATGCCATTCTACATAAGAACAATAATAATAAATTAACACTGAAACTCCGTACCTTTTTTCGCTAACTAAACACTTCAGCTAATATAATCCTGCCCGTTAAGTTCCAACATTAGATACCACAACAGCTATTTAGATATAGTTATCCAACGCACAGGCCTCTATTTACGCCGCATCAACATGTCAAGCAAGATTTATATCCGCTGATGCTATGGTTGTATACGATCGCTTTGTACTATCACGAGAAGACTGGTCGATAGCCTTTTTACACGGTATAGACAGCCACGAGGAGAGTTGGCCATATGTAATTTGCAAACAAATGAAAAGGTGATAATGGTTTAATGACTCGAAATACCACCTCAACAAAAATACTGTGATTATCTTTATAATCGCATTGTTATGCTGCGCGCTAAGTTTGTAATATTAATGCTGATGACGGTGATGATAAAGAAAGTTAACGACTTTATTACTTATTTAAAGAATTGCATTAGCTATGCGTGTCATCGTTTAATGAAGATTGTAAGAATTTGCGTCTTACAATAGACAGAAGAGTTTATGTCGATGACGCAAGCAAATAAAAATACGGAAGTTCTGAGAAACTTCACTGAATGTTAAGCCAAGGCATCAATTAAGTAGCTAATATACAGGGTGTCTGTAAAAGGTCTTTACACACGTCTACCACGTATTCCTTAGAACAAAATAAGCCGATTTAAGTAATCTTATCTTAGTCCAAAGTCGCTTAGTTTGGGCGCTATCCGGCCTTGAAATTAAAATTTTGAAATCGTTTTTTTATTATAAATTCAAAACGACTTTAGCGATTTTAATGAGATTTGGCATAGTCGGTTAGTATTATTGGACGAATGTTTCAAGAAAATTTCAAGAAAATAGTAATACCGAAAGTGAATGAAACACGCACGGCCATTATGAAAATTAACATAATGTTTCTTCCTGTCTGTAGTAGAGACACGAAATAATTTTTATTTGATAGAGTGTTCAAAAACGATCAAATTATGTCTCTTGTAAAATTTTCCTATTTTTATTCGTTTTCGAGGAAAACGTAAAAAAGAGCTTACGGTCGTGCATTCGAAAAAAGCATAAGGTAATCCAATCAGTGATTTCTATCATGAACAAATGAATTTTGCATGGCTAAATCTACTCTTCAAATAAAGACTACAGGTAAGAGAATAGGCTTAGTAAAGGTTCACGGTTTCGGAGATTCTGGGTAACTTATTTACTACAAAAACGACACTCTTTATAAGAATTGATTACTCTAATGGTTTTCGCGAAATTTGTAATTTAATAATTGACATTAGGTTGTTGTACACAAAAATTATTTAAAAAATTAAATAACTGAAACATGAATACAAATAATAAATATGTCACAAAAACTGTTGAAAGTATACAAAGATTTATACGACGAAGGAAATTAAACTGTACT
Organism: Holotrichia oblita; assembly: GCA_023690525.1. Classification (NCBI taxonomy): domain Eukaryota; kingdom Metazoa; phylum Arthropoda; class Insecta; order Coleoptera; family Scarabaeidae; genus Holotrichia; species Holotrichia oblita. Next base: position 42,320,936 of record CM043018.1, on the reverse strand, counting down.
CTTTGCAAAATTTCTCCATCACCTCTAAAGTCATTTATTGCCTGTTGAATACGTTGCCATAGTTGTGCTTCATTAGCCACAGGTGTCTTGTAAACCACGGACTTTAGATGTCCCCATAAAAAATCAGCTGGAGTTAAGTCTGGAGAACGTGGTGGCCAATTTACGTCATTACCTCTACCTATCCATTTGTTAGGGTATACTTGATTTAGGTAGTTTCGAACATCTACTGAAAAATGTGGCGGAGCTCCATCGTGCATGTGCCACATATCTCTCCGAAGTTGTAGAGGTAAATCGTCTAATAAATCTGGCAGTGTATTTTGTAAAAATTGCAAGTAGATGTCTCCCGCTAATCTTTGTGGAAGAATAACAGGACCAACAATAAAATTGCCAATTATTCCAATCCACACATTAAGTTTAAATTCGTGTTGAAAATAATTTATCTTTATGGCATGCGGGTTTTCAACTGCATAAACGTGTTCATTATGGAAATTAGTTACACCTCTTCTTGTAAAACAAGCTTCATCCGTAAACAAAATAGTGTTGCCAAAGTTTCAATCTGCTTCTCTTTGCCCATTAACAAAGTGACAAAAGCCCAGGCGCATTTCGGGATCATGTTTTAAAAGATCTCGAACTGCTATCTTAGTGTATGAATATAGCAACTGTTCTCTAATTACTGCGTGAAGGACATCTTTACATACTCCTACTTCCCCACCTGTTCGTCTAGTACTTACTTCTGGATCTTCTTCAACACGTTCTAAAATTTCTACTTCAACTTCGGGAACCCTTATAAAACGCTGCCTTCCATAATCAGCGGTTGCAGGAGCAAAGCGATTTGACACCATTATTATTTAACCATGCAAAATTCATTTGTTTATGATAGAAAAAACTGACTGGATTACATTATGCTTTTTTCGAAGGCACGCCCATAAGTCCTTTTTCTCGTTTTTCTCGACAACGAATAAAAATAGGAAAATATTACATGAGACATAATTGGATCGTTTTTTTGAATATTCTATCGAATAAAAATTATTTCGTGTCTCTACTACAGACAGCAAAAAAAATTATGTTAATTTTCATAATGGCCGTGCGTGTTTCATTCACTTCCGGTATTACTATTTTCTTGAAATTTTCTCGAAACATTCGTCCAATAATACTAACCGACCATGCCAAATCTTATTAAAATCGCATAAGCCGTTTTGAATTTATAATAAAAAACGATTTCAAAATTTTATCTTCAAGGTCGCATGGTGCCCAAACTAAGCGACTTTGGACTAAGATAAGTTTACTTAAATCGGCTTATTTTGGTCTAAGGAATATGTGGTAGTCGTGTGTAAAGACCTTTTACAGACACCTTATATATTGAAATTATTAAATTTTGTTTTAACACACAATGTATGAAGAGCAGCCAGTGGCACTTATTTATCAACGTCAGTTTCTTTAATTGCTATGCATACTTCATGATTACTCTGTGTCTATTGAAGAGATACTTATGTGGGATGTTTTTACTGAGATACAAAACTATCTTAAGCTTTTGTATGAATCTACATGTTTCACTTATTATTTCTATTATTGAGAAAGTTTCGCATTTATTGTGTATAACGTGTTTCTAGTTTAGTGCTTTTAATCAATCTTTGACGTTCTTAAAAGTACAACAAAACGAAAAAGAAGAAAATAATTAAATTTAAAAATGTAATAGTAGTTTGGCAAATCAGAATCTTATTGTATATGTAGATGTCTGGGAATCCTTATATTGTTATAGGTACTACATCTAAATTATGTTGTTTATTTTTTGGTTCTTGATATTTCAATTCAAGATTTTCATTTTATTTTGTCTTGTATGTATATTATTTGTAGGTTGTGTTAGTGCGACTTAGGCAACTGCTAACATTCTGTAACACATATTTACAATCTTCATACATCCAAATATTAAGCTCATCACTATAAGGAAATGTTCTTGTATAGTACAACTATTCGAATTTTCTTATGAACGACTGAGAAGTGATACGTTTGGTTTTATGTGAGATAAATATAAACATAACCTCTGCTTTAAATAATCTTATGCTTTATTGTTCAAACGCGTTAAGGCAGCATAACACTTAAGTTCACAATTATAATGTGATGTTGGAAAAACTAGGACGAGATAGAGACCCATAAAATATTAAAAAGAGTTGTTATGCGCTAACATTCCATCGCCTTTTGTTTTTAAAATACAAGATATTAGAGGTCTTTTAGAATTGTATTTTAATGTCTACCGGTTGTGAAGATTAAATTAAATTAAACATAGTGTATTTTAGCTACGAGAATTTAAATATTTTACTGTTACTGTACTGCAAACTTATTATTATTATATAGTTATACCTTGCTTCCTATTGCCGTATATACTTGATGCGGCGAAAATAACATATAAGAGTGTATCTTATCGAGCCAATTTATTTTTGCTTATTTTCTGGTATAGAATATTTTGCAACAGAAATTTCTAGACTTTCCGGTCTCCAAGTAACTTCGTATTCGTAGTTGGCTCTACAATTATGGCACCTGTGATGAAGCCTGTGGTCAAATTCGATCAAATTCTTCCAAAGCTGGAGGTATTTCTCGAGAATGATATCCATTAAAATATGTTCCTGTTATAATATTTATTTTTACATGCATAGGCGTTTGGAATATAATGATTGTTTCAAAAAAGAAAAAGTTAGTGGGGTTACTAGAATTCTCGTACTGTTGAATATACAAAAGCTCTTTGCAAATAGTAGAAAATAATCAGAGAATAATCACCTGAAAATGAGCTGTATGTTATTACGCGAATTAGGGAGACAAGTTCTCAAAGAACAGCTTCTTCACTCATTTCATTTCCAAGTATTGTTAATGGTTGAAAAATTAAAGGCAACATTTTCTGTCGTTAATGTTGTCGCACGCATTTTCTACGCCGATCTGTACTCCAAAAGTGGGCTATTTCCTAAAAAGTGCACTAACGAATCAGCGGTTATATTGGATTTCTAGTATCGAAATTTTGATTTTAATGTTCTCTTTTTGTTTTTCCATTATGATCTCTTCTCGTTTTGAAGCTATCATTGTTTTCGCTGTGCCTGTGATTTATTTAAATTCTGTTCTGATTTGGTTCTAATCTAGGTGTTAGCTTATCACATTTGACATTTTATTTATTTTTATTTTTATTATAAAAGCATATGAATTTTCCTCAAAGTACGAGTTCAATCCAATGGTTTTCGATTTAAACAGAAAACAAATTTATATAACTGCTACAATTTATAAATACTGTTATGTATATTTTCATGTCATTATTTTTATAATATTTAGCATTATGTTTCAATTCCCGAAGTATTTCCACTTGTAAATTTCCAAATTAATTAAATACCAATTTATTCTAGAATATATAAAATTATGTTTTCGTTAATAAGACTTCTTCAGTGGAAGAAATTGAAAGATAACTACATAAAGGTCATAACATAGATATATTATTTAGCATTATAAATTGTATGTTCTATAGGTACCATTTTACTATTTTATTAATAACATGGTAGTATAAAAAATGACATACACATGAACATACACATCGTCTTTTACCATGGACAGTATGTAAGTGCTTAGTTTATTTACTACTCATTCAATCATAAACTGAAAAATTTTATTCTAAATAGCAATACTTATCCATCTATTTCAAACAAGTTAGACAATCTAGACTGCTCACTTTCTAATTCTCACAATTCTTTCGTTGTGGAGTGAAGCAGCACTCCATATTTCAAAATAGAAATTGCTAACCCAATTTTACCGTACTGGCAGAGCGCCGTGGAAGCTTGCGCGCTTTCTAAAACTCATTGTGAACTCGGTGGCGGATCGATTTGTTAAACATCTTGTAAACATCAACATGGCAACACTACACGGCAAGCTTCTTCAGTTTATTTACCTTGTTTCATACTGTATGCAAATATAACTTTTAAAATAAACTAATTGTCATCAAGTATCGATAGGAGTATTTAAAATAATATGAATAAAAGTTATTTGTGAAGGTTACCCAGAACATATATGTATAACAAAATCTTTAAATTATTAAGCTTATTATTACAGTTAAAATGAACGCAATATTGCTACATTTGTCACTTAAAACGTTCAATATCATATTGCAGTCCGAGAAGCATCAGATTGTTGTATCTACATATACAACACATATGAGGGGTTTAATTTTATTTAAATTAACAATCTGATCAATATGTGATTTTTAAGCTTTATAGATTCCACAGCCAATGTTATTAATAAAATAGAAGATTCCTTTGGATTACGATCGGTGCTAATTCTAGCTAATAATATGTTGTTATTTGTTTTGTCAGCATTTTCAGACATTTTATAAGTTTAAAAGATAAAATGATTCTATTCGAATATCACACAACTTTGGAAGATTGAGCTCGAGTAATAGTTGGTTTTCGAAATGTTATTTAGTTTAACCGATGTGTTGGGATTGTAATACTTCTCAATCCTCGTTTCTGCGGTGGCTTTACGAACTACCAATAGCCAACTATACGAAAAATGACAACCTAAATTTTCTGATGCTTAGGGATCACTGTTCTAGGGACCTAGCCGCAGTAAAAATCTAGTGGATGGAGGATACCGGGGCAAGAAACCTAATATTGGAGTCTGCCTACCTCCCGTATGACCAAGAGGGTCCACCTCCAACCCCGGAAGTGAGAACACTGTCGGCCTATCCAGGAATTCCAGGAACAGGAGGGCTCTCAAACACCTCCTAGAGGTGCACTTTCCCGGCTCCAAGACCATTCAGACCCAGAGTGGGGGGAATGTGTGGAACTGAGATATGCTCACATACCTTATTTAAGAGCGCGGAAAGAAGACTGGAACATCGCACGAAATATAATTCAAATTCGATGGGCCATCGTATCCTTCCAACCCTTTAAATCGGCGGGTACGGACGGCATTTTCCCGGCACTGCTACAACAGAGCCTGGAGCCGCTGTCTCCAATTCTATGTATCCTACTAAGGGCTACCTTAGCTATGGGTTACATACCTAATAGCTGGAGAGAGCCTCGGGTGGTCTTCATTCCTAAACAAGGCACAGCGTCCTACACGGAAGCGAAGTCGTATCGGCCCATCAGCCGTACCTCTTTTCTTCTCAAAACTTTAGAGAAGATAATTAATAGACATCTGAGGGACTTACTATTGGCAAAGCTGCCTCTAAACGAGAACCAATATGTCTATCAACCTGGAAAAATCCTGTGAGCAAGCTATTCATGAGCTTGCCTGGCTGCCAAGCTGGGTGCCTACAGGGCGGAGTGCTGTCACCCTTGCTGTGGTGCCTGGTGGTGGATGGCCTGCTTTCCGATCTCCGAACGGCGGACTTCCACGCACAGGGCTATGCCGGTAACATCACCACCATGATCTGCGGCACGTTCGAGGCCGTAATATGCGAGAGGATGCAAGTCGCACTCAGACTCGTGGAAAGGTGGTGTAAAAGAGAAGGGTTAACTGTTAACTCTGGAAAAACGACTATGGCCGCGTTCACTCGAAGCAGGAAGCTTTCCAGACTTCAGTGTCCAACCATTTTCGGCTCAAAGATATTCGTATCTTCTGTGGTTAAATAAGTGGGGGTGACTTTGGACGCAAAACTGACGCACAAACCACACCTGGAACTAACAAAGCCATGAGGGCCTTTTGGACCTGTAGAGGAATGTTTGCCAAAACGTGTGAGCTGAAACCTATGGTGGTATACTGGCTGTACACGAAAGTTATAGTACCTTCTGTAACTTATGCATCGTTGGTCTGGTGGCACAAAGCTAGTTTGGGCTATGTGGCCAACGCACTCAGTAAAGTCCAGCGGATTGCCTGTTTAGGCATCACTGGAGCCATGTCCTCGACGCCGACTGCGGTGATGGAGGCGATCCTCTGCTCCAGCTTGTTCTGTGGTCGGAAGCAGTCTTAGGAGCTTACAGAGCAAAATGTAGTGGATGCAGGGATTTTTCCGGTAAAACGGGAGATTATACAAGCATCTGCACTTACATAGAGCAGACAGTACCAGTGTCCATGAGGGCGGACAAGATTTCGCCCGCTTTCAGCTTCAGTGGGGAATACAATGTAAACATCTCCAACAGAGAGACTGCCAAAACTCTCGTCCACAAACCGAGGCGGGAGGTATCTCGCTGCTTTGTGGACGCCTCTAAAACGCCTAACGGCACGGGTATTGGAATTTAGAGAAATGGTGAAACCGAGAGTAAAGCTTTCAGCCTAGGGCGGAGCTCCCTAGGATGAAAGCGTCCATCTTCTAAGCCGAAGTAATCGCAATCCAGACCTGCACGGAAGGCATATTAAATTGCCCGCAGGTTAGTGGAGTGGGCTGACAGTCAGGCTACAGGCTGTCGGTTTTGACTCCGAGGTAGGCAGTTTCTATAAGCAGGGTCCGGCTGAGGTTGAATGATTGCTATCAAGGCAGGACAGTCTCTAATTATCCCTAACACTGCGGCCTACTGGGCCTATTGTGTTATACCTGCCTTGATTCCATTTTACTCAAACAGGTTAGTTTCCTCGATCAGGTTTAGAAGCCTATTTGGTAAATCTTTCTCCAATGATAGATCAAATGCGCTTTGCAAAGCAACCGTACGTTGACTTAGTGCCACGCATTTGAAGATGATATGAAAGGCTGTTTCCTCCCCCTCATTTCTGCATAGGGGTTCATCTTTATAAATCCCATCTTATGCAGATGACCTCTTAGACAGCAGTTGCTTTACGAACTACCAATAGCCAACTATACAAAAAATGATACGATTGAAATGTTGAAACGGCGTCACTTAACATATAGTTAACGGTGTAGAAATAAAATTATTCCTCAGTTTTACGACTAATATGGTATTATTATCATTAATAATAAAACTGTATTTCTTGTAACTAACAAATTACAAATAGATGATCAATTATTAAAACAGGTTGCAAAAAATGCGATATTAATTTTGTAAAAACACAATATCTGTGGAGAGTTTTACTACCAGTAGATTGTGGGTACTGGTAAGAGATGGATACTAGTGTCAACTATCGACTATCGCGATTATATTTTATTCATGGTAGCTGAACGTCCAAATACTATTACAGTTTTATGAGTGGAGGAGTAAATTATTAAGTAAAACAGTATGATAAATAATGCATATACTTCCTACATTGTAAAATAGATTGTAAGAATTATGGAATAAAATGTGGAACATCAATTTTTCATTTCAGATGCAAAAACACATCAAGCACAAGTTAGTACATATAAAAATACAGTATACAAGGTGGCGTTAGAAACTTATGAAGCAGTGATCAAGCGCAAACAAGGATACATTCAGACAAACAAGGATACATCATATTTTGTTGTTTAATACAGTTAAAGCTCCACGGGGGTTAGGTTCTATAAATATGCCGCAAATATGGAAACGACAAGTACTAGATAAGATTATAGGAAATGTTTCAAGCTTACGAAATTAAAAATGAACAATGATAAAAAGTAATTTTAAGAAAATTTACTAATTACATAGCTTATTATCAAGTTTGTTTCACAGCTTTTAAAAGATTTTGCAAGTATATGTTTTCTTGATATTCTACAGTAACTTGACTAATTTTTTTCCGTGAAAAGAATAACTGTCCAGAGACAGAACAATTACTATAAAAAAATTACACAGATCGGTAGTTATTCGCAGCCTTTCATCTCGTTATATGTTCTGCGCAATTTAAGCAGTTGCCAGTCACAATTTGTATAATTTCTGTGAAATTATCATTATTATTCACAGTTAAAGCAAGACAAGGTCTTTTCCACCACCCTGTGGCTAGCCGCAGCTCCTTTATGTACTAAATACAATTTGTTATGTCGAAATTTTGCCAGCATATCGTAACATCCATGTTAGAATCGCTTTCCTTGGTTTCAAGTATGATTTTAAACGTTATTCTAATGTAATGTAAGTTTAAAGACCTAAATTATTCTTTGATTTATCGGTTGATGTAAGGCCATAGAATTTGGTAGCGGCCAAAATGTGACCTTTATGTCAGGATGCACAATTTCAAAGTCACGCGAATGATCAGGTGTATTATTCAAAACTAGAACTTAAATCATTTTTGTTTAAATAAGTTTTAAGTTTGTGAACAAAACAATTCTGGAAACATCAGATGTAAGGCACGCTGCCTTGTTCGCGCTTCAAAACGTTAGCAAGTTGTCTTTGATTTTATTTTGATGAGGCAGACGGATTTAGCGATCTGTAGAGCATAAGTGGTTTAATTATCACTTTACATTACTCTGTTTTTCGCCAACTTCGAGCCAGGTACAGTTTTCACTTTGTATATGAAGGTTTTATGTGTTATTTTTGTTTCAACAATAAGATTTCCCTAAACCGCAGACAAAATTTTTTTGAAAATTCTTTGATACATACATTGCATTACTGACATTACTACGTACATATGTACATACATACATATATGTATACTAGGTATTTGATGACTAATGCTGTGAAAAATTTAACTGATAGAAATAGCTGCTAATAAGAACTTTTTAATGAGGTGGTTTTGTATAACTTGTAAATCAACTTTTATTGGCGCAGCAGTGTACATAAAGAGCTCTAAAAAGTCCGGAAATATCTTTTGAACAAATATAAATATAAAAAATTCTAAAATACTCAATTTTTCCAAAAATATACCATATAATAGAAATCGTTGTTTCAAAATTTTCAATAGGGGTGGCTGTGGTTCGTCCCAAAGTATGAAGAAATAATTTCTTTAAGGAATCAGCAACCGCTTTGCTCCATTTTTTATCTGTAGCCGTTCAAAAGATATCCGACCGTTTTGGACTTTTCTAGAATACTGTATATATCGTCAAAAATTCATAATTTGCAACAATATTTTATATGTAGCTTAGATTTAGCGAAAATATATAGTATCTACGAAGCTAACACAAAACAATATTAGTGTAATATCATCGCACAATAACAACGGAAGGTGAGAGTATCTTAACACAAGTATTATTCGTTTACGAGCTCAGGTAACAGTAAGGTCAATTTATATGGAAATACTGCATATATCTAGCGCAACATACAATGCGATAGAAAATACAATAATTATAACTTCAATAAATCGCAAAGATAAGCGACTCTCAGTGGGACGAAACAAATGTGGCAGCTAAATGTTTATTATTAATATTGTTTGGTATCACATTAAAACTTATCGTGACTTAATATATATATTACATATATTAAAATGTACGTAGCGAATGCTTTTATTACAATCGATTTATTACTCCACGAACTGGAGGTTTAAATAAACAAATTAATGTAACAATAATAGCAAATTTACTACGAATAACCTATTAACCTTCACGAGTGTAATTGATATACTTTATTTCCCTTCCAGGTTCGCTATTTGTTATCCGACATTACTCAAAACTTTTAATCTTTCCAGCGATGCCCTTATATGCATTGTGATTCGTGCTCAGAACATTTAAATGCGCGCAGCTTTGGCTGTCGAGCTAGTCGAGAGATGTCAGGAAACCTTATAAAAGTCATCCACACGGTCACGTTGTTGAACCGAATGTCGCTTTAGTCGTTTTAACTTTGCAACGATAATTCTAGGAGTTTTCCGCATCTCGAAAGGCTATTTTATTATTTCAATGTTTGACGTAAATTTTAACTTTACTCTGATTTGTTTGAGCGATAACTCCGTTCTAGTTTACGTAAATGTGCACAGCGGTTTATTCCAAGAACCATTTGTTTTTTTTTAGCATCAACTAGCAGTCTGACTAGCAGCATGACTAGAAATAAGTTAGACGGTATTACAGATTGAATGAGTGTATTCAAATTATTTTGTGGATAATATAATGTACAATTTACATTGCTCTATTTATACATTTATTTCGTTATGATTTTTTCTACAAAATTATTTTGAACGATATTAGAAAACAGAAAAAGTAAAGCCGCTTGGTATTTCGATATTTTTCAAAAGCTATATTACTATACTAATTTAAACCATAAATATTCTCTAGAAATTTCACTGAAATAACTCTCAATACTATTTCAGAGAGAATTTAAGAGAACAACTCATTACGTTGGGCAATGTTACATATGATAGATCCACAAACTACACTGATCAACATGATTTTTGCTTCATGAATACCAATAGCTGTAATAAATGCAATTGTTCATAGCAGTACATTAGAACATTCATTCCTGGACACAAAAGTGTGAAACATGACGTGTTAGGTAATCCTAAAAATGTGCATCTATGTACCCTTGTTACACACCAAACTAGAATTAATGAGAAATTTCGTCAAACCCGTGGACAAGTCTTCTGGCTTCATGTACTTAAAGCAGAATGTTTGTGGGTTCACAAATATAATCGCTAATGCACGATGAAAAGTCAGAAGAATTATTGAATCCACTGAATCTAAAAATGTTATTCATTATTTTATGAAAAATTCGACGGTCGAAAATTATTGTCAATGATCTAATAACATATTTGGGTTGTAATATATCCTTAAAAGTACACTTTCTGCACTCGTACTTCGATTTCTTCCCGAAAAATTTTGACGCAGTGAGTGATGAATATCATCAGTAGAGTAGTTCCAGTACTAATATAAGTGCAAAAAGCACAATCACACTATTTACGTATCATAGTTCTGTCGACGGATTAATAACAATTGAGACTAATTCGATATTTCTTTTTATATCTAACATTTAGTAATGTATATCACAAGCTTTTATAAAACACAACAGCCTATTCAGTAACTGCTAGATATTCAAAAACGTATCAAATTCAAGAGGTTTTAAATTCGTACTATTAAATGAAGATAAACTTTACGCCTGGTTCGAGATATAATAAGGTAACGAACCCTGTGTGCTCGACTGTACGAATCTCCTAATCCAACTGTTATAACCCTCATAGAACGAACATCTTACTTTCTTGTCCTCGCACCCTCTTCGTGGCTGGTGTAGCATCTGTCACTTCCGCCATCTACAGTGCGACATCCGGTCCGCACGGAGACACGTTGATGAGGGGACTAAGTCGTGGAACCTAACTCTTCCGGATGTGGTAGGGGCGGTGGTCGAAAGCGGAAAGATATAGAAATAATGGAATGCTACGCATTGTGTATACTAGCTAGGAAAAATTAACGATAAAGAAAGGAATCATATCTATTTAGATGAAACTTCAAGTCACGCAATTTGGCTCCTAAATATCGTAGCAAAACACAATATGTACTTACTACTTACGGGTTAATATTAGATAATGCAAAACTGGTAAGGAACATACATATATTGTGTTTGTCAGCTTAAAATAAAGTCTATCTAGATGTATACAGGACCCAACTCTGAACCCGTTCATTAAAAATTTCGGGAATCTCTAAGCATTTATGAGTCTGAAATTTTCAGGGTAAGAATAAGCCACAGTCGTCTTTGGTTCTAAAATAATTCTGATATTATAGGGTGGCCAACTAAGAATGGCGGTCGGCCATATCTCGGGAATGGTTTATAGTACAGCTTCGGGAAAAAATATCACTGACCAAAGTGGTCCCGAGAAACGTATGGAAATTATTTAAGGAAGTGTAGGATGACCGCTAGATGGCGTAACTGTACACTAAAAATTTAAATTCTTATTTTATACAAAATTTGCCAACTTAAGGTCTATCACAAATATCAAAATCGGAATCTTCTAAAAACTTCGCATATTTTACACCGGACAAATTTTTTATATTTTGCCAAATAAGGGGAGTGGAGGAGGAGAAACTTTGTTTTGAAGGAACGGTTGTAACTCTGGTTCTGTTGAATCGAATTTTGTAAACTTAGTGTCGTTGAGAACAGCACTACTTCTCCAATCTGATGCCCTACAAATTCGAACCAATCTAATAAGGGACCTACAGGCTAGAGGGCGCTGTTTAAATTTATTCAGAAATTTTGTTTTTATGGAAAATATTAAATGGAAACATACATTTTTGACTTCAGAATAAAAATGCAGGTTAGATTACCGACAAATCAGCAAAAACCGGATATCGCTATATTTTACTTATCCGAAGATATCTTGAGAAACGTGTGAATGGTAAGACTTTCATCAATAAATTTAAATTATTTTGCTTCTCCTGAACAGAATTTAGCAAATTTGGTCTTATTAGAAAGTATTTTCTCTACGGCTGTTGAATAATATGTATATACTTACATTCTACCTTTTTATCCAATTGTATAATGGCATCAATTCTTCAGCGCGTGTGAAATGAATTATTACACACGGGCTGTAGACCAATCACATCACTCGTATTTTCATTATTCAACAGTTAGCAGACAGAAATGATACGGTGAGTGTGAGTTATCTAGCAATCGCTAAACAACTCATAATTGTGCTCGTAATTTAAAACGTCAAATTTGGGGTATATTACATTGCTCGCATAGTTTGTCCTAAAAAATGAGTTTTGTTGCTAATGAAAGCGATAATGATGAAAATTATAGACCTCCAAATATTGCAGACATTGCAAATGCAACATCTGCAAACTTATTACCCGAAAAATCCAAGAAATTCTACGATCAGCTCGCGGTTTTGACACATTTGTAATGACATTTATGTCAAAAACGCCGACTCACAGTATTCATTTCTGAGTATCTATCATGTACCTATCCATTCTCTTTTTAAGTTAATCCTGCAGCCGTAGAGAAAGTGTGGTCTTTAGCTCGTGTACAATTTGGCGATTATTAACTCCCACCCCTCGTTAATAATAGCTGTCATTATACGCTCTCGTTGAAGAATATATTATTCCTTGGCCATCTAGCGGTCATCCTACACTTAAATAATTTCCAAACGCTTCTCGGGGCTTTAGTCAGTAATATTTTTTCCTGACGCTGAACTCTAAACCGTTCCTGAAATATGGTCGAGCGCCATTTTTAGTTGGCCACCCGGTACAACTTTCGAAGAACGGAAAGTAGTAATCAACTTTCTTATTTTAAATGGAACATTTTTGGATTCTACAATTGATTTTACGATACTCTGTATTCGATAATCCTATCATCAACAGTTTTTGAGTTATTGTGAGTTGTTTTAAAATTTTGCCTCTTGCAGAGTGATTTTTCATTGCTTTTTTTGTTTATATTTCAACGTAAAATTTTCTTATTTTAGAAATCACAACTAGAATCATGAATTTTTATAAATGTAAATATTTCATTTAAATCGATTCACTACTGGTTTGTTGAAAATTATCGCTGGATACAATAACAAACACTGTTTTAAATAAAATCGGGCATCAATGTGTAGTGAAGCTTTTTTGATCAAAATACCCTTATAGCAGGAAACCACACAGAATTTGTAGGAAACCCTGGTTCAAGACATTCATTTGGACAAAAAGGGTAAAATGTTTGGTTCCAACATGACCGCAAGCTATTCTCGTATATGAGCACAGTTCTAAAGAGTTAGATACCTAATTTCATCAAAACAGGAAGAAATACAGACACAATAAAGCAGTCTGCAAGTTTACCAGAACTGCCAAGATTTTTTCTCTTCTTTGAAAACATTACACGAAAATACTAAAACATCGAAAACTAAGTTACGATACGATGTACTAATAAAAATAAAATTTTCTTTTTTTAATATAATAATTGGAAAAGACCTAACAAATACTTCCGACTTTATTTGCAAGCCTACTAGCAACCAAAAAAGTGAGAGAGCCATTTAAAAAGATAAAGTGAAAGGGCAAGAAGACATTAATGCGGCAGTATTCTATAACAGCATGTTATGCGCAATATCGTCTTCATTACACTGAATTTTATTGTAATAATTCACCACCATTAGTTTCCGAGTAAACATGTGGGCATGTAGATGTGAAACGCCCTGTCTGTGAATGTTAACGCTATTAAAAAATAGACTACCCGTATAATGTTCACAATATTCCAATATTGCTTTTTCATATAAATTAAATATGATATCTTGGAGAAGAACCATTTATATTTTAACTTTTATATAAGCATTGTTCAGATGTAGTTAATCACTATGATGACGATAAGTGTGAACAAATTTTAAAGTAACAATCTAGTCAGCAAATGTATGGAATGTACGGAATTTAGAAGATACTGATGTAATTTGACTAATTGCAGTCTTTTAGAATCGCTTTGTATTAGGCTAGTAATACGAAGGCTAGTAGGCTATGTTAGGATACAGCTTTTTTAACCACACGTTACGTTGGTTGTACAGTGAGCACAAAATGATTCATTTTTTAGTTTGTTGTTTAGTTTGAAGGATCAAGGCTAACGCTGTTTACTTTCATACATTTCATTGCAAACTCTTCTTATTCTTGTAATGGATTTGATCTTGGAACGTAAAGTAACTACAATTTAAAATCATTCAGACACTAAGCTTCGATGGCAATCCGTTGTATATATACGGAAAGGGTTTAAATAATGAAGAAATTACCAATCACTAAGGACATTAGCTTAGTAAATCTGTTTCAATTAACCAAAGTTACAGAACTGCAAGGTTGGCAACCTATACTTGCTTTAGTAGTCTTAACCAAAAAAAAAAAACGTAGCGGAAAATGTAAAAGCTGTCTGGTTCATTTTACACTTGCAAAAATACTACACGAATTACTCCATACTAGTAAAAGGCATTTAAAAGTTAAATTAAATACTGTTATAAAACTATACAAATACACGTTAAACAATTATATACTTATCATTAAACTATTCTTTGTAATATATAAAACTGTTAAAACTCACGTACACATTTTAGAAAGGTAATTAACTGCATTCTTTTCTTAGAAAATATTATTTTTGTAAAGTGTCACATTCACTTTCTTGTCATTAATTTGTAATTAATATTTATGTATATAAACCATATACTTTAAGCTTAAATTAACAGTTTTTGCAAGTTGTTATAGAGTCAATAAGTAAAGTATTGTAATCAAATCTATAATTAATACATTGTAACTGTTCTACTGAAGATTGTTATACATTATTGATTTCATCGAATTAAAGTTGTTTAATGTGAAGCCTGTGTATTTTCAATTTATCAGTATCACAACATAATTTTGGTGTCAGAAGTGGGATAGTAGACAGACAGAAGACCAACAGGAATAACTCTGGTGTATTCCAATACTTCGCTACTATCAAACCTGCGAGAGGAACTCCCAACTCACTCAACCGAGGATACACTCATCATCGGACCTTCGACTTCGAAGATATTTCCATGAAGATATCATACATTATTTCACTGTAAGTAGTTTAATTGTTTCATATTGAGCTATATCAAGTTATCATGCCAGATGCACAAACTAACGTGGACTCCTCCTCTGAAGATAATTCTTCTTCAGCAGAAACTATTCCCACATCCACTCTATTCAAATTTATCCATTCCTTTGATGGAAATAGAGATGAACTTAGTGCATTTCTAACCGATTGCAATCATGCGTATAAATTAGCCAGTAATATCCAAAAACCTCTTCTACTCACTTTTATTCAAACACAAATACGAGGTAAAGCTAAAACTGCATGCATAAATAGATCTTTTAAAACATGGGATGAATTAAAAGAATTTTTAAAAACTATGTATCAAGATAAGAAACATTATGCACAAATTATTAATGAATTAACGGGACTTCAACAAAGTCATAAAGAAACAATTCAATATTTTGCAATTAGAATAGAAACCACTTTAAAAAGAGCTATTAATGCTGTTCAACACAATTGCACAGAAATCAATGATTTAGATGGTCAAATATCTATGTTAAATCAAATTGCTTTAAATCGATTAATATATTATTCTAAACCAGAAATTTCAAATCAATTACGCACTCGCGATCTAAAAACATTAAATGAAGCAATATCGTATGCGCTTAACGAGGAACAAATACAAGCCATGTATTCACAAAATCCATATAGGAAACCAGTACAGGGCATTTCAAAATTTTGTAAAATCTGTAAGAAATCAGGGCACGATAGTAATAATTGCTTTAAAAAACATAACATAAATCATGTCAATACAAAATTACAAGATAATTCTACTACACCTTCGCCTCCAACACAATATAAATTTTGCAAATATTGCAAACACAAAGGGCATACAATCGACGAATGTAGAAAACGTCAATATAACAATTCAAAAAACCTAAATCAAACTTCGGAAGTCACCGCCGAAATTTCAGCCCAGGAACAAACGTTCCAGGTGACAAGCCATTAATTAATATGTTAAACTCAGAAATCAAAAATATATTGCTCTCTAACAATCCTATGTCCTATATACAAATTCGATCCAACATCGCAAAAAACGGTGTATTCAAATTCTTAATAGACACTGGAGCCAGCATTTCAATCATAAAGGCGCAAAGCCTAAAACCCAAATTCAAATTAAATAAAGATGAAAAAATACAAATTCGAGGTATAAATAAAGAAAAAGTAAATGAAACTTTGGGTATTACACAAATCCTAATAAATGAAACATTACATAAATTCCATGTCATTGCAGAGCAAACAAACATACCTCACGATGGAATAATCGGGCACGATTATCTTAAATCTTCTAATTCTATTATCAATTTCAAGGATGGATGCATTACTAATTCATTTTCTTCTATGCCTCTATTCTTTCTAAATCCGTCATTCGAGCAAAAACAAATTCTAGCACCTCGTAGTGAAACGCTCATCGAAATTGATATCCTAAATCCTGAGATTCAAGAAGGTCTTATTCCTGAAATTAAAATATCGGATTCCGTTTTCTTGTGCAAAGCTATCACAAAAGTCCGATCCAATTCAAAAGCCTATGCAACAATACTAAATTCTTCCAATTCTAGGCAAACGATTTCAAAACCTTTCATTAAACTTGAACCACTGTCTAAAGAGAGCTTCGTTTTTTCTACCTCTCACAATTATTCAGATAGGGTAAGCAAATTAAAAAGCAGTATTCGCACTAATCACTTGAATCTAGAAGAAAAAGCTGCATTATTAGAGCTATGTACTCAATATAGTGATATATTTTATTTAGAAGGCGACCAGCTAACGTATACGAATGCAATACAACACGAAATTCCAGTCACTTCTAAAGTTCCTATTTCTACTAAAACCTACAGATATCCTGAAGTTCACAAGGTTGAAGTGAATAAACAAATCGACCAAATGCTCAAGCAAGGTATTATTCGACCTTCAGTATCTCCATGGTCATCTCCCTTATGGGTAGTCCCCAAAAAACTCGATGCATCAGGTAATACTAAATGGCGCATAGTCATAGACTATCGTAAGTTGAACGATGTAACAGTGGGCGATGCTTATCCATTGCCGAACATTACTGATATTCTCGATCAACTAAGTCATTCTACTTACTTTACTACTCTGGACCTAGCATCAGGTTTCCATCAAATCCTTACTAAATCAGAAGATTGTTCTAAAACTGCCTTTTCGACTCCTCTAGGTCATTACGAATACACTCGAATGCCTTTTGGATTAAAAAATGCTCCTGCTACTTTCCAAAGGTTAATGAATAATGTTCTAACAGGATTACAAGGACTACAATGTTTTGTATATCTTGATGATATAGTAATCTATGCCAATTCGATACAAGATCATCAAAATAAATTACATTCAATACTTGAGAGATTGCGAACGAATCATCTGAAATTACAGCCTGACAAATGTGAATTCATGCGTAGGGAAGTAACTTATCTAGGTCACGTCATTTCCGAAAATGGTGTAAAACCAAATCCAGAAAAAATTGCTATCATCAAAGATTTTCCAATTCCACAAAATGCAAAAGAGATAAAGTCATTTCTTGGATTAGCTGGATACTATAGAAGATTCATTGAAAACTTTTCCAGTTTATCGAAACCCATGACAAAATTACTAAAGCAAGGCATTCCTTTTCTATGGACATTTGAACAACAACAATCATTTGATACTCTACGTGAAAAACTAATGTCAGAACCAATCCTACAGTATCCTGATTTTAGTCGCGAATTCGTCCTTACTACAGATGCTTCTAATTTTGCAATAGGTGCTGTTTTATCACAGGGAAAAATTGGTGAAGATCTTCCAATTGCTTATGCTTCTCGTACTTTAAATAAATCTGAATGTAATTATTCAACCATTGAACGCGAACTTCTAGCGATCATTTGGTCAACAAAACATTTTAGATCTTATTTGTACGGAAGGAAATTTAAGATTGTAACCGATCATAGACCTCTAACATGGTTGTTTTCAGTTAAAGATCCAGGTTCAAAATTAGTCCGTTGGAGATTAAAACTTTCCGAATATGATTATGAAATAGTTTACAAATCTGGTAAAATAAATTCTAACGCGGATTGTCTTTCACGTATTGTTCCTACTGTAAATAACGTATTAGTAAACACAGAAACTTTTAACGACTTTTATAAATTTCAACAAATGTCTGAAACCTGTGAAAATATAAACGTTCATGAAGTAAACAATTCAATCATAGACGTAAAAGGACATATTGCACATTTTATTTCTAATAAAAACAAAATACAAATGGAAAAATATGTCTAAAGAAATAAAACATTATGTCAAAACTTGTATCAAATGTCAAGTTAACAAAAAATCTAGAAAAATATCTAAAGTTCCAATGGAAATTACTACTACATCGTCTCAACCTTTTCAAAGACTAGCAATTGACATAGTAGGACCTTTACCTTTAAGTGAAGAGGGAAATAAATTTATTTTAACGATGCAAGATGATTTAACAAAGTTTTCATTTGCTCACGCTATTCCTAATCATGAAGCAAAAACCGTAGCCAATAAACTTGTAGAAACAATAACGAGCTTCGGCATACCGAAAACTATCCTTACTGATCAAGGTACAGATTTCACATCAAATTTAATGAAAGAAGTTACCAAACTTTTTCAAATTAAGCACTTACTTTCATCAGCCTATCATCCTCAAACAAACGGTGCTTTAGAAAGATCACATTCGACTTTAAAAGATTATTTAAAACACTATATAAATGAAGAACAAACTAATTGGGATGAATATCTAAAGTTTGCTATGTTTTCATATAACACAGCAATACATTCATCTACAAAATTCACTCCCTATGAGTTACTTTTTGGTCATAAACCTATATTACCAAATTCCTTGAAACATGAGCCTGAATTCAAATATACTTATGATAACTATATAGATCTGTTAAAATATCGACTAAATAAAAGTTATCAAATAGCAAAAGAAAACCTAATAACTAATAAAGAAAAATCTAAAAGTAATTACGATTCAAATTCTAAAGACAAACAATTCACTGTCAATGACAGTGTTTTCCTTAAAGATGAATCAACAAAAATAGGGAAAAACAAGAAATTATCATCAGATTGGAAAGGCCCATATAAAATCATATCCATTGACAAACCTAATGCTGTAATTCAAATAAAAAGAAAAAAGGTTACAGTACATTTTAATCGACTAAAACTAGCCAATATTGTTTCAGATGCGGATGCTTCGCCATCACGCTAGGATTTTCAATAAATCCAATTCAAAATTCCAGTGGAATATTCTATGAGCACATTGGACATGCTAAATTTTATTCCAACAACTGGCAAATCCTTTCATATATTAACATCTCGTTCTACGAACATAAATTAAAACTCATTGAAAGAGTTTATCAGCATACTGAAAATATGTGTAAAATTCCAAGTTTAGATTCAGAATTAGTCACATGTCAACAAACAATTAATTTCGTTGCAAGTCAGATAAACATTATAACTGCAAAAGATAGTGCATTGAAACATTTAATTAATCATTCTCCTACTAGAGCAAAACGGGGAATATTTAACGGTCTAGGGACTGCTTGGAAATGGTTAACAGGATCATTAGATGCTAACGACGCCACATATTATGATAAAATATTAGCTGAAACAGATAAAACCGACAAAGAAATTCAAATATTAATGAAAGATCAAATACAAGTTATAAAATCTACTATTTCAAATTTTAATGATTCCATATCTACGTTAAGAATCAATGAATCAGTTTTTAACAAAAATATTCAAAAGTTTAATCAATTTGCAAATTCATTTAGCAATCGTACCAAAAGTCTGGAACGACTTAGTTTAGCGACAAACCATATTGCTTTATTAAGTTATTTAGTAAATGAATTGTCAGAACAATATGACATTCTCATTAATGCTGTATTATTTGCAAAACAAAATGTGATACATCCTTCTGTAATTACACCTATTCAATTAATTTCAAGTTTGCGTACAAAACTAAATTCTTTAACTGAAGGTTTAACATTCCCAATATCATTAGACGAGCAACATGCTTCAAAATTAATCGAAATTAGTAAACTTTCGGTATATTACAATGACAATAAGATTGTGTTTGTTATAAAGATTCCATTAACCTCAAATTCAATCTTCAATTTATACAAATTAATTCCTTTACCTATTCCTCATCCAAACAAAAAAACGTTTGCGTATATTGAACCAGATTTTAAATTTATTGGTCTTACCCAGAACAAAGCTCAGTATGTTCACTTAAACTCTTTAGCAGATTGTTTTCAACTCACACATAATGAATACCTATGTGAAAAACACGAGATACATTCCACATTAGGAAATAATGATTGTGAGATATCTCTAATAACTACATATTTAACGGAAATCCCAAAAACATGTCACACAAAATCTATTTCTGGTACAATCAGAATTTGGCATGAATTGATGACGAAGAACAAATGGATTTATGTATTATCAGAACCTACGATTCTTACTATTCTATGTCCTAATACCACTATGAGTGATAAAAAACTCCAAGGAATCGGAATAGTAGAACTTGATACAAATTGTAAAGCTTATTCTAACGACATTCAACTGATAGCTTCTCATCATATTAGTTCCATATATGAAAATTTAGTACCAAATGTTCCGATACTAGAAGATAACTGCTGCACTGAAAAACAAAATAATTCAACTCTAGAAACGTTCTATTTCCAACCTATTCATTTTTCAAATATTCGCCTCGATGAGTTGAAAGTAACATCACATAAATTAGATGATTTGAACGATCAAATTAACAGTCGTCTAAATCGACAACAGATTATTCAGTATTCAAATTGGTTTTCAATACTAATTTCTGTTATAATTGGTATAATAGGAACTACTATCCTATACAAAATCTTAAACTACATTGGACTTATATATCTACTTAAGAAATTATTCCGATGCAAAGGCAAGCAAGACCATCATGGATGTTTAGTACGCATATATAATCAGTGTCAAAGTTCAAATAATCCTAGTGCTACGATACTCAGGTTAAGTGATATTGAAGAATCAGAAGAATTCGTATCAACACCGACCGCACCACCAATATACCAGGCCGAAAATCGCCGAGTAACCCGATCCATGACGAAAAATACGGAAAAAGAGTCCACTGAACGAACTCGAATTCCGCATACGTTTGACGATCAATGAAGGCGTTACCTTCCAGCATCACCTTCATTCTAAGGGGGAAGTGTTATAAAACTATACAAATACACGTTAAACAATTATATACTTATCATTAAACTATTCTTTGTAATATATAAAACTGTTAAAACTCACGTACACATTTTAGAAAGGTAATTAACTGCATTCTTTTCTTAGAAAATATTATTTTTGTAAAGTGTCACATTCACTTTCTTGTCATTAATTTGTAATTAATATTTATGTATATAAACCATATACTTTAAGCTTAAATTAACAGTTTTTGCAAGTTGTTATAGAGTCAATAAGTAAAGTATTGTAATCAAATCTATAATTAATACATTGTAACTGTTCTACTGAAGATTGTTATACATTATTTGATTTCATCGAATTAAAGTTGTTTAATGTGAAGCCTGTGTATTTTCAATTTATCAGTATCACAACAATACTTATTTCGTTTTAGTATTGCAAACAGCAAATAGACATATGCAGCTATAGTTTTGTGGTTTACTCTTAGCGTAATCTACACTTAGTTTGCAGAGTACGTTATCAAATTGCATGTGATATAAAGTATTTCAATGTCATAAGAACAAATATTCAGAATGAAACTGAAAGAGAAATTTCAAAAGTGACAGATCATAATTTATAACCAACCATCCGATTTAGTATACAAACACAACTCAAAGTATACAACACAACAAATTACAACATCCCTAGCTGACACAATAGAATAACATCTTTTCAACCTTTCCGACCGCTCGTATTCGAGACTTCTTTACGGAGTAATTCCACGATGTTGAGCGCTAAATCATAACTTACTACTAAAAGGATAGCTTGCCTTTGCCAGTATACACATACTTTAAATTTAAGGATAACGCTCGGACAAGAAGATTCTACCGTTTTCAAAAGCACTGAAGAGGAACGGCGGAACAAATATACTTCTTCATCTTTGTCTAGCGCATGAGTTTCTGTGTCGGTCGTAGTCTGCCTCGTGTGGCCTCATCGATCGGCGCCTCTGTGCAGTTTCAGCACACGATTCTGTGCTACTCCTATATTCATTGGTCTTTTGTTTATACGGAGTAATTTGCGTCATCGGTCTCCTTTTTTTCTAGTTACAAAATGGATGGGTGTACGGTAAGGAATTAATCGATACTTCTAAATATACGTAAAGGATCGGCAAGAAATAGATCAGTTTGAATTATTAAGGAACAATAGTATCGTATAGAACTATAGCAAAGCTCTAATAACTAGTGTCAATGTACTACTAGTATAAATGTCAATCACAAGAATACACTATCATAATTTTCTCTTAGCCAACAGTTTCTAATTTTCTCATCTAAAAACCTTATACTATCATCCATGATTCTTTTCTGAGAGATTAAGCGTATAATTCACATTTGTAATATAAAAAGATTTCTTAAATGAATAGAGGTTCCCCAAACAGGGTCATTCACGGAACTGGTTCGTTAGAACTTTTTGATGTTCTTGAAATTCAACATTTCTGAAAACTTGTAATTATAACTGATATCATCTGAACTAATCAGCAAAATTATTTGCACCATTGTAACACTTCCGGTTTACCGGAAGTTGACGTCAACTTTCTTAATTTAAATAGCATGGTATATTTTTTATGAGCTTTTTGTGTCGGGCATACAATTCTGCATCAAAACTTACTAAGACATCCTATGTCAAAAATCAGCCGTTTTTGAGTTATTCAACTTTTTTCAAATATAGGGCCAATTGCAACGTTATGTTCAAAATTCTGTATTTCTGAAGGCATTGCAGCTAAAGATCTCATATTTGGCATGGTATTAGCCAAAATAGCATACATCAAATTTGCGCCCTAAATTTTATCATAATTTATACAGGGTCGTCCAAAATTAACGTTCATTTCAACCAAGTTCACATTGATAAAAGTCTTTTTTTTTTTTAATGGAACACCCTATATATTATTGCATTTAGGAATACACTTAATAATTCTCTAAATAATAAATGTAGCAGTATCTTCCTTGCGATTTGTTTACTTTCCTCATGTCAAATCACGTTTGCGCTAGGCACTTATACAGAGTCATTCATGGAACTGGTTCGTTAGAACATTTTGATGTTCTTGAAATTCAACATTTCTGAAAACTTGTAATTATAACTTATATATATTATATCATCTGAACTCATCAGCAAAATTATTTACGTCATTGTACCACTTCCGGTGTACCGGAAGTTGACGTCAAGTTTCTTAATTTAAATAGCATGGTTTATTTTTTATGAGTTTTTTGTGTCAAAACTTACTAAGACACCCTATGTCAAAAATCAGCCGTTTTTGAGTTATTCATTTTTTTCAGATATAAGGCCAATTGCAACGTTATGTTCAAAATTCTGTATTTCTGAAGGCATTGCAGCTAAAGACCTCATATTTGGCATGGTATTAGCCGAAATAGCATACATCAAATTTACGTCCTAAAATTTATCATAATTTATACAGGGTCGTCCAAAATTAACGTTCATTTCAACCAAGTTCATCGATTGAAGTCACTTTTTTTAAATGGAACAGCCTATATATTATTGCATTTATGAATACACTTAATCATTCTAAATCATTGATTATTAGACATATTGGCTTTGATTTTTTACAGTTTTCGAGTTATTAGCGATTTCCTGATCCGAAAAATACAGCATTTGGAATGGTTTTAAAATCTCAGTTCTTGAATGTCAAAATAATTGATATTGTATTTATAACTATAAATACACATGTTGACCAGTTAAGTCAAAATATCAAATGAAATACATTGGGGAAAAGAAACTATATTTTAGATTTATTTCCATTCATGAAGACTGAAAAGTATAAAAATAGTAGCACATTCGCATTATATTTGACAGATATCACATTTATGCAAAATGACCTAAAAAAGAACAATACAAGAAGCCTAAATAGAATCTTAAACAAAAAAAAAGCTTTGGAAAGGAATAAGTTAAGTGTGTTTTATATGTCATCGTGATCTGATCATATTGAATTTTTCTTTTGCAACGCTATTTAGTTTAATTTTCTTGTTTGAATTTTTTGTAATGATATTGTTTTAGATCACTTTGCAAAATTTGGATATCTCTTAGTCAAATACATGTACTATTCATAATCCTATTACATTCTCCATGAATGGAAAATAAATTCTAAAATGTGCGTTTTTTCAAAATTAAAATATTATTTTCATTTGCTATTTTGCTTGAAAGATATAACCTTGTTTGTATTTATAGTAACAAATAAATATAATTATTTTGACATTCAAAATTAGTTTGATTCTAAAAGTATTACAAAAGCATATTTTTCGGACTTACACCCGAGAAGTACTTATAACTCGGGAACCTTAAAAAATACAAGCTAATATGTTTAATAAGAAAAGATAGAGAATTATTAAGTGTATTCCTAAATGCAATAATATTTAGGGTGTTCCTTTTTTGGATAAAAAAAAATAAAGACTTTTGAATCAATTTGAAAACTTGAATTTGATAATGAACGTTAATTTTGGACGACCCTGTATAAATAATGATAAATTTTAGGGCGCAAATTTGATGTATGCTATTTTGGCTAATACCATGCCAAATATGAGATCTTTAGCTGCAATGCCTTCAGAAATACAGAATTTTGAACATAACGTTGCAATTGGCCCTATATTTGAAAAAAGTTGAATAACTCAAAAACGGCTGATTTTTGACATAGGGTGTCTTAGTAAGTTTTGACACAAAAAACTCAAAAAAATATACCATGCTATTTAAATGAAGAAACTTGACGTCAACTTCCGGTACACCGGAAGTGGTACAATGACGTAAATAATTTTGCTGATGAGTTCAGATGATATAAGTTATAATTACAAGTTTTCAGAAATGTTGAATTTCAAGAACATCAAAATGTTCTAACGAACCAGTTCCATGAATGACCCTGTATAAGTGCCTAGCGCAAACGTGATTTGACATGAGGAAAGTAAACAAATCGCAAGGAAGATACTGCTACATTTTTTTTTTTCAAAACATTAATTACATACAACGTTGCGTAGTATGTCCTACATAGAGCGAATCCCACCTAAGTTGTAATCTACTATTAAACACAAAAAATGCGTATGTTGATTCAAAGAAAGTGATCCATTACCAAATTTAACATAAAGACTATAGTTATTGCTAGAAGTTTTTATTAAATGAATTGAATTAGTTTTATTACTATTAAGGGCTAACTAATTTATTGCTTACGCACCAAATGTTGATATCAAAGATCGTAATCCTCAGAAAACCAGCAATATCGAAAACGGATGGAGATGCTACAAAACACGTAGTGTTATCAGCCTATAATGACGTGACATAGTTGTCAACCTAGACCGACAGGCCGTTTATATAAATTAAAAACATAATGGGGCCGAGTATGCATTCTTGAGGGACACCCTTAGATCTTTTACATAAGCTCGACATATGATTCCTTCTAATTGAATGTGTTTTTGCCACAACTGATATGGTGTGAAATATATTTGATAGATATGATTTAAATAAATTAAAGGCTAGAATGGAATGCCGTAACATTTCAGTTTTTGCAATAACAGGTCATGGTTCAAGACATAGAAGGCTTTGGCCAAATCGAAGAAAACACCAGCGGTTACATATTTATTATCCAAGCTCAAATAAATATGATTCAATACATTATAAATAGCATAGTTGATTTGTGAAAATTGAATCGAAATTGTGGAGTATGTATATAGAATATTATTTTCATCCAAGAAGCTTTTCAATCTCTTATTTATAATCTTAATTCTAAAACTTGCTAAATGCAGCTAGCAGGAATATTGGATTATCTATCTCATTTTGGTTTCCTTTTTTTTTTTGAAGAAGGAACTATTTCACCAATTTTTAATTTATCCGGAAAGTGACCATCACTAACTGGAAGATTTACAGCATCAACTAGGGATTGAGCCAAATAATTACTAACTGTCACATGAAACCAATAAATTGTTATTACAATAATTTCATTTACTTCACTGTTAAGTATAATTTTATTTTTAGTAATGATTGCTCTGAACATACATCATAACATAACACATACCATCATAACTCTCATGCTCGCCTCTTTTTGGAATAAAACTACAATCTCGCAGTTTTCGAAAAAAAAAAACTCACCAATAAACATGGCATGTAAACAAGCTGGTACCGTAATGAACGAATACTTAATTTAAAAATATTAACTCTAGTCACTTTTCGACAAATACCGAAATATCTTGAAAACTGTTAAACTTAGCTAGAGATTGCCAATAATCAATAAAGTGGCTCAAATAAGATGCATTGAATAGTAACAAAGTAATAGGTGTTCTATTTAATTTAATTTAGTAAGTTAGAAATGAGTGAAGTTGTTCATATTGATTCTAAATTTAAACGCCTTGTATAATTGATCAAATACTTCATCAAAGATACATGTCTAGGTAGATTATCTTCGTCCACTATTTAAAATCTTCAATCAGTAATTTTGTAACGGTAGCGATAGCACTATCTAAGCAATGGTGGAACACACGTTTGCAAACTCATCTGACATACCTAACTCAGGATAAAGAAAAAAAGAAGTATCAAAAGATTTCGATTTGCTGTTGAGATGATAAAGACGTTGACTTCGATTTGCTGTTAGTTTTATTATCACCTTGATAATGACAGCACTGCTGTTGAAACGCGTCGGTGTTTTAGTTAAAACTTGTTTGGTGTTTAGTGGGTTAAAGTGTTTAGTGTACCAGTAGTAAAGTTTGAAGTTGCAATCAACAATAAATACTCTAACCAAACCGGAATACAGATGCTGTGATCAAACAAAGATTTTCTTTAGTGTAAGTACTCGAACTGCTTATCAGCGTCTTATTATTTTTTGATCGGCTAATGTTTCAGCTAAATCCATATCAGTGTGCACAGTCTACATTCAATATGCTTCATTTAATTATATTTTATTTCATGCCAGTACCTATCTGTAAACCAAAATATGTATGCACACCAAGGCATAATACTAACAAATACATATTGCATGTATATTGAGGCAGACATCTATTTTCGGCTCGAATAAGTTTTCAAAATCGAACTAAATAAGATCTTACATACTACAGGATAATCAAGATTCAATATCGATCAGTATTCATACTTCAACATAAGCAATTTTTTGACATTCCCTATCACAGCAGTGGAGTAAAAGGCAAAACCGTACTACTTTTCCGCACAGATTCTTTCGAGAGAAAGATAGATATAAAATAGTAATACTTAAAAAGAGATAGCTGTACGACCTCTTCGAAGATGTTTCGATGATATAAAACGACTGTTCTTTTTCCCTGCAGCTAGCCGAAGTTGGAACGATAATAGCGCACGTACGAAGGCTGTCGTCACTGCTACCCTCGTGTTTTGCATTCCGAGTTTCCCTTCCACCTTGAAATTTACGCTCTACTACGTAAAATTTAGATCTTGTACAATATTTAGATATGAAGCAAATAATAGGGCGTTTATAATTGAATATACGGGTACTGCGAAATTGGTTTTTAATTGATGAGGGTAGTAAATACGTTTATTGAGATCAACTTTAGAGATGTTGGAGTAGCCTTCCAACATTTCTAATCAGGTGGACAATATTTCTATATATTTATTATTTAAATTTACTTGCATATGTGTACATAGCTGTTGTTATATTGGACACAGTAAATATGATCAAATAGAATTTTCCGAAGGGTTACCGAATAACTTACGACAATAGGGCTCTTGCAATTTTAAAGAATTATTATCGAATGTTATAAACTTCATTCAATATAACATATTACATGACTACTGTAACAGGCACGCTTCTATTTTTCGATCATAAGTGTACATTTACAAATCCATATTTTAACACCGAAGTATTTATTTTTCTTGGCGTAAGTACATGTATATATAATGCATTTTTCCAACCGCCAATTAATTAAACATACTTTTATTTTAAAAATATTTTTATTTAATTAATTGGCGGTTGGAAAAATGCATTATATATATACAAATCCATAGTTGCTAATTTAATAATTTTCCGGCTAAATCTAGCGATTGTAAAATTATTTTGGAGAGTATTGAAATTTAGCGACAGACGGTAATTTTAGGGACGTAGTCCTGTTTTTAATTGGAATTAAATTAAATCTTTTTTTAAGTTTTGATGAACGATTTATTAAAAACTACAAAAATAATTGATAAAAAGAAATTATACTACCAACTATCAAACTGTTGCTAAGGTACTGACATACTTCTAATTTTGAAAAAATTATAAAAATAAGAAAATAATTTTGTTTTATGAATTTCAAAACGTTTTACCACTGTTGTATGTGGCGAGAATTTCCGGCCATTACCCACTGACAGCGAAGCCTTAATATCAGGCGAATGTCGTGCATTTTCCAAGGATCTCTTTATTCTAGATGACGGAATTATTTTTCTTGACAACATACACGTTAAATTATTTTAAATTAATTCAAAATTAGAGAGCGTATATCGCGAGTAGGGTTCACATAACCATAGGTAGTAATATCAGAATATTACTTTTACCTGGCTAAAATCTTCCATTTTTTTAAACACTTAAATTTATCCAGTCACCAACACTGTACTTAGGTACTGTGTTCTTTTTAAATTCCAGGAAAAGAAAAGCATTCAGTCGAGTGTGACGTTGGAAAAGTTCTTTAACTTCAGCTTAGACGTTCGACATTCAGCTTGATCCTGCAAGCACTTCTTTTGTTCTTTGAAGTTAGTTAATTTTATCTTTGTAAATAAAAAATAGAAGGTAGATGAATAGATTTTGTTCGTAAATTATGGGTGAAATTCATTTCCTGCAGGAATATTGCCTAGGTAGCTTTTACTTAATTTTTTATCAATTTATTTTCATGTTTAAGGCTTACTTTAATACTATGTGTTCATTTTATATATAGAGAGTGAACTGAAACTAAGTACATACATACATATATACTTTTTAAGTCTAACATTTGTATTATTTCAATAAATTCATATGTAATATATACTGTCTTTAATAGTATACCTACATTTGAAAAAGTTAACTTCCAATATTTATGAAAGTCATTTAATGTTAGAATTAATTTGGTTATAATTAAAACAGCTCCGTTCACCTCCGTGGTAGTCCGTGATTTATTTTATGAGCAGTTACAACCTTTTTTGTTTTGCAGCTAGATACTAGGGGAGAAGTTCCAAGATACACTGAGAAAAGTGTTTTCTAAGGCCAAGAAAGTTGACTTTCTTACATCCATTTTCTTCAGATAAGTAAGTTCTTTCTTGGAACAAGAATACTTATTTGACACAAGACGATGATTTTTTTTCGCAACAGTAAATGTTTTTCTTAAAAAATCTCTAAGGTCAAGCAAAAAAATTCTTGATTTTAAATTTTTAGTTATCATGCACCGTATAGTGCATAAGTAGTACCTACATTCAGCTGTGCGATTAAGTGGAGAGTTATTTGGTTCAAGAAAATATATCTTTGGATTTCCAAGAAAGTGAAATATTTCACAGAAAACAATACTTTCTTGCTTATATAGGAGAATGAGAATTACTTAAATTAAATAAGTCTTACTTGCTCTTAGTAAACACTTTTGTGTGTGTAGGACTGACGCACATCATTAGCGAGAATTATTCCTGTAGGGCCTTACTTGCAGACATAATTTTTTATCACCGTAAGCATATTTTTCTGTTGTTCTCCTACTTAATTCCTCCTTAATTTTCAATCGAAAATATCTAGTTTTTAATTTAAATAAATTAATAAATACATATGTTTTTCTTTACATATTCCACTCTAATATTAGTTTTTATCATATGTGCTTTATTTTAAGTTTATAAAGAATCTGCTTAATCAATGCAGTGGCATTAACATTATCCTTATTAGACCCGTGCAGAACTTTTTGCCTTCTACAAATTTTTCTAAAAACAAATTTCAAAATGTAGCTAAAACAACGAATTGTTTCAAGATAATAGACAGTTTTTAGGATATTCCATTAACAATATTTTGTCAAATAAATCTTTACATCCTATTAATCAGTGTACTGATAATTTAACCGACTTTTTAATAATAACAAAGTTGGTGATAGTGCCGGATGAACGTTAAATTATTATCACCATCGCAATACAAGATTCTCATCGCACATTTCCGAAAAATACTCAATACCCAATCTGGGATTATATTCACTATTTATTTATAGAAAATACCTATTACATTTCCGTACGTATTCGCAACGCTAAACATACTTCATTAATCGCACAAGCAAAACAAGCTTACAGCTTGCTGGTATAGCCGAGCAGCGGTAATATGGAATTCACTGCTATCGCATCAGTTCCAATATTTATGCCAAAGCGTTTGGTGCATTGCCAAATAGGACTCTCCGCATTACGATACGATATGTACTCATGATTTTATTTCAGTGTCGCATCGCCTCGTTCTGAATAGCTTGGTCTGTAGGGAGGAATGAGAAGAAAATCTAACTCTTAGCACCGTGTTTACTGTATTGTACGTGCCTGCTTGGAATAAATACATACGAAATAGAGATAATAGCAGTATGATAATGATGCAGCAGGGATAAAGAATGGTTTATTACAGTTGACAAGCTTAAATATGTATAGTTAGTGTTTGCTTATGTCGTGTTAAAAATAGAAAAAAAAAACCTATAATGCGAGAGTGGTTAAAATTGCTTAATTAAAAATTAAGAGAATATTAAAACAGTTCTGGAAACTACCTTAAATATTTATGTTAACGATTCATTTTACTAGATAAAAGTAACACAAATAGTTCATGCAACCTGGATGTTGCTTTTT
Source organism: Holotrichia oblita (assembly GCA_023690525.1). Lineage (NCBI taxonomy): Eukaryota > Metazoa > Arthropoda > Insecta > Coleoptera > Scarabaeidae > Holotrichia > Holotrichia oblita. The sequence goes on along the minus strand of CM043018.1, from coordinate 42,289,731 downwards.
GTGAATATATTTAAATTTTCTCTATACAGCGTATAAAGCGAAGGTATAGAATAAGGTCGCCCCAGCTCAGCTCAACTATTGATCAATAATCTAACAATGCCAACATATTTACTTTATTCAATGTATATTAAATGCCACTGCGCACTCATAGTTGCAATAACACATCAGCATCATAGCGAAACACCTCAACGTCAACCAACATTCTCACCGAGAATATTTAGCTGCTGTCCTGCTGACGCAGTGCTTGCGTCAACAGCCACCTCCTTGCCATTGTTTAAGCTTTGCTTAGATAGAATTACAGTGATGGATTCAGAACCATTAATACATGGTAATTTACAGTTTTTTTATATAGCGTGGGTCATGCTAAATATAGGGAAACTAAAAAGAAAAATACTAGATTATAGATTACAATATCAAACAAGATGAAACAATCACGAAAAAAGAACTTTTTTATTTTAAATAAAACTATAGCATATCACTAGTGCTACAAAATCTGGACTTAGAAGTGAAAGGGTCTAGCCTGATAACCATTGTCGAATAGCCCCTGGAAAAACTTTGGGAAAATAATATTTGTAAGAATGTTGGATAGCCAAAAGAATGCGATATAAGTATGTAGTTTATGACCGTTGATCTTGAACAGATCTTTATGTAATTAAACAAATCCGCGCAGGGACCATTATATTACGGTCTACTTTCTTTTAGGAAACTATTATAGCTATAGAAAATAGAATGTGTTCTGAACAATGTTTGAGAATTGTAAACATTGCAATAAGCACGTGCACATGTTGGCGGTTGGGAAAAATTGTACGAGCACAAGAAGAAGCACAATTAGGTATATATTTATAGTATTTGACTGAAGACTGTGGTGTCGATATATTCTGTATAAAGTCGGAAGCTCAGTGACATCGAGGAGCCTGATTGTATCACAGTGATACTGTAAGTGATGAATAGTATATCGAAGTAAATATTTAGCGAATTGTATCTACATATAGACTAAGATTGACTAATGAAGAAACATTAAACAATGTAAACTTGTTTTTTGCAAACTTGTGTAGCAATGACGGAAATCAAGCAAGGACGAATCTGAAATTCATAGAATCGAATAATAACTCCTTCTTTTTGAGTAACACAACGCCAATTTATATTTACTATAAACGATATAAGAACCACATCTGCTGTTGGACCAGACAAAATTCCTACGAAGGTTCTAAAATATTGTGCAGATATAATAAGTGGACCGATGTCTACTTTATAAATAACTGCTTTCAGAGGGCCGTTTTCGGAACAGCTTAAGCAATGTAATGTAGTACCAATACATAAGAAAGGTGACAGGTCGAAGATCAAACTATTTCCCAATTGCATTAATACCAGTACTTGAAATAGGAGAAAGTAATACTGGAGAGAATGTTGGATTTAATAAATAAATACAATATAATATCTGATGTCAAAATGCGTATATCAGAGGCAGATCAACAGCACGATAGTGTACCTAACGCTGAATTGAGATATTGGAGGCAATAAACGATAAAGACAAACATCAAGTGTTTTCTAGATTTGTCGAATGCTTTCAACAGCGTGGAAAATGGAATATTATTAGAGAAACTTTATCTTATGGGTTTTAGAGGTCCAATACACAATATATTGAAATCTTATCTCAGTAATAGAAGACAGAGGTAGTTTTAGACTCAGATTACGGTACAAAAGTCGTATCAGACTGGACACCTGTAAAAAGAGGAGTCCCCCAGGGATCAATTCTGGGACCAATATTATTTCTATTATATACTAACGACTTGCCAAAAGTACTGCCTCATACAATAGGCATGTTTGCGGATGATATGTCTATTGTACGCAAGAGATTCGAATCATATGATTCAGGAAATAAGTGTGAGTCTTCTGCATCTGGAGGAATGGTATCGTTCTAACAATTTAAAACTTTTGTTATTTAAAATTTTCACTAAGGAAAGAAGAAATAAGATAAATACAACGACACAATATTAACCTCCTCGGAACAAGTTAGTTTCATGCATAGTATCAACTGGAAGGAACATATTGACTATCTTGAAAAAAAGATGCACTCTTTTATTTATGCGCTTCAGTTATCTACTTGTGAATACTGCTCTGGCGGCATACTACGGATACATCTACTCGAGAATAAAATATGGTATTTTGTTTTGGGGAAACTCTATGGATGCACCCAGAATCTTTAAACTGCAAAAAACTTGTATACGTTCAATATTTAAGCTGCAGCGACGAGAATCGTGTGCAAACATCTTTAAAACAAAGAAACTACTTACAGTGCCGAGTATTTACATTTTTGAGTGCTTGTGCTTTGTTCGTAAACATTACAATGAACTGTTCAGACAGTATGAGATGGATCATGAGTATGTTCAAAATCTATAATCACTTACTGACTAAATACAAGGACTCACAATTAAGAACTTTTAGGTTATTAATTCGAGAACACTTGGTCACAAACGCATTTTATAATATACAAGATTATTTTTTGTTTAGTAACTTTTAAATGTAGGTCATATGTATATCTATTAAGTTATTCTTTGAGATCAATTTTATTTAAATAGGTATTTCCAATATATATATATATATATATATTTTTTTTTTGACATGTTCAATACCCTATGGTTTTTTTGAATAAATACTATTATTATTATTATTATTATAAGTATGTCTACTATCTTCATTTATGTACAAAATGATTATTATGTATTATTTAAATAACATATAATATACCAGTAGTAATAGTACCGTTTGTAATATTTAATTTTCTCTTTCCAAAACGCGATTATTTTTCTGGTTGAATTATTTTATGATGTTACAGGCACTATCAGCAGTGTCCGCGATTTTCTTGTATGTGGCATTTTTACAGAAGGTACTTTGTGTCCTTTTTCCCAGTATTTATGCATAGAAATATCAAAGTAAAATATGTATATAATATATTACCTAATAATCTCTAACTGCAAGTTTCATTTTTCTATGTCTAATAGTTTCGAAAAAGAAGCTGTCCATAATGCCCCCACTCGTAATTGTTTGATTATTTCAAGAACTCGCCAAGGTTCACGGCCATAAACTACACATATTGTATTCTCTTGGCTAATCAACACCACTAAAATCAAAATTGTTTCCGAAATTTCGTTGAGGGGTCATTCGACAATAGTTATCACACAAGAGCCCCTTTGACCAAGTACATATTCCGAACGCATTCCCGGTTACTTGTGGAGGTCTACATAGACGGTAATTAAAAATAAGTTTGAATGGCTTGTGGTTCTTACGTGCCTGGATGCAGTCTCAGCGGACAAGCTTTTAAACGGTACGATTCGTCTCTAGCCAAAACGAAAGGCGCTTTGCTGACTTGGCAATGCTTTATTTTTGGGGCTATTACATTTTGTTTGAGATAAAGCTTTCCTAATTTTGAGTTGAAAGAGAATAAGTTTAATTTTAAACTATACTTAGAGGCTTTCTAAATCTAGTTAGTTTCATGCATAAAATGTCAAACAAATTTGGATAAGATGATCATAAATTTTTTAAAAGATTTCAGTTACACATAGTACCAGTGTTTCATCTCTTAACAGTAATAGAAGAACAATCTAATAATATAAGTAAAAATGTAAGTAAAAATGTATATTATAACTAGTTTAGTATAAATGACATTGCTTTTAATTATATCCTTGTAGAAATAACATGATCATTCTATGCAAGTACATCAGGTCATTTGCATTTTATTGCAGATTTTTATGGGCATAGATACATCAATAGTGTCCAGAATTACTGCTAAAATATTGGCAGCTATTGCTGAATTATTTGAACAGATACGTAAAATGTGCTGATGTCTGAATCGCCAGCTGCATATCTAATTTCTTAACTTTTTATTATTACTAAACATTATTTTCAGGAGGTAATGATCTACAAGTTTATAAAAATAAAGAAGTCTATTTTATGCAAGTGATTCGTAATGCAGGCGCGAAATTTAAATGTAATGTTAAAACACGGTGGCCTGACTCAAGCCATGATGCAACAATTTTGGTAAATAGTGGCTCCTCTTCACATAATATTTCTTCTACCTTTATGTTTTCAATACTTATTTTATATTTTTCTGTTATAGTAAGCAATAAGAGTTTACAGTGACATTTTTTGTTTTCATACTCGTTAGGTAGCAGCACTTATATTTGCACAAACATGATACAATAGTCGTTATTTTTTGCTTCATAATTTACAATCCTGATTAGTTGATAGACAATAGACAAGAAACCTTTTTGAAAAGGACCTCACCTATTTGTTATTATCCATCAAATCAAATAATAATAATAATAACCGACATCAACATCACATCGCGACAACAAAAAAACAAATTATTCCTGTTTATAATAACTTATAGAAAGGCCTTACACAACCTGACTTCTAAAAATTCCATTTTAATTACTACTAATTGTCTAACAAAACATTTCATTATGTCATATCGAGAGGAGCACAAACTATGTCGTTAGCATAGGTAGTCAGTTAATTTGGATGCATGTAATCAGTGAAAGACGCTAAATTAGGCTACTTAAGCCGTTTAGTTTCACTCCAGAAGCATTGACAGCCTGGCACAAGAAGGAAATAAAACATAGAAATTTAGCAATTGAAGACAAGAGGAAAGTTCACTCAGATGCGCTAGGCTTCTCGTCGTCAGCGATCCATTAGCGCAGTTCGCACGATGACAACTGACTTAATGATACTAGATCCACCTTGCCAAACGAGTTGCATTCTATCTCGGAGCTTAAATATAAACAGCTGTTCCCTTGTTGCAACTCGGCACAATTAAATTCCGATTATGTTTTCGTGGGTTTTTGGCACCGATCGAGCTCATGATGTTCTGGAGATTATTGTCTGTGTAGTAGTGATTCAATGCAAGAAGACATAATCGAAACAATAATACAGAAGTTATAATTCATAAAAATATTAAACCGATATTTACCTAACATTTTTCCTTATTAAATAATAAATACAGAATTATGGGCACTTAAGTGTTGACAGTGAACTTAGGGGATATGCAGATAGAGGCAATTGAATGATTAGTATAAGTAACGAATGAAAGATAGTAAACGCTTACCTACTGCGCTGTTTCTAAAATTCAAACAAAAAGGAAGACATTCTGTAACATTTATAAATGTCAAATAAAAACGCGTACCTATGACGTATGAACTTGTTGTTACACACACCTACACATACATAGGTAGATATATCTAGCTAATACGTAGAGATTCCACTAAGATTCTACATTAAAAAAATATTCAGAAAACTGCATTATTTGTTGAAAGATATATGAAATAATGCTAAAATCGTTTGTTACACAACGTGAAGTAAGTTTGAAATCGACCAAATTAATATTTGTGATAAAAAATCAATCAATCGTTATACAAGTTGAGGTACATTTCCCGGTAAACAATTCTACGTCGAATTGGTATTTTATGCAGTTGCCGAGTATTGTTAACATATCCAATTGTGACTACTGGACAGACTCTTGTAAAAGAGTTCGATTAAATTAGAGGTTCTAGAGGATGTACAGTGGAGTGCAAAGGTATCCGGACACGTATAGATAGAGAAATACCCTGCGCTCAATACTTTATTCCAAAGAGCCGCAGGGCACCTTACCACCCGCTGAGTGTAACCGTTCGCTCTTACAATAACATTGCAATATACAAATGCGTATAATACGTATATACATATATATATGTATATAGATATAGCATAAATTAAAATATGGGAATTTAAGCTTCTGTAGCGTCAAGTAGATGATATTATTATTCCTTATAGTAGCATTACATAAGTATAGAAATGAATGTCGCGACTATTATTTGACTTGTTAGTTTTAACGAAAATTAGTCAATATCTAAAATATACATATTATTACTCCTTTAGTTAATAATAAATCACTCAGCTTACTGTAATAGAAGTTATAATGGAAACTAAATTTTTAAGGCTTCATAAAGGTAGTAATATAGAGATAATTCAATTCTGTTTAATAATAATGTATTTATATTTATTTATATTTTTTAACATGTAGATAGTGTTCTTATTTATGGTTCTATATATGATTTAGTTATATGAGATTTAGGTTAGTTGTAAGGTAAAATAGAAAACAACTTACTAAAAGTGTTTTGACAGATTAACACCTATTAACTCAATTACATATTGAGAATGAAAATATTTCATTTGTATTATAATTAGTATAAATAGTAGATAAATATAGTTTAAAATGATAAAAGCGATTTGGAGCTTTCGCCGATCGCTTACTGAAAATATAAAACCCTCATATCAGCACAAAATTCGAAACAAAATTTCTCAAAAACTAGCCAGTTCCACATAATGAGGATGTTGCAGTAATTAAAATTACATCTTAAACATAAACAAACGCGTATTGGCGAATTACGTGTAAAACCAAATGTACCCGTATAGCAATATAATGTTAGTAATACCGTACCTAGTTTTAAAAACATTTTTCATCTGAAGATGATTCACTTAATAACAGCGCAGGTAACAACAGGTAACTTATTTAATTGGAAAGTATTTAAATTTCATTTAAATACTTCTTAGTATTACTAAAACCGAAACACATATACATATTATATGAAGTAAAACGTAAGAAGAGATTAAACATGTATGTCATGAGTATTTGTCAAGTTTATAGGTGTTTATGATTGAATCATCCACAAACACAACTTTATTAATTTATATCTGTTATTCTAAAATTGTGTAGTATTCTGTTGAACATTAATTATTTATTTTATACACAAACATTCTTATTGTTGTTTTGAATGTATTTTACTATAAAAATTAATATAAGTACATTTTTTATGAAGTTTTGCTTATCTCTTATTAATTACAACTTAAATTTATTTTACTGCACATCTTCTACATTACAACTTTATTGTCATCTTCTCTTTGAAAGGTAAATGACAAATAATATCAAAATTTAAAGACATGCCTGTTAAAAATATTTATAACCAAATTAATCATTGATATATTGAGCCATGAATGAACACTAACTTAATGTTAAAAAATTGTTAATATAAATAAAGTAATTTTTACTAAACAGAATTAAACAATTAAACAATTTACTTTCTATTATGACCTCTATTGTATTATAACTTCACCAAATATTTTACGAGTTTGCAACATAAATACTCAGGTACACTAAAGTCTAGGTAAAAAAAATGATAATGTATTCTTTCGCGAACGCTTCATTACTGCTTCTTATAACAAAAGGCACCTGATAGCTTTTCACCTGGTGAAGATACATATATTACTATTTTGTATCGGAGGACAACAATTTATAACAAAAGGCACCTGATAGCTTTTCACCTAGTGAAAATACATATATTCCTATTTTGTATCGGAGGACAACAATCTTTTTTTTGGTACCTATGTATATTTGCAAAAATGCTATTCCTGTTAATAGTAGGTTGAATGCTTACAATTCAATAAAGGAGTCATATATTTATTAATTTTTAGTAAAACGGACAACTCGGAAAATATCCGTGATATAGAACAACCGTCCTAAATTCTAATTTTTAATTTATATAATATGTCTACGTATATATGCGTTTATATAATACAATGTTATTATACGAGTGACAAACTACGGTCCCACCCAGCAGGTACTAAGCTGCCGTGCGGCTCTTTGGAATAAAGTATTGAGCGCAGAGTATTTCTCTATCTATACGTGTCCGGATACCTTTGCACCTCACTGTACCATGGGCGACAAGAATTGCAATGTGTGCAATGCACGACCAGCACATTTCAGTTTGGTTGCTCGCGATTTTTAACAACATACGGAGATTGCTGGATTAGTCAAGGTGGGCCAAACGCATAGCCTGCTCGATTCGCAGACTTAAACCTTCTGGATTTTTTCTTCTGGGGATCTTTGAAGTCATTAGTTTACGCTACTCCAGTGGGGAATGAATCTGAACGATTTGCGAAATCGAATAGTTGCTAGGTGTAACTTACTTAGAAACGACCCTGCTGTATTTCAAAGAGTTCGATAGTCAATGACGAGAAGATTGAATGCTTGTATCCTGTCTGGAAAAAGTCATTTTGAACATTTATTTTAGATTGAGCAACTTTACATGTAGGTACTTTGCGATAATAAAATGTTGTTACTGTCGCAAATTTTGTTCTTCCTGTATCTTCGAAACAAACGGGTTTTTCAAAAATCATCGTAGGACAAAATATTCATAGAATAGATCAAGGAATAACCCCTTGCATTTTTGCCGTATGTTTACGTAACCCCCTGTATATGGGCATATTTTATCTTCTTCTTTTGCCCACATCACTATAAAGCAATCAAAGTATATTACTTTGAAACATTTCTATGCATTTTGTCAGAACTTCTTCGACATACTTCTTTTTTGCGACTTCCTACGCTTTATTGCTTCTTTGCTTTGTTACAATATTACTCGCTGTAAACAATAATAAATTGTTAATTATGTCCCAACAACGAATGGTAATTCAATCGAAGTACCGATGTAACGAGATATGCAGTAAGACTAGATAGATACACTGCTCTGTGTCTGGTCAATCTTGCACACATTTTTCATAATGGAAAACTATTTTTAAAATGGTGTAAAACTAGACAATAGAGAATGATCATACCCTTTGCCATTTTTCTATTGGTAGTTGAACGGTGAAAAAAAACGATCAGCATCCGCCATAACGAAATGTAGCATTAAATAAACTTTAAAACTCACAACAAGTGTTTCATCAAGTTTGCAATAGTCTTCGACAAGTTTTATACAGTCCACAACAATACCCTTTGCAACTATGTATAGAAGAATTGGAGGAAGAAGTTTTATAGTAACGTCTGAGCTTGAGTAGCAAATAAGACAATCACGTTTCTACATACGTTTCGTTCTGTGCAGTTCTATGCATATCAAACTTCACTCTGCTGAAAATGCCATTTAAATGAAAGTGTCACAACACTGAAGCTAATTTTCAACACTCTGGTCCCACGAATCGCTTATTTAGCATTTCTTGTAAAAGTTTCTTTCTGAAAAGTTCGCAGCTTGGAGCTTTACTATGTTTACGTCTCCTAAAATTGTAGTTTAATATCGGAATCAGTTTTTCTGTGGGCAAATTGATTTGGAGAGGAGAATCTAAAAATTGTTTTATATTAACAGAATTTTATAATATATATATAACGTATATAATCTAATAATACCTATGTAAGATATTTTCGACATAGTTCTCGGCACTTTTTTACGATACACATTATTAATAGCCTTTTTATGTCCTCAATAGCTTTACACAATGAGTAAATAGTTTCTCTATTCTGAAGCAACTAATAATGCTAACATTATAAGAATACAACTGCATACTGCTATTTTCTAGTTTTCCAGTATGTGCTGCACTTTATTTGTTAGCACAGTCACATATAACTAAAAAATAGTTACCTACATATCTTGTTTCAGTTCTAGACAAATTAGATTGAAATAAACTGTGAACACAAGACAAATTCAATGTTATATTAGTCAATGATTAAACCGATGAAAAAACCAGTAAGCATCTAATCAGTTTAACCACTAGAGAAACAATTCTTTGTTTCACTTTTTCATTACCTTTCAGAACTACTTCCTGCAGAGTATAGTATCGATTGTAAGCGTTCTCCTAATGTTAGAACTGTGTTTAGTTTGATGAAAAGGATTCTTGAAAAGCGTCTACTTCTACACATACGCGTACAGAATCACGAAATTCTTTCCCTAACAAGAACACTCCATTAAGCGGAAAGTGTTAACTAACTTCCCATACAACTTTTATTTTTCTGCAAAGGGTATAGATATCCCAGAACGTATTCGTATCGAAAACATCCTAGCCGCTATTATCCAGAATTGAATTCGCTTTGTGTAGATAGAAATGCTGTTGTTTTTCAAATAACATTTAATTAAGCAAATGATCGTTACTAAATACGTAGGCAATTGGCTTTTTGTTGAACCCGGAACTAAAAACTATGTTCCACCCGGAACAAATTTCCTACGTTTCCGGCCTGTCCATAAATTTCTTCCGGGTTCGTGACCGCATGTCGCGTTCCACTATGCTTGAATAAAACTCACAATAAATTCCAATATGTCTCCTCTCTGGAGGTGGGCCACTTCTCTCGAAATAAGTAGGCGCTCAAGCGTTAGGGATCGTTGGATGAGAAACGGGCCGACAAAGACAGACGGAGAAATGTTTTTTGGTTTCATCTTCCATTTTATTGCATATTATGAATGGCGGTTTTAGTGAAGTAAATGTGGCCAAAGAACAAAAGGGTCTTTTGTTTAATGTTGCATAGAATAGATGTTGCACATTACACATATAATGAAACAAGTTCATGTATATTTTTAAATGATAAAGATACTCAATTACATAATAACTGATGAAATGTATTTGTTGCTAGTTTAAGATTCAATGTGATATTTCAGAATACATTACAGAATTTTCATTAAAATTAGTAAACTTTGAATTTTTCTGAAACTCTTTAAGTAAAGGATAAAGAAAATCATAACTAATCTCAGATTTATGTGTGCTCTAAAAATAAATATCTAGATTTACAAACAGTTTCAAATTCGCGGGGCACTAAGAGGATTTCACTTATTATAAAAGATATAGCAGTTTTAAATTTGGTAAAGTTGTTAAATTTTGAGCTGAATAATAATGTAACCAAAAATCTTGGATAGGTTCAACGCCCACTTCGTTATACCGAAAAAGAAGAATTTCTTGCTTTTAATTTATACTTACATATATAGTTTTGAAAATGTTAAAAAAATAAAAAAGCACTCTACTGAAAAATTTGTAATTTTACATTTTTCTCCATTTTTAAGATGATAATTTCTTGATTCGCAAATTTTATTAGTATTAAAGTTCAAAAATAGCAACAATTTAACGAACAATATTTAAATAGGATCTTTTTCAACTAGATCACCTTGAAAACTCTATTCATATGAAAAGATGCATTGTCGTGGCCTACATTGATAAAAATTTTATAACTTTCATCTTCAAATATAGTTTTTTTCTAATTTCTTGAGTTAGATGTTCAGTAAATTCTTATTTGTTACTTCAACTTTTCAAAAACGTTGAACCATCTTCAAATTCATTTTTCTCATTACGTATGTTTATTGTTAAAATCAGAAAAACACAAGTTATAATAATGGATAATAAAAGAAATAGCTTTTTATTAAAAAAAAAAGAATTTTAAGAAGGTTCCGCGTTTCCGGAACGTTGCAATAACAAATAAATATTTCCAGTACATTTAGCTCAAGAAGTTACCTTTACAAAGTGCTTTTTATTTGTCAAAATTTTCAAAACTATGCAAAAAGAATTAAAAAATTCTTAGTTTTCCGATATTACTGATTAAGGCTAAAACCGAGATTTCTTTTTAGATTATTACTCAGGCCAAAATTTTGAAACTTTGCCAAATGTTAATCTATAGTGTATATTATCTTTTAATTCCTGATTAATTTCCACTTAGAGGTCAATAAAACAATAAATAATTAAATACCAATTTATTCCATTTTTTATGTGTAACAGTGTATTGATGGTTATAAATTCGTTTCTTTAAATAGTTTTCCAATATAACATTTATTACAATCTTTACAAAATTTATGACATTACTTTGATTACCAATGGGTGTTTTTAAATTTGTGAATAAATGTCTATTGTTGGTAGGTATGAAAGTTATGTGAATCTGATTTTTTAATTCGTGTTTTATAAATTGTTTATATATGGTATAGTGTGGTATATGTTATTAATTTTGTACCTGTGTTATAATACTTTTTGTGATTTAAAACTCTTTAGGATAACTATTTTTTCTAGTATTGTTTTTACTTTTCTTAAATTTTCTTTTCTAAAATCAGGGTGAGCCAATTTAATAGCCTGATCTACTAAACTGTTAATTACGCTTTTTTTTTAAATTTACCGAAGCATTAGAAAAATAGTTTAATAAATCGATATTTAATTATTTATTGTTTTATTGACCTTTAAGTGGAAATAAATCAGGAATTAAAAGATAAGTACATAAAGGTAAAAAAAATGTTAATCTATAGTGTATGTTTTATAATAAACGAGATTCCCTTAGGGCCCAATAAAATTACACGGCTTTTACATGTATTACAGAAACATAAACTAACTAAGAAGAACTAACAATAAACTAAAAAATGCAAGCATTTTTATTGATTATAAAAATTTGTACCTCTAAGGAAATCAGTTTGTCGTCAGTTCACCTTTATTTTGAATCAGTGAATTGCTCTGCTTTTTTCTTAAGTATCGTGGCGCCGTAAAGGGAAACACTTTTTTTCCATCCACACAAATACACAAAATATGGAATTTGGTAGAAACCCTCCGTAAAAGGAGGCTCCGCTTCGGATTTGATATTTTACTGCTACTACGCTACAAAAGATATGCCATATCTTCTATTGCAGTATATACTAAGGCTGGGCGATATCGACATTTTCGGTACGGGGTATCGATACCAACCGAACTATCGATACTTACAGATGTATCAATTTCATGCACGGTATCGATTCCGAGTACTGGAATCGGTTAAGTATCGATACTTTGATTTCAATTATATCAATTACTGACATATTAATTATCACTCGCAACACAAAAACGTTGGCAAAAATTTGAGAAACGCAAAAAAAACAGTCTTACTAGGACAGCTATAACACAAACGCATAATAGAACTAAAATACCGTGGCCAGCTGTCAACAATATAACACATAGCACGAAAAAAAACATGAAAATATTGTCAACATGTTGAAATAAGTTAAAAAAATTAATGGCAAACACTTTTAATCATTTTTCACTTCAAAAATTAATTTAAGCTTCATATTACAAGTTAAGTTCTTCACTGGATCTCTTGGTGCAGAAGTAGAATACTAAACACTTTAACTCACTAAACACCAAACAAGTTTTAACTAAAACGCCAACGCGTTTCAACAGCAATGCTGTCATTATCAAGGCGATAATAAAACTTTATTTAGCTTTATTTTACTTTATTTGCTGTTGAAACGCGTCGGTGTTTTAGTTAAAACTTGTTTGGTGTTTAGTGGCTTAAAGTGTTTAGTGTTATATTACAAGTTATAGAAATTTAGAAGTATATTATAACTTGCTAGTTTCCTTACCTTGTATATTGTATACAGGGTAAATACTACTTTATGTTATTACTACTACTACTACTATTACTCAGCGAGCCATTACGCTTCATATCATACATTAATAAATACATACTTTTGTATGAGTTTTAATTTTTCTCCAACACGAAAGGACGCACGAAAAAAACCGAAGAGTAGAAAACGTGATGTGTATATGCAATCGCTTCAAGATTTTTGCGATACCTACGTTATATCGGTATTGATACCTAAGTATTGATTCCTAGGTATGGATACTTCGCCCAACCCCTCTACTACTTCAACAATTTTAAGGGAGACCGTCGCTGTTCACCGCAAGTGCTACCTTTAGTGCATGAAGACAAATACAGCTAAAATATTGGGAAAATCTAGTGCTACACTGGAAAATTAAATTAATAATTCAATTTGAGGTGTTAAAATGTTTAAACAACGTTCTACTTCACTTTGCACAAAATGAAGTGAATAGTGCGAGCACAATCTTTTCGTAATGGAGTGTTGCCGTATATGGACATGAGCTTTTTCGGAAGGTCAGTTTTCGTACAGGAATTGCTCCCTTATTTGTTATTACTAGAAATCTATTTTCAAAATCGTTAACATATTGTTGTAGATGAAATAATGGTTAAATTATCGTCATCGCTAACGAGCTTTCAAACACATGTTGCTATATGTCTGTATCTAAAGTTCCATAAAGAAGTAATGTTAAATGTCTATTCTATTGTTTATACATTATTTTTAAATGATATTTGTGACCAATTGGATAGCCGCGAGTTGTCTATTGCACACGATTTATTTATTTATTTATAGTTATTTATAACATTGACCTTGTATATCAGCATTATAAGAACCTCGTTAATACACTGGAAACTACATATATGTAGCTACACTACCTCTATTATCGCCTAAGACACCTCTCTGATGAGTATGCTATCATATCTACCTCATCGCTTTAATCATGGAATTGCAAAGACATTAAGTAGATTTTTATCTAATCAGTTTAATCATTGTCTTGATACCCTCAATTTTTCGTAATCGAATTAACGTGTTAGTATCCCATATATTTATATTTGTCAACGAATGTGAGGATCAAGTCGCTATTACATAGGATCGGCTTATATTTCAACGTAACAGGTGATCTTGATAGATATAAATATCAAAAAATATGTAGGATTTTAGGTCAGGTATACTTTTTATAAATGTTTATAACTAAGAAACTTTATTGTTAAATTAGGTATGTAGATTTTCAAAGCAAAAATGATGTACATTTGCAACAGTTCTTACTCATATAAAGTATGTAACATGCAATTGAGTAATATAGCAGTTAGAAGCTTTATATAAGTAATTCACGAATTAAACGTCGTATGCATGTCTAAACGGATTCATTCAAGAAACTATTTTGACGTATATTAACTTAAATTTGCTCACAAATAAGATCGCATCATACAGGCAGTTCTCTCTTTACCTTCTCTCTGACCAAAATAACTTCACCGTTCCGCAGTCGTTTCTGTCTTTCATTCCTTTCCACTTTCTTTGTTCTGCTATTATTTCGCAGCTGCTGGTAGACAGCTGGTAACCGACCGGGCGTCGGCTGTGATGCCGCTTTATCGAAATTCAGAGCTCTATACTTTGACAATACGTCTACTTTACTGACGTAAGAAAAACGAATCCGAGCATCCTAGCATCTATATCAGGAAGAATACAAAACAGACCTGAATGAGTGAAAGATACTTATCGAACAATAGTTATTAGCCATGTTCCTCGACATAGGACACAAACAAGGACAGAATCTCTCAAAAGAGAACCCTTAGAAATGTTGTTTTGAGTCGTTGCGGTTTCTTAGGTGAATGAATGTTGCTTCTTTTCTATTATTTTGTTTTTTCAGTAAAAAAATCTTTATATCCATCTAAATTATATTCTATTGTTTTGCTGGAGTTGCGCCCTCTATATTTTCCTGGTTTCAACCCTTCCAACTCACACTTGCATATGAATATAAGTGGGGTGCCGCCTGTGCACGTAACATTCTGGGACACTACGTTGGTTGCTTGTTGTCATTATTACTGGTTCTCACCTGTCCCATTGTGTCCGCTCACCTGCCCCCTAGGCTTGTTTTTTCATTAGCGCAACAGTTCTCCGAACGCACAGCTTTGCAGGCTCATTTCATCAAATTAATCTGTGATAACATTTGATGATTTTTTTATACTAATTGTATGAAGCCCAATGAAATACATGGTGTGAAGTAAGTACCTAATATAAACTACTGCATTTTATTTTTTTTATTAATAAAAATGTTTGCCATATTTTTAAATAATTTTTCGTTTCCGTCAATCCTGCCTATTAAAATTAAAGCTTTTGCTGAATAATACGTTAATACTTCGTTATTTACATCTTCAGATGAACTACAAACGTCGGTTTTATCAAGCTATCATATCAATGATAAATAGAAAATGATATAATATAAGTTTGTAAAGGAGACGACATAACAATCGAAATAGTAAAATATGTGGATGTGAAGAGAAAGGAGTGTGGATAATCAGCAGTGAGGTATGCAATAGCCAAACGATATTTAAAACAAACAAAGGAAGCAAAATATGAGACTTATCGGGCAACTTTTCTGACAAAAAAACGCTTTTAAAACAGCAGAATACCTACCTGAAAAGTTTGTGTGTCTATATTTTGAACAATGATATTTAATCAAGACAAGCTATGTTTAGGCCATATATGTAGGCAACCCAATAACAACACATATTAAAACAGATCCAGTAACAGCTTTATTAACCTCTATTAGTATCTTGCCTGTTTTGTCCAAGCTATTCAAAAAGACAATGAAAAAACAGTTACGTTGAAGTGCATATTTCAAAGTATAGCATACTTTCTAGTGTTCAGTCCAAATTCAGATTGAGATTTAGTTGTAAAATTGCACTGTGTAATATTACTGATGATATTACGGCAGCTGATTCTGACAAGATTATTGCGTCAGTTTGGATAAATTTTTCCAAAGCATTTGACAGATTTAATCGTATTGTTCCATTCACGAATCTTCCAATGCTGTAATTTTTTTCTATATTTAAACGACAAAAGTCATTTAGTTTTCATGATTTATCGATACTAAGACCATAAAATCTGGACAGACACAAGGCGCCATACTGGTTCCACTTCAGTTTTCAATTTATACCTACATAGTTGGTACACATTTAGTTTTTCTTCCTGTATATTGATATTCATTTCATCTGTAGGGATATTGCACTCAGATCTATAAATCATTTTGAACAGTATTGTCTTGATATTGATTAGCGAGAAAAAAAGCAAATACAGAGTGATTTTATATGTTTGACGACAGTTTAAACTTCCCGCTGTGGATTATAGGGGATTTGATATGTTGAGGGTGGCCATTGTTAGTATCTGTCAACGACCTGTACGACTCGTTCTTTTGTTGTTCCATATTATTTATATTCGTTGTATTTATTATTATTTGCTTCGTTTTTATTTGTAATCTGTTCTTTTTAGAGCTACTATTTATCTATATTATTGTCCAGGTACGTTTTTAAATATTTCTATTAAATTAACAGAACTTTATTTTTGTTGCTTTTGAGATGCCGTCTACGGCCGAGCAAGACGCTTTTATTTTGAAGGCGTATTACCGCAGTGGTACTCACCATGAAGACGGATCATGGAGTTATTCGTTGCAATCATGCATGCAACAATTTTATGAAAATTATCCTGATGTTCTCGTACCATACAAAGTGTTTTCGAAGCACCGAGATAGAATTATTGAACGATTCGAAGGCAAACACTGCATTTGTAAGGGAAAATCGACGACCAACAGTTTTAACAGAAGAGACTGTTGACGACATTAGGCAACGGATAGAAGCAAGTCCCAATAAATCAATTCGCAAATTAGCAGCTCAAACTGGTAAGATGCATTTTCTACTTCTAAGATCTAGTATTTTTCATTTTTATAATTTTAGGTTTATCATTCACTACCGCAAGAAAAGCATTGGTGAAAAATCTACACATGCACCCATATAGAGTAATAGTAACACCGCAATTAATGCCTATCGATATTCCACGTAGAATTAAATATTGTCAATGGTTTAATGAAAATCTTCATAATGATGAGGCTTGGTTTCATTTATCCGGTTATATTAACAGCCAAAATTACAGGACATGGGCTACAGAAAACTGTCATAGTTTTGTTGAGACTCCTTTACATCCACAAAAAATTGTGTGAGTCTGGGTAGCAATGTCAAGACGCCTAATTGGCCCTATTTTTTTCACGAAAACATCAATGATCGATCAACAGATCGATATAGCACTCAAATCTTGGAAGTATTTATAAACCAGTTACACGATGATGAATTAGAGCGGGACTATTTTCAACAAGATGGAGCACCACCTCATATTGCTTATGATACACTGAGATATCTCGAAGAATATTTTGGTGACAGACTTATTAGTAGAGATCGTTGGCCATCGCGGTCGCCTGACCTAACCCCTTTAGATTTTTAATTATTTGGGTAAAAAAAAAATTATGAAAATCAACTTCACAACATGGAAGAACTACAAGCAGCCATAGAGCAGGACATTCATAATATCGATCAAAACCAATTACAACGACTATTTGACGGTATTAAGAGACGAATAACTTTATGTTTGGAATCTAATGGTAGTCATTTCGAACATGTGTTATAACGAACACTGTCTAAGTGTTTTATTGAAATATAATTTACTAAAAAAATTGTTTTCCTTTAAATACATTGTGCTCAATTTTAGACATTTATATTAATTAAAAGTCTATTTAAAATTGCCTTAATTTTCTACAAAGAAAATCAATACGAAATTGATTTTTTGAAGATCTATTCTCAATATTTTATCACCCATACAAAATTTATTTGATACGCTACTGGTAAGTAATTCAAAGTCAAATCGCTAACTTGGCAAAAATGTAGTAAGGCGCGAAATGTAACCTGTCGTCAAACATTTAAAATCACTCTGTAATGTTTTGTGGTTTTAAATATGAGAATTAGACTATGAAAACCTTTGATTTTCATATGAACAACGTACGAATGTCATGATAAGATGAAAAAATCGGGTAAGTCTGTGCATTAAAAAAGCTTATTTCAACTTGGAACTGTTAAATAATCCATCAAGAACACTTTGTATGACAGTTTAGTTCTCTCACACCCGAACTTTGTGATGTAGTTTATAATACATATTTAGACCAAATTGATGTGTATACAGTTCACGTTTTACAAAACTTACGTCTTACGATTTATATTTAGTATTAGAAGATTATACAGTTTGACATAAACTTATTAAAACAGAATGGTTAAATATGTCAAGATTAAAAATTATTGAAAATTACACTTTCTTGCTTTTCGTATAAATATTAAATTGTGGTAGTTGTATTTACTAAAGAAAATTAAAATTCGAACCGATGTGCACATTAATATTCCCAGAAAGTATCTTATTGATGCCGCTGGTGATTCTACTCAGCTCTAAAGTGATGCTTTAAGTATAGGTACCAATATATTGAACAACCTTAGACAAAATTATTATCCTTTCTTGCATGTAAGCGAGCTGGCACCGCGATCTTGATTTCCAAGCAGCGAATGAAGTTGTCTCAGACACTCTTCCTTTGTGTCTTTCCACAGTGTTCGTTCTACCTATGATACAGTAGAACCCCGTGCAATCTGTTGTCACAGTTAGGATTAGAATATTCTCCTCTCTCTTTTTAAGTTGTTTTTTTTGCATATTTTTATGAACATAGTATCATCAATATTAACAGGATTTCAACTGATGTCCTCGTGAATACCGCAATGAAATAAAATAAAATACATATACAAAAATATATAAAAAGAAAAATACACGAACGATCACAACAAACTGAACGGGTCGATAGCCGCAGTAAACGAGTCAATATGCGCAGTGATTATGCAGCCGACTATCGTTGTGGAGGAATGATTACAATTCTCCAGAAAAACAATGAAATTTTCTCAGAGAATTCAATTCCGATCGACCTTCTAATCGCTTTTGGGAGTAGTGATTAACAGTGCAACATTATAAAGACGGTATAATGCAATCACAGTCCATTTGAGTACCATTATACACACACAAAAACTACACAGCGAGAGTTGTAGTGAGTTGTACTCAGCACCCACCTATATTTTTCTAGTAATCACGTTGAAATAATTCAGACAATTGGATATACATATACAGGCATCTCCAATCGTATATTTTTCCGTAAAGATGGGGATAATCGCATGAGTTTAATAATGAAATTGATAAATTCGATCATTATTATGAGTGGTTCACTCACTTGATTAATTATTAAAAAATCATGGCCTTAAAAAATAGTGGTCGGTAAACATCATCAATTACTATCTCTAACGAGAGCCTTGTACCGACTACTATTTACAGCATCACTTGAATAAATCCAGTTAATCGAATTCATCGATTACAAACTCTTGGTTATGCTCGTCACTAATTTCAACACATTAGCATCCGTACAGTTCTGGTTTCTTCTTGTTCTTTCTAAACCATCATACTAACAAACATAATTTCTTCCGTTCACGTTCTGAATTCGTGCCGTACTTTGCGGTATATGTAAAACTAAACAACTAAGATAATAATAAAATGCATCGGTAAACCACTAAACACAATAAATTATCACACGTCATAAAACCGTATCCTTTAAAATTTTGTGTTATCACAAGACCCACGCACTTAATTCCTAGAAGTGTTCACAACATGCCGCAGAATAAAATTGATTAAATTGCTGGTTTAACCTTAATGGAAAGCCGCAGAAATTAATTATGCCAATCGCGATCCAAAACAAGCTGCAAATTGTCTGTGTGTACAGTGTAAAAACAGACGACTATCGTATTTGTGTTTGTTTAATTTTAAAGTCAAATGAAGTAGAACCTTGTTGAGTCAACGCAGATAGAAAAAGATGGCAAACCGCAATGCATAACATCGCCTCTAATTAATGTAGGTTTAAGGTTGAATATGGAGTTAATTTTTTGACTTATGGCTTTCATTGCAAGGGAAGGTCGTCTCCTAGTAGAAATAGTTTACAATGAACAAATCACATTTATCAGTAAGAAAAACTACGTGATAAAGATGTTTCCTATGCGTTAATTTTTTGTATAACATGAGAAATTCTCGATATTATTTGGTACTTATTACAACGGTAAATAATGCAGAACGTCTGCAGTTAAAGATGTAATTATGAAAAAATAAATGTAATCTGAAGGCGACAATCAAAAATTCGACAAAGTAACTTTTCTATGTAGTTAAAATTAGCTAAATCAATCGACCGTCATTAATGCAAATATTTCTTATTTTGAATCATATCGAAGGCTTTCACGGTCCGAGTCTGTCTTATGAGGGCTTTCGGGTTTTGAGTTGTAAATAATCTTCATAGTAAAGTAAATACATATACAGAGTGGAGCACCACATTCGCCTCGGTTGATATACAGAAAACGGTAACACATATTTAAAATCTTTTTGCTGGAGCATGTGTAGGTCCATTAGGAGCACGTTCTAAAATTATTTTGAAATATACCGGGTGTCCCAAAAGAAAGTTACACATCAAATTTATCAAACTTTAAATGGAACACCATGTATATTATTACATATTTCGATGACGCAGAATAAATAAAGCCAAGTTACTGTTATATTCCCTATACCTAGGTTCAATATTTTCTGAGATATTTAACAATTTTTGAAAATGTAGATCAATATTTAGAATGAGTACCTGGCGTACGGATTTAAGTTACGTGTTTCAAGTTGTATTATTTCATTCGCACAACCATTACATCTAATGGTAAAATAAAGATGTTGTCTAAAAGTTATACAGGGTGGTTAAAATGTTAGCTCTATTTGTGGGTACCATTAATGCTCAATAACTTGCTTATTTTAAATGGAGCAGTCTGTATCTAACGTCGTCATTCGATTTTAATTTTATTTTTCTTTTTAATGTTATTAAGGTTTCCTATACCTATCTCTTACAATTTCTTTGTAAAAGTCAATTTAATGTTTTAATTGGCGATTATGTATTAAAAATTTGGTTAAATCAAGGTAGCTTTGACATGATGACACTAATTTCAGATATTAATTTTGTCTAATTTATTCTTGAAAAGTAGGCAGTGGTGCATTGGACGTTGCTTCATATTTATTGGAAACAAAACAAAAATTAACCAATAGATGTCTTATTACATACAAATTTTCACTATAACCTTAATACAAAAGGAAACAAAGAAACTAATGATTCAAATATCACTCATTTCCCCACAACAAAAAATCTGGAGTCGTTAGGTCTGGGCATCTTACAAGTTCTGTGAATTAACAGTCCTACTTCCTTAGGTATTGCAATACATAAATAAATTCTTCGAGTTCTGTGAATTAACACGTCCTACTTATGTTTTCCTATTTAAAAGAAATATATATCTGTAGCCGCATCTTTTGTCGGAAAACAAAAGTATGAGTTTGTAATAAATAAACATGGCATGTTTGTACCACATACGTAGCGGGAGATATTTCTAGCGTTATCGGGTTTGCGATTGGCCAACTAGCCATATGTATGCTAGCAGCCCTGAACGGTCAATTAGTATGCAGTCGTATCGTGCGTAAATATTCCACGGCCGGTGAGATCGCTTAGTCATCTTATGTAAATTTATTTATGTATTGAAAATGACGGAATTTAATTTGAATGATATGTGAATCATTAGTTTCTTTGTTTTTGTTTGTTTTTTTCTTTGTTTTCTTTTGTATTAAGTTTATGGTGGTTAATGGTTAATTTTTGTTTTTTTTTCCATTAAATATGAAGCAACGTCCAAAGCACCACTGCCTACTTTTCAAGAATAAATTAGACAATATTAATATCTGAAATTAGTGTCATCAAGTCAAAGCTACCTTGATTTAACCAAATTTTCAGTACATACATAATCGCCAATTAAAACACTAAATTGACTTTTACAAAGAAATTGTAAGAGATAGGTATAGGGAACCTTAATAACATTTAAAAGAAAAATAAAATTAAAATCAAATGACGATGTTAGATACAGGGTGTTCCATTTAAAATAAGAAAGTTATTGCGCATTAATGGTACCTACAAATAGAGCTAACATTTTAACCACCCTGTATAATTTTTAGACAACATCTTTATTTTACCATTAGATGTAATGGCTGTACTAATAAAATAATATAACTTGAAATACGTAACTTAAATACGTACGCCAGGTATTCATGCTAAATATTGATCTACATTTTCAAAAATTGTTAAATATCTCAGAAACTGTTGAACTTAGGTATAGGGAATATAACAGTAACTTGGCTTTATTTAGTCTGCGTCATCGAAATATGCAATAATATACATGGTGTTCCATTTAAATTTTGATAGCTTTGATGTGTAACTTTCTTTTGTAACATCCTGTATTTTTCAAAATAATTTTAGAACGTGCTCCTAATGGACCTACACATACTCCAGCAAAAAGATTTTAAATATGTGTTACCGTTTTTTGTATATCGACCGAGGCGAATGTGGTGCTCCACCCTGTATATATATAATATAAAAATAAACAAAAATAAAATAAAACAAAAGTGAAAAAAAATACAAAATCCGACATTTCGTCACTAATGTAAGTGGCTTCTTTAGGAACAAAAATGGGTAAGGTGCGCCAGTTAGCGCGAAAACAGCTTTCAAACCCCACCTCTAGCGTGGTTTACACGTTGAGTTACCGCGACTTTCTGGCGCCTCCTACTCACATTAGCTTCTGAAAAAGCCATTTACATTAGTAGTGAAACGTCGAGTTTAGTAGATTTGGTATTTTTTGTACTTTTATTTTATTTTGTTTATTTTTATATTAGTGATTGAAGTGAATGAACATATATGTATATCTTTTAATTGAGATAATAACATAATTTTGTTCTTGTACTAAGTATTGCCTGGACAAAAATGATGGGAATGTTTTGTTTACTTTGATATTAACCACTGTAAGCAATATTCACCCACAATATACCGACAACACTCAACACAAATTCGAAATATTTCAACAATGAAACTGTCATTATCAACGCCAATACCACGAAATCTAATTATTTTAGACGGTCTATCCATCACGCCTCACTAATATTACAGACAAAATTAATAATAAACTGCGTTGTATTTATTTTGCGTGTAGTATTAGTTAGCTGTTGTAGATCGACAGTTCAATTAGTCCAACTATAAGTTGTTGTCAACATTAAACTTAATATTATCATCGCCTTGATAATGACAGTTTCTCTTTTGAAAGGCGTCGGTTTGTGTTGAGTGTTCTGTAAGTAAAATAGTGCTTTTAATGTTTAACGTCTACAACAAGAGATCCAGAAAGGAAGTCCAGTTTTACGTCAAAAGATAGACACTATCACCACAGACTATAACGATTAGTAGTTATCGCTCAAAATGACATTCATGAAAATGTCTGTTATCAGTAGACGAATCTCGTAAGATGAAGGATATTTATAAACCGTTTGGGTCTACAGGATGTCTCTCCAGCGCGTTAAAGTACCATATCTCCTTTCGTAAGTGTTATTCTGAAAAAACGCTAGAGACATGTTACTTGACTTGATATAGTACATGTTCATAAGCATATCAGCAAATTACATATCAAATTGAAATAGGAAACGACTGTTCATCGAAATTCTTCTATTTACATTTCCTTAACAACCTCTAGCGATGGTAGAACCAATAATATTAAACAATTTAAATCATTAGCAGTAGGTTTAGGAAAATCCATAACAGTCTATTTTCTTGGCCGCCAAACATTCCACGCATTGTTCTTTAAAAAAATCAGTAAATGTAGTCCAAGGAAAATTCTTTCTAATAAGACTAAATTTACTAAATTTCGTTCAGGGGAAGCAGAATAATTTAAACTTATGGAAGAAATTCTTACCATTCACACGTTTCTCAAGATATCTTCGGATAGATAAAAGATAGAGATACCTGGTTTTCGCTGATTTGTTAATAATTTAGCCTACATTTTTAATCCGTAGTCAAAAAAGTATGTTTCCATTTATTATTTTTGATAAAAAACAAAGTTTCCGAAAAAAATTAAACAGCGCTTTCTAGCACGTACGTTACTTATTAGATTGGCTTAAATTTATAAGTATTACATTGGAGGAGTAATACTTTTTCAAAGACACTAAGTTTGCAAAATTCGGTGCAACAGAACCGGAGTTATAGCGTTCCTTGAAAACAAAGTTTCTCCTCCTCTCGGCCCCTTATACTCACCCCCGATATACAAAAACTTTATCCAGTGTAAAATGTGCGGATTTTTTAAAAGATTTCGATTTTGATATTTGTGATAAACCTTATGTTAGTAAATTTTGTATAAAATAAGAATTTAATTTTTTTTGTACAGTTACGCCATCTAGTGGTCATCCTAAATAATTGTGATGTTTTTTTTCCTGAAGCTGTACAATAAACCGTTCCTGAGATATGGCCGATTGCCATTCTTAATTGGCCACCGGGTAAATGGGATCTATGGAACAACCATCACCAAACCAGCAAGGAAGAAACTGATATGCACCAAAATATTTGATTTATAAAAGAAGTGAATATAAAGACCATAATGATGACCTGCATGATCAAATCGTCGATGTACGTATTCTAAGACTTTAGCACAGCTATTCGAGATCAAAATTGGACAATAGCTATTAATCAATACCTTGTTCACAAGGTTATGACAAATTCTCATCATTACTATTACCTTATAATGAGTAGTCTGATTGTTGCAGGTGATCTACCAGATGTAAGAGATACCTAATAAATATCACGAAATAATTTTGCTTAGTGACCAGATCGATTATATTGAAAGGATGACCATTCTGCGCAAAAAATTATGTGTTAGCCAGATATACTAGATGTACATACATACATATATGTATATTATGTGTTAACCTTTTTTAATTAAATCACAAAGAATAACGAAAAACTGAAAGCAATTACACGGATGTTACAATATGAGAATCAGTACCACTACTACTTAAAATTCCTTCAACTGCACCAAGCAAAATCATCTATACTTCTTTCAGTTCTTTAGTGACCCTTATAACACTTTTATGTATTCCTCTATCTTTAGTTTTATTACTTGCGACCTAGAAAGGTTTGAAAATCTTTACTGCTAGTAACTTGCTTCTTTTCATTCTGTTTTTGTTTTGTTAGCCTATTTTCCATTTTATTTATTAGTTTGTGTTGCTTCTTGAATGAGGTATCGTACCTTACATTGTTCATTAATACTGCCCTCAGTGGGCTTAATTGTTTCATTTTGTTACATTTAAATACATAATATTTTTATATTAAAAAAATACATATGTATTTCGCTTCTGTCGATTTAATAAAACCTTCATATCTCATTGCTCTTTCTTTTCTTTATTCGCTTTTATTTATTGAGATGAAAGCCTTCTGTTTGTTTATTTGTAGAAGTAATTGTAATGATGGTATTGTAATATGACGATACAAACATGATATAATTCTATTGTATTGTTGTATTATGTGTTTTTAATTGTATGCATAAATTGTTCTACACCAATGGTATACTGAACAAATAATAATATTAATTATTCTCAACATCCGAACATCCGACATCTCGTTGACTTAGACGTGCTTACTGCATAAAAACAAATATACAACATTAGTTCGTGTATTTACTTTGTGATATTAAGTTAAATTCGGATAATGATGTCATCAATAGTGTCGCTTTGAAGAGTGTATTTGCGGGGTGTTGCTGGGCATGTTTTTGAAACGTTGTTTACGTGATTTATGTGAAGTTTGTGTTCAACTTTATCTAGAAGAATGTTTTTAGCATGTTCTTGAGAATTAATTAAACAATGCGGTACGATACAATGTTTCAATTTTAGTCATTTTTTATGCTTTTACAGTTAGTCTTAAGTAAATGTTCGGTAATTATTGAGTTTATTCATAACTTCTTCTAACAAAACGCGTATATGAAGAAAAACAATATCTGCATCTCATAGAGGTAGAGAGGTGTATAGCAATGCTGTACAATATATTGTACATACATACGTCAGAAGGAGCAGCGAATGTAAACGAGAATATTCAACAAGTAAATGAAGATTTCTTCTCGCACACAGAATTATATAGTCAGACATTAATTTCGCTGAAAATTAAAATTAATAAATAAAAAAAAAGAATGGTGTATGAACCCATTTGTAAGTGTACTTTAATTACAAACTGTGTAAATGTATGTAGGTATTCAAATATAAGCGAATATTTGAAGTTTTATTTCAGCGTTCTTCATTACATTGCAATGAAAACCGGGTATCCTCTATATCCGTATGTTAGTGCCAAGAATATTAACAGATCTCGGAGGTTATTTCAGGTATTCCAGCTCCATATAATGTCGCCTTAATAACTACACATTCCATAAATTTATCATTTTGAAAAATGTCTTTCAATTCTAATGAATAACTTTTAGATTGCGCGAAGTAACTTCATTCCTTTCCGCTGGTTACTGGATTTACCATTTTCAATCTCTCAAAGGCGCATCAGTGTCACATTCCGAAGTAGACAGGTGAGGTTTTCGAATAACTCGATAAAATACTAGGGTTTTATTGACGGATTGTTTTTGCCGACTGACATGAATGATGCGAACGAATTGAAGTACTAAAATAAATTTTATTAGAACGCAACAAAAAATAAATTGTGTTAAGCAAAGATGTTGAAAGATAATCTGTCTTTTCGAACAAGATAAGGCAGCATGGACATCCATCATTCATCTGTCCGCGAAAACAGGCTGAAATGCTTATTTAGGTGAAGTCAATAACAGAAATATTTTATTTAACGCGCAATTATAACATCCAAAATAGGTAACTGAACTTATATATATTTCATGCTTAGTTATTTCATTTGACTTAATCAAGATAGTTACAAATGACATACTTTAAATTCCTTAGTAATATAGCACTGTAATATAATAATTACGAAGGTAACTATCACCAAGTATATAATAATTATGAATTAGTAATTTAGTAAAGTTGTCGACAAATTCAACTGATTGTGCTGTGATGGAATAGTGTCCGAAAAATGAAGTTAATTTAGCTAAAGTAAGAAATCTCCATGGTACTATACATATTTTTAAAAAACTAACTACTAGTTTTATGTCCATCAAAACGAGCATTGCATCTTTCTGCTTAACTCTAAATAATTATAACTTGTTTTTGTAATTTCTTTGAAAATGAAGTTGAGTTTGCGTTAAACATACCTTGTGTGAAAGGGAGACATACAAGTACTGTTAAACATACACTTATTACACTAACAAACAGAATTGTAACATTGGCTGGAGCGGTATATTAATATTCTATAATTGAATATGTACATACATACATACATATATGTATAATATTGTTCAGTTATGGTAAGTTAAAATCTTTATTTAAAGGAGAGCAGGTAAATGGAAAGAGTCAGCAAATTATAGATATATCAGAAAGCATTAGTAAAACAAACCAAAGTGAACCTCGTGACATTGAGGACCGGTTTTCTTTTTTAATTAATTAATTATCTGCTGATGATTTTGATTCATTTATAAGAATTACCAAAGGAGAATGTCACAACGATCAATGAAATTAACATTTTATTTGTAGTTAATTGTTCTATTACACTAAGGCAACTAAAGCGTTCAATAAAGGCATTCTTCGTACTCTCTTGAAACAAGAATGCGGCAATTGATCACAGCAACCAACTATGGAATGATAGTGAACGCGGAAAAATAAACGAAATTATTATTCTGTAGTCCCGTAATCTAAGTATTCATCTCCAAATTCGGAAAAGCTTTTATTACTTCCGAGGAGAGAACGACGGCAGTCCTAGATATAATGCCGACAATCTATTACTTCTTCGTGCATCAGAGTTACCATGTTTGGAAAGAAAAACTCGAAGAGACACATGTTTTACTATAATTTAATGAATACTAGAATTCCAAAACAGTTCTTAATAAATGGAGGCTGATGATATTAGCTATTGTATCATATTACTATTGTACACATCAGTGCAAAAAAAGTTTGTGGTACCGTGTTTAATAATTTAATGTACCGTAAAACTAATACTTGAAGTCAAGATTAGTTATAAAGGAACTTAATTAGATAAAAATTTGTAGGCAAATTTATTTTAATCAATAAAAAGATTATTCTTGAATAGCACGATATTGTGCTGTCAGTTATGTCATTGCTGTTAAACCTACCTGTTGATAGACTAACGAATTTAATTTTCGCAATGTAACAACCGGATATTTAAGGCAAGCTTGTAAGTATAGAAATATAAAAAAACACCGGGGTTAGATTGAAAATCTCGCGGTACTTTTTTATAACGGAAGTGTAGTATGCCTAATAGTTTTGCACAAATAAGAAACCTACAATAATTACCCAAAAAAACAAGATAGCACCCCCATAAGGAGAATCTTTCGAAAATATCCAGCATGCAATGCATTTGAAGTTTTTATTATGCATGAGGCAATCTTAAAAAAAAACATTTATTGGGGCTGATTTGAAGGTACTTTATATTTTAATATATCATATACACCCAGGATGGCATAATTATAGCATCGGTTATTATTCCAAAATTGTTTAGATTCTTTCTAAAGTATTGCTAAAATATAAAACTGTGCATAATAGTGTTATATTACTTAATGTACCTACGAGGGCAACCTGAAATGTTTTCGGAATCTGCAAGAGATGGCGCACGAAGGTTGAAGTGGATTTATTGGTCGGAAAATGCAACCCTTTTATAGCAACTGTCAAAATTTCAGACTGTCAATACTTGTTTAACAGTGTGTTTTGTGTAGCAAGTCAGGCGATTTCGCAAAAATGAATAAAATCTAATTTTATGCAGTAATAAAACATTTCTGGATGGCTGAGAAAATGGCCACGGAAATTCTAAATACACCGGAACCTCGTTTATATCCGCGATTATGTCCACTGTCACTTATATCCTTCCTATCGCACTCATTTATATCTCGGCATCCACCACCCGATAGGCATGAGCCAATCAGCACGGCCTTTCTTCTCCGCTAACGGGATAAAGGTGGGGACCCCTTTTGAGAGGATATAAATGAATGTTTACGTTTCGCGATCGTGGATATAAACGAGGTTCCAGTGTATTTTGCTAGAGGTTCATGGCGGATTTAGGTACTCCATTATTTTCGACCATCAGTTTCAGGGTGAGCGAGTTCAAACGTAGCCGCACAAGCACGCAAGTGACGACCCACGCAATGAACGCCCAAAAACCGTCACCAACGATCAAATAGTCGACGAGATTCATGATGAAGATGAAAAAGATAGCAGAGACAACAGGCATCTCAGAGGAACGGGTTGGCCATATCCTGCACGAAATTTTGATCATGAAAATGCTTTCGGCGCGATGGGTACCGCGTTTGCTCAAACCGGAGCAAAAGCGAAATCGGGTGACCGTTTCGGAGGAGTGTCTGGCCAGGATTTAACGCCATCCAAGGAATTTCTTCCTGCGTTTCGTATCCGTGGATGAGGCTTGGACCCACCACTGCATACCGGATACTAAGGAACAGGCGAAGCAGTGAACTTTTGTGAGCAAATCAGCTTCGAATAAAGCAAAGGCCGTTCCATCGGTCGAAAAGATCATGACGACCATTTTTTGAGATTTCCAAGGTGTGATCTTCATCGTCTATCTGCAGAAGGAAGAACAATCACGGGCCAATACTACAGCGATTTGTTGATCCGATTCGATGCAGTATTGAAGAACAAACGGCCTCGTTTGCAGCGGAAAAAATGCTTTTTCACCACGACAATGCACCGGCTCATTCATCCCGCAACATCGTGTCCAAATTGAATGAGTTGCGCTACGAATTAGTCTCTCATCCTCCATATTCACCGGACCTAGCCCCCAGCGATTTTTTCATAATCCCAAACCTGAAAAAATCGCTGGCAGGAAAGAGATTTGCCTTAAATGAGGTCATCGCCACTATAGATGATTATTTTGCAGGCCCAGAAATATCCTACTTACTACTACATTTGAAAAATTCATTATCTGCGCTATCATTCGGGTTAGATCCATTCGTAGACAAATATAAACAAAACTGTGTACCTAATATTCCGGATAACCAAGAAGAAAGCTCTAGAATGACATTATTCTCGAACAATGTGGAAGGAAATCTGCGGAAACGGAAAGTTTCCATTGTCGTTCGAACAGCTACGATAAAATTTAGATTCACGCATCGTTCTTACGATGTAATGAATACAAAAAAGATGGTAGTGTTAGCTTTGCGCTCGAGGACAAGCTCAGGGATTCTAGAACCTGACAAATGGCCGCTGTTTGGCTGCGCTGTATATATAGTATATGGGTTTGATGTACTGTTTGTTGATATCGAGGTCGTTTATATATTGTATATGTATTCGGATCATTATTCAAAAATCAGAAGGGTAGTTGAAAAGTATTCCACCAGATAGAGTTTCAATAAGTTCGTGTAATACGAGCATTTACTTGACTCCATATCGACTCCACAATTACTTTCATGTAACAGAATACGTTCGTATATCCGCAAAGTGATTATAATAAATAAACAATAAACTTTTATATTAAACATTAGATATGTATTGTATTTGATTGAAACAAAAATTAAAAGCTGCACATCCAATATAAAATCCCATAACCGTAAAGATTACGCTGTTTCACGTCTATTATTTATAATTCTTTATATTTAAAAAAATATTGTCATAGTAGTTGTTCGCAAGTTTACATATGAGAAACAATGGTGTCTTCCCCAGTATATTTTACAGATAATTTTACTGTACAATCTTAGAAATTAGTAAGGAGTTACATTGAAAATTCGAGATATTGGCAAAAATGTGCAATTCGTAAGGAATTAGAAAAAAAGGTAAGGTTATTAATGGCAGAAACTGATAGCTAGCGCTATATCGTTGCACTGATATGTTGGATCAATCGGAACAAAATATTAGTCTCAGTGGTGTAACAAGTGGTTAGTGATATGGTGCTCTGTGGATTAAAACAATCATCACAGTAAGTAAATATTATCTTATGACTTGAAAATCATTAAATTTTGGAGGATTTAAGATATATTCTTTTTAAAACACCACATACAAACATATATGACGCGATGGAGCAAAAAAATACCGTTAGGGTTTCATCAAGGCGATCTAAAGTTTAACCATTTTCCGTATTCCGAAAAATAAATGAATGTATTCGGTGATGATAGAATTTATTGCTCCATATTTTCAGTTGAAAGATGAGAATCTCCGATTAATGTGCATATCACGCATCGGCCAGTTTTCACGAGTTTGGAGTAGGTAACAAAGTTGATTTTACTTTATTTTCGGTGCACTTTAACAAAATGGCTTCACATGTTGTATGCGTTTTAAGAGTTATAAAAAAGCAACTGTAACTTTTTGAAAAGATTCTCTAAAAGAAACTAGTATTGAGAAACAATTATGGCAAATTAAAATCAAAGATTCTCTAAAAAATATTAAAACATAATTTAGAGAAAGGTATGATTTTTGGGTTATCGATTCAAAGAAAAATTTATAGAGATCACAATATTTACAATAATAAAATATACAAAACGTGAGTCGAAAAATATTTCTGGAAAGCTAGTGCTTGTGTGAATCGAATTGACGAAATCTTAGTGTAGATTACTACTTCAAGTTGAACAACGCAAAGTAAAGCTTGGAGTGGGGTAGAAAAGCGATAAAAACGTCGGACAAATATTTTTTTACGGTCGATCAGAAAGTAAGCACTTTCTAGGTGTTTTTTAAATCGGAAAATCTCACTTTATTGATCTAGACCAGAAAGCAATAAAAATCCTATTTGCGTCCCTATTACCGGCCCCTATTTGGAAACAATGAACGTAGTCCTTATATAAGTAAGACTTACCTGGTTTTTTTATTATTGCTCCCAAAACAATGTTACATCAACGTAGGTATATATCATGCACCGATGATAACATACATACATTTGACGGTTTATTTAAATTTAGTTCAACGTAAGTTTAAGAGAGTTAGAGTGTTATAAACAGCCACTTTACTAATTTTTTGGCCTTATTTACTGATTGTTCGTTTTATAATTTTGCAGAACTTTTATTATTTCTTGGATATGTTGTCACTCTTGTTTTTTTTATTCAAAGTTTTTTGAGCTTGTTATGTAAATACGGAATTTTTAGAGTTTTAATTTTCTTGTCTTACTCAAAAGCTGTGATTATGAGAATAGAGCATTAATAACTCGTACTACAAAAACAACTACATATTGCTATGGATTATTTTAGTGAAGAGTTCTGAGCAACGCTGTATGTGACGATTTATTTTGTTATTTGAAAATTAATTATTGTAATTGAAATCTCTTTGATGGTTTAGACTTGTCTCAGTTTGGAGATGGCGCGCATCGATATAATATAATTTATTTTGTTATTTGAAAATTAATTATTGTAATTGAAATCTCTTTGATGTTTAGTTTAGACTTGTCAGGTTGTAGAATTTTTGCGGATCAGGAATATGTATTTTGTTACGATGTATGACTTAGATTTAACTAGAGATTAGGATGTTAAAAATTTTAATTTTATATTCATCACATACATTACCTAATATTACAAAGCTCGATAACCGTTTGATGAATCTGCTTCCTCCTCGGCAAGTAGGTTCACATTGTTAATCTAAACGAGAGGCCAAACTCCCAGCTAGGCACATTAACGCGTTATAGAGATAAATTTTCTCGAGAACCGTTTGATGAATCTGCTTCGCTCTCGGCAAGTTGGTTCATCTTGTTAATCTAAACGAGAGGACAAACTACCAGGAAGGCACATTAACGCGTTTGAGCGCTGTGACCGCTCCAAATTGATAAATTTTCTGGACAATTTTTTCATCATATACATTACCTAATATTACCTAGCTCGATAACCGTTTGATGGATCTGATTCCGCCTCGGCAAGTAGGTTCACCTTGTTAATCTAAACGAAAGGCCAAACTCCCAGCAGGGCACATTAACGCCTTATAGGGCTAAAATTTCATCGACATTTTCTCGAGAACCGTTTGATGAATCTACTTCGCTCTCGGCCAGATGGTTCATCTTGTTCATTTAAACGAGAGGACAAACCCCCAGGAAGGCACATTAACGCGTTTGAACGCTGCGACCGTTCAAACTTTCATAAATTTTCTGGACAACTTTTTCATCATATAAATATTACGTAGCTCGATAACCGTTTGATGGATCTGCTTCCTCCTCGGCAAGTAGGTTCACCTTGTTAATCTAAACGAGAGGCCAAACTCCCAGCAAGGCACATTAACGCGTTATAGAGATAAATTTTCTCGAGAACCGTTTGATGAATCAGCTTCGCTCTAGGCAAGTTGGTTCATCTTGATAATCAGGAATATGTATTTTGTTACGATGTACGACTTAGATTTAAATAGAGATTGCGATGTTAAAAATTTTAATTGTATATAAATGATGGTTTTTGTCGATAGATGTTAAACTTAGAATATTTCTGTATCATGTGTGGAGAGGGAGATTTAAATTTTTGTGGATGGTAGACGGTAGATTCTTGTGAAGGTAGAGAGTAAAAGAGATCGATCGTGTAAAGTCAATTTTTATTCGCGTTATAAGTTTAACAATTTAATTATTTTTTTTGTTGATTGTAAATTAGATTATTAATTCAATTTAAAATTTTTGCTGATCTTTATGTGAGTGTACACTACACAAATTAAGGTAATATTAATTCTTAGTAAATTTAATCCTTCTGATTAGAGAGAAGGTATTGTTTTTTGCTCTTAAATATCTAGATTAAGTTTTGTAGTTTATTTGAAATTAAGAGAATTGGAAAGTAATTTAATTTTGTTTCGGGAGTTCAGGTAATTTAAGTTTCGAGCTTAGTTTTTTTTGAGTTTCGTTTCATTTTTGGTTTAGAGTTTTTGTTTCCTAATTTTAAATATTAGACTTAGTCTTTTCTCGCGATTCAAACAAAGTTTTTTTACATATCTCATCAGCGCGATCTGTTTTTCTTTGTATTTGCATAATTTATGAAAATTTGATTCGTTGTAGTAGACATTTTTTTCCCCTTTTTTATATAATTAAAATTTTGAGATACGAAAAATATATTTTTGTAAATAATTTTCATAACCACGATCCTGGAAGCCGTATACTACGAGGAAAAGGACCTGGGTGGAAAGTGCTCATTAAACTCGCGATTGAAAAACCGGGATTTGCGTGGACTTTCGGTAAACCGCAGAAACCATAGCAATATGTATATAATAAATCAAAACTTTGGCGATGGTTAATCTATTTCAGCTCGTCTATGTAAAGGACAGAGAAAAGTACTATGAATTAGATGTACTTATAGAAAAATTCAAGAAATTTAGAAAATTTATTCGAAACTGAAAGCCTTTCCTAAAATGAGCTTAAAAAACTATTATGCGGTTTTCTGTAACGAATCGTGGTTTATTGCTTGGGTAATTGAACGTTTCAATATTAACTTCCTAAAAGTATAGCATTTAGCTTCGGAAAGAAGGTACTGTACATTCTCTTATGCATACGTACATTTCTCTTCTTCGACCCTATTAATTGAACTGGCGGTGGCCTAGTTAATTTAAAAAGGTCAAACCTACATGATATTAAAAACCGATATAGGCTTTTAAGAAGCAGTGATTTCTAAATTCAGTTCAATAAAGTTTTACCGAAAACATAATATTTAGTTACATAATATAAAAAAATACGTTCACTTTATTTTCGTTTATGTGAAACTAAAAAGCAAATTTTCGTAATTTTCTTTTTTATTTCAATGCCCGTGCAAAATTCGAGAAAACCTGATTTGTTCTACATTATTTGATGGTTTAGTAATGTAACAGATTTGGTGAATTAGTGGTAAATTACTTTAGGGAAATTAATAGGGAATTAGAAGAATTACTAGAATAGAATTAGTAGATTAGTATTACTAATTTTGAAAAATAATAGAGAATTATTATAAAATAAATACATTAACGCGAATACTTTACACACAACATGCTTTTTTCTGCAGGTCGCCCTTCGAAGTCTTAAGCAAAGTAGCAAATTAGATTTTGGAGTAGATAAGGAAAAGGTATGGTAATGGCGGAAGTTACATTGAGGGACATGTATATTTATGTTAGCTGGTAGATTCATGTAACCAATTATTAACTCTCCATGCTCATTTATCACGTCTGGTATTACACTAAGTCTTACTAAGAGTGTAACCAGTTTAAAATACGGGAATTCTAAAAACCCTCTCTAAATCCGTCTCAGTGACAACTTTCGACATACGTAATATAGTGATCCGATTTTGGAAAAATATACTAAGATTTGACCAAAAAATTCTTTCAGTGTTTTCATGATAAAGCCAAATTGTTTTGAAAATGCTGATACTACATTGTCGATATGTTGGGTAAAGCTCAGGCAGCTGTCAAAACTAACCCCAAAATCTCTAACACAGTCGGATTTACTTAAAACAGCTCGATAGTTCCAGAGGTAAGAGCGGCTGACCATATGTAGAGCAGTGCGTATGATCCAGAATTAGAATCTTCGCTGTGGCTTCGGTTGAACTACCAGTCGCTGTTAGGACATAATTAACAGCGCATTACTATTTGCGGTGAGGTAATATTGTAACAAAGCCATTGAAACGTATTTATACACAAAATTTACACATCAAGAGCTGAAGAGGTAGTCTCTATACACGATTCTGCCTAGAAAGCCCCTGCAGCTGTGCCAATTCAACAAAAATGTTACTTAGAATAGGAAGTTTATTAATAATTGCATTCTCAGAAATGCACTTGATGCATTTCACTTTATTTTATTTATATGTATGTATTTAATTCTACATATATATTATAACCTATAACATATCACAAAAATATTCCTACATATGTATGTAGCGATAGACAACATTTGCATTGAGAATATATCATACGCATTTTAAAGTCTCTATTGTTTATAATGTTGTAAAAAATATGGAATCAAAATCAAACAGCAGCAAGATTATTAAAGTCGTCTCTATCAGCAACACATTGAATAATAGTACAAAATAAATACCAAAAAAAAATGTTAAAAAGTGAGTAAAAGAAAATGATTTTCATCAAATTCTAGTAATTCACATTAAATTATTTTATCAAAACAAATCGTGTACGTTAATAATAGCGCTGTGTTACTGTTGCCACACGTCATTCATAGATCGATAAGACATTAAAATTTATCGACTTTTATTCTAAGCTTTCGTGTTAATGAAATATTTAAGAGACGAAGTCGTTCCAGTATATGTATATGAACCGCCATGTACGAATATATCATCTAGTATAAGCGAGAACTAGCAGGTACACAATTCAATTCGCCTTGTTAGAAGCTGGGCTTTTACATATGCATAAGTTCTGTTGAGTTTAAACACTATACAAATAGATGATAAAAAGGGAACTTTTTCAAAGTCATTCTACCAAAACATTTGAATAATTCACACACTCCTATATACACTGCGATGTGAGAGTGAGGATCTGCGCTTCGAATTTGAATACAATTAACCCGGCTTTTTAACAACCAGCCCTCTAGATACAGATCAGCTCGATCTACCTTCCCATATATTCAGTTTCATAAAGGTTAAGGGTGAAAAAGGCATAAAATAGGTCTTTTCTTTGCCGGTACCGTGTTTAAACGCATGTAAAATGCATGTAATAAACCATTTGTAAATTGCGTTATTAGTTCTTTCGAGTCCAACTCCTAGATCACCGAAGTTAATTCAAAGAAAAGATTAAACTTATATATTTAGGAAAAATACTAAATGTTATATGATAAAGCAACAAACATTTATGAATTATACTGTACGGAGAAAATCGCAGAAGCCATGAAACTCTACACATGAAACTTCCCTCTCCCTTCACCGTTTTAATATAGCCACATATAAACCTTTCCAAAATTTAAGGAAGTACAAATTCTGGACGGGTATAGCAAGTACATACGTACATACACGACTATGTGGCAAGTCATCAATTATTACTAACCAATAACGTGATTTCTGTTCGTTTTAAACTGAATGATACGTAACTGACCGCTACTTGATATACCAAAGAAAAAAGTCTCTAGGAGTGTATAATTTCGAAGTCAATCTATGTAATAGTTTCAAGAAATACATAATCACTAGCTAGTAAACCTATATTGGTCAATGGAGGCAACAAAATCTTGTTAATTGTAATCGCTCGTCGTTATTTTGAAAACAATACAGTCCGAAAAATCAAATGTGAAACTTTATTAAACACGTATTTCAAGAACAACCACAAAAGCTTTTTTCGTTATCCTTCAAAAATCTTCAGAAATTGAACAGATGACATAGAGTAATCGAGATACTACAAATAAGAAACTAATTATTTCGACTTTCTTATTAATATATTGAAATTCGATCAAGTTAACGACAAATGATTCGTGGAAAATTTATAGTAAATGCGGCTGCAGCGACTTCTTAATCGATACTATTTGTCCTAACAACTATTGCTGTATAATTTGTGTGTGGAAATTGTTACATGGCTTTGTTACATACATAACCTCATCATAAGTTCTGTAAAACTGTTAGTTCTAACCCAACAAATCATACCTCAAGAGGTATACACAAAGCAATTAGTCACATTACATCAGAATCACCGAGTCATCTAAAGTGAAAGATTATTTGAATTGATATTAAAATTAAAAAAATCAGCTGAAATTATGTTTTTATAAATTCTGCAGCCATTCAAATAAAGTAAATGCTATTCTTGAACGTCATCAATAAGACGCTTAGACGCTTTCTTAGCTTTGACAAATGTCAAAGCTAAGAATCGATCCACAATTCTTCCATCATACACGAAGAAAAATCAAATTGGATGGTCAATGTAAATGATTGCCACATAGCACGAGAACATAATAATACAGTATATCCAACAAACTTAACTCTAAAAAAAGCTGCTATTGATAGAAAACTTCTACAACTATTTGGAAAATAACAGATTAAACACCGGAGTTAAAAATGAAGGATTTCCATTCACTAGGAAGAAGAGCAAACGGTTTCGGATGCGCCTTAAGAGTACATAAAGCATTTCCCACAATTTACGCAAGAAGTCCTTTTGATAGAAAGCACAGGTTTTCAATTGAAAATTGTGAATTTTTAATTAATTCATAAAGTATACAGTATAGTATACTTTACTATGTACGGAATAGAATATAGACTTGAATTTAGTTGATACATCGCTCAATTTCGTCCATCAAGGCGACGGTGGTCATGGGCTTGTTGGCAAAATCGTTAGACAGCCCCAAAGAAAAAGATCCAACAGCGTTAGATGGCGTAATCTGCTCAGCCAATTGTAATTACCAAAATGGCAAATTATACGACCAGGAAATGACTCATGCAGTCATTCACTTGTTTCTCCGACTGTAAGGCATGTGGCACTATGTTGTTGAAACCACATGTCGTTTACATTTTTGAAAAAGTTGTAAGCCCCGCATCAGAATATGCTCCGCCTGAAGGAGAATTAAATAAACAACACTTTGTTTATCAAGGGGAATTTCATGATCTTGTTCGTGATTTAGAATTAATTGTCCAAAAGACAAACCGAGCTTTTAGGTTCCAGATTTAAACAGTGGAACTTTTTACAAGAAAATGTAAACATCACATTTCGTAGGACCGAGGAAACTAATTTGTTTGGAACACTATTGATGATGTAAATAAATTCTGTGAAAAACTTTATAATCATGTTCCACATGATTGGCGATTATTCATTGATGGTTCAACAAAAAGTAATATAAAAAGTTTTTTTTACTCTTATATTTTCTTTATTTATATATGTATATCTTCTGTTGCTTGAAAACAGTGCTTTTGCATAATGATGGATCACTTCCTTCAGTACCGTTGGCCTACGGTACTAACATCAAAGAAACGTATGATAGTATGGCTCTAATACTAAATGGCATAGATTACACCACACACAAGTGGCTAATTGTAGCAGATTTGAAAGTACTAACAATTTTGAATAGCATGCAGGGTGGTAACACAAAGTATCCCTGCTATTTTTGTGAATGGGACAGCCGAGCCTCTTCTAAACATTACATACAAAGAGATTGGAATCCGCGTACAACAGCAGTTGATCAAAAAAATAGCATAAATATCCCATTAGTTAGTCCAACAGATATTATTTTACCACCGTTGCACATAAAGTTGGGCTTGACAAAATAATTCGTGAAAGCACTTGATCAAAATGGACCAGCATTAAAATACCTTGAACACGTTTTTTCACGAATGACGGGCGAAGAAAATTAAAAGAAGATAAAAAGTATATTATAAACGCATGCACAATAAAAACCAATTTATAATCAACAGGTATTCTTATTGGTCTGCAAATACGGAAATTGGTAAAAGATGACAATTTCATGCAAAAAATGAAACTTGCAGAAAAAATGCATGGAATGGCTTTGTTTTAGTGTGTGAAAATTTTCTTGGAAACACAAAAAGTGAAAATTATGAGCAGATAGTAAACAATATGCTGTCTGCCTACCATGCGATGGGATGCAGAATGTCAATAAAACTACACCTTCTACATGCTCATTTGGAAAGATGTCCATCAAATTTAGGACAGATGAGCGATGAGCAAGGTGAACGTTTTCTCCACGAAATATTTAAAATTGAAAAGTGTTATATAGGGAAAAAAATTAGTATGCTTTCTAACCACTGCTGGTCTTTAAAGCGCGATACTGACAGCAAAGTTTATAACAAAACGGTCATTTCTAAATAAGAAACCAAAAAGTCAAAACACAAAATATAGTATGTCATTTATTTTTTAACCGATTTAATTGTAATTAGCTATTTTGGAAAGCTAATTTAGTGTTCGTTTTTCACAATAATAAATATATATATTGTTTGGTATCTCATAAGCAACTTAGATCCCGAGGAAATTTTTTTAATGTGTTTTTTCATACTTCAACCACTATAACTTAGCCATTTATTAACCGATTTACAAAAAGAATGCTTTGTTTTAAAGATAATATCAGATCCTTCAAACAGAAGAAAAATTTATAGAAATCCCTTGGAAAACAAAGAAGATATGACTCTTCCAATTTTAAACTCTAACATGTTCAGTACATTTACCGTTATAAAATCACTCTACGAAGTGACCTAAAAAAACTACATTTATTTTCGTTCTCTGTGGACTCCTACAAAACAGAATTGGTACATGAGAACCACTGAATAATTTTTTTCTCAACTTTTGTATCATAGTGTTATGTTGAACGACTTGTCGAAGAACGGCCAAATTGTTTAAAATTGATTCAGACTCCCTGAATTTATTAATGAATCTCCTCACAGTTGATGAAGTTTAATCACTACTCTGACTATATTTTGTACGAAAATTACGCACTGTAGCCGTCGAACCTTTTGTTTTTTTTTATAGTGCTCAGCAATTAAAACGTGTAGCACGCTATTTTTAATATCTCTGAACTGTCAGTTGTCACATTGTTTGCCCTTTTTGTTGGTAACACTTTATCGCACAAAAAGCGCAAAATACAAATCTTGAGTAAATATTGGCACATTTTTATATTAATATCATCTGCACCAAACTAATTTTTAGCAGCACAAATTTGTTCTAAGATAAAATAATCATCTGAATAATATTGCTTTTATTTGAAACAAAACGAGGGCAATTTAGCTTTGCTGTAATCATGCATACAGTTTCCGGTCTAGATCCTTTACATTCCTTTGAGATTAAAAACTGAGGATTTGTCAGAAACGGGATCAATTCAAAGCTTCTGATGCGATATTTTCGAAACATTTGCCAATTGAAACAAACCCATACTAGTAACAACACAAAAGAGTACCTGTTGCTCTGCAATCTCTATATCATTGTTACCCCCCACATATGCGAGTGTATATGCGTTTTCATATTTCGCCAACGTTCGCCCATTATTATACATATTGCTGATGTAGTTGGAGTTGGCGCCGCCAGAGGCGCTGTTATTGTAACATTTTACCTCGTTTGCGTGCGTGCTGTATATCCGCCGACAGAATAAACGCCATCTATACACACAAATTCGGATGCTTTTGTATGTATACATACAATAATATTTGTAGATTATGCCACCGCATACAACCTACGCATGTGTGTATACGTATACATGGGGATATATGATTTATTGAGTAAGTACGCGGTTGCGTAAATTCGCGTTTATATTATATGTATAAATGATGTTTTCGCGTGTTCAATTATTTGTAAACGAGGAGCCGAGGGTGGAAATTAAGTACGAATATCACTTTAACAAGTGCTAAACTTGTAAATCTGCTGATTACTACGAATGTATCGGACTATATATTGCCAACAAATATTTTAAAGAAAGCTTACAAAAAAAAAAAATTTAAACATGCGCGATACTGCCTTTAAATTAAAACATACAAGTCAGATATACAGCTGATGTGAAAAACAGGAATAGCATAGTAGTCTTGATTTCTTTTGCAGCCAGAGTACATTTTTAACCTTTACAGCAACAGTCT
Organism: Holotrichia oblita; assembly: GCA_023690525.1. Lineage (NCBI taxonomy): Eukaryota > Metazoa > Arthropoda > Insecta > Coleoptera > Scarabaeidae > Holotrichia > Holotrichia oblita. Next base: position 42,248,054 of record CM043018.1, on the reverse strand, counting down.
AAATTTACTTTGGAAGTCAAGCCAAGTGTTTTTCCGGTTTAGAAGACCCGCGAAACGTATATTAGAACCATTGCAGAGCAAAATTATGTTCTCCACAAGAGAAAAGTCTTTCACTCTTTTTTTGCAAAAAGAATGACGCTAATTTAAAACAATATGTAACGAATACATTGTGTTGTGTTTGATCCACTATCGTATTATCGATGAAAAAGTTTTAAAGTATATTGACTTGGCGGTATGTCAAAGTACGCGCTACAGCACTGATCACTAACTTGGAAAAATTGGGAGTACAGCAACAGATGCGCTGTACTTAATTGACTCTAGTGAATATTCAGTGTATCTTTCAAAATAATTAACAGTAATTACACCGCAAAAGATGCGCTGTATTTAATTGGCCTAAGTACTCTTAGTACCTTTAGAAATTTATCGCTTTATCTTCTGATGTTAATGGCATGGTTATAATTTCGAAGATTATCGATTTTGTTTCAAAAAATTGCATGCTTTACCAGCGATTCTGCAAAATTTTTGTGGGTTAGACATTGGTGGACTTGCAATGGTTATTCTATTTTTTTCTGTATTTTCGGTTACCTTTCTCTAAGTTGCAAAAAAAAATGAATAGTTCATCATTACAAATCAACATATTGTGACAATTGACGTATGCTGACCTTCCCTCCTTTTCATTAGAACTTTGGCCAACAATAAACGGTCTTTGAGAATGTTTAACATCTTGACTTTCAACTGTACGCAGTACATGACCGATTGCAAAAGCTCTTCAGCTTAAGTTCCAGTAATAACATAAAATTGGTTAAGGTAGTACTTGAATGGCTCATTCTCAGATTAGCTAGATCAACCCTAGAGGTAGTTCATGATTCCATGACAAGTGACTACCATGAAATACTTTCATATTTATTCAATATCTTGACTAGTTAAACAATTATGAATTAAGCATATTGCACATATGTATATATACAGAGAACGCCAGGTAACATTCGAAGTTACATTGGTTTAGTTATATCGAGATGCATGGAAACATTGCACACAACGATGAATACTCTGATGAGTAGTCTGATTGTCACCAATCAGACTACTAGAGTCTGATCGGTAATAATTTTCGAACTGATAAACTTTAATATACCTTTAAGTTGAATACATAAGTTTATGGGCATGCAATAATATTAAAAGATAAACTCGGTAATTTATATTAAGCTGTTTATAGCAGAAATATCAAAGTGATAGCGCAATCGGAAATTGATAAATATTTGACGCTCGTTAAAATATTCTAATCTTGGCGCCTTCCTGTACTTAGAATTTATTTTTTCTTGATTCCAATTTTGTATAATGCTTTCATTTTTTTATTTTGTTAGCATAACTTTAAAATAAGATTAAGGAAGTGTACCAAGAATGTGTCACCTTCCTAGAAATGTAATCAGCAATACTTGTAAGTTGTAAATTCACTATTCAGATCTATAGATCTGAACTAAAGTATCTATAACCAGATAACCCCTAAGAATTAATAAAATTATATTAAATCCATCAAAGTGTGCAGCATAATAGAAAAAAAAAACTACTTAATTATGTATTTCATCTGAGCAATTGGGGAATTACTAGGCATGTTATGTTGTAGTGCAATATTACTACTTACAAAATATCAGTTTTCATCGAAGCAATTGCTTGTGACAATCAGAAACTACTTCATGGAATAAATTCAAGTTTCGCTTTCATTGGAGAAGCTTAAGGAGACTAAGTAATTCTACACATTTAATTACATACATGTCAAATTATAAACGAAACAATAAAAACGAAAGATTGCAATTACTAGTTAAAGAACTAACGCACATTCATCGAATCCCAACTGTCTCTGACAAAGGTTAAGTCAAATACACATATAGAACATCTAGAACGACTAAGGCCAGCTAGAAAAGAGATACATATCTCTAGAGTGGGGCGGTTGTACCAATGCGTTAATTCCGTATATGTTTTGCAACCGCCCCACTCCAGATCTATCTCTTTTCTAGTTGGCCTCAGTCGCTCTAAATGTTCTGTATACCGGTCATTTAGAGCGACTAAGGCGAACTAGAAAAGAGATACATCTAGAGTGGGGCGGTTGTAAAATATATACCTACGAAATTAACGCATTGACATAATTACAAACTTTCAAATGACAAATGGACCATATGAAAAGGGGGGTATAATACCAAGCAAAATAAAAGTGGTAATAGAATTATATTTTAGTTGTCATTCTGATTTCATTGCTATCATTTAAAATACATATGTGAATATGCCGCGAAGATTAAATCAGCCAGATTCATTATTAGAAACTAGAGAGATTATTGCTATGAAAGAACAAGGAAAGACCAAGCGCGAAATAGCGAATGAAGTTGGATTATCAATACAAAGTTGCATTTTTCTAATTAAACATACATAAATTTTATTTCTGGTATATTTAGTATTAATAGATAATTAAATATTTTAACAACAATTAGTACATTCTGTGTTTCATATACAAGACTATTGGAATTACAATAAAATTTTGCAAAGCTTGCAATTTTCCAAATGGAAACTTCCAGAGATTGTATATTTGACAATGTAATATTTAATCTCAATAATTTATTTCAATGGTTGTTAATTTTACGTATCCAAACAAAGATGTCCTTTTTAAAATTTCTTATGTGTATTTAAAAGTGTAAATCGCTTTTAAATTTATTATTACTTCGTTTGTAGATGCGGCAAGTTCAATGACGGATATCGAGATATGACAATTTAAATGAAAATGAAAGACCGCTGAAAACATTACCACGGCAAGGAAGGAGACATGTATTAGAGGAAGAAGATGTAAACAGGATTGTTGATTTTATTACGCCAAATCCATTTTGCAGGTCCACTTTAATAAAAGAACAACTGCAATTAAATTGCTCGCAATCCACCATAACACGGTCATTGCACAAAAGTGGTATTCATTGCCCACGACCCGCACGACAAACAGAATTAAGTCCAGAACATGCTACAGCTCATTTAGCTTTTGCACACCGAAACATTGATCGATGTTGGCAAATTGGTATTTTTTCCGACGAGAAAGTTTTCACGACATCCCATGAAGAAAGAAAGGTATTATGGCGGCGAAATAATTCTAGATATGATATTCAAAATATTCAGGCAATTCGAAGAAGTGGTAGAATTTCTTGTAGTTTTTGGGGATGGATGAGTGCCGCAGAACCAGGAGAAATAGTTCCAATAGCGGGATGTTTTACGGCAGAGCAATACAGGGATATTTTGGAAGACGTTCTGCTACCTACAACACGCACTTTCTTCCCCGAAGGCCCAATTTACCTCGTTCAAGATAATTCGCCAATCCATACCGCAAGAGCAGTGCGTGATTGGATGGAAAACAATCCTGACATTATATTAATTCCATGGCCTACTAAATCGCCCGATTTGAATGTGATAGAACATTTATGGGCTCTCATGACCCAGAACCGGAACGAAGAAATAACAAACAACGCCAGAACAGTAGACAATTTAACTAGAAATGTATGTAACGTATGGGAAAGATTGCGGGGAAGAAACTACTGTCAACGACTACTTAATTCTATAACTGATACATTAAGAGAATGCATCGATAGCAATGGGTATTATACCAAATATTAGTTTTTTTTATGTGTGGTGGGTGCTTAGTTGCAGTGACTCCGTAAGCTGTATCGCTTGTCTGGCTATCACTGCAACTCTAGCGGTGTAGTTTTGTGTGTGTAAGTTGTGTTCAATTGGCTTTGTGACAGCGTCATATCGCCTTTTATGATACCGCGCTGTTAATCACTTTGCTCCCAACAGCAAATGGCAAGTCGAGCCGGGATTAAAGTCTCTGAAAAAATGTCACCGTCCCTCCAGAGAATTGAACCCCGGCGCCTATCGTCCTCCCACAACGATAGTCAGCCGCCTAACCACTGCGGCCATCGACCCGTTAAGTAATTTTTTTATATAATGTGTTACAGAATTTATTTTTTTATTTATTTATATTTATAATCGTATTTTTTGAAATATTTATTTTTAGAATTATTTGTTTATTTATTTTTGAATTGCCTATTTCTTTATTTATTTTTGAGCTGTTTATTTATTTTTAGAATTACTTGTCTATCTATTTTTGAGCTATTTATTTATTTACCTATGTATTCAGTTTTTGTTTTTCACATTACATTTAGAATTGTCTGTTTTTTCATTATGTTTCGTCATATTGTCGTAAGTTTGCTCGATATGTCCATATTGATTATCTGCTGTCAGGCTGTCTGAAAATAGATACCTGAAGAAGCTAGCAGCCTGCACAACAAAGCGTCGAGCACAGTTACAACAATACAATGAGATACCGAAGGTTACGTTAGAATTGACACTGGCCGTAAAAGTCAACGAAATTTTACAATTAGAATTATTTTCCGTTTTATTTAATTGTATATATCTTGCTATGTTATGTCAAGAATTTACAACATATTTACATATGTGAAACAGTAAAAAATAAACACAAATTGATGCAATAAATTGTTTCTACAAAACTTTCTTTTATTTAACTAACCTCATTTATTGGTAGTATATACATAATTTTTATAATATAGTAATGATTTAAAAGCAATAACTTAACATTTCTAGTCCTTAGACAACATACTTCTATTGTCAGTGGAATAATGGATATATTACTATTTACCTTGGTTAATTTAGAAAAGGAAATAAATTACATTAAAAAGAAATTAATTCAGATAAAAATATAGACACGTATCGCAAGTTGTACGTAAGTTTTTTACTAATTTAGTGACAGTGCATTCTAAGATGGAATAAAATCAATAAATAACTATTATTATTAATTATTAAAATATAAAACAAATGAGCGCAATAAATCTTTCTAGGCAAATATGTAAATGAGACCCGACTAGTAACAGCGCTTGAAACACAAGCCACTCCCATTAGGAAGAAAGGTTTGATTTCGGGTCCCTGGGGAGAGACATTACTTCTGACGAGCAGTGTACATACAGGGTTGGGATAAAGTACGAAACCAAGCGTTTTTAAATGAAAAGGATGATGATAAAACTTTCCAGACAAATGTTTTTATATCGGTTGATTTGAGACATAGGATAAATAACGACGGGAAGGGGCAAAGGGCACGAAAATTCGCTAAGAAGTGGGGACGCGTACGAGTCTCTCCATCACAGTCTAGTCTCGTATAGTCTACAGCGCTGTGATTGACTCATACGCGACCCCACTGCTTAGCGAATTTTCGTACCCCTTGCCCCTTCCCGCCGTTATTTATCCTATGTCTCAAATCAACCGGAATATAATGCATGCGGAGACGTTATTGTAGTTGTTAATGTACTTTAAGTAGTTTAAGTAGAGCTGCCTTTAACTTTTTAATTTAAATGGAACACCTGTACATGTTGCAGATTATAATCAGTGAGCGGAGGTTTTAATACCGCAAAAACGCTTAGGCAGCGGCCCAACTTAGTTCTCGTCGGTAAACGCGGAAAGATGATTCACACGGTCTCCGGGCGAATGGAGCAACATCAGTGCAGTACTGTCAATACTACCCATCATTCGCATTCGCTCCGACCATATATGTAAACCGGGCGAACTGCGATAGTGCTATACGCCCGCTACGCCTATGTGATTTCATTGTAAATCAATGATAAAATAAAAATCGTCGAATTGAAACAAAATCATTTCAAATGTTCAAAGTAAATTAATTCACATTCACTGATTCACTGCCTGAATTCTCGCAGAGTAGTTCATCGTCTAAGGTTACGTTTATAGCGACGCGACGAAGCGAGAAACTAGAGAAGCGACAGAAGCAAGAACTTACAGTCAAAGCTTAGTGTTTATACTACTAAAGTCGAGATTCCAATATCTTGTTTCAACCGCTAGTCCAGTATCGTCTCTAGTCTCTCGCACGGTTGCTTCACTATGAACGTAAGCTAACGTAAACAGATGATTTACTTAACTCCAAGCGAAACAATCTAAGAGACTTAAATCTAGTGAATAAGCAGGACATTCTGATTCCTTTATGTCCAATCCATCGATTTGAAAAAGTGGCATCCAAATAGCTCCTAACTCGTCTATCATAATGGAGATGCGCATCATTTTGTTGAAATCAAAAACTTTGAGGTAACTACCCATTCTGTTGAAGTGCAGGAATAATGTGATTCAAGTTTTGTGAGTTCTTCTATATGTATCAATCAAGTATTCTCATTTGACCAACATGAATTAACTGTTCCATTTAAAGAAAAAGTTATCTTGTCAGAAAAAGCCATATTCATTGCAAAATGTTCGTGGTCGTTACAAATTCTTATCATGCTCTCACAAAATTTCTGCAATCAGTCAAAAACCATCATCTAACATTTCTTGAAGCAAATGTCTTGTATAAATTATACTTTCCTCTTTTAAATATTTTCCTCATAGACCCACGATATATACCATTGTTTAGTATTAGAGTTGCGGTTAATTTAATGGCCATGTTTTGTTTCATAGCTTCGTTCATAGCAGTCTTTCCATTTCTGAAAATTGCCAACCACACCTTAGTCACACACTTTCAGTCAATATTTTTTTGTTGTAAGCCACTCGAATCAAGATTATTATCACAACACATACATATATTCCCGTGTTTTATCTTGAAAGCTCTTGTGGTTCTAATAGAAATAACCTTCTTTAACTTCCGATAATATTTATTAACAATTTAAACGCGAGTAGTACTTTATGGAACGGTATTCAATAAAACTCTCTCCTGTACAAGGTGATATCATCGCTTGTATTAGCGACGTAGGGTATAAGTGCTGGGTTTTCCCCTGCAGTTATACGCACAATGGTATATAGTACATACATAATATGTAATATTAGTCAGTATACTGCAGTGACAAGCGGTATTAACTTAATCATTATAATCTCAAATAAACAAAGAATTATTTTAAAACTTAATTAAAACGTAAATGATATTAGTGTTTTTAATAAAGAAAAAAGTAAAAAACGATTTAATATAGAGAAACTTAAGCATCTGATATTTAAAAAAAGAACGCCTTAATGTTAAAGTGGAATACAAATGCCAATGTTAACCAAAAACGAACATTATTGAAGATAAAGGTTCTCTATATTAATAAACTATGTTATGAGTGGTTTCTGAGAGCAAAGAATAAAGAAATTCTTATATCGGGTATTGCTAAGATCAAAAGCAAAAACAAATGCTCAAAAATTAGCTACAATAATAATAATAATAATAGATTCCATGCTTCTGCTGGTTGGGTGCAAAACTTCCGAGTTCGTCATAATATTAGTTTTAAAGCAATTTCAGGCGAAACTATAAATGTTAATTCAAGTGATCTTAACAATTTTATTGGAAATGTCCCACTTCTTACCAAAAACTATCAACCTAAAGATATACTCATAGGTACATATGTATGTAACGTCAACGAAACAAAACTTTTCTCCGAATGTTTCCAGCCAAACACATAATCCAAGGGAGTTCTAAACCATTTATATTTACAGAACCAAGTTTTGCATGAGCTCATAAAATTGTCATGTTGATAAACTCAAACAACAGACAATTCGGTACTAGAACGTTTTCTCAAACGCTAATATTTTTAATCCAAAATACAAGAAATTCGAAAAACAGGTCCTTCACCGCATCAGGAAAAGCAAGCCTACACTTTCACATTTCTTCCCCCGTGCTTAATAGTTTTGATTGTACACCTAGTGTTGAACTTTTGCTTGCATGGCGACGAACATGAGGGTGTACTGTTGCTCTATTGGAATCTAATCGTAGACTACGAGACGAAAGTTATGAAAGAGATAGTAAATGCAGTTTTTCAAAGTGGACGTGCGAAACAAAAATTGTGTTCTGTGACGAGCAGAACATTTTATACGGAGCGCAGATGCTAACTACGGCTTCTTTGTTCACAAATATCTTCCTTATTATTAATGAAAAGAATTAAAACGTTGGCTTGTTAGGTATAATATATACTAATGTTAAATGGAGGTACCTATGAAATCCATTTTCAAAAGTATATAATGTAGAATTATTTATAATTCCCTAAAGATAGCGTAAAATTTGAAATTTGTGGTAAATATTTCAGGACAATTATTAGTATAAACGGGCTTCGTGGGTACCTCTGCCTATCTTCTTAGATCATACTTATTCAATCTTCGATTAAATATTTTATCAAATTTGGAAATAATGTTTGAAATACTTTTACCGTGGTATGAGATAGGAGCAGTACACCCATAACACGGCCGTCATAATAGATTCCATTTACTTTCGTTTCATCGGAAAATAGAACTTGCTTCCATTCTTCTAATGCCTGTGTTAACGGGTGAATTTTAATCGCCTTAATCAACGGCTTCTTATGGACTACCATAAAGATTTACTTGTCGTAAACGACATTGAACAGTACACACAGATATTGGTGTATCCAGTTCTGCATTAATTTCGCGTAGAATTTGTACAACAATTTGGAATTGATCTTTTTGTTAGATATTTTTTTTGGTCGTACCCTTCGTGGTACAGTATCTGTTATCTGATGCTGATGTTGTCCAACTTCGCTTTTACTATAAAACTAATATAACGTCAACACCCTTAATTAGGTGGTGTTGACAGTGCAACTCCATCAACTGGTATAGTGAGCTAGTTGAGGCCATCGGATTGTAGTCGCACATACATGGGGGAAGTACTTACATCTTTCTAATAATAGTTATTGGAAACTGTTTGAATAAAGAATTAAAAATAAATGTTATAATGGAAAAACAAAACAATTCTAAGTTTATCACAAATGCAGATTTCAGATCCTCTTAGTCATACTCGAGACTTCGGTTGTCATCCGGACATTTGTGAGAGCAATTTCTGAACACACTAGATCTTTCACTGATGTAAACATTACTGACGTATATACCTAGCTATTATAAATATTAATAAAATGAATTAAATAATCAGCAACATAATAGGATCAGTCAATGAGTTATACCAAACAATAGTTTACAATAACTGTACTAGCACAAAAAAACTCAACTCCTCCTAGCAGTTTAGGTAAACAATGAATTTAATATCTAAAACAAATCACAATTGTTGGAGTTATAGATGAGTTCACAAACTTAAAGGACGTAATTGATGTTATGTTTTACTGCGTATAATCTTTAATTTTGTTTAAATAATTAACTGAAACTATGGGTCTACCAAAACTATATGTCTACTTCCGTGGTAACAATGATGTTCCAACAAGATAATACGTATCTGCTATACCTTTGACATTTCTGGATTAATCGCATGTTGCGCCCATATCACCCAGAAACTACGCACAATCTTTTAATTTCATTTAATGATATCTTACGGTAACAACGCACTTACCCCTTCTATAATGGCCTTGCGTCACCAACATAATGAATATCTAGGATTACCAGTAACTTTATTCCACAATAAACACACAATAACCAAAATTAGTTTCACAGCAACGAGTCCACAATTTGGATGACACTACGGCAAGATCAGAAATCTATCGGTGGATCATCGCAAAAGTTACAACGTATTTACAATCTTGCGCAATTTCAAAGCACACGCGAAACAACCTGCTAACACACCGACCGGCATTTGTTTATTTACGTTCGCCTGTCAATGTGAGGCGCACACCGAGCGAACGTGGCGCCCCGGTAAGTATTGGCGCGCATTGATGCCGCGTAATCAATGCTCACCGCGATATTTTAGTTTAGAGGTAATGACGTCTCAACGAACGCAGCCCTTTATAAAGGTTTTTACGCGAAATCCAAATTACCGTAACTAAAAAATGTATTAAGTAGTGCTTAAATGCCGAATTGTTATGCGGATTATCCTCGAACCCTCGAAACTGGATGTTACGGCGCAATCGAATAATCTAGAACAGATCTGGAGCGTACATAAGTCGGTCGACGTTCGGGAGATCACGAGACCGGCCGGACAGGACGAAGACGGCTGATGCACGGTCCACGATCGGCTCGCATCTTCGCCTGACTGTCGACCGTTTATTGCGCAGGACCTTCTGTATATGTACTGTCTACAGCTTATATAGCACGTAGGTCATGTCCCATGTATAAAAACTATCAAATTATATAATAGTGTTTGAAATACACACGTAACTAAAATTTATTTCATGCATATAATCCGAGCAACTGAAGCATTACAGAGTATTCTTATGTTATTATATTTTTGAATATTTGAAAATAGAAAGCTAAAAACAGCCGCACAAGATTCGGTATATAAGACAGCTATTTGCTAAGTTAGTTCAATAAATACAATTCATTTGCCAAATAATAAAATAATAATCATAATCATAATAATAGTATGTAATAATAAACTTTTTATTGCCCAACAGAGGAAAACTCCATTTACAAGACAAAGATATGTATATAGAGTTCACTAAATATTTGCAAAAACTGAAATATCTCCATTCTCTTTAAGGTTCCGTGTTTTTTATTTTCAATAGTATACCTAGTTAATTATGATTGCATTAAAAGCAACTTATTTCCTCGATTCCAACAATGTACCACTTTATATGAATATTTTGTTAAATAAATGAGTTAGAGAGATTTTAATTACTATAAATAACTTCTTCACTGGATCTCTTGGCGCAGAAGTAGAACACTAAACACTTTAACCCACTAAACACCAAACAAGTTTTAACTAAAACACCGACGCGTTTCAACAGCAATGCCGTCATTATCAAGGCGACAATAAAACTAAATTAAAATAAAATCTACAAATAACAGGTTACCTAAACGGTCAATCCGCTACGCATCATTAATTTCCGATTAACGAAAACAATGACGAATGCGGGATAGGGCCGTTGTCACAGTTCATTACACATGACTTATTTTTATATATTTCTAAACTTTCGAAAACGTTTAGAAACTTACAATTGTTTATTTGTCTAATTAATTTAACATTCGTATGTATGATCGATGTAGTAATCTGTTTCAAAAATGTGTTAGGCAACGCTCGATTTCTCAATTCTATTCAATCTAAGATTAGCCATATGCTCTTTGAATCTAGTTGAGACTGCTCTCCTGGTTTGCCCAATATATTTTTGATTACAATCTTTACAATTGATTTCGTAAATACCTGACTTTTCTAGAGGTTGTATTTTATCTTTAGGGTTACCGATGAGACTTCGTAAACTAGTCCCAGAACTGTAAACTATTCTGAGATCTAGCTCTTTGAAGATTTTACTCAAACCTTTAGTGATAAAGGGAGCGTAAGGGAGGGTCACAACGGGTGGAGCTGTAACATCCTCTCGAAAAGTCGTAGATTCTTTCACAGTTTTCTTATAATTAAATTTCCTAATTAACTTATAGATAGGCTGATGGAAACCATTACACTTGGCCGCATATTTTATAATTTTAAGCTCTTTCTCATACCTCGCCTTGTTCAAGGGAAAAGTGAGAAGTCTCTGGACCAAAAAATTCAGTCGTGCCATTTTGTGTTGAACACAATGATGGGAATCTGAAGGAATGTAGCGAAGTGTACTGGTTTCCTTTCTATACACGTCAACTCAACAGTGAACTTTATGGTTTCGAACCGATAATTTAATCTATTGAGAAAATCGTCAATATTACATTTTTTTAATATCAAATATAGCGAAATATCATCCACATACCTCAAGCAAACCCTAGGAAAGTATTCGCTCTCAGATTCTAAGTCCTTTTCAAAACGGCTCATGAAAAGGTTAGCCAAAAAGGGCGACAAGGAGTTACTCATTGCCGTTCCTTCCAGCTGTTCATAAAAACTCCCGTTGAATTGAAAAATGTTCTGTTTCATACAGATGTCAGTTAAGCGAATATATTCCTGGACACATTGTTGACTCAAACTATTTTGAAGCAACAAGTCCTCGAGGTATGTCAAGGTGTCTGGAATCGGTACACTAGGAAAGAGAGAACTAACATCAAATGAAATCAATATTTCACCCTCCAGCAACTGCAAATTTTGAATTTCTTTAATAAATTATAACGAATTTTTTACTGCAAAACTAGGTTGCTGTATTGGCAAATTATTAAATTCATTGGTCAGCCATTTGGAAACCTTATAAGTCGGTGTGTCAATTGCCGAAACAATTGGCCTTACCGACTTGCCAGGTTTGTGAATTTTAGGTAAACAATATAATTTAGAGATAACAGGATTGGAAACATGTAGCTTACGTCTAACATCGGCAGTAACAAGGTTGTTACAAGCTTTAAACACATTGTTGACGTCTCTAATCATTTTCGGTAAAGGATGTTTTTGAAAATGACCTATAAGGACCACTACTCAACAGGTCATCCTATAATCACCCTATCATAGTAGTCCTCTTTATCTAACATATCAACCTTGTCCCTTTGTCAGCTTTCAAATAGAAACAATCTTTTTCCCGCAAAGTTTTAATGATTTTAATGTTTTCGGATTTCTGAGGTGATTTATAGGATTTCAAACGTCAGTTGTGGTATGCGTTACTTTTGACAGTATCTGAATTACTCCAACTAAATATTAGCTTGGGTTTAGTGAATTTGACAATTGTTTAGAGTTTTTCTCATCTGTCATCTAACAAAATGGCATGGTTTTTTGTTATATTGAATATACATAATAAAGTTTTTCAAAAAGTTGCTGAAGGCTATTTTCAGAAATGTCATAATGGACATCAATCTTCACTGCCTACAAAAAAAATGTAACAAAACTTGTACAAAATAAAACTTTAAGTTCAGTTTCCATGCAAATCTTATCTTTTAGAATTTTTTTCTAGTACTTTTGTTTAACTCTTTCTAAATTAGAAATATGTATGTCAGTAACTCGACAACAAGATAATAGTTCAGTTCCTTATATCATTTATTTTTGTTTTTTTTTAAAACTCTAGTATCAAAACTTTAAAAAATTTACCGTTGCCGTATGTGGAGAAAATTTTGCGCAACTTTCTACTCGCCGTGCAGCCTTAAAAAAAGGAAAATTGTGCCATAACTGGACAAAAGCAAGTCCGATAGAAAAATAAATAGCTAATAGAACGAATAGAATATATACCTATATGTAGTTACCTTAGAATCCTTTCTTCCCGACATTTGCCCAAATTCAATAAGAAAGTAGTTAGACGATGTTAAAGAAAAGCAAGATATTTCACAAATATGTAGTAAACTACGAAGTGGCACTAAATCAAGCTTATAAAACTCTACAGCTTTTCCCACTTGACCAAATCTGTATTTATTATAAGTTTCCAAGATTTCTATACAAAAATAAAAAACAACATCCTATATATAAGTACTACAAATTGAAATCAGGACAGATTGGAGTATGTCATTAATTAGTTCATTAGAGTATATTTATTTTGTCGGAACTTACAGCGGAAATCAATGACGTAGCGTTAATCTGTTTTGATTTTGACCGCAGACGTTACTACCGAAGATAGATGATTTATATAGATTATTTATATGTATAAGCTATTAAGAAGAGCTGACATAACTAAAAACGTTTTCATCTGAACTTTAATATACGCCTAGATTAAATTTAATTGAAGTTTTTCTTGCATCTATTTATACAAGTGTTTTAAACTTAAGTTAATTCAAACATTGAACTCGGCTCATTGTACAGCGATAGAAAGCCAATAAAATTGCCAACTAAGTTTCGAATTAATCAAGATCTTACTCTTAGGATATGTAAGTCTAAAATTCTACAACAAATTGACGGTATAGACATTTCTTCGACAGCGAAGAGTGTTTTTCTGGATAACTACACTGCCGTTTTCCACAGCGGCGATGAAACGAGAGGATACCTATGTTAATGCATATTTAAAACTTCAGGATGGCCCGTTTGTTTCTGTCAGTCAGTATACAACATTTTATAAATTATTTTCTTTCTTCAATATCATAGAATTACAACGGTGATGCTTTTTTTTTAAAGCTGAGAATAGGATCAGGAATTAAGGACATGAATTGTCATCATTGCAATTCAAAAATATATTAAAGAGAATAGGAGAGTAGTTTTAACAAAACTTAACGACTGTTTAGAATTAGAGGTTAATGAAACGAAACAACAGTCCGATTCTACACATCTCATTGTTTACCTTATTCAACATTTGCAATGTTAGTATAAGTTTAGAATCCCAATAGTTACCTGCTGGTGTCATATACATTTTCAACAATTATTTTCTTTTCAATTTTTTGGTATTCTTTAATCTCTGTATAGTCTCCATGATTACATAAATCTCATTCTCATAGCTCACCTCCTACTTTTAAAAAGTTCTGCTTGTTTCTATTATCTTTCTCCCATTGTCGATAATCGCCGTTCCTCTGTTTACATATTTGATGGAGAGAATATGTTACATAATTCTTGTAGGTATTAGCATTCAAAAACGTTGATAAGAGTACTTTCATTTCGGTTCACACGGTACGATTTTTCAATAAGTAAAACGTAAAAGTAAAGGAAAACGTTGAAGTTCTCAGAAAATTTCAAAGCTATATGATTCCTCATACTCTAACTAAATTTAATTTAAAGTTGCCTGTTCGCTAGATTTAATTAGTTATGCACTTTCAAACTAAGAATGGAAAGATTTCATTCAATGAGTTTGAGAATCGATAACAATAGTTGAACTACCCTCTCCAGACGCATTTGTAAATCGTGGATGAATGAAACGATAGTTATACGAAATTTGATGTGGTGTTAGCTAGTTCACCATGATTGCGTTATTCAAACAGTAATGAAGCTATTAAATGATACAAAAAAAAACAGAAAAAAATGGTTTCCTTAAAACTTCAAACATAACTTACAAATTACATATATTGACACGTTAATTAGCATGACTATAATTTAAACTGATCGATAATGTAAAATATTCATTTTATAACGAAACCAATAATTAGAACAAAACACGTACATATGTATATTAATTTAACTTTCGAATTAATCACTAACATGCGGGAAGTCGACGATACGATATACTATACATACATACATAAGTATAATTAATTCTTTATAAGGCTAAGATTAACGTAAGATACATGTTCACAAGTAATTACACTATATTACCTGTATGATTATACTTTTTATATTGTTAGACGCTATTACATAACATTATCCACCACAAATATTTTAATCTGGCAGCCTACTTTGCACCAACAAATTATCGTTACATAATTAGTAAATCATAACATTATTATACTTATAATAATTTGACTGTCCCACTGCTGTAAATTAATCCACATTATGCAATAACACATAACCTTGTATGCAACTGGAGTATAAGGTTATTCAAAAGTAAGTCAAAGTACTGCGGTATCACTAAAGACTTCGGTCTCAGTCTCGGAAACTCTCGTCTAAGAAATTTTCAATTGCACCTTTGGTCATACACTTGTAATCTTGTCTTAGTCTCACTTGTATTGTCTCGGCTGCCATGGTTACTCATATTTCAAGAAAATTTTTTACAATGTAGGTAATGAAATCTCTACACATTATTCTATAGGTAGTTAATTACTTTTCGTTTATAAGAATTCATGCCTCAACATTCCCCCAACAGCGTACGCTAATTACGGGGCGACTGTAGACTGACTTATGATATTATCTTTCCGCATTTACCGTGTAATTTGGAAAACTACAGGAAATCAAAACCCGGACTACGAAAGGTCTGCCGGAGTTGGCACCACAAAGTGGTCAAAAATCGACAAAAATGCTAGAAAGGATTGACCATTTATTGACCATCAGCAATTTCGATTGACCACCTTTTGTTTAGGCTACAGCCACTATACCCATATTTTAGGGTCTAATGGTGAAAATGCTGAAATTAGTCAATATAGACATTTTGTTCATCGGATACGATTGACCATCGTTTGACCATGTTTGACCACCCTTCACAATTTCAAAATTTTCAAAAAAAAATTTTTTTTCAATTTTTTTTTACTGCAAACACTAAAATTTTGTTGCAGTATAGGATTGACCAACGTTTGACCATGATTGACCACCAAATAATTTTTTTGAAAACTTAAAAATATTCGAAAAAAAACGAAAAATACAAGTTCATATCTCCAATGAAATGACATCAAACCCAGATAATGTTATAACCTCTTGCGTCGCATTTTTCACAAATTTCGAGAGGTGGTCAAACGCTGAAAATAATAGAACTTATTGTCTCGTGTCTCTAGACCACACAAACCTGAAAATTATCGTTTGACCACCCTCCGGTTAAATTTTATCCGATCTTAAAGATACGTATAACAGTTTCAAAGTTTTTCGCATTGTTCACAAATTTTGAGAGGTGGTCAAACGCTGAAAATAATAGAACTTATTGTTTCGTGTCTCTAGACCACAGAAAACTGAAAATTATCGTTTGACCACTCTCCGGTTAAATTTTATCCAGATCAGAGGCAACAGATGTCTGGCAAATACATAATGATATGTGTAAGAAATTATCAAAAGTTCAGAATATAAAAAGAGGAAATAAAGCCTAGTTGTATAATACCTATATACACAATTATCATAATAGAAAAACTAGTATACCAAAATGATGATAACAGAAAATTATTTAAAAAAATATTGCATACTACATAAATTGTAAAATATTGTATTCAAACTACCTATGTATTCATGTAGTCTATTTTCACAGTTTTATAAATAAAATCAATACTAACAGAAGATCGAATAATGGTTGTTTTCCAGTGAGGTAGAGTATACATACATTACCGCAATGACTTACTTAATATCTATCAAAATTTGATTTGCGGAGAATTTTGAGCTATGGGAGTCGAACTAGAGATGTTTGACTGTATCTTGTAACAAATGTTGCCTATGATCTGAATAAAATTTAACCGGAAGGTGGTCAAACGATAATTTTCAGTTTTCTGTGGTCTAGAGACACGGGACAATAAGTTTTATCATTTTCAGCGTTTGACCACCTCTCAAAATTTGTGAAAAATGCGAAAAACTTTAAAACTGTTAAACGTAACTTTAAGATCGGATAAAATTAATCAGAGGGTGGTCAAACGATAGTTTTCAGTTTTGTGTGGTCTAGAGACACCAGACAATAAGTTCTATTATTTTCAGCGTTTGACCACCTCTCAAAATTTGTGAAAAATGCGAAAAACTTTGAAACTGTTATACGTAACTTTAAGATCGGATAAAATTTAACCGGAGGATGGTCAAACGATAATTTCCAGTTTTGTGTGGTCTAGAGACACGAGACAATAAGTTCTATTATTTTCAGCGTTTGATCACCTCTCAAAATTTGTGAAAACTGCGAAAAACTTTGAAACTGTTATACGTAACTTTAAGCTCGGATAAAATTTAACCGGAGGATGGTCAAACGATAATTTTCAGTTTTGTATAGTCTAGAGACACGAGACAATAAGTTCTATTATTTTCAGCGTTTGACCACCTCTCAAAATTTGTGAAAAATGCGAAAAACTTTGAAACTGTTATACGTAACTTTAAGATCGGATAAAATTTAACCGGAGAATGGTCAAACGATAATTTTCAGTTTTGTGTGGTCTAGAGACACGAGACAATAAGTTCTATTATTTTCAGCGTTTGACCATCGGAAAAATGCGAAAAATTTGAAACTGATATACGTAACTTTAAGATCGGATAAAATTTAATGGTCAAACGATAATTTTCAGTTTTGTGTGGTCTAGAGACACGAGACAATAAGTTCTATTATTTTCAGCGTTTGACCACCTCTCAAAATGCGAAAAACTTTGAAACTGTTAAAAATGACGGTGGTCAAACGATAATTTTCAGTTTTGTGTGGTCTAGAGACACGAGACAATAAGTTCTATTATTTTCAGCGTTTGACCACCTCTCAAAATTTGTGAAAAATGCGAAAAACTTTGAAACTGTTATACGTAACTTTAAGATCGGATAAAATTTAATCAGAGGGTGGTCAAACGACAATTTTCCGTTTTGTGTGGTCTAGAGACACGAGACAATAAGTTCTATTATTTTTAGCGTTTGACCACCTCTCAAAATTTGTGAAAAATGCGAAAAACTTTGAAACTGTTATACGTAACTTTAAGATCGGATAAAATTTAACCGGACGGTGGTCAAACGATAATTTTCAGTTTTGTGTGGTCTAGAGACACGAGACAATAAGTTCTATTATTTTCAGCGTTTGACCACCTCTCAAAATTTGTGAAAAATGCGAAAAACTTTGAAACTGTTATACGTAACTTTAAGATCGGATAAAATTTAACCGGAGAATGGTCAAACGATAATTTTCAGTTTTGTGTGGTCTAGAGACACGAGACACTAAGTTCTATTATTTCCAGGGTTTGACCACCTCTCAAAATTTGTGAAAAATGCGAAAAACTTTGAAACTGTTATACGTAACTTTAAGATCGGATAAAATTTAACCGGAGGGTAGTCAAACGATAATTTTCAGTTTTGTGTGGTCTAGAGACACGAGACAATAAGTTCTATTATTTTTAGCGTTTGACCACCTCTCGAAATTTGTGAAAAATGCGACGCAAGTGGTTATAACATTATCTGGGTTTGATATCATTTCATTGCAGATATGAACTTGTTTTTTTCGTTTTTTTTTCGAATGTTTTTAAGTTTTCAAAAAAATTATTTGGTGGTCAATCATGATCAAACGTTGGTCAATGCACTACTGCAACAAAATTTTAGAGTTTGCAGTAAAAAAAAAAATTCGAAAAAAATTTTTTTTTGAAAATTTTGAAATTGTGAAGGGTGGTCAAACATGGTCAAACGATGGTCAATCGTATCAGATGAACAAAATGTCTATATTGGCTAATTTCAGCATTTTCACCATTAGACCCCAAAATATGGGTATAGCGGCTGTAGTCTAAATAAAAGGTGGTCAATGAAATCGCTGACGGTCAATAGTGGTCAATAAATGGTCAATCCTTTCTAGCATTTTTGTCGATTTTTGACCACTTTGTGGTGCCAACTTCACGGACCTGACTACGAAGCAAGTCAATTCAATTCAATTCAAAAATCTTTATTGTTTACGATAATTTCCTGCACTCAATGTACAAAGTGTATTATTGATACAAACAAAACACAAAAATGTGAGACGTGTATATGCTTCTGCCGGAGATTTGGTTAAACTACATCAGCATATTGCTCATTAACATATTGTTATATCTAGAAATTACTCGACAGAAACTCGGAAGATAAACTCCATGAGCTCTATGAGGCGTTAACCAGATACCAACACCAATCGCTCGTGTAGAGCGTCTGAGATCTGCTTTTGTTGGTGTCTGGTTGATACTCTTGTATCACACACTAATGAGAACAAATAAGTTCGAAACACGTGTCTGTGTGTCAGGATTGAACTTTAAACGTTCCCCTTATGTACTTTGTGTACGACGTGTGGTTATCGTCCAATCATGTGCTTTGAATTAGATTTACCTTTTTCATTGCAATATGCTGATGTATTATTGATAATTTTTGCATGCCTTATCTATACTAATTTGTATATTGTTGACAACTTGGGAGCTGGTTCTCTTATGTCTAATAAGGTATTGTATTTGCGCTGGGTGAGTCTGTTAGGGAAAAAGCCGTACGTTACGGGAAAACCCTATGTCTTATTTCAGTGAGTTTTAACAGTGACAAGCAAGTAACAACTAACAACACTGATCACAGAATTTATAACTCGAGCTGACTTCCGGCTGCGACTTGAGCGGGTTTAGCGTGGTTCTCCACTTGCGAAGGTATTCTTCGATGAGAGGCACATGATGGTTGAGCTTTTCGCAGGCGACCTCAGGGTGAAAGGAGTGGGAGTAGGTTAAGATGTCGTCGGCATAAAGGATTGTTTTAGTGCTAGGATGGGTAGGGAAGTAGCTGAGGTACAAGTTATAAAGAGTGGGTCCGAGGCGCGAGCCCTGTGGTACTCTGGCCGTGACGGCGCGTGTTGTGGAAAACGCCGGGCCCGTTTTGCCTACGAAGTCCCGTCGTTGAAGGTAGCTTCTGATCAGCTTAGTGATGGGTGTTGGGGTGCGGCTGCGGATTAGCTTGAAGAGGAGCCCATCATGCCAGCCCCTGTCAAATGCTTTTTCAGTGTCTAGCGCCAGGACTGCTGAATACTGTAGCTTGTTGCTGGCCTGGATTAGATCGGCAGCCAGGGTAGCGGTGGCGTGGGTGGTCTTAGCGGTGGGCCTGAAACCGAGCTGATGGTCCGACAGGACGTTCTTGTCTTCTAGATGGTCGTTGAGCCTCTGTAGTATTAATTTCTTCGCAACTTTTGATAATGTGGAGAGGAGGAAGATGGGCCTTCCAGCGTGGTTAATTCCAGGGGGGATGTGACGTTGTGGTTAAGGACGATGTCTGTAGTTGAGGGAGAGGAGTTGTTGTAGGGATAGCGTGTGTGTTCAGGGAATAGAATGATGGCATCTAAGGCGTCGGCAAAGTTTTGGAGGATGATTCCGTTAGCATTATTTACTGAGTTTCCCCAGTTGCGGTGTTTCGCATTCATGTCCCCGATCAATAAAGGCGTTTTCTGCCAAAAAGTAGATCTTTTAGACTGTCCGGTTGGAGCCGATTTCTAGGGCTGTTGTACATGGATGTAATGTGTATTTTGTTTAGCAGTTCTATAGTTATAGTCTACTGCCTGTTGTGCATAGTTTTATTGATAGCAGCGCAGGGCAGTTCTCTTCTAATCATGACCATGATTGATAATATTACCACAAAACCACTAATTTATAACAAATTACAATATACATATTTCTCATCGTTCTGATTAAATTATAAATTTATTTCGACACTACGAAAACATCAATACATGTACTTATACCATAACGAAAATGAGTCAATTCTCTCAAGATAAAAAGATAAACCCAGCACTTATACATACCAATCTGATATGTTTAACCAGATCAATTGCGATAAATACATATGTATGACGGCGGCTATATAATTGAAATAAGCTACCTGAGTGGTTTCAGGTGGAATTAAACTTTAGATTATCAAAGTATAAATGCCATTTACTTGAAATGTTCTTTATGCAAAATTTCCCTAATTCAATTAATGAAAATATGTCAAAATCTTAATAGTATTTATTCAGATTTAATTTAATATTTTTCACTTGTTCACATTGTTGATTTATTCAACGTTTGCATTCAAGGGCCGGTCTTTCCATTTCATTTTAAAGTTCTTTTTAACTAATGTGTAGATTAATTTAATAGACAGATTTATCTGGCAGTTAAGAAAATGCGTCTTTCAAATATGATTTAACTTGCCTATAACAAAAGAAAACTTTAAGCAACGAATCGTGTGTTGGCCATGTTGATATAGTAAGAAAGGGTGCATGTAAAGCATGTGTTAGAGGGAGATAATGAAGATTTGTGCAAGCCTCCAAAATCTGCTACAGTAATATAAAAGTTTGCTGTTGCAAAATATCGCAGGGTTAACGGCAATTGTTGAAGAGGTTGAACAGCATTATTTCTAAAAATATATAATTTAGATGCAACATCAACTCCATGCATTAATAGAAATATTTTTCCTACACGGAAAACCCGAGCTGTTTGCAGTAACCAAATGTATTTTGTTGGCATATATTTTGTTAAGGATACTATATGCATTGTTACTTTAACTGAATACTAAATCAAAATTTGTTATTAGCAAACAAATTATTTTGTTAAAGGATTTACGAGTCACAACAAAATAATTCGGTAAAATACTTTCTTAACGTAATGGTAAACAAATAAAACAATGGTTTCAACAAAATCTATTTATTGTTTTTAACCAAGTTGATTATACAAATATAATATTTGCTTAATTCAAAGAAATATTTAGGTAAAACACTTAAATATAGTCAACAAAATTATTTGTTACCAATAACTATATATTTGTTTGCCCATATTCAACCATAAAATTTGGTGAATGCAAGTAAAATTTGTTTGGGTCAAACAATCCAGTCTTTCCATGAATTTGTGCGATCTTTTAAAGTTTCCTCAACTTTTGCTAAAATATTCAATACTGTGGTTTTGGAGACACGAAATCGTCTTACAAATTCTTCGTCGTCCCAAATATTCAAGTTATCCATATGAGGTTTTATAACATATTTCTTACGTTCAGGATTTATTTGATTTAGTAAATTTATTATTTCGTTATCTAATATATGATTTGTTCTTCCTCCATAAATATATGTTCCATTATATAATGTTTATAGTAGAATTTTAAGTTATAATCACAGTTATAATGTAGTTTATTGGCCTGTACAAGTAGTCGATAAGTTAAAAGATAGATAAACACATTTAAAAAGAGGATTTCAGTTACAGAGAACTGAAAAGACGAATTTTCGACTTACACGGTAGATAAGTTTATGAGCCACTTTACAAGAAGGTGGACAGACCGGCCGTAATAGTGATATTTTTTTATATGATCATGTTTAAGAGCCATATATTCGCTTTCATAATATGTACATACATATACATATAAAAAAAATTAAATTTTGTTTGTTTTTAATATTATATTGTTGTTTAACAGTTTTTGTCCTGATAAAGTTCATACTCATGAATAAAAAATTTTAACAAATTAATAATAAAAGACTATAAATACAAGAAGGCGTTTCTATCTTTCGAATAATTACTACAGTTAGAACAGCATAAACTTTAGTAGTTTATCTCATCTACATAGCAGTTGTTGATAATTGTTTGATTATGCAAACCATATTAGTGATACCCAATGCACTATTCCGGAAGTAAAAGGCGGAAGCGGCATATAATATGCAGTGAGGCGTGCTATACATACATATCATTCATACATACCGATAGCTAACTTAAGGAAAACTTTTCTTGCAATTAGTAGAACTCCATACTAAACTCATTATTCGTACCTCAAATCGTTTTTTATACAAAATGCACATTAAGTAATCAAGGAAGAAACAACAACGGGAATTGATTAAATAGAGTAAGTGTAAAACAAAACGGATATTCACCACAAACGAATCCTTAATTGTCAAATTACAAACACACATATAACGGTGTTCCTAGAATTGCAATCAGAACTGGAAAGAACTCCGAAATGCATTTAGCAACTCAAGTAAATTAAATACCACGCAGTAAGTAGTACAATTTAAATCTCTCAAAGTTACAGACAGAAGTGTTTAATTATACACAACAAAAATTGTTGAATAGAATTTTGTTAAATTTGACAGCCAATTTAGTTTACTGCAACGAAGTTTTGATACTTTTGAAATGCAGCATATTGCTGTGCATTAAGAACCGGTACCCTTCCAATAGGTGCCAACAAGTCATGCTGGTTTTATACAAGAAATATTATAACTTCATAAAGCTGTTAGAGAAACAGGGGCAAGGTTATGAAAAATATTGGTAAGACATTAAATCTCTTATGGTGGGTTTACACTATTCAAGTGAATTGATCAAATCAGTTGAATTCAAGTAACTTGAGAGCGAATTGAATATCTAAACCCCTCCATTGAATATCTAAACTCCTCAATTCGCTTTCAAGTTACTTAAATTAAACTGACTTGATCAATTCACTTGAATAGTGTAAACGCATTATTAGGAAATACATACTTCCACGTGTCTTCCAATAAAGTTTCCAAATGTAAGGAAAACGTTAATCAAACACAATATCTGTGTTAGAACCACCAATTTTTTTAGGAAATAAAGAAACAGGGAATTACGAAACTTTAATAACCATCGTGATTTCCCGGTGAATATTGTGAGAAAAAAAATTCCAGTTTACAAGTATTAATTGAGAGCGGTATGGATACTACATATTTGTATATTTAAACTACTACTATCTTTATAACCATTGTTTACCTATCTATTTCATAGCACGTCAAAAATGCCCGTCCTAAAAACTAGCCTTTCCTTTACTACCCGATTTATCTGATTGTTAGTTATACATCAACTAAAGTAAGAAGTTAACAAATATTAAAATAATAACAAGACTAATTTTGCTATATATTTTCATGGCTAGTTGTGTCTGTACGTTCCTGGTTAGTGTTTCATCGACCTCGCTCATTTAGCCTTGAAGCATACCTAATTATAACCACTAAACTACAAATATTTGCATTTGTTACCTTTAAATTGGATTATGAAAATACAATAGTTTAATGAATGGTATCTATAGATTTTAGTGTTTCTATCTGAGAAATAAATACCTCTCAAGGCTTACACTAATAAATTTATAATGAGGTATTATTGCCCTAATTATTATAATATACCAATTTGTAAACTTTACTATCTTTTGTATGCTATTGTCTGATTTCACTGATATACGCACTTTATTCTATTTCTATTACGTACATAGCTATTGTTATAGGCAACTTTCCATAAGAGACATATATAAAGGTATTGTATGTAAACATAAATCAACTGATTCATCAGTTCATTATCCTGTACCTAAGGAAAACCAATTGAAAATTTGTAAACCTAACACATATTTGTGTGGACTTATCTATACGCATTTCTTGTCTTATATGTGGTCGGTGCCAGTTGCAGTGACTTCTTTAAAGCTGTATTGCTTGCACGACTGCGACTGAAACTTTTGCCGTGTAGTTTCTGTGTATGTAAAAGTGTTCGATGGTCTTGTTACAAGACAATATCGCCATTGATAATGCCGCGCTGTTAATCACTTTGCTCTCAACAGCGAATAGTAGATGGACTAGAACCAAATTCTCCGAGAAAAATGTCACCGTCCTCTCAGAGAATTGCACTCGAACTCCTAACGTTCTGCCACAACGATAGGCAGCATTTGTGTATATTTTTCCTAAACTTTGGACAAATGCTGATGGGATAGATATGTTTGTTAAATATAGTAAAGAAATTGATTTTAGGAATCGTCACTATTTCTTCTTTTTTTTTTTTTCAAGATACAACCTAACTTAGAGAGAAAGGAATTAATAAAATTAAAAACCTTATCGCATCAAAACCGATGTTCTCTCAAACACTCGAGAAATATATCAAACTTGTTAACACTATGAAAAATGTCACTGAAAAGAGGTACTTTCTCAATATTGCAATGGTGTTTAAAGTTGATGTTAAGATTCGAAGAAACTGAAGTTAGAAGAAAAATGATTCATTAGATAAATGCTTAGATAGTTGACTTGAGAAATTTTAAGTTTTCGAAAATAATGTTTAACTGCCATGGTTATAAAAAATGTAACACCTTAGAGTAGTCGCAATAATCTATGGAACGAGTCTGTGTAAATCAGCGAAAATCATTAGCTTAAAGATATATTTTACATGATCAGTGTAAGAAGAAAGAAGTGGCTAACATAAGAACTGGCGTTAAAAGGAACGTACATAATATCTAGAACCGTACTAATAGAGTCACTCAAAAATAATCTCATCAATATTTCATTTCAAATCATAAATAGATTGCCACGGAGATATGATAAAACTGATTATAATCTATAATTTTGACATCTTTGTAACAATTATTAGCTCTGTGGCATTAATACTGTGAATAATGAGCATAATACTCGGTATAGAAACAATTTTCAACTTCCAACAATCTATCCGAAGACGTCAGATTTATAATACCCCACTATACTGCCTCAAGTCAGCCTCTAATATAAGTACATTTAAAGTTATAAATTATAACATTTCTTACTGACAAATAACTTTATTTCTCTAATAAGCTTGCTCGGAAGATATGTTATTGTTATTTTGCCGAGCTAGTAGCCTAATGACTACTACACTTGCTTCGTATCTGGCAGTACTGAGATCGAACCCCTATACTTTATTTCTGAATTTGGTTTTCTGTAGTTTTCCAAATTCAATAGCAAATGCAAAAAGGTAATATCTTAAGTCGGTCTACAGCCGCAAGCGTTATAATAACTCATGGCCAACCAGTGCCCCTGTAATTGGCGCAACCTGTTGGAGGATGCTAAGGCATGAATTATTAATTATTATGAATTACGAATTTATGATGAAATTAATAAGAATTGAAGTAGTACATTGTTGATTATCCGGATCATTGGTTTTCCGGATTCAGCGATTATTCGGATCAAATATATTTTGCATTATGTATGTTGTTATCCGAAGTGCTTGTGCTTTTGTTATCCGGATCGTTACAGAGCTTATGCAATTTAGCATTCGAAATTTAGTTCATCTATTTATACATAGGTACACAAAATTTGATATTACAAAAACTTAAAAATGGTGTAAGTGGCAAAGTGTTGGCCCAATTGTATGGTGTGGGAAGATCAACAATCTCCGATATAAAAAGAATGAAAAAAAAATTATGAGGTAAAATGAACTTATATTTTGTTTATTGTACAATTCCAATCGATTTGTGCGGTTTTTGTAGCTTTATTCAAAACACGTTTTCTGGACCAGGGAAAAGCACGTGGTTTGTAAAACAAAGAAGCAAACACGTTGTAATCTCTTCCGAGATGCTAGCTGAAAAAGCTAAGCATCTATACATGAAGCATTACGGCAATGATAAATTCATAGCAAGTAGGGGATGGGTCACAAATTTACAGAAAAGACAATGGCATTAGATTTCTGAAGGTTAGTGGGGAAAAGCTTTCTATCAACCAAGAAGCTGTGGAACTTGTGTTAATAAACTTGCAAGTCAAATAAAAAATCTTGGGCTCAAGCCATCACAAATATACAATGCTGATGAATCAGCTCTATTATGGAAGATACTGCCGGATAAAACATTAACATACTCCAAAGAAAAAACGGCCCCTGGCAGAAAGACAAGCAAGGAAAGAATAACATTTCTTGCCTGTACAAATGCAGACGGAAGTCATAAAGTCAAGTTGTTAGTGATTGGAAAATCGAAAGCTCTTCGCTCATTAAAAAATATGCAACTTGCAGTTGAATATGCAGCAACAAAGAATGCTTGGATGACAACATTGTTTTCTCAATGGTTTCATGGATCATTTACCAAAAAAGTAAAATCATTTTCAAGATACAATAATTTACCATCTAAAGCATTATTAATTATGGACAATGCTCCACCACACCCGAAGGAGGAAGAGCTACGAAGTGATGACGGTGATATTTTCACTATTGTTCTACCACCTAATTGCTCTCCATTAAGCCATTCAGCCATTGGATCAAAATGCAATTCAGTTAACCAAACTGCGATATCGCAAAGATCTCTTAAAGCACTTGCTAACATCTGAAGAAGAAGACATATCAAAATGCCCCAAAAGTTTCACATTAAAGGACGCAGAATTCCTTTTACAAAATTCTTGGGAGAATATTTCTCAAAAAGTTCTACAAAAGTGTTGGAACAACATTCTTTCTTATTCTTTAGAACCTGAATTGGAAGACTCTGAGGATTGTATTCCATTAAGAGTATTGAGAGAAAACTTGATCGCGGATTCATTAGAATCAGTACAAAAAGAAACTGAAGACATCGCAACCATGTTAAATAATCTTGTACAGAGTGATGGTCATGTTACAGAAGTAGAAGTAAATGAGTGGATAGATTGATCATTTGTATGCAGACGACCACTCACTTTTAGAAAAGGAATATGAGGCTATCACTGATTCCCAAAAACTTGTTAAACATGAAGATGCTTTGAATAGCTTAAATATTTGTCTACAATGGGCAGAAGAAAATAATGCTAAAATTAATGAAATAATAGCACTGAGACGCTTAAAAGAAGAGGTGACAAATAGAATCTTAAAAAACAAAGTGTATGCAAACAAAAATCACGCATTTTTGGAAGTAATTAATAGAGACATAATTATAATGTTTATGTTACTCGTTATTTGTTTATAATGTCTATGGTTTTTATTACTTACTTATAATGATCTGTTCTTCTATTAGAAATTAAGTATAAAATAGTATGTACGTATGTTTAACGGTTTTTGAGTGCTTGTAATAAATGAATTCGGTTACACGGATTTTCGTTTATAGGGAATAAGGTCTGCATTAATTAATCCGGATAATCAAAAATGTACTGTATATTTAGTTGCCACAACGCGTTCGTGACTCTGTCCAGCAAACAAAGCTTCATGGTTCGGTTCCATGCATAGACGCATATTTTTAAGTATTGGGTAATTTCTTGATTTTGATAATTCTCACTTATTAGTTATTGAACGTAAGCTTAACAGAATAGAGATCATTTTACATTAGAAAATTAACTAATTGCCTCATTTTAAAAAAGTAATGGAAAATCTTAGTTATATATACTGATATATACTGTTTATTGTGTTCGTTTTAGGACCTACACTACGATTCGTGCTTTTTAAACCCTGCTGTATTTTGAAATATCAAATTATAAAAAGGTCTTAATATGCACAAGAATACTAATTCAAAAACATTATTAAAAATATAAACAATATCTGGTATAAGAACCGTTTATATCAGAACAAAATTTTGTCAGTTGTTTTTTGTTACAGCTTTGGCCTCTTATTCAAATCTTTATATATGTAGCTGTCCAAGATTATTGCCTCTAATGTAGCATTATATTATATAGTATTATGTAGTATGCATTATAGACTATTATGTGTGCTCATTGTAGATTATTTAGATTAATTAAAATGATGTACGTTTTGGGATATACAAGGTTGATTATATTAATGTGACCTTTATATAAATTGATATAGGTATGTAATCTATATATAAGTGAGTATGGAAGGAATTATTATTTAAGAACATGTAGATTATAAAGAATCTCCTGCAAGGCCTTAGCTGCTCTAACGATAAAAACAAATAAAGGTAATTAAATGAGCCTTCCCTGATGAATTAGTTAGGTATGAATTACCATTATTTATATTATTGAAAAATTACTTCGCTCGCTAGATTTTCGAATTCGTCAATTTTTTGATTAACAAATCATAACAAAGAACAAAATTAGCAGTAGGATTCAATAATTCAATAGGAACCTAGTATACAGAATGTAGGCCAGGATTGATGTTACAAAAAATGCAATAAACTAAAAATTTATGATTTTTATTTTAGAATTGTAGCATTTTTAAGAATACCCTTAGTTTGTGAAAAAAACAAAAAACCAATTGTCCTTGAAACTGATGCGAAAACTACTTCTTTTTCAATTGCATTTTTGATAAATTAATAATGTATTGCAGATCAATGTTATTATTATCTTAATCTACGTGAAATTTAGTAAACTAGAGGTACATATTACAATTAATAAATTTGTTACAAATACCATTTGTTTCATTCATTGTTCGACGAGAAAATTCTTCAAAAATATAATTACATATATTTTGTTTGACCTAAATCAAGATCTGATCAAACTAGATAGATCTTCCTAACATATGTAATGTATATGAGGAAATGTCTTAGTATCATCTTACCTTGCTGTATCACGGATAAAAAGCGTATTTTGCTTGATAAAAAAAGTTTCTGCGTCCCTCTGAGGTCAACTTTAAAAAAAAATGGAAAGTATTTTGAAACTTTTCTCTAATTTTAAAATAAAAACATTTTTTATCGCTCTTTTTTAACATGAATCCTGGAAAACATGCTGTTTATTTGAATCATATTGGGTTACGGATTGTTATCAATCAAAAACCAGCAGTAACTAGAAAATACAGTTTCTATTTACGCAAAGGCAAGCAGTATACATAAAAAAATTAAATTCTCCTCCAACCTTATTCACGAAATGACGTATTATTTACATGTAAAGCAACCTTGTAACTTCATACATATGACCTACTTGACTTATTCTTTTTAATTCCGTAGTACCAATAACTAAATTGGACAAATTTTCGATGTTTAAATCTATCAGTTGGTTATTATTACTCTACTGTGGCCGATATGGCTCTTGGCAGAACATAATAGATACGTAAAACGACTTTCATCTTTGTAACAGATACCAAAACGCCTTAAAACTTACTTTTTAAATGCTGGAGCTAATAAGCTCTTACTACTGTTGAAAAAAAGTTGATATTACAAGATTACCAGGCCTACAAAAAAAATTTTTTTGTGCATCTCTGTTTGTTTGTATTGTTGATAAAGTAGGTAATGTACAGTATATTCACATATGTACATAGGTCATTTTAACTCATCAGCTCTAGTTTACCTACTACCTACCCTCATTTTCAATTGTTGTCGATCTTGTTATGGTCTTGTTCGTAAATAGTCATTATTATAATAATATCCATAAAGTTTTTGTTACTATTTCATTATGGTTAGTACGTTCATATGTTGTGTTAACGATCCTGATATATGATGAAAAATCAGCGTAAATCGATTACAAACACTGTGCGTCGTTTGTATTTTGCTTACTTCGGTATTGAAATTCGACACCAAGATAAAGTGTGGGTGCCTCATAGTGTTTGTAAAGTATGCGTTGAACATTTGCGACAATGGGAGAAAGGAACACGTAAGTCTTGGAAGTTTGGAGTGCCTGTGATATGGCGAGAACAAAAAAATCATTATGACGACTGTTACTTTTGTATGATTAATATAGTGGGCGTCAACAAAAACAATCGCCATAAATGGAAATACCCCAATATTTATTCGGTACAAAGACCTGTTCCTCATTCAGAAAATGATCCAATACCAACTTTTTGCCAGGTAGTGCAGCAATCTCAGGAGGATGAAGCTGAAATACCTATTTCTTGCCAAGTAGATGATGACTTTCAATACTGCGGAAACACATCAGATCCTAAGCCATTTTCGCAGAATGAGCTGAATGACCTAATCAGAGACTTAAATCGTTCGAAAGAACGTGCTGAGTTACTAGCGTCAAGATTAAAGGAAAAAAATTGTCTTTCCTCAGATGTTCGAGTGTCTACATATCGCACGAGAGAGAAAAAGTTACTGCAGCTTTTTCATCTTATGAAAACTTTGTATATTGCTGTAATGTTAATGGTTTGTTGACTTTCATGGGTTTAACGATCTATCAGCCCAATGAATGGCGTCTCTTTATTGACAGTAATAAACGAAGTCCAAAAGCAGTTCTTCTACATAATGAAAATAAATATGCTCCCGTTCCAATTGCTCACTCAACATGTGTAAAAGAAGAATATGAGGTAATTTCAATTCTTTTACAGAAAATAAAATATATTGAACATAACTGGATGATCTGCGTCGAAGATGGTTAATTTTTTGTTGGGTCAGCAAGGTGGTTATACTAAATACCCATGTTTTATTTGTCTCTGGGACAGTCGAACTAAATCACGTCATTGGACTGCAAAAAATTGGCCTGTGAGAGATGCTCTTGTAGTTGGGGAAAGACATGTTATAAATGAACCCTTAGTTTCAAGAGAAAAATCATTCTTCGGCCATTGCATATAAAATTAGGGCTAATGAAGCAATTTTTTAGGGCTCTCGATAGAAATGGTCAATGTTTCCAGTTTATTTCTCACAAATTTCCTGGTTTAAGTACTGAAAAACTAAAAGCAGGTATCTTTGATGGACCTCAAATACGTAAATTGATGAAAAACACCACTAATTTTGAGACTTGTACGAATGATGTGGAGAGACTGGCGTGGCAATCTTTTGTAGCAGTTGCACAAAATTTCCTTGGAAATCATAAGGTTGACAACTATGTAGAACTAGTAGTGGAAATGTTGGTGCGATTCAAAGATCTAGGCTGTAATATGAGTATAAAATTACACTCAATAGTCATCTACATCATTTCCAACACAATTTAGGAGATCTAAGCGAAGAACAAGGGGAACGTTTCCATCAAGACATGAAAACAATGGATAATAGATACCAAGGAACGTGGGTCACTCATATGATGGCTGACTATTGTTGGGGAATCATGCGAGATTGCTCAAGTCAGTTTCATTCTATAAAATCACTCAAAAGACAATTTCTTGATGTTTAATGTCAATAAAATATATATTCTTTCGTGAATTGTGTTTTTTTTTATCTCGGGAACTACAGCTGACAGAAAAAAACGAGTAACATTTTTGATATCGCCATGTAAGACAACCAGCACCAAAATGGTTGTAGGCCAATATTATTGATATTTTATATAATATTCAAATAAAAATATAAAAGTACCCGCATTTAAAAGATTCATATATTAGGTATATTATATATAATAAATGTTCCGAAACTAATTAACGTCTTAGCGAATACAACCAGTACTTACTTTCTCCTATATTAACTATAAACTTCGTTTGAACCTTTACAAAATACTCTATATCTTACACCAAAATCGATTACTAGAATATGTTTTTATATTTCATATCCTAATTTATTTCACACATGAGTTATAATTCTTAATAAATGAATGTGCTCCCTTACCGTGTATGTAGCCCTGTTCTCCATGCAGTGCCGGCGGAGGTGGAGGCGGGTGATGATGCGTAGAAGGATAGTGCCCTGGGGGTGCGGAAAAAGCACTTGAACATCCGTGCCTTCTCGGTAAGGGTGACAATTGTGGGCTGATGTGCGGTGGTCCTAAATGATGATGAGGCAGCTGCACCCCATGTTGGCCTGCGGATCCGCCAGGGGGCTGCATGTTTGAAAGAGCATCCAAGGGAGTGTAGGATTTGCTCGGTGTAGATTCCCCATTCGACTGAAATAATATAATAAATTATGTAAATCATATCAGAACTTATGGAGTAGAAAATTGGTATCTGATGACGATAATTCAAAAAGCATATTTAATTTTTATGGATTATAATGTAAATACTTTACTTGTTTAGAAATTATTGAAAAATTTAATAGTTAATATTCATCAAAACCTAAGTCAATTTAGTGTATTTCAATCAAGACATGTTCAATTGTATGTGATATCTAACAAGAGTAAGGATGGTATTAAACTTGATCAAACCCAATAGTGAATTTGTACATTTTAGCTGTAACACTTTGCTTAAAGTCAACATATTTTCAAGACAATAACGAAATGTACCTCCAAAGAATTTTTTAGAATGCAATTTTCCATTATTTGCTATAGTAGCAAATTTAACCGAGAAGTTAAATAAACCAAATTGTCGTGTAGAGTATCATAAACGACATGCAAGTAATAACTGTATTTGCTACATATTAAATAGTAAAGTAGCGCATGTCCTGGCCACATTAAATTCTTATCATAATAAGTTAAAATTTATATTTGGGAAAGCAAATCATAACTGTCCTGTAATTGGATTGTAAATCTGTTGGGCAATATACATTATTATTATTATTATAACTCTATTTTTTTCATACAATTTATCCAACAATATTAAATCTAATTGCCATTTTACTAATATCTTTAAGATTAAATTACAATAAATTGTATTTGATATCTTCTTACATTAAGCAACTAAATCAGTGTATCCAAAATATATAACACACAATTTCAGCAAAATTGGACATGAACACTACTCAAACTGTAACAAATGCTAGGTACTTACAATTGTGGATATAGGTAAGTGTTTGAACAAAGTATTTGTTTGATTTATTGTGCTACATATGAAAAATAATATGCGATACATCGTTTTTTTAAGCTCAGTTGCTGTTAAATTCTCTTCATAATTTTTATATTGCTTAGGATAACCTTTTGCCTTATAAAATACCTACACTTTATCTTTACTTAACGTTTGCCGAGAAACGACTTTCTTGTAAGTGGAAATTTTTTTCCAGTTTTCCAATCACGTTTATGTATTTTATTTCTATCCCTATTACCTGTCCCGTGTACATACTTGGTTCAAAATTTCTACTATAGGGCAGTCGAACATATGGAGCAGCATATGTGTATTAATTTGAGCAACTAAGCAGAAAATTCTTTATTACTAGTTTATTATTAAAATAAAAATAATGTATATATCGGTCAAATTAAGTAGCATTTAAGGAATAGAACAACCAATACACTGTATTTCATAATGTAATGGTAGAAACTGCCTTGTTTAAGCATTCTAGAAATAGACGATGTAATTTCTATGTAAAAAGATATATGTATTTACATTAAAAAATAAGTTTTTCAGTTTGCAAATAGAAGGGAGATTATATGGTATCCTACAGCATTTTTTATTGGACTTTGGAGGTCATGGTTGTCAGTAAATAAATACAGCATTGAAAAGTGTAAAAACCCGCTCCAATGTTTTATACCATGGTTTTATGGAAGCCAACAATATAAGAAAATATTTAGACAAACCAGATCGAGGAGAACGACTTTGTCAACGGTTTTCAATTCCTGTATTATGGATAGAACTTAATCGAATTGAGATGTTGAACAAAATAAGGACAGAAGTAAGTCTTGTATTGTTCCGAGTTTTATTTAATTCCAAACACCGTCGAGAAAAGTACGAATTTTTCCAGAAGTTGACTCACATACATATGAAATTTCCATACTCATATTCATATTAAGCTTTTGTCTCCGGTTATTTCTGTTGAAAATACTTAATTCTATAACGTTCGAAATTAACATTTTTTGCGGATATTTTAATATATTGAACGTAATTTTAAATAACACATTCCACTTTCCAAGGAAAGAAATGAAACGGCTATGTATAAAAACAATACTTGCATTTAAAGAATTGCCATTGCGATTGGAAATTGCAAACGTATTAAAACAAGCTTATACAAATGCAAAAAATGATGTCAGAAAACTTGGAATTCAATTTCAATCTTGGGAAGAAGAAAGCGCTTGCTGTCATCGCCAAATGCAAGTACCTACTCAAATTAAATCTAGGTAGCACAAGGTGCACTATACACGAAGAGATACTTGACAATATAATTTATTCAAGCTTACAATGTGAAACAAATCGCGATAAAACTAATGAAGTCGAACATAGAATGTGATAGACGATGAATCAGATATTAAAAATTATATGAGATGAATGAAGATTTATCAAACGTTTATAAAGACAAAATTTGAAAGATTATTCCGAAAAGAAGTCGTTGGCGTGATAAAACGAAACGTGAAAATCATGAAAAAGAATCGTCAAATGCAAATCCATATTACTTCTGAAGCAGATGAGAGAAACTTTGAGTGAAAATTTGGAAGAAGACTTGGAAGGTGACAATGAACAATTTGATATTTTGAAAATTCATTTATAAAACTACTTTACTGAGGCATGGTACTTTGATGAGACATGATGCTTTTATGAGGTACTGGATAGGGTGGAAGAAAACTCGAAAGTAACATTTTTAACTGAATTTATGGAAACGTTTAAATAGCCTAAGAATAATAGATATTCATGCAATCGATAATCAATTCCTGATGTACGGCCCTATATATGTGAAAGTAGTTGAGCCTTTATACATGAGTCGATCAGACCGTTTGCATGTCAATAATAAATATAAAGAAAAAAAAACAAAAACAAACAGATGACAATAGCCATTCCACATTATTTTATTATTGTCATCCTGTTAACACACCACGTATGTGTCATTTGATGAACTGATATGCATTAATTTCCTATAGATTACGTTATAGTACCTGTGCATTATTATGCGGCATCTGTACATTATTATACAGTATGTGCATTATCTAGGCACTACTATACAGTACGAAAAAAAAGTTTAAGCACTAGTGGAATAAAATTTTACCAGGCGAGATACCACTCGCATTGAACCAATTATAAAATAAATTGGACGACTATCGTAATAAATAAAAATATATATTAACTATCAATATACATAGGTACAAATAATAATAATATTACAATATTAAACAGTGACAATTATCTTTCAATTACTCAATCAAATTATAAAAAATTATCTACACCTATTCTAAAGCCTCGTCTAAAGCAAACCGTGTTTTGTTTTTTTTTTAATAGTATAATGCTAATTAATTTTATTGATTTTTCCTCCATTCAGAAATCGATAGGCGAAAGAAATTTGATTACATAACAAATATACAAGCTTTCGTCGATCTAATACGTTTCTTTTTTTTTAAAGAAGTAAACCTTTTCTCCAAGTCAACAAACACAACTAACAAAATATTATTCCTACACATAAAAAAATCTATTACCTCTCCACTTTTACCAAAGTTCTAATATGAACATAATTCTCAATTATGCTTTAACAAATAATTTAAAAAATAAATAATTTCGATTGTGAAACTTATTTACACAAAACTTCATTTTTTCGTCACATAAAATACTTCAACAGTAGACAATTTTACGTTCATAAAGTAAAAACGTATTTCATTTTTTAACGCAAACAACTTATACTGGTTAATACCACTACGTTTTTATTTAATGAACGTTACACGTACCGACGTATAATTCTCTAAATACTTACATTTTCTTGACTACTACTAGAGGTACTTTGCAATAAAGTCTCAGTAGCAACCGCTGTGGCAGCAGTTTGTGTATGGCTGGTAGCTGATATTCTATACTGCATTCCAGCAATACTGCAGTACCCTTCGTGGTGAGTAGATCTTGTCGTACTGTTCACGTAGACACCGGTTATAGTCACGTCTGTATCTTGATTTAAAATCACTGCCACTTTTTTATTTGGAGTAGCGCGCACTTCAATTAATTTATCTTCTTTTTTCACATCATCCTCATATTTTTTCTTGTCTGAATCGTCACTATAAGCATCAGAATCGGAATCTGTATCACTGGAAGATTTGGGACTTCTGGAAGCGTTCTTTTCTAATGAGTAACTAGCTGCCAAAATAGCACTGGCGTTGAGACTAGCCATTCTTTTTCGAACAACCATATCTTTAAGATCCATTATGATTTCTGTCCGTTTTCTTCTTTTAACCGGTGGTTTCTTTTCTGTTTCTGTTTTCTTAACAGGTTCCTTCTTCGGCTTAACTTCTTGAACTTCTGTCGAACTTTCACAGCCTGTATCTTCAGAACTAGAAGTTGTATCGTGCATATCCCAGTGTTTACCCATTCCTCGCAACCCTGGTGCCGTCCTTAAATTTCTGGCGGGAATATTTGTTTCATCTGTAATGTCTTCATCAGATTTTTCCAGTTTCTCGTTTTTCTCTGCAGGTTCCTTTTTTTCAAATTTCTCTTTCTTTTCTACTTTATCCTTTTTCTCAACTTTCTCTTTCTTTTCCTTCTTTTCACCATACTCTCTTTTAATTGGCTGAATATTATCGATAATATTTCCTCTGCTTTCGTTTTCATATAAACAATGTACTTTTGCTAAAGCATTCAAGGACGCTACACGATGTCTTTTAGGACCATTCCATAATGCATACAACTTCATCTTCCTTCGTTGATCACTCTTTCTTTTAATTTTATCCTTCACATTTGCTACGATTTTCTTCCGAATTAAGACTTTATTTTTCGCAGGAAACGTTTTAGCACTAATAGGTTTTTCGTCTTCTTCCTCAGGTTCCTTTTTTATTTCTTCCAATTTCTTCCCTAAATTTTTCTGTCTCAATAAATCTAACGTTATCTCATCAGAATTTGTAGATGCTTCATCAGAATGTAGATCATTACATTCTTCTACATCTTCGGTTTTTATCTTGACCAATTTTGGTTTCTCTTCGAATACAGTTTCCTTCCTAATACGTGCAACAGACTTTTTAATAACTTTTTTGGAGGTGTAGGAGATTTCTTGGGCTTTGATGGTTTAGCCGTTTTACTTGTTTTCGACACGCATTTCTTATCTGTACTAGTTTCTGGTTTATTTACTTCACGCGGTTCTAGTTTAGCAGGTGATTTTTGTCTTTTAGGTGATTGACTTCTGGTTTGTTTCTTAACAGTGACATTAACCTCAGATTTCACATTTCTTGGTTTCGGTATTTTAGGGTTCTTAGTTTTAATTACAGCAGGTTTTGTTTCTTGAGGCTTTTTCTTTATATTCTTTTTAAGATTAGCCTCTTTAGCCGCCGTTATTGTTTTAGATTCGCTCTCGTTTATTGTTTCACTTTTGACAGCTTTGGTTCTTCTATTAGAAGATTCCTTTTTTGTTTTATTAGATGGTGTGCCCTGTTGTAATTCAACGACACGGACTGGCCGAAGTTTCTGTTTCTTAAACTTCGACCGTCTCACAACAGGTTTGATAGGTGTCAATTTACCTTTAATAACAAAAGATATTGTTTCTGACATTTCATTCAGCTGTCTCTGAGTGAGCTTCCGTTTCTTAACAGGTTTCTTCACTTTAGTTTTTTCACTTACCTTTTTAATCATGTCTGCTTTCCTGGACTTCATTTTACTACAGAAATTTTAACACATGTTTATACACAAATACATATTTATTTTTTTATAAACTTTTTGATTTTTATGTGAAAAACGTGTCTCTCACGTTGTTTCGCAGTTTTCGTTGGTGTAAGCTAGCTTTAACACATTATAAAACATCAATTTGGTTGTTATCACTGGAGGTGGCTTAATTATTGTGCAATTTAAGTGTATGGCATGCTTACAGCTTTGTGTAGTGAAACGAAAACTCGTGTTTTCCATTTACAGCGTAAAGGCGCAGGTTTTCCCTATCAACATAGGTGGACCATCGATTTACCTCTACCCTTCTAACATACTGCAACGGGACAGCACGAAATAGACTCCCCAAACGTCGCCCGTTCCCCAATTCAATCACTCAACATCCACAGGCACTATTATGTGTACATTTTCCAGTGGAAATTTTACCATTTATATGGACTGCAAGACTCCGACACGCACGCACAAAATCATACACACTCTGGAAGTACAGATTCTGTCGAAAAGGAGAGACGAAGACACAACACGTATTGTTTACCTTCGATTGTCGCACGAAAAGAACACAACACACGCGCCCAAGGTAGTGATTTCGCGTAACGATGGGTTCCGAAATCCGTATCGATAGAGTTTTTCGAGGATTTCACGTAAAATTCATCGAAATTTCCACCGAAAATGGATCATTTTTAAAGCACCGTCACGTTAACGTGCCAAACACGGCGGCGTAATCTCCCCGCCCTACATACGTGATCCTCTGACAGGCCAGACACCACCATTTTACAGCTGAGAAAATATTGCGCGCTTCTTAACAGATGCTGCCACCTAAGAGGAGAGAGTGAAAGTTTAACACTAAGGTGGAGTAATAGAGTTGGTTTGAATATTTGCTACTATTATATTTAAAAAATGAATATAATTTTATCCTAAATAGATTTATCTAAATTGTGTACATTTATATATTTACTTCTATTTATATTTAATTAAAAAAAAATTTAAAGAATAAAAAACTTATAGCACGTTTATTTAGGTAAAAACAAACGTGATAATCAATTATATACCTAAAACAATTTCATGCACTTCTCGATTTATTTTATACACAATGTATTAATTCATTTTCTACCGTAGTTGTTTACAAAGTTTCAGTTTTACAAAAAAAAAAAAAAAATGATATATAATAGACTTATAGATACAATGCTTTTCTTGTTTTAAAAATACCTTGTATATGTACCATATTTTTTTTATTATGAGCTTACATCTGATACGGTAAGGAAATATAAAGTAAAAAAATATTATGCTTCTTTAATACCCATTTTTATTTATAATACAATAAATTTAGCAATTAGAATCATATCTGCATTGTCTCTATTATGAATGCATAGTAGGAGAAAAAGTACTTTTGGCTACATACAAAGTGTTCCACATAATGTGCAAAAAAATTGACATAATATTAGCTTGCTAGCTTTCGCTTAATAATAATATAAGCATGTTTTTATTCCATGTATCTATTGACTAATTAATTATTAATAAATGTTTTATGGTTCAGATATGTACCGTGTGGCCAACTAAGAATGGCGTTCGGCTATATCCCAGAAACGGTGTGTAGTGCAGCCTCACTAACTAAACATTAAAAAACCACAAAATTTACGTATTTAAATTTCTATAACGCCCTCTAGCGGTGGTGAACAAAATAATATTAAATAGTTTGAATCGCTAAATGTAGACCAAGGAAAATACTTTCGAATAAGACCAAATTTGCTAAATTTCGTTCAGGGGTAGCAGAATAATTTAAATTTATTGGAGAAATTCTTACCATTCACACGTTTTTCAAGATATCTTTGGATACGTAAAAGACAGCGATACCCGGTTTTCACTAATTTGTCGGTAATTTTGCTTACTTTACTATAAAAAAAAATCTGAAAAAGCAGCCTCTACGTCCCTTATTAGATTGGTTCGAATTTGTAAGCACCAGATTGAAGAAGTAATGCTGTTTTCAACGACACTAAACTTGTAAAATTCGGTTCAACAGAACTCGAGTTATAAGCGTTTCTTCAAAACAATGTTTCCCCTCCTCTCCTTCCCTTATTTGAGAAAATACAGAAAATTTGTTCAGTGTAAATTATGCGACATTTTTAGAAGATTTCGATTTTGGTATTTGTGATAGACCTTAAGTTGGTAAACTTTGAATTAAAATTTTTTGTTTACAGTTACGCCATCTAGCGGTTATCGTACACTTTCCTAAATAATTTTCAGATATTTCTCGGGGCCACTTTAGTTAGTGATATTTTTCTCCGAAGCTGTGGCCGACCGCAATTCATAGTTGGCCAAACGGTACACATAATATATTATGTAGATGATTTTCGACAAATTGCCTGTCAATTTTCAACTTGTTTTACTAGAGCATTAGGTATTAAAGAAAGCAATCTGAAACTGTTTTGATCTGAAAACACAAATTTCCGACAGAAAGAGATTAATTGATGTTTGCATTCGACAAATACAGTAAGAAAAGTTGCAAGTGAAGCATCAAGTGAAAGAAAAACGGAACTTTCGTTTGTCCAAACAACGTTGCCGCATGTCATAGGAGGAAACTATCAAATGCAAACAGCAGTTCTGTGAAAAGAAGTTTCTTGATAGCTTGTATGAGTGCCTCTGTATACTCTGTGCGTATTTTGGTTTGTCGTTACATTTTTTCAAACAAATATTCACAACTCCCATTCGAAGGAAGTTCTCTAGGGTCGATAAGAACAGTCTATCTTTTCAATAAATAAATAACCACTATACTCAGCTTAATTTTATAGTTCAATGTAATTTTGTATTTCCCACATGTATAGTGCCACCAAATAGATTTGGGACCCGGAAAATATGTGAACTAAGTTATCAATCCCCTTACCGCACTCATCAGTGCACCCCCATTTTTCACATTTGACAATTAAGTACAGTCCCGTTCCCTTTGTTTACTGATCATTGGTCTATGTTTTGCTATTTAGGTTAGAAGAAATTTAAATTTTACGCCACAAAATTTTTGTCTCCGAATGTACCGCTTGATTCGACAGTGCTGCTTCAGGTCTCAATTCTACTTGGTTGTACTATAGTAACGCTACGAATTGGGAATTACCTAACATCTGAAAATAAAGAAATAACAGAGACCTTATTTTGTCAATATTTCAACTGTTAGATATGTAGGGAAAGTACCTGCTGCATAAATTTATAAATACGAGCGAAATTTCTATAATTCGACAGTTAGACAGACATCTTACGAAATTCTATAAAATATTCCAATATAAAAAGCCTCTAAACATTTTTTTTTTTTTGACAAGGACGATGGGGAGGCGCGCCTCCCAACAAGAGGCCCTTCCGAATTTCTCCCTGGTGTTTCATCCCCGGAACCGTCTTGCTCGACATAGCATCAGGGTGAACATAGGTGTCTGTTCGTCATTCTTCCCTACGTCTCCCTTCCCTCATCAGAGGATTAGGAGTTCGGGTGCACTCTAGGTGTATTTGCTCGTTGTTCCGCTTCCCTTGCGCTGATCACCTTAACTATAAAATTACGTATGAGCCGCCATTTTGGCTCGCTTTCTATCATTTGTTGAACTATTGTCTCTACAGACACCTTTTCGTCCAGACATCTCTCCAGGTCCATCCTCTCCCTGGACCATTCGCTACACTCTATTACGGTATGCTCCGCCGTGTCTATTTCACCGCAGTATAGGCAAGTGTCCTCCGCCGCCAGTCCGAACCATTTGAGGTACGCACGAAAGTGTCCGTGGCCAGACATAAATTACGTTAAATAATATTCGGCGCGTCTAAATTTACAATTAACCTACGGTATAATATCCGGTATCAGGGCTCTCGTCCACGACGCAACAGCTTCCGTTTGGCGCCATTGTCGTTGCCATTGCCTCATACTCGTGTCCCGCTGTTGCGCTCTAGTTACGGAGGTTTCACCAGTTTTTGAGAGAAAGGTTCTCCTCTGTTCCTCTGCCAATATAGATATAGGTAGAACCCCTGCTATCACCTGAGCGGCACTGCCCGAGATCGTTCTATATCCTCTAATAACCCGTAGCAACGTCCTTCTGTTGATTCTTTCTATTATGTTTTTGTACTTCTTTGTTTGCAAAGCTGTAACCCAAGCCGGTATCGCGTAGAGAATTTGGGATTGTAGCACTCCGTAAAGCAGTTCTCGTTTTCTACTACCCGGACCTCCTACATTTGGAAGGATTCTCAACAAAGATGACAGGGTGGCCTCAGCCTTCTCGGTAACATAGCTCACATGTGGGCCGAAAGTCAGTCCTTGATCTAGAATGACACCCAGATACTTCAGTTGCCTCCCAGGCCGAATCTTGCTTTCACTCACTTCAAACCAGATGTTTTCCTTTGTACGAGGTCCCTTCAGTATTGCCGCCTCCGTTTTTTGTGAGGCTAGGTGTAATTCATTTGCCTCCATCCAGATTGCTATCTTCTCCAGTGTCTCATTGGTCTTAAACATCAAATCTCTTACGTCTTCGCCTTCCACAAGAACCAGTAAGTCGTCCGCATAGGCAATGACCATGACCTTGTCCTGACAATCCAGATTAAGAACCCCGTCGTATAGGAAATTCCACAATATTGGTCCCAGAACCGAACACTGCGGTACCCCAGCTTCCACGTACAATTTCGTTCTATTCAGGACAATTTTTCTAGCATTGAAGTAATCTGCAATGGTATTCGTCAGATATGGCGAGATGTTCCTCCTCTTAAGTCCCTCCATAATTTTACTCCACGAAGCCGCGTTGAAAGCGTTCTTTATATCTAACGCCACCGCCGCTACCCACTTTTCTTGTGTGCTATTCACTGTATCAACCACCAGCCCTATTGCATGCGCCTACTTTTGGACAACAACACCACTTTCGCTTCTTTCCACTTCTCAGGGAAACGCTGCTGCGACAGCAGCACGTTGAAAACATCTAATATTATGTCCGGGATCACTTCAACTATTGTCTTCACTGCCTCCGCTGTAAGTTGGTCTGGTCCTGGAGCTTTCCCCAGTTTCATCCTAGACACAGCCTCGGAAAGATCTTCGCTCGAGAAATATACCACCGCTTCCATCGGCGTGTGTTCGACTTGCGAATGTTGCTCATTTGTTCTGAAGAGCTCCCTGACTATTTGCACCTTCCGTTCGACAGTCGGATTGTAGGGGGGCGGCAGGCCTCTAAACATTTATTATTTATTGTTAAATATGTATATTATCGAAGTATGCATATCAGTTTTAAAAAAGTGGCGGAATGTAAATTGCTATCCTATGTGGAAAAACAAAAGTAAATTATTATAAAGAGGTAGAGT
Organism: Holotrichia oblita; assembly: GCA_023690525.1. Lineage (NCBI taxonomy): Eukaryota > Metazoa > Arthropoda > Insecta > Coleoptera > Scarabaeidae > Holotrichia > Holotrichia oblita. The sequence goes on along the minus strand of CM043018.1, from coordinate 42,204,839 downwards.
TTTCAAACCGAACCTATCTCGAAAACAATTGAGCACCGAACACAAGTGTATTAATTTTTTTTTCTTATCATCTGTACTATCAGTCAGCCAGGTATAAAGTTTTTTTTTTCTGAACACCCTGTATAATGAGAAAATAAGACAAAACATTTCAATGGTCCTGTTACATCATATGACATCACGTTATTATCCGCTGAAGTCTTAAATAGACTGCACAGATTGCAGTAAAGTGATTCGAATAAATTGGAATATTTACATTAATAACACACAACATAACTCATTACGATCAATTTGTATTCGTTATTATTGTACACAGCTTTTCCTAAATTGAATAATTTAACTGTATTATTAATATAATACAAAAAGTTATTTCTTATTCACTTCAAAAAATTTGTGTAAAGTTGTGCGTTTATCGCTTTGGTTTTGGCGCAATTATTATTTCTTGGATGCGATTCACCGTGGTAACGTTGGCGTTGCCAACAGTGCTAACAATAAGAGATATGTTAAATAGATATCCATTTAGTACATAGGTATACATGCGCAACTTGTCATATTGTCAACCGCATTCAACTAATAACATTTTCTATCGTAACCAGCTTCTCAATATCTTTATCGTCTGTACAAGTATTAAGTATATTCATTTTTAATAATGCTAACTGCTGAACTCTGATTTCCAAAAAGAAGAAAAATCTAACTTAGTGTAAACAATGATCAATGTGCACTTCGGCACTGATCACTCACGCACACCAAATTTGATAAAAATCAGTTTAAGAAGAAGCACAGCACCATACCACTTTCAACAAAAGATTAAATTAGATATACATATAATAATGTGGCCCAGCGAAAATAGGGGATATCATTCTATTTTTCGAAAGCTCCCAATACCTCATCGTATCCCACTAAGAATGTAGTAAATATTAAGCAATGAAGGATTCATATATTTTTCTATGCATGATGATTTCTTATTCTATATTACATGTATATTAGTGAAATATTTATTCTGTGAAAGCTTCAATAATTTATGGTGCTAAACACACAGCGTGCCAGAGTTACATTTTATCACTCCGTCGTACGATTCATGTGTTTTACAATTATTATCTTACAAAAAAATACAGTAATAGACCATCGTTTCCATGTAATAAAGCATTTTATTTGTGCAGAATTCACTTTCAGGTTCTGCTTCTATTAATTGTTTTACACCATTGTTTATTATTTGTTTGAATAACTTTCTAACATAGTTAAGTAAGATGATATAGTTGTGTAGTTATTACAATTTGGTCTATTTTTTTAAATATAGGGGTTATCATTGTGACGTCATCTTTCGGCCAAGATTCATATACTTCTGTAGTTCTGTCAGTACTTCAGTTTATATATTGTTACTGATATATGTGTTCAAGTTGTATAAGTATCGTTTTTCCTGCCAGCAAATTTTGCTCTACTTAGACTAATTCATTTTCATCAGACCCACATAGGTATTTATTATTCCCGAGTCTTCATAATAATTTTTTTGCTTCTATTTTTTAATAATCTATCATTCATGTCTCATTCGTTTATTGATTTATTAAATCTTTGTGTACCTGCCAAAAAGATTTTCGACTTTCGTCTAAATAACAAATTGGTTGAAGATTTAGTTGGTCGTAAGTCGGTTATATTTGTGAACACCCACAGCAAAAGTTGATTTAATGGAGATGAATCAACGATTTTATCGAAAGTCTCGATACCCAGTATTAGTTGAATTGGTCTGGACATGAAAATGTAATCTATATATAGATTGATGAGCTAGTGAAGTATCTAACATACAGTTGAATTTTAAAAAATGAAACCCAACTTCACTTAAATGTACTCTTTAATTATATGGCAATTTCGTTACTGACTGCGTAACATCAAGAGTAACGAAATTGCCATACAATTAAAGAGTACCTTTAAGTGAAGTTGCGTTTTATTTTTTAATATTCAAAAATATAATCTAATTACCACCAATTGAATCCCCAACCTACTTAGCATTTAGTTGAAAATGGGAAGTCAGTAGTCGAAAATCTATTTAGTGGATATCCACCCACAGCTTCTGCTCTCGAATTGTTTTCGACTTCGATGTATTCCTTTATTAATATATCATTGTTTTTTAATACCATTTTCCCCATTTGCATTTGTTAATGTTATTTAGACGCAGCATTTGAAGGGTTTGATAATCGCACATGGTTCCAACAGGACAAGCCATACTGCGAATGAAGCCTTACAGACAGTAAGAATGGTTTTCCCTGAAAAATTAATTTCGCGTAGAGGTGACACTGACTGGCTTGCAAGAAGCTGTGATTTGACACCACTAGATTTTTTTTTGTGGGGCTATCTTGAAAGTAAGGTGTATGTAAATCCCTGTAGCACTGTGCCAACGCGTTATTCCAAATGCACGACATCGTTTAGATGAGTGCATAAGATACCAAGGGCAAAATTTAGATGACATTATTTTTAAGGTTTAATTTCCAAATGTTAGAAATTATATTTGTAAGTTCAATTTATTAAAACGTTCAAAAATCAATCAGCAATTTTATTTTGAAAATCGAATTTCATTGTGAGACACCCTATAGTATACAATTTATAATGTTATATTATACAGATCTTTTATCGTTATCATTGTTTAGACTTCATGAATATTACATTCAAAGAGGTAAGCTTTTTCTTCATGTGCAGTTCTAATTATGTGAAAACTACGAGAGCGAAACAATAGAAATCTTACAAAGTCGGAAACCTAATCAATTGTTCTAGTTAAAATTAAAGTTTACATACACAAGAAAATAAACTATACCATATTTATATGGAATTTCATTATAAAACAAATAATGTATAACACTAGAATAATATGGTTCTAGTAATAAAATAAGTAGTAAAATTTAAATCGCAATTCCAAATCAACAGTTGAGGTCGTCAGTTCTCATCAGGTTGCAGGCTACTTTTGCGTGGCTAGATAACTATCATCATGCTACTAATATATTAGTATAAAGCTTAACCACAGTATGCTTAACTAAGGACACCAATTTGTTTGAAAACATAATTTCAATTTGAACAACTATCATTCATTCTAAAAATAAAAATCTTCAATAAAACGTATGATAATATCGTCATGAAATATATGTTCAAAGGATATGATTAAAATGAAACTACATCATTTTACTTGAATATATCAATATAATATCAATAAGTTTCTACTGCAATTAAGTATTTTGTATAGATATAGATCTTTATAGAATAATTGAAACTTTTTTAGTTTAAAAACAGTATGCATTTATCCTTAACTTACATATTTGAATATATTATACTCAAATGGATGCGTATTCTCCTTTTAAGGATGTGTCGTTTCCCGTTGAATACTGGTAAAGTTGGTGTTATACATAATATGAACTAACCTCTTCGGTATAAACTAGGTAGATACATGTATCAACCTAGATAAACTGTAAGTTTTGTGGTTCTGTTTATGAATAGAGAGTGGGTCAAAGATAAATGTCAATATGACGGGATGTATAAATTATTTAATGATAAAATTCAAGAGAAGAACGAGAAGAAGATTATTATATTTCTATCATAAAATGTGGACAAATACCTGACTACCCTGACAAAATTAGGATTATTGTTTATTTCACAAAACAATTCTTTAACAATTACATATTTGACAAGTTAGAAACCTTAATTTTTGAAACAAGTAACAATATGTTTATTTCAACACTTCCATAATCTCAATGCAAGCATACTTTAGGTATGTGTTTAATCAGTTTCTTTATAAATTCGAGTTGACCGTTATACTCTCATTATGAGAGTAACGATATATTTGTTTTAAAGGTATATATTTTTTTTTTATTTCAAAACTACTGACCGTGTCATAAGTTTACACAGGTTTAGTAGCATAACAACAGTTATTCGTATTTTCTACTTGAGCAGTATGAAACTCGTGAAGTGTAAATTCGTTATAAGTGATGTCTTCGTTCATCAATAGTGACATTACAAGACTGAGATCCGTGTCATTACAGCACTATTATATACTAGTCGTTATCTCATCCATATCATTCAATAACGCAATCATTCCTTTTCAGAGACTTTTAAGCATTTTCTATAAAGTACCACGTGTAAAGTTATTATTGTTATTTTCGCATTCATACAACATGCATTTTCAGGAATATTTTGCTTTAGAAACGAGAAACTATAATAATAACTAATAATTTCACTGTTGTATTAATGTAAATCTACAAATGATATCTCTGAGTTATGTTGAAAAATTGTTTGCTACTTATTAATGCATCGCAACAAATGATCATAGCAGTGTTAGCCAGTCAACAATACAAAAAGATGTGAAAACGTCGAAAAATGCCAATATAATAACCAAAGAAATGCCTATAATAGGCGCTCGTGGTATATTGTTGGAATCGGAAATGCGAAAGGCGATGAAATTAGATTTTTCATTCGGAGTAACGCTGATGAGATCTGGAAGGTCGAAACCACGTAGTCCGCTTCTAATGCTTGATCAATTTTCATTGCATTCGCCCGCAGGGTGAATTCCAACAATATACAATGAGCGCCTATTATGGGAATACAGAAAGTTTTTATGTGTGTACCAATTATATATTTAGCGCAGAAAAAGAATATCTCTCTTTTTAGATTCTAATTAAAAAGCCGAACCTTAGACCGATAATTCATAAATATTTCATTACATTAATCCCATTCAAAACTTTCGTTAAATTTAATTCATGCGCACCAAAATACTATACCTGCCGAAGTTGCTGTTTAATTGTTGATTAATTTTTTGACTTATTCATTTGTGTAAATTGTTGTAGGAACATATTTTTATAACACTTTCGACAGGGTAAAGAGCCATTACTCGTATTTTTTCAAGGCAGAATTCCTCAGTTGGGATGATCTTGGTGGTGTTAATTACAAGATAATTTGAGGTAAATGGTTTCTACCATTTAGAAGTATTTTGTTCATAATATAAACCAGCCTAGTAGTCCGCTTTCTAATTACGAATAGGTGAGTTATGTGCATGGCCCTTAGCATACATCGAACTTTGCGAATAGACGAAGATATAAAGCTAAATATATTAAGATCAAGTACAAAATAGATCATCAGTATTGTCAATTCATTCATTTATTCAGACTACTCTGTAGTCATTAGGGTCGGCAAAGAGGGGCAAGTTTCAGTGCAGTGCGGAGAACAATGTGGAGGGGCCGTGCAGCCGTATCAAGGCGAGCGTTCAGTAACTTTTACGTACTCGCATCATTTATGTTCGTGACTTTCATGGATGAGTATAGACGATGCGGACGCAAAAACGTTTACACATAAAATAATAATATGAGATGGCATAACGTTTCTTATCGATGTTCGACTTGGTAATGTATAATCCGAATACTTGCTCCAGAAGGAAACAAATGCTTCTTGGTCTAGTAAAGTGAACGGTGGATTACATAGAATAAAACAAACACCTATATGAAATGTTAAATTTTCACTGTATCGCCTGTAACGCCTCGGGTCGGCGTTCACCCTATAGCGTCGACCGTTAAAACTCTGCGGCTGCACTACCCAATCCCTGGTTTCATAGTTCCAGGGCAACGGGCGTTGCGGGAGTAGACTTCGTATATAGGGGAGGATGCTTGGGCGTAGGCATGGGCATACGCTCCGGTGTCCGGCCGCTAACCGTCGGAATATACGGTGGGTAAGTGAGGCACCCTACGGCGCTTGCCTAGAGAACTCTGCAGCTGCACTACCCCATCCTTGGTGGCCACACTCAGGGAAACGGGCGTGGCGAGAGAATTTGGCGAAGATAGTAGGGGAGGATAAAAGTCGGTTCGCCGAGGAGTAGTCCGCCCGCTGGTTGTCTGGTTGGGGAAACCGTCGGTTTCATCCTAAAACAACTCGGTGATTCTGGGACCCCACGGTTTCACTGTAGCTGCCGCGGATACTTGATCGCCGGAGGGGCGAAAGAGTTGGCGCGGTTGGCATTTTGGGGTAGGGCTTTTGCCCGGCCGTCCCCGTAGTTCAGGCTTAATTCACGGACGGGCTGGTTGTACCTCACGGCCAGATTCCGTTTCCCACGCTTGGCCGATAGTAGCCATCCGCAAAAAGGCCTAGGCCCCGTGGGGTTAGATGTGAGGTAGGAGTTCGCTAAAGCGTCTCCAACGGTGACCCGTCCAACGTTGACAAGAAAACTTGTCTAACATGGGTAGCACGGGGGAGAGGAGCCCACCGGTTCGCCGGGCTTCTCCCTGAGGTGTCGGTCTCGTGCGGGCAACTGGTTTCGTACCTCTTTGTCCTGAGGAGTGTGTGCATTTCCGTGACGCCGCATACCTAACGGTCGGTCGGCAGCTGGGTGCCCCTTTGGGGTCCAGAAAACACTTACGTGTATCGTTTGCCACGGATTGCAGAACAGTGTATTATACTTTTTTACATGGCGTCCACACTGCCACCTACTGTTACACACCAAAAAGTTGTCGCATGTTACACATTCATTTCTACCGCGTTCGCATTCTAAATCCGCCATATTCGCTATTTCGTGTTCTAGTTTCTTCGAAATACGCCGTTTTCGAAACGTACCTAACTGTGACTGACATTTTCTAATTATGTGTGTACTGATAAGCACACACAACGACCAGTTGAACAATACTGAAGAAGTGTGCTTTGATACAGATGTTCGAGATTCCTTGCCACCCCTCTACGTTGCTCACCGCACTGCATTGAAAATTGCCCCTCTTTTCCGAGTCTAGTAATCATTTGTTGTTAAAGGAATGTTATTTGTCGTTTCGGTTGCGGTGAATGCATCTACAACGCCTTTATAAGCCGTAATGCTTGTTCTGATCGCTATTTCCCATCGCTATTTTCCACTTTTAAAAGTATATGATCATAAACAGAAGTCCACATGGATAAATAAAGAAGTCACTCAAGCCAGGGACACATTATCATGCCTTAAAGAAATTAGTAACAGATTTCCATGTTACAAAATGGACTATTTGAAGTATGAAGCCTTTTATAAGAAATTCATAGCACAGAAAGAAAAAGAAGCTAATGATCAATATATCTTGCAATCTGCCAACGGAAGCAAAGCTGTTTGGAGTGTTATAAAGAAGAAGAGACCTACTCCTTTGAGTGAAACACATCTGCCGGAATTTTCCATCTACGGGGAAAGTACTGCCGATGCTTTCAATAGTAATTTTGTTTCTTCGGTCAAAACGCTTGTTGATAGCACCTTCCGTCAAGCAGATACTTACCCAGAAATCACCGCTACTTCTATCAATTCCTTCTTTTTGTCTGCAATCACACCCGACGACATACATCAAGCGGTTATAAGACTTGCGACATCATTTACTGAATCCGATGATCCTATGTGCTCCTTTCTTCTGAAACACTGTTACAAATTGCTTTTGGACCCACTGACCTACTTGTTTAACTTATCCATAAATGAAGGTATATTTCCTACTGCGTTTAAAACAGCCATAGTAAAACCATTATTTAAAAAAGGTAATTGCAACAACCTCAGTAACTATAGACCCATCCTATTATCGGTTATCTCTAAGATATTCGGAAGCATCATAAACAGGAATCTTATTTGCTACTTCAATCACTTTAATCCTTTCTCTGAAAATCAACATGGCTTTCGTAGCAAACACTCCATAGATACAGCGCTGTTCGGTTTTTTCAAAGAAGTTACCAAATGTGTGGATAGCAGACGTCCCTGCATGGCAATGTGTATCGATCTTTCGAAAGCGTTTGACTGTGTCAATCATTCGATCCTGCTACATAAACTGGAAAGTTATGGTATCAGAGGGGTGGCGCACAAGTGGTTTGAATCTTATTTAGACAAAAGAAGCCAATCTGTATTTTGCTACGGCAAGAAATCTAAACCTCTTGTATTAAATATGGGTGTTTCTCAGGGGGGCCTTCACTGTTTCTGGTTTATATCAATGACATTCAAAAATGCATTGACTCCTCGTCTAAGTTATCGATATATGCAGATGACATTAACATCGTTCTGCAAGCGGATAATACCGCACTCCTCGTAAAAAACGCAAACATCATATTTGAAAAGATATCAGAGTGGATGGCTGTGAATAGACTTGTCTTGAATATGGAGAAAACGCATTGCATCCTATTCAGAAATCACAACAATCATGAACTGTCTGGATTATATCTCAGAGATACCTTTAACCCTTTTGTTACTTCAACGAAAATATTAGGTATTCGGTTCGATGAAAACTTACAGTGGTCCGGTCACATCGATGAAGTTTGTAAAAATCTCTCTAGTATCTGTTTTGCATTATATAATTTGAGAAGATCCTGCAACACAGAAGTTATGAAAACTTTTACTTTTCTCACTTCCATTCGAAAATGAAATACGGAGTAATTCATTGGGATAATTGCACGGATGTGCAACGAGTCTTTTTGCTACAAAATTCGTACTATATGTGGGCTAGGCTGGCGGGATTCGTGCCGTTCTATTTTTCGAGAGAAATCTATTCCTACCTTTTACGATATCTACATCTTAGAGGTGGTCTCGTTTATGTATAAACACTTGCATTCTTTCAATACCAGCATTCAACACAACTACAGTACAAGACATCCCCTGTACTTACTACCTCCTTCACGCAATACTATTGCGTTTCAAAAGAACTTATTATTTATGGGCTGCAAATTATATAACAAACTTCCTTCAGAAGTAAAAGATATAAACATTTATTTCAGATTTAGATCCACAGTCAAAAAAATTCTGTTAAATATCACTTGTTATACACTTTCAGGATTTCATAGATAGTTAGTAGGACTATTTTTCTTATCAGTCTTATGTTAATTCTTTGTTTTTGACGTCTTTTCTTACATGCATTGTACTCGTATTTGTAATGTACATGTATCGAAATAAATAGATATTATTATATTATTATTATAGATGTTGATGTGTGAATTAGTGTGTTAAATACTTTGTAGCTTTGTTACATAAACTACTTCGCTATTTGGAGTAATGCAGTTAATAATATCTCAACAGATGACTCGAAATATTTACCGGAACGCCCGAAAGAAATGCTAAAATTTCATTTCCGAACAGATACAAATTCTCAGCTGATTAGCTCTCACGTTATGATTCGTCATTTACCACTAGACCATACTGTCATATTATTACGTAACTTATTTCATATGTATTACATATTTTAACATAGATGGATATTCACTGTTAACCTGATGCTGGGCTACCGCAAAAATAACTTCCTCAGTCAACGAAATAATTGTCACAACAAATATTGTTGCGGTAAAGCGAATTTAATACAATAAGTATATGAAAATAGTAGAATTTTAATCATTTAAACGTTTACTCCTTCATTTATGGTTGTTTTGTACAAATCTGTAGCTAAATAATACCTACTACATATATGAGAGCTGCATTTAAATATGACATTATTGAGAATGTATAAAAAATGAAAGATAGATACAAATGTCATATTCTTACCAAAAAAAGGTAGGTACTAGTTATCATACTTATGTTGTATGTACACCTGGGTAAATAATAATAATAATAATAATAATAATGTATATTGCCCAACAGATTTACAATCCAATTACAGGACATATTGTATTACAACATATGTATAATATAAAACCTAGTAATTAATTATATATATATATGTATAATGCTAAATGAGATATTAATAGTCTTAATTCTTACAAATACTGAAAAGTGGTAGTGCACTCCTTCAAAAGTGCAGTTAAGGGACCAAAATGCATATCTAGCGAGGGTTTAGCAATAAAGTTAAAGTTCGTGCATACTCTATAAATAGGTGATTTAATTAAAATGTTAGTGTTTGGTTTACTGCAATAAAAAGTATTCGATGATCTGGTTGCAAAGCGGGGTACAAGAAAGTTAATTTGTCCTAAGAGTGTCGGTGCGTCTATACGGTTATTAAGCAGATTATGCAGAAATTTAATATCTATTTGGCTACGGCGAAGCTCCAAAGAATCTATCTTAAATGAATTCAGTAATGATGCATGACTGAAACCTTGAATTGGATAGTCAGCATGTTCCTTGAAGTAAAGGTATTTTAAGAAGCGTCTCTGAATTTGTTCCAATGTATTTATGTGACACTTGTAAATAGGTGACCATATTAGAGATGCATATTCCAACTTAGAGCGTACAAACGCAAAATATAAACGTAATATAGAGTCGATAGAAGTAAAACTACGTGTTATTCTTACAATGAAACCTAACATTCGCAATGCTGATGCAGCTGTGGTATTAATATGATTAACAAACGTAAATTGCGAGTCGAAAATTACCCCAAATCCTTCATCGACTGCACACGTTCTATTATAGTATTGTCATAGCAATACTCATAGATTGTAGTATTAGTCTTTCTTGAGAAACTGACACATCGACACTTCGAGATATTCATCGCTAATTTATTCCTATCGCACCAATGCTGGACAACATTAATTTGGTTTTGAAGTACTACACAGTCATCTTCAGTGTCTATGGTAGGATACAATTTTAAGCCGTCTGCAAAAAGCAGCTTGCAGCAATCAAGTTCTGAGGTCAAATCGTTGATAAATAAAAGGAATAAAAGAGGGCCTAAGTTTGTTCCTTGCGGGACTCCAGATGTTGGTGAAAAGTCATCCGATGTATGACCTTTATATGCTACGTAGTGTCTTCTGTTGGAAAGATAAGATCCAAAAAGCAATACAAGCGACGACGAGAAATTAACATTTTCCAGTTTATTCAAAAGTAGTGAATGGTCCATACGGTCAAAGGCTTTGGTCATATCAGTGTATATGACATCAACCTGCTTGTTGTTGTCCAGTCTATTAGATATATATTCAGTCACGACTGCTAGATTAGTGACAGTTGATCTTTTAGCCATGAATCCATGCTGATCGATTGATATCAAAGATTTTACTTGGGGATATATGACTTTATATAAGCAAGATTCAAATATTTTCGCCAAATTATTAATTATAGCAATTGGTCTGTAGTTCTTAACAGAATGTCGGTTTACCATTGGTAAAACGGTAAATAAAAATAAACTTTGTGGTGTATGCAATTTTTTATACCCATGTGTAAAATTAGTTGATGCTGTCGGCTAACAGTTAATGCCATTGTGGAGAATATTTTAAAACGTATATTAATTTCTATATTGTAATTCTAGATAAATTAGCCATTACTATTCGATTGTTTTTAAATAAACACATATTAATATCTTTATCGTCATGACTATATACTGTTATATGAGTACCTGTCATGTTGTTAGTCTAACAAAACGGTAGAAAACATGGAAGCTACTATATAATGTTAAATAACCGGTATAGGTCAGAATGATTTTACATACATAAGTATGTATGTATGTGTATATAAATAAATGTGAACATTGATAACACGGCTATTACGCTGTATCTACTTCATTATTTTCATTTCATAGCCGCAATGGTTTTAACTGTATACATAGATTTATTATCTCAACCGTGTAGGGCTTTGTATATTACTTTGAAATTACACAATGTAACTTTTAAACCCCAATACATTAGTATAGAAAAAGGTAGGATAATAATTTTTCTGTCTGTAGGTATTTGTTTTATTATAGAAAACTATGATCTCTTTACAGGAGAACACCGAACATCCGAATTTACTCAAAATATATCCAGATTTAATAAGTTACCTGTAATAGACGATGACGGTTTCAAATTAACTGAAAGGTAATTTAAAATGCGTATCTTAGACCTAACAAATTTTAATGTCAGGCTACAGTGCTCTTTTTAGAATCTAGGTATTTTCAGTTATCTATACGACAATTTATTTATAATTCATTATGTTACGATAATTATTATACTGATATAGTATTCGAGTAAAAGTGAGATTTTCAAGTAGCGATACTGTATTCTAGATGATCTTTACAAATATCAAATAATGAAATACCAATGTATCACTAGAATTTAAAAAATCAAGTAGATTTTGAATATCAAAAATGTTTGTGTGTATAGACAACCTAGAATACCTACTTACGAGAGTGTAATATTCATAATTAAACTATACAACTAAGGTGGCACTTATCTATATAAATTATTATTAGGATTCTTGTGATGCCAGTTCTGATAGATTTCAACTATGAAAACCAATCGTGTCAACATATTATTGAAGGTAAACAAAGATCTGTTAATCGCCACGAAATAGAACCTCTCATATACTAAAAGAATTAATCCCGATAAGCAAAAGCGATTCTATCTTTGACGTATGTAGATATTGATAGAACTTTGAAGATTTTCAACCGCTTAACATTCACTCCAAATAAGTGATCGATAGCGATTATTTAATTTCTCAACGAAGAAAGTTGAAGCTGGTGTTCAGTCTAGACTGTTGGAAAAAGTCACGAGCACACTTTGTATAATCTGAACGCGTCTAGATATATGCATAATTTTAGCGGTGTATAAAGATTTCGCCTAGACGAGTTGATGCAACGAGCTTTTGCTGAATTTTGCTATAGCTGATGAGCCATGGAGGCGAGTTGAAGCAGTATGGTTGGCCATCCTTACCACTGCCATACAACGACTTATTGACTCTATGGTTCGTCGTGTAGCGATGGTACAAGCTGCTCGCGGGGGATACTTCCGCTATAGACGGATCCCCTTCCAGCAGAGCTACGTTGCTCTCCATGAGAGGGTAAATTATGCTATTTTATTACTACTTCCATACCAAATTTTTTTGAGTTAGAATCACACGTTCAAATTATATAGGGCGTGCTAGTCACGTTTTTCCAACAACATATATAAGCCCACAATTACACAAGTACAAAAAATTCTCTATTTTCGGTCTGAAAATATTGTTATTAAGAATTAGAAAGAAAAAATGGGTTTCTCTTGGCAAAGTTATTTAAATACTCACAATATCAAAGACAAGAACAGATGGGATTTAACCACTCACACAAGATTTCGAATACCTGTAGGATTTATAAGACACTTTTCACTTTTACTTGTCTTTAATTATGATAATATTGCGAAATAATGTAATAAACTCGCATTCCTTGATACAGCATCAATTAACGTCCTCTAAATATATAATTTGTTTGGATGTATCTGGCACTATGGTGGTTATATGCCGAACGGTTTGAACAACCTACGAATTTCACTTTCTCGAACCAAGACTTTCCATATCTTCCCCGTTGCTTTCAGTGGGATACTTTTATATTCATTTGTTTTCTTGCACTGCATGTAATTGTAATTTGTATCGTCCTGTAAATGGTGTTCACCGTTGGACATTAAAGATGATTATTATTATTATTATTATTATTATTAATGCAAAATCTATTTATTCTTCAAGAATTTTGGACAACTTCCATTAGTTATTCTACCATTGATCAATGAATAATTTAAATATTTACTATAACAAATACCTTATTATTATTAAATATTCACCTCTTAAGGCTTTGTTACTATATTTACTACTGATTTATATGAATTATGAACAGTAGCTCATAGTAACTGATGCAATTCTGCAATTGAGTTTTAGTACTAAGATAAGTCAAAGCAATTAACCAAACTAGTATTAAGAATATTTGTTAACTATTTGGCATGCTACCTCAATAGCTAAATGGAGATAGTATTATCTCTGTAACTGGAATTATTTTACGAATTGAGATGGCATGGCAACTAGTTAATGGTCTTAATTTGCAGATAAGCTGTAAAACACAAAAGCTAACTCATAGCATACCGATAGATAATTTGAACATTTTATTTAACACTATCGCCAAAACTAAAAATTAACTTCATCTAATTTATAGATGAAGTTTATTTTGGGTACTCAGTTGAAACTCGTTAGCATATATAAAATGCGTTGACAATCATTGCCAACTTCTCTCGAATTTGCAATTGGATAAATCAACATGATTTTTTCACTTTCAGTGTTGGAATTCTAAGATATTTGGCCAAAACGAAAACTATACGAGATAGCTACTATCCCCAGGATGCGAAGAAACAAGCACGAGTTGATGAATTTTTGGAATGGCATCACACAAATCTTAGATCTTTATGTTCACCATATTTTATTAGAAAGGTGAATTCATGCAATTATTATTTCTGTTGTTTTATATACTCACTGTATGTCCAATGTATTGATCAGTGTTGAGAATGTGAGCAAATTAAAAATTTTATTTGTTAATTTTTAAAGATAATAACGGACAAATAGTTGGTATATAGAAAAACTGTAATAAATTACGTATTTTCTCAAACAAATTAAATAGACTATCTATACCAAAATTTTAGTGGATACTCCCAAAGTTTTTTGGAAAAGTTACACCCGCAGATAAACTAAGGCCGTACTTTAATCAAATGGTGGCTTGTTTGGATAATATGGAAAGACTGTGGTTGAATTCTGATGGTTTATATATTATTGGAGATCAACTAACCGCAGCCGATATTTGGGCAGCTTGTGAAATAGAACAATTGAGTGAGTTATTTTATTTTCGAAAAGTTAACGTAAAAGATTGTTTATAATTCCTCTGTAGCTATGACTGGATATGATCCCAAAATTGGAAGACCAAAATTAGCCGCATTCCTAGAAAGAGTGCGAAACGAAACCAATCCATATTTCGACGAAGCCCATAAAGAAGTATATGAATATGCTGAACTGGACAAGAAAAATTCCAAACTGTAAATGTAGCTGGTAGAGTTCACGTTTTGAGTGAAATATAATATTATTATGTGTATATTCATTAAATGTACCGCAATAATGATACCCAATTAATTTTTACGTGTTTTACTTATATACCAATAAAAGTTACTACTAGTATAAAAATTAAAATAAAGCTACAATTTTAATATGTGAAAATATGGAGAGCTCTTTGTTTACCCTTTACTTTGATAATTATATTGGCTCCTCTGAGCAGTTTAATAAAATAGATTACAACTTTGTCTCTGCAGAGAGCCATACGTACTCAAAAATCACTTAGTTTACATGTTTGTGTTCAGAAATTTAGTGGTCTATAAAACTATAAAAAGTTGTCAACCTAGAAATCGTTTTTCTTAAGTTTCAAGGTTAGAGTTGTAAGTTATTTATCTAAAATAAGTGGTGGTTATGTACTTATTTACTTCCGTTAATAAATAATAAAATACTTTAGTATGCAAAATTTACCAATTTCATGAGAAAACATGTGAATTCAAAAGATAAAAAATACTTATGGGAATAAATTTCCGTTAGATATATTTTGTTTATTTTGTATGCGTTATATTTCCTTGCAATTTCTTTGTAGAGATTGTAGGGGCTTTGAAAAAATGTCGACAACATTCCTTGATGGCGTAACCAATTTGAAATAATCAGTTGTCTGTCTATAGGTAAAAGTACGGTGTAAGCAAAAGTGTCAAAGGAGAATGTTGGGCATATTAATGAAAATAGCGTAACTGTAGACCTATGTTCCGAGAAAAACAAAATTAATCAATAACTTTATTTGGAAACAAGATTGTATATCTCCTCATTGACATTACTGGCCTCACTCAGGACATGGAGGTTGTGACAGGGCTTATCTCTGGTAGACTATAAGATCACCGAATTTCGTTTGGGGTTTTGTCAAGAATCGAGTCTACCTTCACCGCCTACCAACCTGCTCGAGTTGAGAAACAAGATTTGAAGAGCTATTGTTGTCATCACTTCAATGGGAGTATGGGAAAAATTAGCCTATAGGTTGGATATTCGGCGAGGTCAAAGTGATAACTCTGTGATTTATCAAATCAAATCACAGTATCTGTTTTAGTGAATATCTATGTATAGTATGTACCGCCTGTTTTCGTACAAAACTTTTTAAGTTGGCTAGGCTCTTATTTTTACTATTATATTTTAAACAGTAAATAGGTACTGATTTCTGCTTTCATTCTGCTAATAAATATTAATACTTCAGATCCGTTTAACAAGTCTAAA
Source organism: Holotrichia oblita (assembly GCA_023690525.1). NCBI lineage: Eukaryota > Metazoa > Arthropoda > Insecta > Coleoptera > Scarabaeidae > Holotrichia > Holotrichia oblita. The sequence goes on along the minus strand of CM043018.1, from coordinate 42,188,929 downwards.
AAGCAAATAAAATAATATATTTTTTGCTCTAATTCGTTCTTTTAAATTATCTAGTATTACGCTGTGCTTTTGAAAATTTTGAGAATCTGTAGTGGTTAAATTTGGAGGTCTAGCTTGTCATTTTAGAAAACCTGCTATACTAATTTATCTGTTACGAATAATTCTCCATAAGTAATTGAGAACAGAACGAGAATTAAAGACTGGTGCCCTATCTTACCAGAATCATATCGTGTCATTAAGAATTTGTGAGCCGTCTGGATTCATATATAAAGCTGCAAATGGCAGAACAAATAAAAAATATACTAAAAACATAGAATACTTGTGAAGGGGATTTTTCTGGATACTGGCCGTATTTGTTGTGCAAGCAGTCAAAGTTTATGAAAGCACAGTATCTATATATTTCACAGTTGATATATTCGGGTATAGTGAACATAGACTCGTCACAAAACGAATATCCATTACAGATACAATATGTGTATCAAGCGAGTATATCATTTTCTGACAAAATTGGCCTGAGCGATCTGGATCGCCCTCTGTTAACCGACGAACGGAATAAAAATGTCTATAAAAAGTAAAGTTTTTCTTTTTTGAATCGCCAACATGAATGTATGGCTGATATGTACCGGTATGCAGTTGCTTAAGGTCAGGAATCCGTAGATTCTTGTTGTTAGATCGTCCTCAATTAATTCCGGATTTATGCGATCATATTCCCGACATTTTTTTTAGAAGCAGATTACCATGAAATGAGTTTTAAGTTTGAGCTGCCACAACGGTAATGTAAAATGTCAATTCAGTCAAATATTACCATTTTAAAAGAGAAATAGGCATTAAGATTAATAACCGTACTTGACAACAAATTAATGGAATGTCAGTACTAACGATCGGGGAGGGGCGATCCAATATTTTTATTATGAGTACTGGAGGATTAATTGATTTTTTGGTATTGATATCCTAATATCGGTTCCTTAGTATCAACGTGCTAGGATTAATTTTTTTAGTATCGATAGCGAGCTATTGTTGCCTAGGTAGTCGATACGTTCGTTATTTAAGGTATCGGAAATTGTTATCCGTTATGGTATCAAGCAGAGAATTATGTATCTATATTTTGGCTAATGCTCGTAATAATAAGATAAAGCAGCTAAGAAACTAAATAAAAGAACAAATGCCTGCTTTACTAGCTGCATCTGCAAAAAGTAAATGTGTATTTTAATACGTGTAGCTGCAAAAAGTAAATACATATTGCTAGAAGCAAAACACAACGCAAAAATATTCACTGTTAACATCAGTACATCAGAATACCGGTACATATAACTTATGAACACAGTATTTAAAGCTTTAAAGGGTGGTGGACATATACTGCATTGGTTTGCCATTAAACAATCGACAACTATTGCCAGAATCACTCTTTGACATTATTTTAAAGATATTGTTCAATGTACGTTCCTTTTTAGAAAAAGCTTTTAAACGAACTATTCAGGATAGACATAAAGAAAAACCCATTCCTCTAAAGAAAAATTAATATTACATCACAACTGAAACAACAATAATCTAGTTACATTTTCGGTTTCACCAGAAGTGCCGGCAACTTCCTTATTAAATGGGCAACTTGATACTACTACAAATCTACCGAAAAAGGTAACAAATGGCTTTCAATTACACTAGACTAAAAGAAAATTTGTTTTCAGACAGCGATAAATCCACAGTAATAACTAAACTGTTAATTTTGTTCGAATTTGCTCATGGAAATATTGTCATATCATTACCTTAAATTGAATATCTGCCTATTTTCACATTGCTAGAAAGATAATATTGGCAAAGGTATGGTGATCTATGATAAAATATGAAGACGAGTATTGCTACATATGTATCTTTGACATAGATCGCGACAACAACATTACTAAACGGTTTTCACAGTTGGAAACTTAGTGATCGTGATATGATCTTCCGTTTAAAAGTTAGCAAGAGAAAGGGATAGTTTAGAGTATTACCGTATAATAAATATAAAAAAGACTGACTAATTTCAATAAAGAAAATCTATCGAAATTATAGATAACATATTATGCTACTACATATTATGCTATTATGGATTATGAAGTAACATGAAATAATAATACTAATATACTATTAAATTCGCACGATGTAGAAAAACAATAGTAAACAAAGGCTAGTAGCAAATACCTAGCTTCAGGCAGTTATGAGCATTGGAATGTACAGAAAAGCAAACAATACGGTAGAAATAATTTTACTTTCGCATAATTCTCATAATTGTCTATTAGTTTACGGTTACCTATTATATCAAGATACTATATCTATTGTGCAACTTTTATTATAAAACATTACTCTCTCATGTAAAAAGTTTCTACATAATACGTACGTACCTTAATGATAATTTTTTAAGCTTGAAAGTGAGAAGTGTTTAAATTAAATAAGAAGATGTAAGAACCATGAATCTATATAGATTAAAAATAATGCGAACAGTACTTAGTAACAGTATTAAATGCTGTTATGTTAATTTTAAATATATATATATATATGGCTAAACACCCCATTGTGGGGCAACACCGCTTCGGAAAGCATTCTAAATCCAATAATACGGGGTGGATTGGTCCCCATTGCAAAATCTTCATATCTTCTGGGGTATCTCATTCCAGAGTTTCCTATTCTTTGCCTTTCGTGCCAGTTATTAACGCCTGCCCTTTTTAGATCTTCCACTACTTCTTCCAGTCATTTCGATATAGGTCTACCCCTTCTTTTATTTCCGGCTGGCTTCCTGTTCAATAATTGAATGGATTACAGCGTCTTCTCCTGTCCTCCAAACATGTCACAGCCACTTTATTCTTGGCCGTTTTATTTATATATTTTTTTACAATATCTTCTCTCTTGATTGCTTCCTGTAGTTTAAAAGTATCCACGCAATGTAGACAGCCGTTCTCACCGCTAAAATATACTCCAACATGTTGTTTAAGTATATTATGAATTTTAAATTGATATCCGAAAAATCAAGTGTTCTCTGATTTGTTGAATAAATGTCTGTAAAAGCAAATTTTTTCAGAAAAAATCGAATAACTACAAAACGCCCGAATCAAATTACAAAAAATAAAGGCATTCATGAAGCTTAGAAATAGGTGAATCCAAATGTGTAAAAATACACAGGGTGTTCCATTAAAAATAATAAAGTAGATGGCGACTTCCGGTACGTATAACCGAAAGCGCTAGAAATCTGATAATATTTTCATTGAAGAGAATATAATTGACTATATATAATTCTAAATTTCCAAATTTATATTTTGGCCAGAACGCCAGAAACTTCTAATGAACGGTCTCGCTGAGACACCCTGTATATTCTGATTCTACAAAGGATCCTCTTTTAATCCGTATTAGGTGTTCCTATACCTAACATGGAAGGTGGATAAGTTATAACGATTTAATTAACCTCCGTACCTAAAATGCTCAGATATATCAATTTACTGAAGCAAGGGTGCTTAGCTTATTTGTTTTACATAGTTACTTACCACTTATTTTGTCGTCGGTCATTTTAGTTAGTTGTTTTCGCGTACACTGAGAGAAATAGATCTGCACCAGCACAATAATTAGGGTATCTAGGGTATCATCTGTCATTTTGTTAATCGTATTTTCGTAAATTATTTCCATTGAATTTGGGAATAACGGATCCTTTAGGCAAATAACACCAGATGCTATTCGAAGAGCAACAATTATAGGAATACGTCTCCGAATGTAGAATGCCTCAATAGAAACGATTGCCATATCGAACCATTTAGATAACTTATTTATTTATGTTATTATTATTGTTGTTCTTATCATTTTTCTACTGTACCTTTTATATTATTTTTTTAATGTTTTAATTTTACCTAATTTGTTATTACTAATTATTTAGACCTTTGATGTAAATTTACTTTATGCTGCTTATTCAAATACCGTTTGTTGGGAGTATCTAGAAGAATTCTTAGATAATCTAAATCTTTTACTGATATTGTTCTTTACCATTGTTCTACGAACATATCGGTTGCTATAACTTTTCATATCTTAAAAATTCTTAGAAATTTTTGCTGATCATTGGTTGTAAATGTTAGTATATTTCACTAAACATTCGATACGTTTGTTTTACTATTACATTCACTTTACATAATAAATAAGTTCATGATTACTTGATTTGGTCTATATTCTCAATGCTAATCTATTATAACACCATATGTATACTGAGCAAAATGTATTGTGCAGCAGTGAAAACAATGTTATTACAGGTAAAATAAAAATTGTAAAAGAATACTAAGACTACAATATGTTTTGTAACAAATACAATGATTTTTTGCTGTTGTAAAGTAAATTCTTGCATTGTTTACCCCAATTATTGTACTGGTGCAGATCTATTTCTCTCAGTGTACGCGAGAACAACTAACTAAAATGACCGACGACAAAATAAGTGGCAAGTAATTATGTAAAACAAACAAGCTAAGCACCCTTGCTTCAGTAAATTGAAGCATTTTAGGTAAGGAGGTTAATTAAATGGTTATACTTAACTTATTCACCTTCCATTTTAGGTATAGGAACACTTAATACGGATTAAAAAAGAATCTTTTGTAGAATCAGACTATCTAATAAAATATATACTTTCCATGTAAAAAAAATCCACTTTCCGCAGATTGAACTTATTTATAAGCAACTAAGTTTTTAAACACCCTGTACAATGTTACAGAGAAGAACTTCAAATGATGTGTAACTACACAATATCGACTGTGCGTATGCAAAATGTCATTCGTCTTACTCCTACGTGACGTAATATCACTATAAAGTAAGATCGATATATCTGTCATATTTTTCTTTAATTGCGAATAATTCAGTAGGAATGGTACATATTTAGGTATAGGGTATGATACATGAAATATGTGTAACATTTATCATAGTAGCTGAATCTCTAATTTATTTTATACCGTGCTGTTTAAAAAATCGAAGTTGATCACTACTTCCGGTTAACCGGAAGTGATATTTATTCAAGAATATTTTCACGTGATAGTTCATATTCAACCATATCCAATTGCAAAATTTTGTTTTAAAATCCCGTTCCGTTTGTATAATACTTTTAATAGGTCATTCCTACCAATCAGCCTGTATAGTTATTACAACTTTAATTGAGTAAATAATAATAAGGGTTTACGAAAATTGGATCGGATAGATACCGATATACCGATAACGTTCGGAAATTGTATCAGTTACAATATACTACATATGTACATATGTATGTATATAATCCCATCTACCGTCTGAATCAGCTGTTTACCGGTAGATACCATATGCCTAGCCAGACAGTATGGTACATGGGTCTAATGTACATACTACACTTAGTACATCATAACGCATGTTTCGAAACCAGTCATGTTTGACCCAGCAGCGGTGCCTTTAATGCCCTTAATAGAAATATCCAAGCGGATAAGATACTATATACATGTAATTACCTACATCATGATTTCTGTACAGTTAAAATGACATCACTACAAAAACATGAGTATAACACAAGTATGTCGCACATGACCCGGAAAGAATAACAATGACTGTTACTATCTCTATAGTTACATACATACATATATGCGCATATATCATTACATTATTCTTCCAGATAGTCGCCACATATGTAGTTATATGCGGATAAATCAGACTATTTGCTGATCATGTAAAGAAGTTAGTCCAGGAATTTAGAGAGGTAAATTAAAAAAATCATATGTGTAATTTCTGGAATAAACCGTCGTTGCTATACAAGACACAATAACGTTCCAGTGTCTCATAGAAAGATTTTTTTACCAAAATAATGATGGTACAAGCACAGGTCCATTAAGTGATTTCAAAAATCATTTCATCATTGAAATGATTCATCATTATCACTGGATGTGAACCGCCTGTGTCTTGCGTATAACATTTTTCTTCGCTGAGAACAGGCTTTACTGAAATAACTAAAGACACATATACGGGTATTTGTCCGGAAAAAGTGAAAAGTACCAGCCGCTATTGATTAGTCGTCTATAAAGCACAGGAAAAGTATTATGCTGCTTTTGCTTGTCTGACTACATCTGTATATTGCGCTGTGTAATTTGTGCCTGTAAATGTGTTCAATGGCCTTGTTACAGCATTATTTCACTATTTATAATGCAGCGCTATTAATCATTTTGCTCCCAATAGCAAATGGTAGGTCGATCGAGTTACGTTCCCACGGAGAGCGGATCCTCTCCCAATGATCTCTCACAACACTTAGGTACTAGTCGCCTGCCTACTCACTGCTGCTGTCAATTCGTTTTTACTGTAACTTCAAACCATGATTTTAGCAAATTTTTAAGATAAGTATGCAGAGAATTTTCATAAAATTATTATTTTAATTACTGTATTTCTACTCGTTTAACTGTACGTTTCTTATATTTTATGAAAGTGACAAGCATACTATATCCTTGTAGATACATTTTTATTAGAAAATTATACGGTCACAGTTTCAGCATATCAGCATCAAATATCCAAAGCTAAATATTTATAAATTTGTTAAATAATATTGTAATTTGCATGTCAATGACAAAAAACGACTTCGACTCACTCCGCCGCTGCAATTTGATATGAATAATATTACTCGCACTGTGGAAATCTGCGACAGAGCTAAAAACTCATTATTATATCAAGGGCGTCTTTCGTATTAAATTCGTTTCTTCTGTCCAGATCGTGACTCTGTTCTTTCTATTGAAAACTTGATTTTGTTATAAAGAAATGGGGATTGTATTACAATTTGCTGGATACTTTCTTTTTTCTCTCCTTTTTTTTACCTTTTCAGACGCTCTAAACACTCTCTAACTAAATAATAAGTAGCTTCTGATGGTATTGTAATGTAAAGAAAGTATAAAATTAAATGTATATATGAAGCAAAAAATTTGAAATAAAAGCGGCTACAGTTTAATAAAACAACACGTTCTTATATGCCTCTAACAAGTGAAACGGCTTTATAAATTGGTGTTTCTCTTTTAATTGCATGCTTACTGTGTAATGTGCGTATAAAAATGACTAACTACTTCGTGCTAACTCGACTGTGTTATATATATGATGAAAATATGTAATTTCATGATTTTAGTCATTATACTGTGTTAGTCAACAGTTGAGCTAGAACGTTTTATATTAAATATTTCCTGCTATTAGGTAAACAATATTAGTTAATTTAAAATACATAAGTAAACAATATAGAAATTAATTAATTAATTAATCTAGTACCGATCAAAGGCATTTTCAATCAGAATTTTTTTTTTATAATACTGTAGTATAATCTTTAGTATCTTTTGAATGTATGTCTCACTACAAACAAGGAGTAATAAATTAGAAAATTTACATTTTTACACCTTTTCAATAGCTTTGCTTGTCTTTCTGCCTACAAATACTTTTTTACGATTAATTTACTGCTTAAGAGAAAGTTCTAGGATTCTACCCTATGAGATGTTATTAAACATACTCGTTGTTTATAGTTTGTATGTAGTTGGATACCATCTACATATATATCTAAGCGGATACTACGAACAAAATTTTACACACAGTTGTGTTAGAAAATGTACAGTAAGCAATGTTAATGGTTGGACAGTCCTGTCACAATATGATAACACCCAAGCCGCGCCGAAGATATCCGATGTATTAGATGCAATACTCCCTAACTTTCATTTAAGACCATACACCTACAGGTAAAATCGTAACGATAAGAGTTTCTACATTTCAGGGTGATTTAAAAGCTATTTACACATGCAAATTTACGGTTTAATATAATGCACACAAGGTCACTAATCTTTATGTGACTATTTCAATATTTTTAATTTAATTTGTCTTACGCTGTTGAAATGCATATACCATTATGTGCAATAGAACTGGAAAATAGCGGCAACAGCAACACATTTCTAATTAGTAGAACTCGAAAACTATAACAGTTAAAAATGAGTTCTCGTATAAAAAAATCCTTAATTTGAATCGCTCTTTCCATATTTGATATTCGGATCCGGATTGATGTATGTATTTTACCATCATATTGGAATACCCCTACGAAACTATCAAAGTCACGCAAACGACATATAGATACTATACGATACCTGTTTTCAATATTTTAATCATTCACTCAAGTAATCTTGATAAATAATACTTACTAAACTCGTAATTTATTCATTCTTATTTCTCCACGAAAATTAAATCTTAATATTACGCTAATGATGTCTAGTTTATAATCATTCTTGATGACACTTGACTTATAATCTTTAATAAGAATTATAGAGGAAGCAGATAAATGAATTCTATTAGGATCTATTAGGATATATTAGAATAATTTGTTTAGTAATTTAATATTGTATTAACAATCAAATTTCCTTCGAAGCATTACAGTCTCATACGCCGAATATTTAAACCAAATTTATTAATCCATGAATACCATAAACTGTAAAGTAGGGATTAGACCACAATAAATATAAGCTATTGTATGCAAAACAAATTACTGTTTAATATTATCCTAATAATTAAATCTTGCTTGATGATCTGCACTGTGATCTCTTAACTGGAACTCAGATTCCAAATATTGAAATACATAATCCTAAATTTTAAGAATTGTTAATTTCAATAAGGAGTGTTTTTGTAACGAATTCTCAGAAAGTTCTTATTTTCTTAATATAAACTTATATATAATGATTAGCTAAACCAATTATGAGCACCGTTTGAATATGTTTTAATTACGTTATTACATTAAAGCCAAAGAGGGGGCGAAAAATAATTTTTATATTGCCTTATTCGTTCTCAATATAAAAGCCTCTCGTCTTGAGAGTATTTAGTTTGCTGTAATCGTCGTAAAAATGCCCGCAACAACAATAGAAACGCGAGCAAAAATAGTTACCCTTTGGGAGCGTGATTTGTCCTACAGGCAAGTTGCTGCAGAAGTTGGTGTATCGGTAAGTATATAATCTATTTTTTATTGTTCTATATGAATTCTTTGAGTGCATTGCACAGATACTATTTTATTCTATTTTTTGTACTTTTGTGTATTGGTGTTGGTTCATTGATGTTCTGGCTTGATGACTTAGCGTAAAACGGTTATTTGACTAATAAATAGAAATTGAAAGTCAGTGATATCAACACCAAAAAAACTTGATTCTAGAGTTTTCAAATCAAATGTACCTTACGCACACACATTAAATATTAATTGAAAGATAAATAAATGTTAAGTTGATTGTAACTACATTTCACTCATCATTAGACAACGTTTAGTCCTTCTATTAACAAACAAAATATGCCAACGAGTAGGTATTCATTTGTTTTATGATATCCCTCGTTGGTCTAAATTTTTAGTAACCGTTACTTCTGTGGAACTCTATAAAACTGTATCTTTTCTTTTTTTTTCTCTAACTGAAAACGAAGATGTAGCTCTACGAAATAAATCGAGGCCTGGACAACCACCCAAAATTAATCCAGAAGATGGTAATAGAATTCAACAAAATCCAGTCACCCATCATCCATTTTTTGTTTTTATTTATTTTTCCATAAGTAAACACTTTAATGAAAATTATCTGTATATAGCAGTGAAATAATTATATAAAAACCTATTTAACTCGAAAGATTTTTTTCTTATACTTCATATAACCAACACGTATAAAAAGAAGATGTAGATGTTTCTCCGGTTGACTGTACTATTAAATTTATTAGATTCAAAAATTTAGTTGCTTAACCACTGATGACATTAAAAAAAGGTTTTTTATATTGTTATACCCCTGGGAATTGAAAACACAATTTGTGGAATACCAAAAATGTGTGTTTCCAACTAAACTTCCTTCATATAATATATAATTTGTAATAATTTCTGATTAATTCTTTACGTACACAGAAAGAACTCTTTCGTATTCGGTAGTGATATATGAAAAAAGACAATACATGTATTTAAATCTGCTTTCAATATCACTATAAATTTCTATTATAACTTTTACTAAATACATATAACATTAATAATAATTCAATAATGATAGAATACATCAATACATATGATAATCTTATATTATTATTGTAACGTGACTACGACCCAAATATCAAATACGGAAAGAATGATTTTAATTAAAGTTCTTTTGTAAGAGAACTCTCCTCTAACTGCTACAGTTTTCCAGTTGTACCAATTAGAAGCGTGTTACTGTTGCCGATATTTGTCAACTCTATTGATACTGTAGGAGAATCTAAAATATTTAAATAGTCACATGAATATTAGTGACCTTGTGTGCATTATATTATACCGTATTTGCATGCTAAATGGGTTTTAAATCACCCTGCAATGTAGAAACTCTTGTCGTTACGATTTTACCTGTATGTGTACGGCCTTGAGCGAAAGCGGAGAGTTATTGCAAGGGTATCAATAGCTTCGGTATTTCTCGTATTATTATACTGTGACAGGACTGTCCAACCTTTAACATTGCCTACTGTACAATAAATAGAATTTGCATTCAAACTTTCTACCATTTATACTCGAGTTTGAAGTGACCTTTTTATTATGTTTATTCGCTTCGGAACTACTACGTATAATTTTCCACTTACAAAATATAATATGCCAACATCAACTTAATATTACTATAAAGTTCTATAGTCTAAATACAATATAAAAATTATATATCAGCATTTCAAGAAAGTGCATCTAATAAGACTTGTCATATGTACTATAAGTTACATCAACATTGCTCACAACTTCTAATTTATTTCTATGTATTTTATTTATACTAAAACGCAACCTACATAGTTCCATGTAATAATTTCTCGCAAAAAATAAAAAATGCAAAATGTTTTTTCTTCTGATTGTTCTAATTTTCATATTACACAGAGTGTAACAGAAATGACAATGGTCTGATGTGATTCATCCGTAAGTTAAAGCGACCTGAGCGCTTATTTACTAATATACGCTTGATAGACTAATTTATTTTTATTTCAACAATAAACAACTAATATGAAATGTTTGAAATGACCTCCAGAAGAGGAAATGCAACATGTTGGATTGAGAACAGATGTAGAGTAAACCAGATTTTAGAAGTTCTCATAAAAACACATCAGCAGGAGTAAGATGCGCAAATCCACCAGTCCTGTTATGGGTCTCCCAGAATCAATCTATCCTCTGATACTCACCATCATGTATACTTTAATAAGTCATTGATAATTTCTATGCGCATACTAATACATTATTATTATTAGGGGATCAGAAGGAATGAAAGCAAGGAGATTCGCTTCTTGCCATTAATGTGGGTTTTAAAACCCCCGGTGCCAAGGGGAGAACTGGTGTTTGATGTGAAATATCAGGAACTTACTTTTGACTGATCGCTCACATTGCGACCTCATCTGAGAAACATAGTCTATAAACCTAACATAACTTTATGGACATATAGACATTAAAAGCAGGACTCAGATTAAAGATAAAATAATACGAAAATAGTACTTCTGGCGACCGATAGAATAAACAAAACCTTCTCCTTCATCAATACTTTCAAAGTTGTTATTCGAAGAAGGGAGTAGTAGAACAGTAGAAGTTATAAAGCAAAGATGGAAAGTTTTATAGTATAAACAAGCGGATCTAATTTTGCAAACACATCTGGTTTTAAGGTATGGTTGGCAGGTAAGCACAGGTTTAGGGCATCTACTGGACTAGATCAGTACGTCGACATACTATAAACAGGAATATATGTACAGCGGATAGCAGATTAATTGACACCGTTACGAAATTTCCTAAACCTTAATAGCAATGTAGAGAGGGATACGTTGTGTGACCTTCAGTTAGGATTTATAGTAGATATTATTATTTGCGGTGGCGTCGATTTAGAAACTGTTCACTGTACATTATAACTAAGGCGGCCATTTGATATCAGAGAGGAGTCATACGGGCAGAAGAATCTTGATAGTGACACAAACTTTATCAGTCGGACATAGATTAGCCAACAAGACTGAGATTACGTAAGACTCCACCAGAAAAGTTCATTTTTTTGAAACGTAGATAATTATTTTATAGTTATTTATTTTATATTTGCTAGGAAAGTTTGTAAAATTGCTGTAACTCTCATGACAACCGTCAACATATGTCAATGTAGAATAAGAAAAATATATTTGGTTTTCAATGTACGAGTATATATGTATTTTCTTGTGAAGATTAAATTAAGATAGTGTAATGGATAATATATCTCATATTAAGTCACAATTTCCTTAAATTGAAATGATTATTTAATGAAAGTTTATTGTTTTTATATAAATGTAGGTTATAATAGAACGAGAAAATACAGTAAATTGTTAAAAAAAAACTTCTAAAAGTATAGCCATTCTTTGACGTATTTACATACTTATATTTAGTCAAGCTGATCCAATAACAAATTGTCAAGGAAAAGTGAGAAATACAGTCACGTCTATAATTTCTCTAGAAAGTGAAATTCGTACTTTTAACATTTTACGAGAATCATACGCTTATTATTGTCTACATTTCTATTCTAAGCGTTTAATTATTTGCGATAAAACATAATTAGTTGATTTAGTTTTACGGTTAACCACAAAATTGGTTATTGTAGTACACGAAAAGATATTTTCTTGTATTAATGTAATAATTAAAGAAAGTCACTATCTATATGTATTTTTCATATATTTGTATATTTTCTAAACAAAAGCTTTTGATTCACATTTTTACAAGTCAAAGGAACTCCCTACTAAACGGCCTGAATTTAGAGCTTTATGTATTAATCCTGTATGACGAAACTTTATTGTTTTATTAGTCACGCTTACAAATGTACTTCGGCACTGCTTTCTCATCTAATAAAATCTTACATGATGTAATAGTTATATAACTAGCGAATATATATTTTTATTTGTCGACTCAATTCATTCTATAAGCATATGTAATACGTTTCACAATAATTCTTATCATTTTCTGTAAAGCACAAAAACTGCTAATTATCTATTTCAGTAACTCGATTCGGAATCTGGTAAATATTTTTTTATAAAGACCTTGTAAATGAAAGATAAATACCAATGAGGGAATAAGATATACAGTTTTGAAATATTTTGAATACTGCACGAAACAACTTGAAATGCTCGTTAACCTTTACACATTTTATTACCAAAACAGGTTCCGACTCTTACTTTGATAAATATACTGTCTCCAACACGATAGGACATACTTAAAAATATTGAAAATATAACTGACCGAATGTTGTTGAAATGACAGCAAATATTTATGATTGTTCAATATCTGGATATTAATACAAAATTTCTAAACTGGTCTCCTAATAAGATTATTGAAATTGTGAAAGCTAGTTTCTCTATCTGTCTATTTTTGTTATAATATATTTTATTAACCGACTCTACTGCTACCACCTATTATTAAAAGCAATTCTATAGACAATTGTCATCAGGTGAACCGCATGTATTCATATGTCACGAAGTATGAAAGTAAGAAACCAATAGTATGGTAAAATCATTAACGCTTAGATTAAATGACATCTAAATACATACATATGTATATTAAAATTCATTCAAAATTCTAATTAGAATATCAAACAATCATCCAAGTTTTAAAATGAAAGTATATGTAAAGAACCAACTAGACAACAAGAACTAATAATGCTTTCCTGACGAAGAAATATTTCTAATAATTGACGTTAAATGACAGAGGTAATATTTTAATATTTGGAATTGAAGATCGTACATATTTTGCATTGTTCAGTTTATTATGTATAGCATACATGAAACGAGAATACTAAAAAAAATCCACCCGAAAATATTTCGAGAATGTAAAATAGTAGGTCAAAGCCTTGAATATCAAAACAAATACCTGACAATGTTATTTTAAATGTATGAAGATACTCATATGAGATACAAATTATATCAAATTATAAAACATCGATTGATTTTAATATCGGTATCTTGTAAAATAAAAGTAAAAGGTACAAGATTATCTATAACTTTGAAGTGACAGCGATGATAATTAAAGTCGTTGTAGCTACAGGGCTTCACAAATATTCGTGGTGACTGCCGATAACGCGGAAACTAGCTCGAATCGTACTTAAAAGAATGTAAATCAACTTGCACTTGTTACATTATTATTATGAATGGCCTTAGAACCAACCCGACAATTTGGGGTACCATTTGTGCACATAAATTATGTGCATGTAAACAGACCCAACTATTATACCTAAAAACTGGAGATTTTTATAATAAAAGTTTTGTTTTTCAAAAATTCTATACTTACTCACCACCGAAAGCTGCGTAAATGGTGATTGAATCGCAAAGGTCTTTAGCTATAAATTACCGAGCCAGTATTTTAGCATTTGGCCAAACATGCTTTTAGTGCTCCTGTTAAAAATTTTAGTACCTATATAGGTACACCATTTTTCTTGAAATGTTATACTAAGTAGCTACAGTGGTATTATGTAAGAACAAACTCGTTTGTGTGTGTTTACAGCATTATAGTACATATATTGACTCAGCACACACCGTGTAGTCAAAATGCCATAAAAGACGTGATAAAGGTTGATGCTAGTTAAAACGTTTAAGTTAGTAGAACCTGTCTAATGGATTATGCATGCCATACTCAAACCGATGGAAAGAAACATTCAATTTCTGTGATGAATGTAAATTAAAAAAAATAGGACTCAAAAGTTTATAGTTTCCAGCAATTACTAGTAATCGAAATAATTTAAAAATAGTCATCGTGCAATGACTTTCCAATTACCTAATCCATGTTTAATAGCTCGAGTCCTTCACTATAGTTAACTAATTTTCTTTGTATACGATCTAGTCTATTAATATAAATGTTATAGTACACACAGCGATATTCGTTCTCAGATGTTCAATAACGCAATAATAGTAAACACACGTTGTAACAGTAACGCTTAGTCAAACCACATAAGGTGGTTAACTGAGATGCAATAGAATTAGTATACGCCGAATGAAATTTATAATAGCTATCGAAAATGACTCCCATAATTTGAATCTCGTTGATTCTCCACAGTAAAGAATAAAGCTTTTCGAAAAGTATTGGTTTAAACTTGAATATATTAAAGGACATATTACATACTATTACCCAAGAAACTTTTTCAGTTTATTTTGTAAACAGTAACACTTTCACGGAGAAGAAATAATCCCAAATACTTTTAGATCATCTACATATACCAGAAATTTAGTATCCGTGAAGGAGGAATTGAAATCGTTGATCAATAGTAAAAAAAGGGTGTCAAATGACTCCACTGAGGAACACGAGAAGTTACGCGAATAGGTCAAGATTACGCAGAGGACACTTTTGTTATTTACATCTTATCTTGTAAGAGTGATACTATCCAACGAAGCAATTTTATAGCAATAGTTTGTAGATTAATAATGAGTGATTAACTTGATCAAAAATCTTTCAAAAATCTAGGTAATCTGCGTCCACTTGCTGCTCGGATTACAGCAGATTTGTTTGAGTACTTGATAAAAAATCTATGCTGATTGATGTTAGTAGTAGTGGTAGTTTTCTAGTGAAGACATGCAATCAGATTTATAGTTTGGAACAAATGTAGACCAGTGTTTCATGACAGGGAAATTCCTTAAAATCCAATGAATGTTGAAACAAGATACATAATGGGTATGCTCGATTAAGAACTGCACACTTTTAAGAAACATTCTGAATTCTTCGTTAAATACCAGAGGCGTCTATAGATGTAGGATAATTCTGGGTGAGACGGTGAATTGGCTTAAAAGCTATATATTTGAAGTCATCCATAATTTTAGTCACCATCTTCCCCGGGAATTACCCTATACAGTTTAACGTGAAATAAAATAAAATGGGTTACAAGTGAAGGTAGCAGTATCGCAGGGTTGGTTATACACTCTCTTGAAAAATTGTGTGCGTGTGTCTGTTATATGTAATAACATGGGGCAGAGTACTAGTCCTTTGTTTAACTTTTACAAAGTTCCAGACAGTATTTGCATTATAGAGATAAAATTTTGAGAAAACGGAGCAATCTAATCATTCAAAATTGCGCTCTTAGCTTCTGCCGTTACGTCAATGAATTTTTTATACTTGTTGCATATAGGGTTTTTCGCTCCAGAAATCTTTTTATCGCCACGTAAGATATTTAGAAAATTTATAGGATATCTTTTACTACACTATAAAAACTACTATATATAGGTCCTCTTCACAGGATAACAAGTTTTGCCAAACTATCGTGCCACATGATTTCTTCATCTTTCGGAACTTTGATGTAGTAGGCTTTCAATATTTTACCCATTACAATGTCAAATGTGGGATGCTGCTTTCTATGGATTAACTACTTCTTACCGACTGGTTCTTCCTATTAAGTTTTGCATTTAAGGTCTCCATTTCTAATAGTAGGCGAAAAAGCGATATTTTAACAAATATTTAATTAAATAATAATATAAAAAAATAATTAATTAGGAATTGTATTTCAATTTTATCCGGAAATTATCTGTTTTTCCATTGCTGTTAAATATTTTCTTGAAGTTGTGCTTTTACACAAACATATTTTTAACTGATTTTACTGAATCAATATTATCGAATTCTTCAGTTACTTCAACAGACATAACGTTTGCTTTTATAAATTGTGTTGGGGCAATTTCTTATACTAGGAATTTAGTGTTATATTAATAGCATACTGTATTAGGATAGCAAGAAAATACATTCTGAAAGTTTGGTCTTTAACAATATATCGCTACATTAACAATGTAACTATCAATGTATCAGGCAGACATGAAGCTTTAAAAGCGTTAAACGTCGATATTGAGCTTCCAAGAAGTCCTTCACAAATTATATAATAATAATTTATGTGTGGCACTTGAGGACCAAGAGATTAAAAGAAATTGTCTGGTTGCACAGAAATTAATGGCATTGTTAACCAGAAACAGCTAGATTAAGATTAGTAAAAATACAGGTTAATTTTTCTTCATCCTAATAAGTGACTACAATTGCAAGAACAGCTTACGAGTGCGAGGATGAAACACAGAAACAACCATCTGTTTTTTATTCTTCCTACATCAGATATTTTTTCCCATTTTTACTCCTCTACCGTTTGATGTGGTAAATATGATATAATATTACATAAAAAAAATTATATCACTGCAAGTAGACGGCTGAACTGACTCAGATTACTTTGGAAGACATATCTAGAGGTTGCAAAAAATTTTTAAAATTATGTAACTATTCGAAAAACTTAAGTGAAGTAGAGAAAAATATATAGGTAATAAACCTGATTTCTTTCAAGTTTTTTTTTATAAAGTATTCTATTTAGGATTTTACGAAATTTATTTCGAATTTTATTCGTCTTCTGTCCACATTAATTTATAAAGCATCAGTAATAATATGTATAATTCAAGCTTACATACTCTAGTATTTTATCATCGGTTTCGACATACAACCTCTAACTAAATTCGCTACATTCCGTGATACTGCACACTAATCGATGGCTCAACGGTAAGAACAACTTCGGCTGTTTGAATTCAAGTCTTGTATACATTCCATTCGTGTAGCTGCAGCAGCCAAAGGTCGAACGCGATTGGACGCACAAGTGGCCCGAGTTGCGTATACTGTACTCCTATAATGCTCCTTATACCTGTGGAGCGAGTTCTGCCCGTTTGAAAAGATTCAAAACAATCTTTTAAACTTTTAATCGGTCAGCTGCCTTCGAAGATCCAACCGCGCGAGAATAGAACGTACGCGTTGTTCATAGTTTCGGTATTTCGGTTCTGCGTAATATTGTGAAGTTTTAAGGTGTACTGTATTTTTTATAATAGACATTGATATTGGTGAAGTAGTGTTTAATGTGAAACCAAACTGTGATTGGTTTAAGTGGTTGACAGTTTATGGCAAAAATTAATAATTAAAATTAACTTTCAGGTAAGGCAAGTCTTCTTTCTGCTAAGAAATAGAAATTGGGAGATATTTCATGTGTAGTTTAATCTGAAATAATACACAAGGTGTATTAAAATATTTAACACAATACTTTTACTTGACTTAGTTATTGATTCTCTGCCTTAGTTTAAAGTTTAGTAATTCAAACAACAATTCTACAAACAAGACACATTGGCCAAGAAAGTAAAGAAGAGTTTAGTAGCAGTAGAAGCTGTACATGTGGCATGTGCCTTGAGCTTTTCTTATTGCACCAATACCAACCAGTTTTAAGGAATTCCCATAAAGTGTTCCAGATAAACTTATTATATTATTTCACACAGTCGGTACTGCTGAAACATGCGCTGGTTGTAAATAGATTTTTGTGTACATTCTAATGGTCGTGGAATTCGCACAAATGCATGCAGTTTTACTGAACGTATTCGTATAGACGCTATTGTCATCTTTTAGCTCATTTCTGTAATACTAAACAGTTTCGTATTAAAAAAGACAATCTCTGCATAACTTATATTTGTGTTGTGTCATTTTCAATAATAAGCTTACAAGTTTGGGAGAACTTTGGTTCTGAAGAATATGCTTAAAGCATGACAAACTTACCAAATCATCTTAAACATCCAAACTATATAGGTATATACCTATACGAGCAAGTGCGTCAGTCAAGCGTCTGGTAAGATGGTCTTTATATACATACATATATAAGATGAAACACTCTATTGCCGCATCATAGTCTCTATTAAATTATGAAACCTCACAATTTTTTCTTATCAAGCATGTTATTTTCAGTCTAAGAATCAACATAATATTTAACGTACAAGTTAGATCTACCAACTTCAGATTATACTGCAATAGGCACATTTAAAGTCGTAACTTTTGTAGTTATTTTTTTACATAGATTCTTATACGACTAAGAATATCGGACGTAATCGGGAAAAGAAGTTAATGATTATAAACATCTACATACAAGCAACTTGTGCAAGAAAAAAATAAAGAAAACTAAACAACCAGTAGCTAGTCGCGCTCATACAAAGAGCTCATTGTCTTCCTAGCATAGTGGAAAGGAAATAAAGATAACCATTGCGAAAAACAATATGATGTTAAGTTATCCGTCAAATGCAAAGATTGCCAAACTATTTAAAGAAACTTAAAACTGTTGTGAGTTATGTGGATTTACTAAATGCTTTCAAAGCGCTTGAAGATATAAAAATTGCCGGTGCCGGACATTAAGTAAACTTTTTCATTTATAGCGGGTTATAAATTAAATCAAGGCTTCAATGTGTTAATAAATACATATAACACCTTTTTTAACTAGTGCTTGTGCAAACATATCCTGGAATTTGATCATTAAGAAAAAATGTATAATTGATAGATATAGTCTGAATATGCAATTGAGGAAAATATTTTGAAACAAAGTATCTATTACGGTGGAAAAGAAATCAACACCTTATGCTCAATATATGATTTACAAACGCAGTTCTTTTCTTTCTTTTGTGAATCTTATTACAATTACAAACAAAAAATTCTACTTTTTTAATATGTGGTGCAATGACTTTTTCTCTTGTCTAACCATCACTTCAACTCTCGCGATGTAGTTTTTGGTCTCAACAGCGAGACGTCGGTCGATCGCATACCAATTCTCCGAGAAAAATGTCACCGTGCTTCCGGAGAATTAAAACTCGGCTTCTATAGTTCCGCCACAACGATACTCAGCCACCTAACCACTGCGGCTATTGACCTGTTACTCATACAATAGGTATAAACATAAAATTCATATGGAATTGGTAAAGTAATGGTTAAAGAAAACACAACGTGATTTATTTGTTTATATTGTGCGAAATAAACCCAAACACATTGTCTTTGTCGATGTTTGAAGTATACAGGGTGGTTCATTTAAAGTGTAACCCTGTAATATCTTCGAAACAATTAGTGTTATGAAGAAAAGTGTTAAACGAAAGTTTAACTGTATGAAGGGCCTCATCCAATGGCGCTACTGTTGTCACTATAAAGAAAGACACAAAGGTCATAGCAAGGTCAACTCTTTTTTTTAAAATAGCATATGGTATTTTTTTTACCAAATTCTAAAAGAGCAATAAGTTGTGAATAGGAAAATAGTAAATCGCATATTACCTCAAATAATATTAATCGAGATATTTTGAAAAAATGACGACATATTCAAAGTCAAGCAATGTTTTTCCTTCGTTTTTTTAAAGTAAAAGTAGAAAATAAATGTTAATAGTAGCTAGAAATTGTTTACATAAGGTAAATAGTGGAAGAACGCAGACGGCTATCGAATTAGATGTTTAAATTAGCGGCCACCAGCCTCAATGCACTTTTGTATTCGCGCAGAAGAATCGCGAATACAAGTGCGCGAATTTTAAGTGTACAATATCGACTTGTTGTATATGACACGAAACCAACAACACCAGAAAACATGCAGCACAAAATAAGACATGCATGTGCAGACATTTCTGAAGCCATGTTACTGCGTGTGCATTCTGCGCGAATGCAAAAGTGCATTGAGGCTGGTGGCCGCCAATTTGAACATTTAATTCGATAACCGTCTGCTTTATTCCACATTTGTAGCTTCTATTAACATTTATTTCCTACTTTTACATTTCACAAACAAATAAAAAACATTTGCTGCACTGACTTTTATTATGCCCTTATTTTTTCGAAATATCTCGATTAATATTAATTTGAGGTCATATGTCGTTTACTATTTTTCTATTTATATTTTAAAATTTGATTAAAAAATACCATATGCTATTTGAAAAAAAAGAATTGACCTTGCTATGACCTTTGTGTCTTTCGTTAGTGACAACAGTAGCGCCTTCGAATTAGCCCCTTCACATAGTTAAACTTTTGTCTAATACTTTTCTTCATAACACTAATTCTTTCGAAGATATGACAGTGTTACACTTTAAATGGACCACCCTGTATGTATATGTCAAAATGGCATTCATAGAATACGTGGCGCTACAAGAAATCGCTCGCAAGTAGATGTATTGAACAATTCTTTGAAAATATTTGAAACAAATAAATGTAGAAGATATGCAAAAACTGGAGACCTCAAATCCAAATCAATGCAAATGTTAACTCTGAATAAAAGAATTGGACCACATATATCTTAACCATAGGAATAGTAATGAAATATATCTACATCACAGTGCTGGTGGTATAGTCTAAAAAATCTAGTTTGATTGCAGAACTGAGAATCTTGTTGTTTTTTATCAGTATATTTAAAGTTTCCTTTATTTTGCTAACAAAGTTTGTCTAAGAATTTTTGCTTTGGGGGATAATTACCTTCTATACTTCTGCAATTCTTTATTTTTTTCAAAAGATATCCCCGGATTGTGTTCAATTCACATCACATAGGATTTCATATGTTGTATAATTCTACTGACTTGTCCTTTTCTCTCTTTCATATTTATGAAATTAGATTGTGCCATTATTTGCTTCGGTTGATAGTTACACTCTTGTCTGTGAAGTTATTTATCATAAACAACAAGACAAACTTACCAATGGAAATTTGTTACCGATTAAGGCAATTGCGCATTGAAGGTTTTCCAATCTGCAATGTTCCGAATAGAAGAAAATTATTCCAAAATATTCCTCAATATCTGGAAACAGGCACATTTAAACGCAATGCTCTTCCAATAATAGTCAGAACAGTACTATTAACTGAACTTAGTAGAGAGAAATTCAGGTACCGACTACAAAAATTGCAAATGCTTTCAATTGTCTTACATACAACACACTGAAAAAAATTTCTATGCGAATTTACAACGATAATCGCGGGCAACTCTGTTACCCACGATTATCATAGTAAAATTACTCTCTGATGTAATTTTTCTATTTCATTAGTAAATAAGCAAGCGGAATATGCGATTTTACAAATCATGACTTTAGTTACACAGTTTGTATTTGTAACATTACCAATCATGCTAGTATATTAATTAAATAGTGGTGTAATATTACAAATACTCACTCAATTAAGCAGTATATATGTACCTATATTTATGCAGAAATGGTAGTTACTGTTCCAGTATAAATAATAAATTACATCTATATATATGCATGTGTCTATAGTTAGATATTCTGTGATGCTAATAAATCTAAAAGCAACAGCATTTTCATTAATTATATCAATATATTATTATAAAACCAAAAACTTTCTAAGATGACGATACATCCATTTATGCCGCCTTCTAATTCATATACCACAATTGCACACACGGACGCTAGTATCTAGAGTGCATTTGTATTACAGTGTACCCAATATCCACCTCGCAGCTGATGCCTTGCATGTTTCTGCTTGACTTGCATTTTTTTACAACCGCGGGCAAAAATAAAATAATAAATTTACAATTACTGTTTGGAGATTTACAATGTATATCAGGGTGATAAAGGAAACCAAACAGTAAGATTCATTACACCTTTGTAATGCACAAAGTAATACTGTGTTGTTACATATAACGTTATCGTAATACTACATATTTTACGTTTCTTTGTCAACCCATTGTAATTTAACAGTGAATATATATGTATATCTTCATGTTATGATTTTGTACGACTATTTTCACTGTAATGTTAGGATGTTTTTCTATGTAATTTTACTGCTATTTTTTACAGTGCACGTTCATATCAAGGCTTCTGTGTGGCACTGATTGTTTTTATTGATGAAACAAATTTCTCCAGAAGTACGTTAATGCGCGTTCGTTGATCATTGCATAATTGTGCAACTGCCAAGTTCGATCCATTTTGTGTCTGAAAGACTTACCGATGAGGAACATCGAAACGAATATTTTTGGAACATTTGTTATTTACTTTTCTAGAGAATATGGTGCGATCCTAATACATAAGTACTTCGGATTTCCTTTCTACGGAGGTAGTTTAAATTTTTAATTTAGGCTAACCTAGTCGAAAATGCAAAGCTTTGAGAAATCAAATTAATGTGTGTAGCGCAATAAAAATGTGTGCAACTGTTTGAAATAGTTCTGCAGCGGTTAGGAGAAGCGTAGAATTATGCATTATAGGTCACCCTATGTTTTTAAAACAAAGTTGCTTTCCGAAAACCGTTTAAACGTCAAAATATTCTTTATACAAACCATTCCATTAATGTAATGTTTAAAACAAACATTTTCTTTTGTACTGGCATATTTTGTACTCCGAGATTTTGAATATTATATTGTATTGTTAACTATGCGATATAACACCTTTTACTGGTTTAGAATAAGTTAGTATACTTTGTAACTTCCATATTTTGTTAATAAATGTCTAACATGTTACATATGTGCATGTTAGATGCATACATCTATGTATATCTAAATATTTTTGTGTTTGTAGACCGCAATACACTGAATGAATTATGCTTAATTTGGTCTCATTGATGATAATGTGTACTGTAGAATGAACTGCAGCTGCTTTAATAGTTTCAATACAATATGTTAATGACAACCCACATTATAGCTTACAAATACGGAAAATACGTCTTTTCTTTTTTTGGACAAGTGGAACCTTCCGCTCTGTAAAACGATGTTCGTAGCTCTGTATAGTATAAACTAACATGGTAAGTGATAATTTCATACTCATGGTTTTCTATTCAAAATTCTACTTCGTAAAATTCAAAATTAATCAAATATTGACATGATTTTGTATATCAAATATTAAGCCGCCACCTATATGTACGTATATTAAATTATGTAGAGTAAATATCATGTTTCTCAAACGCGTCTTAGATACGTAAGCATTTAACACTTTAAATAGGTCACATTAACTAAAATTAGAATTGTTTAGAAGCGGAAATTGACCTAGAAGTGATGTAATGGAACAACAGTCCTAATTAATGCGAGGAAATAACCCATTAATTTGTAAAAACAGACTACATCTTCTTTAATCGATATATGCGCATATTTCATTCAGACATAACAAATTGATATATTAGCACCAAGAATTCAAATATCATTACTATTGGGAAGGCTATAAATAAGAGAATAACAGACTAGCAGAATGTAAAAAGTATGTCGGTATTGCTTCATAGCGTTCATAATTTTATAATTGCAAACGTCATGACACGCTATGCATGTGACATAATGCACCAGCAATAAGTGTAATCATTGCAAAAACAAATTCTTTTGGTTGAACAGTAAGAAGTATGTATGTATGCACGCTATTGTTGCAAGTATTCATTCATGCAACTGTATAAGTATGTATGTATGCCATGACATGCTATAAATATTATAAGTTTAACATATTTTTTTATACAACATGAGAATTATTGCAGAGTTAAGCTTTTTAATTTGAAGCAAATCATGCGTGTGAACGTTACCAGCAAGTTTTTTAAATGGATATATTAAAGTAATAGCTTTAAAAGGAATTGGTTTGGGAAGAGGTCACAATTACTTATGTGTGTTATTAGAAGTCTAAAGTAAATCTTTAATGAATTATAGCAACACATTTAAATAAAAAAAAATTGGGTTTCTCTTTTTCGAAATGTTGAAAATTGTTTCTGATTGCTCTAGATATTCTGAAACCTTGGCCTTGTATCATGATTGTTTCAGTAAGTTAACATGTCAAAATTTTGCTGCCGCTAACCCTTTTTTGATTTTAAATTTTGAAAGTTGGTCTAGATTTTTCTGGTTGCTTTGAACATTGTTCCAAAACATTTTAACCTACTAAATTTCACCCCACAACTCCATAGAACAATTTGGAATAAATTTCAAAAATTTATATACATATGTATGTATGAAATTTCGTTTTTTTTTATTATTTCATGAGTCTGCATGATGGAATACTAAAACTGTGGAACAATGTAGAATAAACATAGAATAGCCTGAAACAAAAGTTCGATTTTCAGACAAAAAAGGGAAGAGCTAGCGACATTTAGATTTTTTTTAAGTATTTCATGTCTTACAACAAATATTTAATGTAGCTTGCAAAGTTTGAAAATTTTTTTAAAAGATTTTGTCTTGATTAATTCTCGACTGAAAGTTCTAACTACAACGCAGCTAACTTTACTAGAAACTCATAATCTATTACTGTCTTTTAACAAGAACATGAAACTATGTATGTCAGAAGAAAATAATGTCGGCGACTATTGCCGCGCTTGAGTGCTTTGATTTTTAGTTATAGGTGGGTGTGAAAGGTCTACATACTTCTCTAGAATAATTTATTTGGTTTTCTCTTCTTAGGATAGCAGTTTAGACTTCATTCTCGTGTAGGACATATCGATACAACGTACTTAGCTCCCGATTATTTTTATAAATCTGTATATTTCTCTCACTTAGAATCACGTATTACTGAATATTTTATAGAATTCTACTATTTCTAATACATGCAAATAACTTGAAATTGATAATACCGTATACATAACCATGTTTAATGGAGAGGTATTTATGTATTTTTCAGTATCATGAATTTATGTATAAGTGTTACACAACTATATAACAGTAATAAATTATATAACTTTCCAACAGTACCTACTACATACTTGAACGATCTCAAAAGGTCTTTCTGTAAATAAATAGCGAGGTAGTGGTAAATGCTACATGTCGCACGTATTAGTAGTGCTTTGTAAATAACCTTAAGATTGTAATGATACTATTATTTCAATAACATTTATCGTATTTGAGATGAGTGTTGAATCTACTGAAAACTGTTTTTGTAAACTTTGTGCTAGCTTGATCTAGAACCATTAGTTCAGCCAAATTTAAGAACACGGTTTGTTTCTGACTTAATATATTCAGATCTGAGTATGTACTGTTTTATTTCGGTATTGTTTTTTTCAAATTAAGTGCCAATTTTCTGCGACTGACGTGTATTTAGTAAAGTAAAGCAATGCTTTAAAGAGAGTTTACTTACTCTCAACAAGCTCCCCAATTCCTTTTTAGAGAAATTCAATTTGCTGCAAAACGTAACCTGCTTAGCAGATAAATTCGAATTTAATCTGAAAAATATGGCATACGCCAATATTCATTTTAGTTTCGTATAATTATCAGGAATAATCAGGAAACGTTTGAATTAAATCAACTCTTTTCTACGTGTAATCTCGTTATCCCATTTTGAGGACACTGATAAAAATTTGAAATAAATTTTATGGTATTATTAATGCAAAAGAACGCGAACATTTCAAATATACGAACACGTAAGAAGTTTCTCGCCAAAAAAAAAAAAATTTGTCTATTCGATTAAGAACGCCATTAGGAAAATTAAGTTAAATGTATCAACTTTGAAGTGTTTTGTTTTAATTTATCATTAATAAAATAAACATTAAATAAGGAATAACAGAATTCCATTTAATACTGGATTAAATGTACAAATAATTAATATTCTCATTTTGTTTATTGTTATTAGCAGATACGTACTGAATTATATTCATTTAATCTTCCTGTTAGAATACCACAACCGAAAGATTATAAGAGGTAGTACGCAGATGTATTTGATTGTAAGATTACGGTATTAAACCACAAAGCAATATAGAGCGAAACAACGAAACTTTCCATTATCCGTTATTACATTTCATTTTCCTCGATCAGAATTACATACCTACATATATTTATTCGGCTTATGTAACTAACTAGTTAACTGCACATTGCTTGCATACTTATAATTACATTAATTTATTTACAACGGTACTTTATTGAAAATTCAATATTATTATTATAATACATTTATCTTTATCTTTGATTTAATAACCTGAATGAGTTCAGTTAGTTAGGTACTTTTATTTTCTGTAGGCATTATTTCTCTACCTTGCCAGTTAAAAGCTATGTCAACCTACATATTCTTCTTCAAAGAACAGGTGTCATTTTAACATCAGACACAGCCAGCAAAATCAAAACAAATATTTGCATTCTCATTCGCTATTATTCTAATGTATTAGTTTATAAAGGCATGTTTCGCATTTTTAGGAATCATATTTTACATTACTGTTATGAGCTTCCGGGTTTTGACAGTGTGTATGTATTCTTTAATAAGGCATAAAAAATAATATAAAAGTGTATGTGAAATAACACAATATTCTAAACCGGTGATGAGGTTTCTTAAAAGAACACGATTTCGATACAGGGTTTAATATACAATGCTTTCGAATAGTAACGAATAAATTCATTATTTCTGAAATTGAGAGCTTTTCGAAAAAATCCTCTGACAGGTCGATTTTATTTTAAACAAAGGCACTTTTCTACATACGACCCATATTTGTGACGTAATCTTCATTTGAGATATGACGTCATTGATAATTTTTTTAAAATGGTAACACCCAATTTCGACCATGCCAATTGAAAGAGCGTGTCATTCTACGTACACATCGTCAGAAATTACGCTTTTCTGACAGTTGTCTTAGCGACCGAGAATGTTTTTTATTACTGTCAGATAAATCGTACCTTTTTGTTTTTTTTTTTGTATTTGCTACCGATTTCTTATCTTTCGTTTGCCAAAAGCATTATGTTTGAACGGTTTATTGAGTAGTGACTTAGTCATTTTATTTAAAATGGTGAAATTAACTGAACGAGATCGAATTGAAGTTCTCTGCATGATCGGATTTGGAGACAGGATGCGCACCCAACAAGAAGTAGTTGAATTGTTCAATGAAACTCATCCTGGTCGGCCTCCCATTATCTAAAAACTAAAATATAATATTAATTTTCGGTTCGGGTACTATTAATTAACCTTTTAAACTTGATGCTTTTTTCTCATCTAACTAGAACATGCTTTCTAATTATTAGTGCGGGCTCAATTATATGTATTCCTTATAAATTGTATTCTAAAGATAACTAAAGTTGGAAAGTATATTGAAATAATTTGAATATTTAATTAATAAAGAGTTATTAAAGAGTCAAATAAAGTTCAAATGAATCATTCAAGTAATTGGGTATTCGTCTAGTATTTGAAGATTATTTGCTTGAATCGAATGAATATTTGAATATCCTTCTATGCATAATGTTACAGACTGTTCGAAGGATCTTGCTCCTTAAAATGTCCAGAGTAATTGAATAAAATACATTTTTTATTAACATTATTTATAATACAGATAAAAGTCGGTAACACCAAACACCACAACGCTTAATTAATTAATTCGGACAACGTGTTTCAGGGGCTCATGGCGATTTTCATTTGTATCGTATGAGCTCTCAGTGCTCTAAATAGCGTTATTTATTATTTTAGTTTCATATCGTCAGGAATGGTAGGTTAGTTTTATTCTTCACATACGAGACGTAATAATTATTTAAAATATACTATTTCTACGCAGAAATTAATGACAGTTGCAACTATATGAACATACCTTAATTTTAAAGCAGCATTGCCTCCTATTTAGATGCAAAAGTATCGGTTTCATGATATTTTTGAGAAAATCCCTGATAACGTTTTAATCGTTAAATTTAGACGTAGACATCTTGATCGTGTTTGGCAGGGGGTTTATTGTACTTTAACGTACGATATATAAATACATAATGTTCCATTTAAGTTAAACGAGTTATTGATGTTTGAAAAAATATAAAATATAAATGGTGTTGCTTAATGTCATTTAATCAATATCAAAATACTCTACCAGTTTATTGGAGTCACGATATGTCAAAATAACTTCTTGTAAATGTGGATGTTCCCAGTAGTACAGTATTAATTTTTGCGGAAAGGTCTATACATTTTCGTTAGAAGCAAATTTTCTACAAATTGGTAATAAATAGGTATAAGGAAGTGTTACATATGTACATACATGCTCACATAGACATGCGCGGAATGTACATACACGATATATAGAGAATACAGTAGTTAGAGATAGGATAAGTGAATAAACAATTTACTATACACCTTTTGTATTAATAATTACCATTTGTGCACCTCAATACACGACAAAAGTGGCGACGAGAAAAAAAAAAAAAGGTGAATAAAATACCTAATTCAAGTGCAATTGGACAACACGGAAAACTAGCGAGGTTAGGGATGAGTGAGAAAGTACTTACATATTTTTCAATGACATTTACGCAAATACATGCATAATTACTCGCATACAAATTTACAAAAAATTACAATCCCGAGTGATCCTCTTAATTATACCCGGCGTTCAGGGGCCTCTATAACCAACGCCTTGACAGCCCTCTAGGCAATTCTGTTTTCCCACATAAAAAAAAATCCTATTTTAAATACAAAATGGAAGAAGCATTAACACAAATAGCTAATGTATTACAACAACTACAATCTATGCAAAGTAAAGTAATTGATAAACAAAATACAAATCAAGCTGATCTTAGAGGCATACATTTACAACAATTTGATGAAGCCAATGAAACATTTGATTCATACGTACAGAGGTTTACGTACAGAAATTTAAACGATAATACAGATGAAAATGATAAAAGATGCGTTCAAATCTCAAATTGCCTGGGACCAAAACACTATCAAGTTCTATCTAATCTTACAGCACCTAATCTTCCAAAAGAAAAGAAATACGGTGAACTAATTGACGTATTACGTATACACATATCGCCTAAACCAAGCGAAATTGCGGAACAACATAAATTTTCAGTAAGATTACAGCATGAAGCCGAAAGTATTGCGAATTTCCAAGCAGAATTGAAAAAATTAACAAAAAATTGTAATTTCTTTTGCGAAAACTGTAAAAAGCCTACTTTAAATACACATCTCAGATCGCAATTTATTAAAGGAGTTCGTGGCAATGAGATACGAGTACGGTTATTGCAACAAAGTACGAATATTACTTTCGAAGAAGCCGTAAAGTTAGCTTTAGCAATTGAATCGTCGAAACAAGAAAGTAAAGAAATTCAAAATCCGTTACAAGTTAATGCTATTAACAAAAACAAAAATACAGTTCAAAAGCAAGATATTAAGCAGAAAACATCACATACGAAGCCAAGTAGTGCGAAGTTTAAATGTTTTAAGTGCGGAAAGAATAACCACCAAGCTAATGAATGCAAAGCTAAGAATTTACAATGCGAAACCTGTGGGAAATCTGGTCATGTAAAATACGTTTGTTTTAATACAAAAAGAGGAAAGCAAAATCAGTTGGAAGAAATTTCAGAAGATCATACGGATGAGACAGTTACTTACACCATTAACTCCATAAATCAAATAAACAATAAAAAATGCGATAAATACATAGTTGAAGTACAAATTGAAGATAAGAAATGTGAGATGGGGGTAGATACAGGAGCAGCTGTTTCGACAATATCATTGAAGCAATTTAAAGCTAAATATCCTCAAAAGCTTATTCAACCAACTTCGATTTCACTACGGACTTATACGGGTGAAGTTATTAAGCCTGGGGGAAAAAGCAGAGTTAAGATCAAGTATGAAGATCAAACTACTGATGGTGACATTTACATATTACATGGTAATATGGACACTATATTAGGTCGAGACTGGTTAACTAAAATTAAAATAAACTGGAGTCAACTACATAAATTAACCACTGGAAGTGAAGATGATTACAAATCAAAAATGCAGAATTTATTAATTAAATTCGATTTTTTGTTTACAAATGAATTAGGGAAGATACCTAAAAGAGAATGCAAATTACAAACTACGGAGTGTCCACCGATGTTCATGCGGCCCAGGCCAGTTCCATACTCATTAAAAGACAAAATAGAAGCAGAATTAGAAAGATTAGAGAAACTCGACATAATAGAGAAAATTACATATTCAAGTTGGGGAAGCCCAATAGTACCTGTAGTTAAGAAAAACGGTGAAATACGTTTATGTGCCGATTACAAGGCTACAGTAAACAAATTTTTAAAGGATGACAAGTATCCTATACCGAGAGTTGAAGACCTGTTCGCGGAAATGAGCGGTGGAAGATATTTCTGCACGCTTGATATAAACCAAGCATATCTACATATGCCAGTTGATGATGAAAGCGCCATGTTACAAGCTATCAGTACGCATAAAGGTACATACAAGGTGAAGAGATTAATGTTTGGAACAAAATAAAATAGCGCCAAACTTATGGCAACGATTCATGGATCAATTGCTGGTAGACATCAAAGGAGTTGCATGCTTTTATGATGACATCATGGTTCAAGGGTCCACTTATGAAGAGTTGTTATACAACCTGGAAGCAGTGTTCAACCGGTTAAAGGAAAATAATTTACACTTAAACAAAGAGAAGTGCCAATTTTTCGTCAACTCGATTACATACTTAGGTCACAAGATCGATAAAGATGGACTACATCCACTTCCGGATAAGGTAGAAGCCATAGTGAATTGTTCCAGACCAAAGAATGTCAATGACGTAAGAACATTTTTGGGACTGGTGAACTACTACCAGAAATTTTTACCAAATTTGGCATCCAAATTAAATCCAATCAACAGATTACTACGGAAAGATATACCATTTATATGGAATTCAGAATGCGAAGAGAGGTTTACAGAACTGAAGAAAGAAATTAGCAGCAACAAGGTACTAATTCCTTATACGCTTGAATTGCCATTAATATTAGCGACAGACGCATCACCAACAGGTTTAGGAGCAGTCATTTCACACGTACTGCCAGACAAGACTGAGCGACCCATAGCATTTGCGTCAAGATCTTTGACCGACTCAGAAAAGAACTACAGTCAAATTGATAAGGAGTCGACAGCTATTGTGTGGGGACTTAAAAAATTATTTCATTACTGCTACGGTAGAGAAATCATCTTAGTGACAGACCATAAACCTCTCACGAGAATACTAAGACCTGAAAAGGATTTACCGGCGTCATCAGCAATACGATTACTACATTATGCAAGTTTCATGGAGGGATTTAAATACGAGATCATATACAGAAATACGAAGGATCATGCAAATGCCGATTATTTATCACGATTTGCTTTACAAAACACCAAAACAGAGGCACTAGATGAGGAAGCTACGTATTACCTTAGTCAAATACAAATATTACCGGTGACTAGGAATGAAATTAGAAAAGAAACAAGGAAAGATACAGAACTAACGAAAATTATAAATGAAATTCAAGGAGAATTACAAACTACAGATCAAACATTAACGCAATTTACTCTACAAGACGGATGTTTATTTAATGGTATACGAGTAGCCATACCAAGAACTTTAAGAGAGCGAATATTAGAAGAATTACATACCGCCCATACTGAAATTGTTAGAATGAAGAACCTAGCGAGATCGTACGTATGGTGGAGAGAAATCGACAACGATATTGAAAAAGTGGTGAAACAGTGCCGACATTGTCAATTTAACAGGAATGATCCGAGAATAGTTACACCTACTCATCCTTGAGAGTATCCGAAGACACCATGGCATAGAATACATGTAGATTACGCTGGACCATTTCAAGAACGTTATTTTCTAATTATTGTTGACGCTTACACCAAGTATCTTGAAGTGATACCGACAACCTCAATGTCCAGCAAAATCACGATTGCAAAATTACGAGAAACATTTACCCGATTTGGATTACCAGTATCGTTAGTCAGCGACAACGGACCAGCATTTAGATCACACGAATTTGAAATATTCATGAAGTCTAATGGTATCATACATAAATTCATAGTGCCGTACCATCCAGCAACTAATGGTCAAGCCGAACACTACGTTCAAACTTTAAAAAGAAGTTTGCGAGCTATGACTTCAGAAGGAGGAGAAATAGATCTGAAACTATGTAGATTTCTCATGCAAAACAGGAAAGTTCCAAATACAACAACAGGAGAGAGCCCAGCTGAGATGCTTTTAAAAGGACCATATAGAACAGTACTAGACTTGGTTAAAAGGAATTTACATGAAGAGAAAAATGAGCAGTTACCTTTATCTACAAATGAACGTCAGTTAGGGATAGGCGACCGAGTTATGGTTCGATTCTACGAAAATAAAGAATGCAAATGGAAAGCAGGAACGGTAATAGACAGATTGGGACGATTACACTACAAAGTACAACTTGATGGTCAAAGTCATCGAAGACATGTTGATCAAGTAAGAAAAACCGAGTACGCAAGACCTAATCCCAGTACCAGCCTAGCTATACCTGAAGTGGAGACAAACCGGAATGACCAGAATGGCAAAGGAGTACACCCTGCACCAGAACCAGTGGACGGGGCACCAGACGTAGAAACAGTTACCCGACCGGAGATTGAGGCTACAACCACTCCAGAGACATCAATGGCGGTGCCAACGCTTCGGCGTTCAACCAGGAACCGAAGACCCCCGACCCGATTGAACCTATAGCGAGGAGGAAGGTGTTACATATGTACATGCTCACATAGACATGCGCGGAATGTACATACACGATATATAGAGAATACAGTAGTTAGAGATAGGATAAGTGAATAAACAATTTACTATACACCTTTTGTATTAATAATTACCATTCGTGCACCTCAATACACGACAGGAAGTATCCTAACTTAGCACGTAGAATCTGAAAATGGTATATAATATCGTGTATTCCATTAAAAATAACCGAACTTTGGTACGCCTATACTCTTTTGAGCCATCCTGTATAATTGCAAATAATTTTAAAATGTGCTACTTATCTCCCTGTATATTTGACTAAAACTTTAAACTGAAACCTTTTAACGTTTAGGCACAAGAGACCGACAGAGTAGTGGTGACGCATTCTGTATATTCACATATATTCAATCGTTTGGGATTGGTAAAAGAAGATACAAGTTTACATTAAAACAATCGGCACAGTAGATATTAGTTACTTTACCCATTGGTACATCATATATAGGACATGAAACTATCCTTCTAATTTGCACTACTCTGTACATGTAAATTAATTAATGTGATTATTGGTCTGAATCTCGTAAATTGTTAACTACGATAATAATTTGTTAACTTAAGGGCTATCCAAGAAACCTATTTATATTTCGAATTAGGAAATAAAAACCGATTGTTTTAGATCACGTCTATAGTTGATTAGATAAGAAACTAAACACTTCCTTCAATTCATTTATTCT
The DNA here is from genome assembly GCA_023690525.1 of Holotrichia oblita. Taxonomy (NCBI): domain Eukaryota; kingdom Metazoa; phylum Arthropoda; class Insecta; order Coleoptera; family Scarabaeidae; genus Holotrichia; species Holotrichia oblita. The sequence goes on along the minus strand of CM043018.1, from coordinate 42,155,097 downwards.
TATTTCCATTAATGGAAAATCTCAATAAAATCCAGATATAAGAGAATCTAAGCTGCAACACATCATTTTTCATGTATATTCTGTAAAGAATGCGAAGGACTAGTTGCGTCACAATTCTCGTTGAACATTGTTTACTTCATCTGAATGAATGCTCCCACAAATGAGTAAACATTTATAAGCAACAAGCAAAGGTGTCTCTGTATTAGTCGTTAATTTGACCTTGTAGTGAGCTCATCAATGTTAATCCTATATAGTTATGTTCTTTTTTACTTATTAGATTTATTGAATCGTTGATATTATTGCTGTATATTACTTGGGTGTGACACGGTATACAGTGATATTGGTGCCAGTCACGCCCCGCTATTGTGTTTGGGTTTCTAAGACAAGACAATCTGTACAAATACAAACCGTGTCATTGTCGAACAAATATATTAGGGTTAATATGACAACAATATATATTGTGCGTGTTGGTAATTAATTGTCGTATAGATTGATGTAAATTAAAATTAACGGTTACCTTCTATAGAGTCAACATATACTCAGAGAAAATACTAGTAAGAAAGCATGAAGTCAACACTATTTGATAACTAAAATAAACACTTTCATATAGAAAGTGCCAATATTACCCACCCATAAAGATGCATTAGAACTACAAGACGTAACGTTTCATTATTAATTCGTATAAAAGAACGCATCTCATTTGTCAGATACTATGACATAATTTAGGCAATTAACAAAGTAATATTAGTTATTGAAGATTATAGCATAAAATTTAATTGCGAACGTTGTTGGATAGAAATAAGTTTAGACCCATTTAGGTATACTAAGTCAATAAAGTAGCCGTGCATTTTGAGTGAAGGGCGTCTTTCTTACATGCACTGGCAGGATACTTTTTTCTCCTGCTGTACTGCAAATACTCTCAGATCGACAGCAGGTTCACTTCGGTCTACAATATTTGTAACATTGTACACGAAGATAAATCTTGATACTATCATTACAATCAGCATTCGAGCACTTGAATATGCAATGGAAACACAATCTCTACTATTCTTTTGAGATAGAAACGTAATTGTAACGTAGATACAATTACGTTTCTAAAAAACTTAAGATGAGATACTATTTTAAGGCTCCATAACATGAACTAGCAATGATCTGGGAAAAACTATGTCAGAGTGCCAATTTTCAATATAAAATTCAGATTTTATTTTACAAGTAGCAAATTTATTTTTGTTCGTTGAATATTCTCAGAGTCGCCAACAGTTCTTGATAGATGGTTGACAGTTGTGATATTCTCGTAATCATAGACTGTAATCGGCAAAACTGTTACGTCTGTTTTGAAAAACTCTATGAGAATCTAACTTACAATACTGTTCATAAAAACAATAGTGAAGTTAACCTTTTATACTATCAAACAAATCTGTTGTATATATGGAATAAGTTTTAAAATGGAAGGCTGGGTTTCTGACTACCAAACTAGTTCTACAACTAACTAATAATAACGGAAGACAATAAGAAAATTATTCTGGATTTCATGAAACTGTAGCCAGAAGAAACTGTTTAGTAACTTACATCTGATTATAGGAAAGTTATGAAAAATCAACTTTAGCAAGCTTTGTTAGTAATTTACATTTTTAAATAATTAATATACCAGAAGAAAGCTCCATTTTTATGGAAAAGATGTAGAACTTTTGCTCTTTAAAGATACTATTAACTCAAATATTCTGCATCATAACGTGGAGATAAGCCAAAACTTTGAACAAGCAGCTAGCAACAGGAAGTTGTTTTTTATCCTGACTTATTTTTCTTTTCCAAATAATCTTAGAAGCCAGATATCTCTTGTATTAAATTAGATTATTTATGTTAGTATTTGATAAATTGAAAATGTAGCTACCCGATTTATGGTCCTATTAGAGTTCAGATGATAATTCGACGGATTTCTTCAATCGAAGTCAGTTGGATAAACATTCTACGATACAAGATAAATATTAATCATCTGAAGAAACAAATAAAATGCTGAAATCAAGTACCTATCAGAGTGACAAATAGCATTTCAATTGGACACTGGCAATTGAATTGAATATACTTATTCCCTAAAATACATTTTTGGTGTACTACAGATTGTAAATGAATATCGTAAGGATTTTCAGTGTTAAACGATTATAAAATAAATATTGTTATTAAAAACTATGAATCCTTACACAAAACAATCACCAGTGATATGTACAATACACAGTGATGTCCGAACTGAAACAAGTCCAAAGTCAGCCTTCTATATACATTGATATTGTAGTATTTGTTAATGTATTCTACCTACATAAAATAATAATGTTAAAAAAAGACAATAAAGAATGCTTTCTTAATTTTATTTTGTTTTGATTCTGTGATTAATTTAGTAAAACTTAGCAGTTTTCAATTTTCTCGTTTAGTTAGTAGTTTTTTTTTAGTCTAGGTTTGTAACTTGGCAGACAGAAATGTTTCAGTTTTACGGGTATTTTAAGTTAGTACTTTAAGCAACAGTTGCTAAATTCTGTCTTATTCCACTATAAATCACAGTGAAATAATAATAAACAATTAGTGATAACTTGTACAAATATAATATGACTAATAGCATTGCAGTTTCACTTTACTTTGTTTAACTTTAGAAATAATAACTATTTATTAATACAAACCCAACGCAATTAATAAATTCTGTATATGATTGCATTAAATTAAACACTGTTGCTTAAATTCTAACCCACATAACTACCAATATTACGAAATTGGCTCTTTATCATGTTTTCATAAAGAACAAGCAGTTGGAAGTAATTACTCATAATCCAGTTTGTATGTATGCTGTGTGTCCTTGCCAGGCATTTACGAACATAAACGTACATACATACATGTTTTCTTCTTTTGGTGAAGCATTTCAAATTCTAATATATTCGAAAACATATTTTATATAGAATTTTAAACAGTTCGGTTGCAAAGCCAAGTACGCTATTGCGCAATGAAAATTTCTTGCATGGCTTCCATCTAATTGTAGCGTTGGCGCTATAGGCACATGATTTTCTGAGTCTTAATGAGAATCTTCATGCTTCACAGATTAAGACGTTCGTGAAATTGTTCTTCCTGTCGAGAGTAAGGCGTTTCCTTTAACAGATATTTACTATTATTACGGCTAATTTGACACCGTACTATTGGAGTCTCCTTAGATGTTAATTGAAGGTCATACATCAAATTCTGATTTTCTTTTCTCTCTAGCTTATCAGAAGCATGCGTTATATATGCAATTTGCTTTTTGAAAAAGATTTGAATCGGAAATGAAAAGCAAAACCATCTAATAGTAAACATTGTTATGCGTGGTATGATGTAATTTCTGTTTAACAATTTACTGCGATTGTTCCTTTCATTATATCTATTTAAAGAACGCACGTTATTTTGCACTCAATCTTCGTGAATCACAATTACCGCATAGTTACAGCAAATATATAACTTCGAGCTTTTGAGATGCCAAACAATTAAAAAAATGCAGTTGGATTTGACATTACACTATGTAGTATTTATACTTCATGTATAAATGTATCAATATTTATTGTGATAACTATATTATTAAGAAAAATCTTCATCCTTGAAGTAAAACGATACTTTTAATTAAGAAAGTATGAGCATATAATAGAGTCTGGAAAAATATCTACATTAATACATATTTATAATGGGCAAGGCAAATTAAAGGTATGTCAATGCCTGAATAGATAATAAAGCCAACTTTCTAACTGATACCATCGCATAAAACGATTTGATTAAAATCGAAATACATGCAGCTAATAAGATACGAGTATACTTACTACACTTCATGAGTATTTTGCCATCCGGTCGAATCCAATTAGAAGTTTCTTTTTATAACAATTCATTACTAATTTTAGTGGAGAGGAAGTAGTCTTCTCCACTAGTAGATATTTTTCGCTCTATGAATTTTGTTCTAGCTTGCATAGTTAGTATTTTAAAGCAAAGTTGTTGGATCTTAATATGTAGGTAGTAGTGTATTTTGTCGCGCCTGAAGATAATGTTTTTCCAAATAGTCAATAATAATAGCTCTTTATGTAGTAAAATATGTGCTTTTTTCGTGAGCAGTTAGCTTTAGGGCAGTTTATTCATATGAATCTCATGAGCAATGTAGTGAATTGCGAAATTTTAATTGACTTTTAATTTGGCACTATGAAAGCATTTTGATAAATCAAGATGCATGTTTTGGACTGGAAACAATTAATGAATCGTTCGTAATTCTCAGGATAATCCCAAGATTTGTAAGAGCTTTCTTAAAAACGAAGCTGTTCCTGGTCGTATATATACAGAGTGTTTCGAGAGGAATATTTTAGGAAGTGGCAGTACAGATTAGTTTTAAGAATAAATTCACCGCTGATTATAGAAATAAATTTTTCGTTTCGCCTGTTGGTACTTTGATCGCTATATATTTATTTGTTGATTTTCTGACAGTAATAATAGCAGTGGTAACTCACATCAATGGTTGGACAAAAACCCATATGTCATTTTGGAGACACATTTTCCTGAAGGCTTCTCTGCAAATGTGTGATATAGTATGTTAGTCAATCAATTGATTGAGTTTGCTGTGTTACATCAGTATTCCGATTATTTAGATTTTTTTTTAAAGTGTGCTTCCAGCATTATTGGAAAATGTCTTTTTGGATAAAGGGATGGGTATGTTCTTCCAGCATGACAGGATTCTTGCACATTCTAGTTATCAGGTGACACATCATCTAAACTTATCATTCTCCGGAAGATGAGTCTATAGAAACTCGTTACGCGTCTTGGCCGCCAAGGTTCGTCTTTAGAGTTTTGTCTTTAAATATGATTGAAAAACGTTTATAAATAAAAAACAAACAAGTAAATGAGCAACGTCAACTCTTAGAAGGTTGGATAGTTACAGAAGGTGAGGCAGCTATGATTCACAGATGAACTGGTGAAATAGATAAAACCAGCAAAATATTTGCAAATTTTAATTCACACATTCTACATAGTATATTTAATTTAAGAATGTTAAATATCTTAGTGTTCCCAATTTTTATACGTGTATTGCGTATTGAACTATCGAACTTTTGTGTATGATTGATCTCTATGATAGAATATATTTGTATACATTATTGTATACTTTATTGTATTTATACCTACATTTTCGTAACAAGGTTGTTCTCAAATTTTTATGATATTCGTAGGTAATATTCTTGTCAAGAATATTTTATAGTCATTTTAAAATATCAGCGTTTATGTGCCCATCCTATGTTGTAAAAATGCGATTTCTCTAAAAGATAAGCAACATACATATGTATATGCGCTTGATTTCACTCTTCGGTTGAAAGTAGCATCCACGTATTCATATTTTCGATTAGCAAAACCAATGTTAAGAAATATGTATGAATTCATGAATTCATTCCGAATGAATGCTATTCTATAAAGTATAATCATCACTGTCATATAAATTCAGAAATTTATTTTTTAGATTTGAAAAGCGCCTTTTAGCCTTCCTTTTTATTGTATCCGTAGTCTCTAACACAGAATAAATTCAGTTATTTAATGCATTGAGCATTTTCAAAAACTTCCCGGACACACAAAACTACTTTATTTGCCGTCTTTTTTTGGGTTATTTGAAATGTCTTTAACGTCATTATACACACGTATAATGTCATCAATCCTTTTTAAAATTATAGAATGTTTTTGTATATTTTCTTTTAATCATTTTACTTATTAATTCTATTATTATTCTCTTCTTATTCTATATATAATAACCTAAAATAAGGTTTAATTTGACTTCTGAAGAATCTTGTAAAATTTTACAGTTCCATTATTGTTTTATATTTCTTCTTCTTTTTCCTGTTCTTTTCATAGTAATTGTCAATGTTAAAAACTTTATTATAAGTATTCCAAAATAACATATTTCATTAAAAATTAGATCTTTTATATGCAATTATATGGTGATAGCAAAACATTAGGAAAAACGTTAAGCGTTAAACGATTAGGAACGAAACTTTATAGTATACACACCTGTTATGAAAATAAAGAAAGACAACCTATTAAGAATCTTCTGTTTAATAAGATGTAATTTAGATAAGGAGCATTTAGTTATATCTTAATTCAGTAAAATTTCTTTAATTATAGGTGTGATTAGTGTAAAGGAGCCTATATTCAGAATGTAATCGTAGTATGCAGTTAACGTACAAGAATGTACGTAAGCGGGAAAGTATTTAATGTTATAAAGTATAAACGTGCGTAATGTTTTAATTATGGCTGCTGTAAATTGCGGATGGTTATCATTGTCCTGGCAACTTATAATCATGTATATACAGCACGGACATCTTTAACATATAATGCGTTGACAGCTATGTAGAATACAAAATAAATTTGATAACGATCATATTGTTCTGTTAAGAAGCTTTCCTTTGTAGTTGTTAATAGTGACTATTACTATAAAATATCTAGAATAGATAGATAGATAGATAATTAAGTGGAATGGCTATGTGGCCTCTTGCTACTGCGACCTATAGGTCTATTGTAGCTCCCTATTATCTAGACCACCTGGTCTAGCTTGGCCTTTTTTATGAAGCTTTCCAGCCTGGCCGGGTTGGTCTTCATGTAGCTCGCCGCGTGTGGGTATGGTTCGCCAATGCACTCTAGCCTCAATCTGGCTAGTCCCTCGCATTGGCACAGAATGTGCTGCGAGGTCTCTTCATCTGTCTGACAGATTCTGCACATGGTGTTTTCCCCCAGACCAAGGTTGCTCATATGCTTGTTGAGTCTGTTATGTCCTGTTAAAAGGCCTACAACTAGCCTGACCGTTCTCCTGCTTTTGTTCAGAAGGTCCTCGGTGTATTTAGACATGTATTCTTTGATAAATTCTTTAGCCTGCCGCTGTCCTGGGGAGCTTTTCCACCATTCGAGGGATTTACTTGCCGACCATGTCTCCATGGTTTTGGCTATCTCCCTTTTCGTGGTTCCACACGATGGTATAGGTCCAATGAGTGACCTAGATGTTCCTTCTTTGGCCAGGGCATCAGCCTTCTCATTTCCTTTAATACCTTCGTGCAATATCTAGAATACAATTCATACATCTATTCAGATAAGTTTAAAAATATTATATACATAGGTAACAAGCGCCTTTCCTATATAATGTTTTTAAACTTATCATTGTTGATGTATGAAATGAAGCCGTCAATAACGAATGCCAAACTCAATTGTGTGGTATAATACTATAAACTAATAGTACATTGTTATACAAATCAGATTTATGGGAGCAATATGTGTTAGTAAGCTATCAACATTCTTTGTGCCATATAGTCTTAGTTCTCAGCTTGTTCTATTATGGAAAATTTCGCAAAAACACAAATAATTATGGAAAACAATAAACATGAAGATGCATATTTTAATTTTTTATATCTAGACAATTCTAGGAAGGAATACTAACTATAATTTTATACACCTTAGGAACACTAATTTTATATTTAAATAACATTTTTGGGAACGCTTTGCTTTTACTTAGATATATCTGAAAATATCCATTATATATAAGGTTCAAACGTTTGCGAAATGAAAGTATGCAGTAATAACAACAAAATATTTAAAAATATTTAACGCTATTCAAAACTTAAATAAAACTACATTCCCATTTGTTCAGGGCAGGTTCAGTACCAGTATCAACAAATGTACACTAAAAATAATGCCTAGCGTCAAATTAATACTACAATTTATAACAATCGCCCGTATCTAGTACCCCATGTAAGTGTAATTGGTTACATTGCCACCCAGATTAATTGTGGGTCGTTAAGGCATTTCTACCTCTCTTCAACGCGACCAATGAGATCTATTGTGAATACCCTTGATCTTTTAGTCCCAATTTATATCCAAACTTCTAAAGAAATTCAGGATTTTCTTGGGGGCTATAACTCTGATGTCAGCCGGTTCTAAGTGCACCTGTTCAAGGCGACGGTGCTTTTGTCAGGCTATCGCCACACAGTCACACATAATGTGTTCCGCCGTTTCATTGCATTCGGAGCAGAATCGGTATTTGTCGTTTCCAACTTTGTCCATCTTCTTGAGGTGATACCTGAGACGGCCATGGCCATTAAATAAAGTGATGGTGCTAAGGGCTCTTTTATTACGATCCGGCAGAGATTTAGTCTTAGTGGCTGAAAAAGTAATGAAATGTTTTAATTGTCGAAGTTTTGGAGTGTTAGTCCAATGGGAGATATTTTAATTAGTCTCCCACTATTGAAGATGTGGCTTTTGGTAAGGGCACAAAACGGCTCCAGTCCAATAAATCGAGATTTTGCGCTTTTCTTTGCAAGGCCGTCGGTAGTCTTGTTTCCTTCGTCCCCTCAGTGTTCTAGTACCCACATCAGTGTAACTGTGTTCCTTCGGGACAGAGTTTTGAGGGTCAGCATTAGCCTCAACTCAAAGGTACATGCCCCTAGAGCCTTTAGCACTGCTTGTCTGTCTGAGAAAATGTAAATGCGTACACCTTGGTAACGTCTTTTCAAACATCCCTGGGCACATTGTGCAATGGCATCAATTTCGGCCTGAAAAATTATTGGTGTCAATGTTGTCAATGTCACCGAGACATAGCATCTCGGCCCATTACACTGCCATCTTATAATATACAATATTACGTACACCCTCATTTTATTAAACCTATCAATTACACTGCCACCTTATAATTAAAGGGGTTAATACAAAGAGGGTATACGTAATATTTTTCCAGGGTTAGAAATTTTAGTTAAACCATGACTTTAAGGCAGCAAAGATATACAAATGTATATATTTTGGATTGTTTGATTTTTTAAATATACACTTTCAGCCTTCTTGTGGAAGAACATTTAAATTATACATTTCTAAACTTTACCGATTTTTCCCCAAAATCTTAGTTAGGTCGGTTTCGCATCAATCCTTTTAATTATGCACAGAGTATTAAAGTAATTTGAAGGAGACTAACATGGAAGAGACCTCTTGATTATTTCGTTTCAATAAGCTAACAATTTCTATTTGGGCAAAACATAAATACAAAAGTCTTGCCCATCGTACAATATGCTCAAATGATTTATTCTGTTTTTAGTACATTAAAACAAACAAAGCTAAAATATTTTCTTTCTTTCAAATAGTAGTAATAATCAACGCTGCAATAATATTAGGTCCACGCATGAAACACTGCTTTTCACAATAACGGCCTAGTAGGCTAAAAAATAAAGAAAATAGGTTAGGTGATTGCTATTTGTATGTGGAAGAGATCATTTTTAACCAAGGTATTCTTTCAATATCAAGTAGCGTCAGCGTTTAACGCTCCGAAAACGAGACTAGGTAATCATTTTTGGCAGTAAGGCCTTGCCATTTATAAAAATCTCATTCCAGCAAATATCAAATACAGACTTATTTTGAAGGTTTTTGAATATTTTAATCGTTTGCTGTTTAGTAGTTACTCTTTGTAACAATATTGATTTGGCAGTTTTGGAAGATCTATATCTTATTTTTCCACTGTTTTTCTAAACTATATCTTAAATTTTAAACTTAAATTCTGAGGCTTATTTGTATAAAATAAAAATTTTTCAGTAAAAATGGGCTCTCAATATAAGTAAATTACACTAAGCAAAATATTTTTATTTTTTAGTATTTAGTAACTATGCACAGTTCTACTTTCTCTTACAGTCGTAATAATAACAATAAAAACACATTTATCCTGGAACGTCAGCTTTTGGTACATACGTTCTGTCTTAAAATGTTTTCGTTTTGCTTTTCTTTTATACTGTTCCACGGTACTTTCTGATATCAAACTCCAACAATAATTAGACGTTTAATTTGGGGTCCTACAATTCTCTCTTTAAGTTTTGCATTGGAAATATTGGGAAATTTTTATTGGAGGTATTGGAATCCACGACCATCTTCATCCATTGCTTTGATGAAATTCTTCATCAAACCTAATTTGATGTACAGTGTCGGCAGAGAAATATTTTATCAGGTTTCACTAGTGCCTTATGAAGTATATTTTTTGTCCAGGAATATACTAAGCCCTGACTGGCCAATCTTTAACAAAGTAATGGGAATTTCTCAATTAACTGCCCCACTCACAAAAGAAACAGAAGTGCTTTGTGTGCCCTAGTTGTAAGCCGAATAGAATTGCTACAACTTTGAGGTCGGCGCTGATAATTTGTACACTTTGTAATTAATTTTATCGATAAGACGAGTCATATTTGAGTAGGTAAACTAAGCGACTATGAGCGCAGTCACTCGACGTGGACACGCTGTATAAGCTGTAGTTTTGACAGCTAAAACCTGTGTAACATCAGCAAATTGTCATAATTATGACAGTTTGACAGATTTTAGCTGTCAAAACTACAGCTTATACAGCGTGTCCACGTCGAGTGACTGCGCTCATAGTCGCTTAGTTTACCTACTTATTTGGATAAGTTTCCTTCATATGCACTACGTAGCTAGCCGGGATGGATGGATAAACGTTTCCTATGTGAAGAAGGACAGCTAAATTTCGAAGCATCGATAACAAGACGCCACAACCAACATCCCAGGAGTTGTGTTGATGACCTAATGTCAGTATTAAATCAACGACATTATTGCAGAATGAAAAACTTTCTTCGGTTGAAAAATACTGTGACAGTTCTTTCTGGCAGCTTCCATCCTTGAAGTCCAAATCCTAGTATTTCTGCTTGAGTTTTTGACAAGTTCAGATCTCGAGTAACGTCATTTAATTCTGACTGATTTGCTAAGTAAGGTCCGTCATGTAACTAATCTTTTTATTTTTGTTGGAGAACCCAAAGTTTTTGTGCAGTAAAAGTAGCAATCAGACCAATGGTCCGTTTGTTTATGCCAAATCATAGGTCTTAAATAGCATAGCGCTGTTCTTACCATTTGACGAACCCCTCAGAGTAACAGCACACCGTCCGCAGCAAATGTGAGGAGCCCATTTCTTGTCCTGAAATTTAATTTTTGTACCAAAATAGTGAAAATATAAATTTTCTATTAAAGGCGTAATATTCGTTTATGTCGTTGGGTAATGAATTTTCCACATATGTCACAGAAGCTGGGATTATTTGGACACGCACCTGATATTATGAAATTAAAAAAACGTTCAGCTATCACAAACAGACTTAAATTGAATCTAACGAGCCGTGCGTCGTTCCTTACATACCAACACAGCCGAAAATCCACGAATTCGTAATTTCACTGTCTTCAGAACATAAGTGGGTGTAGTTTAAATGCTGTGACGTAGGAAACAGGCAAGGACTTGTTCAGACATGTTCACTCAATGCTCGGCACTACAATGTATCTTGTAATATCTTTCTTATATAAAAGTCAGTAAATTCTGTAAAATTTAATGTACGTTTTGAAAAAGCTATTTCCAAAAATTTCTCGAAATGCTAACGTGCTAATGGAGGAAATTTAAAATTAATTTCGGAATCAGCATGAAAAAACAACATAAACTACGTCTAATGATGTATGAGTAAATAATTTGTGTTGGACAGTGTTATTAGGTAATATTGGGTAAATTATCGCCGTACCTTTTTAGCGTCTTCTATATAATCAGCGCTGGAGTGTTCTAAATCCATATTTTTTAATGATGTAATGTTAATGTATCAGAAATATATTTATCATTTCTCCAGTGTACACGTATTTAGTCTTTTATTATTCGAAATTGTGTTTGTATAATTCCTTCAATATTTCTATAAGCATTTCTGAAAATACTATTCTGATAAATCTTTGCCACTTAACTAACTGTTACGACAGATAATTCTAAATTGATGATAGTTTCGAAACTGTAACAATTTCCTTGGCAAGCGTTGAATTATGATCAATTCATCATAAATGTACAGAATTGGATTTACACTTTCTCTTACTTTCACAATTAACTAAACTCACACAATTTTATATTCAATTACTTTGAATAACAGTATTTATTAGACAATGCTGCAATTGCAGAGTTAATAAGAGTTATTAGTTTTAATGCATTGTATCCGCGTTAGAGAGTATATGTATGTTAGTCAGAGTACATATCTTCTTTATACCTATTTGACCAACAAGGATCAATTTATGGTAAAAACAACGTTTTTTATACCTCAGTGAGAGCTTTATTTTAGATTTTTCTCTCGTTCGTTGAATTGTGCTGGTAATGTCCAGTTATCAAAACTTTATCAAGTAATATCAGACCTGTTATCTCTAGTTTGGTGTTTTCTTCATTAGATTTTGTTTTCTTGCAGACTAATATTATAAGTTGTGTTACAATTGTGCTTATCGTTACAAAAAATAAATTGGTCACGAGTTCTTATATAATACAGGAATTTATACTGTACAGGTACATACATATACATATACGAAGCATCGGTATCGGTCATTCTAAAAAGTATTCTATTACGACCTACTTACAAAAACTCACAGCTCAGAATGTTTACATAACAGATCTGTAGTATGTACCTACATATTATCTATTCTAGAAGTGAGCATGTGTGTAGGAATTTATTTACAATTCCCTCAGATTGAGGTCCGCGTGAGACCGAAGTCAACGAACTGTGGACATACACTATAAAAACTACAGACCTACAGTGAATGCTTGCACCATATAACCATTAAGACTTGAATTCACCTTTGAGAGTAGATACTCCACATTTTCGTAGAAATATCTAGGTCAAATCCAATCGATTATTGCTTAGCAGTCTCGCGGTGCTGATATATTTCCAAGACAGTACGTCACAAGCGCTTAAGTGGCTACCTCAAATGCACATGCACGTATACTGGAAGTGTAATGCGTTAATAAAATGCAGAACATAAAAGAGTCCTTTGAATGTCTCCACAACATACGTAGATACATGACATTATTAAGCATTTGACCTGATGTTAAACAATCGACAGAGGTTAACGGTAAAATTCGTTTTAGAAAGCTGTTGATTTGTCGTACCAACAAACTGATTGCTTTATTATGAAAATGTTTATATATAACAGCATCTTCCTTTAAGAAATACATGACTAGTATTTAATTATTCAGTAAATATTTTTCAATTAAAATTAATTGGCGTCGTTTATAACGTGTACGAAAATTGCAAAACGGTCAAATATGCACAAGTATTTCTATAAATTTTTAAAACTAAAAAAGTAAAAAAGCTTAATAGGCAGTATTATTTGTTAGGTAAGGTATTAACCATTTTGTTGTTCGGGTACTGATGCATAAAAAGTATGCATAATCTAGGCGTTATCTTGGACGCTAATCTAACACAAATCACATTTGAAATTCGGTGAATTTGCTTAGTAAGATCCAGGGGAATGTCTCTTTAGCTATCACAACGACCACATCTCCGATGCCCACAGTGACCGTCGAAACTAAAAGCAAACCAGAGATCTATGGAACAAAATGTATTGGGTGCAAAGGATTTTCTAGCAAAAACAGAGACCATATTGGCATCTTCAATTACATTGAAGAGACAGTACTATATCCCATGAGTCTCAGTTTCAATCATTAGAATGGCTCCATTTTCTAGTCTGAAGTAATTACCAACCAAATATGCTCAGAAGCCATGTTGAACTGCTTGCATGAAAATGGATTGGTCGAAATGGTATGTAACAGCTAAGTTATCCTTAGCGCACTGCAGGTGTCTAAGTTCGGTTTGGAGGTGGTATTAGGGTGGCGAAGGGAGCGCAAATAATTGACGAAAGATTACAGCATTATGTTGAGATAGATGGCAAAGAAAGAAATGCAAGCGAATGACAATTTGCAGATCCAAAAGCGATCTTTTTATCTAAAATAACTATGTAATCATACCTTGTAAATACAACCAAGTTGTGTATTTATTTTAAAATAAACAGTTACTATTCAATGCAATCATTCTTTGCTGGTGGCCTAATATAGAAACAACTTTTACGCTTTTCAAACTTTCTATATACGTACAAAATACATCATATTTTTCAAAATTAACCGTTATAAATTGGTTCGTATCATGACAACCGCATAACGCGATAAACAAAAAGTTGTGATGTCTGCCCGTAATCAGGATAAGCTTAATTTTCCAAACTTTGACGAAACTTCCATATCATGCGATACATGATTGTATTCAGAAAAAATCTCCTTTTAAAAGAGCCACAAAAATTACGCGGTTCCAATTTAAAATTTGGAGGTTAGGTGAAATTACTAAAAATTTGCGCAAAAGAAATTTAAGCGTCAATAAAAGTATTTAGATTACAATTTGAACTGCTTCAAACTGCATCTTAATATCTCAAGTAACAAAAAAGTTACGGCAAATAATAGAAATAAGAAGATTTCAGTTTTTCTTCAATATTAAAGAAATGAAGCATGACAAATAAAATTTGAAAATGGATTCTTAGTGAGCTTTTGAATCTACACCTTTTTGCTAATTTAACCGTCTCTCCATGTCTTCAAATAAAAAAGTTACCCATGTTGTCTCTACGAAATCCGGGCACCCTGTATATACTAAAGAGAATTTATAGTTATTACTTATATATTTCTAACGATCTTAACCGATAGTTCCTCAGAGTCCTATTTTGGTTTGGACAACCTACAATAGGACACTTGTTTTAAAATTTATGTATAGCAAACATGTTCATGAAATTCATATACATTGTTATACATATATATACAGGCGTAGGTATTACTTTTATTTTAAAAGAATGTTATTTTGATTAAGTTTCGAAGAATAATGTTTAATGTTGTACCTATGTACAATGTAAAATTGATTTTATAACAACCATAAATTCCGTATTATTGTTCTGAATTTGAACCGAAAATCAACACATTTTCTTAGCTATCAATCAATTTTCCTTCTGCACTACGCACTACAATGTTTACGTCTTTATTAATATGTAAGCGATTTCAAAACTTCCTTGCATCTCCTAAGACATCTACACTTAACTATTTAACAAGCGTTTCGTCGTGTTATACAAACTACAATCAGAAGAATGCTGACTAGCCTTAAGCATTAACTGTATAAATAATAAAAAAATAACGTTCATCCTCGTTCATTAGAAAACCCGTCGAAAATAATAATATCCATTCCTGCATTTCTCTTTAAAACATGTAATTTGAATCTTTTCATAAATTATTCACATAAGATGTGATATACATAATTTATCATAAATATTTCGACCAGAAAGAAAAACACTATCAACCGATATGGTTTTAATTGAGTAAATTTACATTTATTTTAATAATAATCTTCGTATGGAAATGAATATAGCGCAAACTTTAAATATTTATGTATGTTGCTGTATATATGCCCGTGCCAAATAAGAAAAGTTGAATAATATTATTTTCAACAAAATAAAAAGTATGTACACGCATAACATTTATGTATAGTATGACATTACACTGTTTTTTAATTACAATTTACTTATACATTCAGAAGGTCGTTTGATAAATTAAATTAAAGTGTTAACATTATCATGTATAAGTACGCAACTATTTTCAAGATGTAGTAATCCGATGTTTCATATATACAGAAGGAGAGTGAGGACAAAAGAATTTCTGGTACAGGATAGTCTTCTGTTTCAGTCCGTAATGTGAGTAAATATATTTGTTTCCGATAATATTTTCGTCGTTCCAGTATTAAATAACAGCTATAATAGAAATGGATATAAACCAAGTTTAGAGGTAGGCTACAATTCCAGTATATCGACTGTTTGTGAATAGATGTCGCGTCAAATATTAATCTCGATATCCGATATCCCGATGACTACTAAATTTAATCGAAAGCATATTTTTAAAATACCGATTAAATTCTATGCTATTGCAAATCTGCTTTGGTGTACAGTGGACAGCAGCATAATCGATACCGTTACGGAATTTCCTAAACCTTAATAACAATGTAGAGGCGGTTACATTGTGTAGCCTTCAGTTACGATTTATAGTAGATATTATTATTAGTAGATAAGGTCGACGTTAGCTTGCGATGGTGTCGATTTAAAAGCTGGCCATTGTACCTTCGGAAGATTTTTTTAAAGAGCCACTGATTTGGGACACACATATTTAGATAATGTCGCAGTTAGGTACGTTTCGGAAACGGCGTATTTCGAAGAAACTAGAAAACGTAATAGCGAGTATGCCAGATTTAGAATACAAAGGTGATAGAATTAAACGTGTAAGGTGCGACAACTATTTGAAGTGTACCAGCAAGTGGAATTGAGAACGTCACCTAAAAAGTATAAAACACTGTTCTGCAATCCATGGCAAACGATACAGCGGACAATTAACATTTAATATAGCTGTTTGTGTTATTCTATGTAATCTACCGTTCACTTTACTAGACCAAGAAGCATTTGTTTCCTTCTGAAGCAAGTATTCGGATTATATAGTAGGTACCAAGTCGGATATCGATAAGAAACGTTATGTCATCTGCTCATGACTATATTGAAAGAAGAATTATATTAGAATTGAAAGATAAAAAATTGTGGTTATGTGTTATTTGAAAGTGTTATTGACAAGGATTCAGATTTTCTCATACTAAGACAAATTTGTGAAAGTGCGACGAAAGATCCATTAAGTTGTCACAACGATTACTTTCAATTTGTAAATATAACATCACTCGATGTGGAACGGTCGTTTTCATTATTAAAAATATTTATTCCGCACGCCGTACTTATTTGACTGAACAACTGTGGAAACATATTTAATAGATGCCACCCAATTTGTGGTTTCATAGAAGCTTCTTAAAACGTAAGTGTTTCAGCAGGTTATATAATATACTTTTTGTAATTATTTTACGCTCACTCATGAAAGTCACGAACATAAATGATGGGAGTACGTAAACGTTACTGAACGCCTGGCCCCTCCAGGTTGTTCTCCGCACTGCACTGAAACTTGCCCCTCCTTACCGACTCTAGTAATCATAATAATGATTATGTTAAACTATCTACTATTGATATTGTATTTACTTGTATGTATTAACATTGATTAGATTTATTTAATTTAATATTTAATCTTTTTATAATCCAAAACAATCCTATTAAATGCTTTTCATATATGGTTCTATTTTTATATTATCATCTGATCGATGATCTAGTATTCTTCTATGTAATGGAACTTTCCGTGGCAATATTATTATAAATTTGGCATCTATATGAAATTATATGTGCGTAATTAAAAAGTTAATCGTTTATAATATACGTAAATAATACAAAAGGTTATTATTATATTTCACCTCATATTAATAAGTACATATTATCATTTCTTGCAGATTATATTGTTTACAGTCAGATATACGTACTACGCTCTTAAGAAATTATTCGTGAACAGATGAAAAAAAGCATGAGCATTTTGCAGGTCAGTGCCCAGAAATCCGATTTACATACGAGCAGTACGTAAACCTGTCAGGCTACATTAATACTGTCTGGAGTACAACGCCTTTACATCTTCGGTATTTGCACTTTAAGTAACAATTAGTTCAGAAAAATTGCTACGTACGTGTGATACCTAACTTTAGGTAACAGAATGTCAAGTATTTAGAAATCGTCTTTGTTACACGATTATATAATAAATAGCTTGTTGCTGGTATAAACGCTAATATCCAAAAGCTCAAACTGGTTCACGCGGATGGCAGGAAACTTTCATCCACAGATGGCTATCGGAACTACTAGAATGTCTTCACAGTTTGATTTAATGACATTGAAAAAGAATAATTTTAGTTCATGTATATTTTTAAAACATTTTACCTTCTTTTCAAAATCATCTATTATAACGATGTGTATTGTTATTTATAGTCAGAGCAACTATAGCGGCATTGATCTATCCGCTATAATTATATGGTAATAAGTATAATTTAAGCGTAGTCTTCATATTATACTAACGATTTCTTCTTAAAATTAATCGAGATAAACATGATATTTTTCTATCAACAATTGATACCAAAGTCTTAAAATTTTAACAAAAGGTAGTACAATTGTAAGATATAAAAACTTAGATTTACGATTTCAGTGTAAATTTATTTCATTACAAATAAATTTGAATTTTTGGTACACAAGGTTAAGGGAAACTTTACTCTATGTATACAATATAACAAGAAGCTGCTACAGAAATTGCAAGCAGTGCTCATTATTATAATTATTTACGTTTGTAGCAAGAAAACATTGTTACAAATGGACTACGTAAACAAAAGGAAACTGTGAGTTATGGCTTGAATGCTGGAGGTTACGAGGCCAGTTTGCTAGTTTTAAGTTATGTTGAACAATATGCCGCAAACAATAAGTAAAGTATACAATTAAAAATCGCTACCAGTGTCGTCCAGTTCGAAGCTTATAATCACCATATGGCAAATACGGTTTAACTCAAAAAGAAATAAAACATAAATAATTGTACTCGAGCTTAAAGATAATTGTCTAACATTCTAGCTGTTGTAGGATACAATTTATGTCTTCTTTATTCTAAATAAGCATATTCTATTTACAATCATAAATCTTCTCATAATTTACAAAGGAAATATGCGATTGAACTGGTCAATTTGTATTTTGTAATAATGTGGTATACATTTTAAATAGATAGAGAAACGTTAATTTCACAAATATTCGGATTAGCAGCACTTATCTATGGTATTTGTATCGCAAGGATAATTAGATAACTTTTTTACTTAAGTGCTTTTGCTGTTACAAGTTACTCTGACAGAAAAATGAATTCTTTTGCACTTCCATTGGTTGGTCCATAAGTTGATTATAGTTTGCAAAGTGACGTTCCTACGATGCCTTTTCAAATTACATACTAGATAAAAATAAGTCAAGTAAAAAACAATTGGGATCTGGTGAGTGCTCCAGAGAAGAAAAGAATGTCTTTATGATACAAATCTTGGCGTTCTTTGCTCGATACTTAATTTTATTAATGTATTACCGCAGCTATCTGCTGTTATTATAGTACTTTTTGATATGCATTTAACAACTGGTTAAAACCTTCCTAGCTGGTACCTGGATATGTTTGTTTGTGAATCCCAATAGTGTAACCAAATCTATTCACTTGTCACGACTTTACAAACAAAATCACTGTCTGAGTCTGAAGATGCCAAATTAATATCAAACATTTATTGCCAAAGCTATTTTTATTCGGGGCTGAGAGTTGGAGTTCATGATGATGATCAACCTCTCGAATGCTTTAGAGTTATCAGCAACCATCTTCCAGGCGAAATTACACGCCATATGTCTATAGTGCGAGAATGCCTGAATAAAGGATGAAAGGCGCAGACTTCTATACTTGTACTGATAGCTAGACCACCTAAAGACATTGATTTCATATAGCTTTGAGTGTAAACTGATTTGGGAATATCGACACAATGGCATGCATAAATGGCCATAAATAAAACAGTGTCCCTGATGTGGATTCTAGCACACTCCAATTCTAAAGGCAGATGAATTGGCAAAATAAGAAGCCTTTGTGAAGGAAAGTGAATGGGAACAAGAAGCTACTTGATATTAAAAATCCCAACTTAAGGACACTTACAGGGCTTTCTAATTGGTCATTGCCCTCTAAGATCTGCCTCAAAGAGCTGCGAAAACCAGTACGGTATTCAGTACCGAGGACATACTTTGTAACTATTACGCATTTGTCTGGTTAAGGTTTCATCATCTAGGAAAGACGATTCTAATGCCATATGAGATCGAAACCATAGCAACCAAATCAATCCTAGAGTATCGAATTGGAAAGGTAACAATGGAACTGGGTAATCACAATAAGTTAATAGGTTGCAGTGATGGGAGGCATTTCAAACCTAAACAACCTTGTATAATACAGTAGAATACAGTACAATTCAAAAGGTCATGTTCTAAAAATCATTGTTTTCGCCTTCATGTAAATATCAGGAATTAGTAAACGGAGATATCCAATATTTTATTTTAAAATATTATGAAGCCTCATTTCCATATAGTGTATAGTTTTCGGTGATTTGTCCAAAGTTTTATTTTTTTGTTGTTGTAACATCTTATACATATAACAAATATAACTAATAAAGGATTGAAGTTAAATTTGACGCACTAGAACAAAATTTTTATTATTCCAAATTTCTTGCATGCAACTAGAAAAATGCCGATGACATAAAGCATTTTTTACTACATCTAATCCTATCATTAATTGATTTAAAGATAATGCAGTCATATTAGTAACAGACTGTAATATGTTGCATATATTACTTTTACAGCGTTTGTGAAATATAAAGACTTCTTATTAACCACGTTTATATCCACGTTAAGAACGACTTAAATTAAGACCGCATTTAGGTGACCTTGAATATAATAATAATAATAATGTCTTTATTTCTATACATACATAAAAGGAAAAATACATATATATCTAAAAGAACCGAAAAGAGAGAAAAAAAAATGTGTATAGAAAATTGGCGGGGTTCAGAAAATGTGCAAAATGCACTTCTGCTTTTGACCCAACCAAACATGATACATATATATAAACATATACACCTACAAATACATGTACAAATATAATAATAATAATAATAAGGAAAGACCATTAGCGAAACTGAGCATGAGCAATAACAGAACCTAAAAAACAAATTACATATTACACACATGTCGCGCGTCACAATTGCCAAATAAGTCATATAATAACTATAAGAATTAGAACCGGCATACATCACAGCTAAGCGTATCCCACAAGTAGACACGACTTCGTGGATCGTCGAAAAGCAGGTGAGAGCAACAACTTTCGGTCACTAGGAATGTTATTATACATTTTAACAATATTATATGTAAAACATCGTTCGAAAAACGCTGTTCTATGGATGGGTGGTGTCAAGAGACCTCTGTTCCTAATGTTTATATGATGCACGTCAGACCGAAACATTATTTTCCTGTATAAGTATGTTGGGCACTTCAATGTGACTATTTTATGAAACAAACATGCTGAATGCAAGTATCTCCGGTCTTTCATATTCAACCAACTTGTCAATTTATCTCTCTGTCAATTTATATCTCTTATTCTATCGAATAATCACACAAGTAATACTAACAACCCCATAACATATGTATTTAATTTTACAATAAAGTTGCATATATGCTATATCATAAACGTTGGTAGGGATTACGTTAGTGCAAGTTTGGAACGTAAGTACATGAATTCCTAGTTCGATCTTCGATCCTTCAGGACAAGTTCACACTTTTACATTGGTCTAATTTTAGATCATATAAGTGCGATCTGCCTTAGTTCGAACTAGTAGTTGCATATAAACCTAGTAACTAAACTGCAGACCTGATTTTTACCGCCGAGATAGAAATCGTAATAATTATAAAAGACATATAAAATCAAAGCAACGGAAAGAAATAAGTTAGATTAAAAATGTGTCTTTTTCGTTTTAGCGAAATTTTAGCACTGCTAATTGGAGTGGCAGTAAAGTTTTGCATTCCGGCTGCAGTAGTGAACGGAACAGCTCTGTTGAAACCAAAAAATCAGGCTTAATGAAGTATTATTTCAAATATTTTTATTAATTCGTATTGTAGCAAAAAAGGTCATTGACTGTACTTGGATCATTCCTGTAAATTAAAATTAAAATTGGTTTTTTTAGGAACGCAATTAACCATAATGTCTTAAAAATACGAGTATTTTTATGCTAACTATCCAATTAAAATGATTATTAAAAAATACTGCCAACTGTTTTCCAATCTGTGTACTATGGCATATATAGCTATTAATTGGAATTGATTATAGTTATATTTATAATAAAACAAAATGCCGACATTCTTAATTATACTATAATAAAAATTTAAATACAGCATACCTCGCCGTTACATTAATTTTATTACCAGATGTAAAATGTTATAGTATTTAAAATAAACACAATATCTCTTTTATACACTGTAACTCATAGGTATTAAAAACTAGTTAATTTATATTATGAGTTTCTCAAAGCAGAGACGGTTTTAAGTTCTAGGTAGCCGTAACATACAATTGTGGCAATACATCTTAATTATTTGAATTAGTGCTGAGAATCAAAAACTCCAAAAGCAATAGTTTCTGACGCTAAATTTTTCAATTAATTAATTGTATGTAGTGACATATCTTGTATTTTACGAAAATCTTCAACAGAAAACATGTATTACACATCACATAATTATTGCAATATTTGTCACTGACTTAACTATCTATGGGTACTAGGTTATGCTTTTTTATATTAATGAGAATTTTTCTTACTATTACTGTAAACGTTTTTCCTATCAGATTCTAAAAATAGAATTTTTGCTAGTGAAAACTTGTTTCTCCTAATCTTTACAGATAATTTTTAAATACCTAACACAAAAGCTATACCTCTCTATCCATAGATCCTTATCTATCTTCCAAAGGGGCCACTAAAAGGTTTTATCAGACACCTCGATCACTCAGGAGATACAACTCCTTACAATATAACAGTATATACCCACGGCCAAGTTGATGTAGTATGTACAGATTTTTCCAGTGCATTTGATACGATTGATTACAGCATTCTCCTAAAAATGCTGGATGCTTATGGTTTATCTCCAGCCTTCATTACGCTGATGACCTCATACCTATCTGGACGCTCAAACTATGTATATTATAAGGGTTTCCGATCTTACAAGTTCCTGTCGGCATCAGGGGTTTCTCAGGGGTCAAGCTTGGGTCTCCTACTATTTATAATAAACATAAACGATCTTTTGAAAGGACTTGATCGTCCTGCATTGGCATACGCTAATGTAAAAATATATACCACCATCACCAACCGAGAGGATATTGCCCTAATTCAGAAAAATATTGACTGGAATAGTACCTGGTGTGAAGATAACAAACTGAAGTTCAACATTGGCAAGTGCAGAAGTGTTACTTTTACTCCTAAAATACATCCCCTTAGATCTATGTACACAATCAAGTGCGAAATCTTATCGACTACTGAATTGTTCAAGGATCGTGGCGTGCTATTTGATAGCCGACTTAGCTTTATTCAGCATATTGAACACCTTGATTGGTGAGAATGGCCTATTAAAAGTATTATACAAACGGAACAGAATTTTAAAACAAAATTTTGCAGTTGAATATGGTTGAATATGAACTATCACGTGAAAATATTTTTGAATAAATAGGAAGTGGGCACCAACTTCGATCTTTTAAATAGCATGTTCAAAATATAGAAAATCAAGGTCAAAATAAGAAAAATAGATCGAATTCTCAAGAAAATAGAAAATGTTAATCAGCAATGGGTTAGAAAAGTTCATGCTGCATTTTTATTTCAAACCATA
The DNA here is from genome assembly GCA_023690525.1 of Holotrichia oblita. Taxonomy (NCBI): domain Eukaryota; kingdom Metazoa; phylum Arthropoda; class Insecta; order Coleoptera; family Scarabaeidae; genus Holotrichia; species Holotrichia oblita. The sequence continues at coordinate 42,131,877 of CM043018.1, read as the reverse complement.
GCCAAACCATGGCCATAGCCATGGTCATAGTACATAGTATTTCAGAGTACTTACATACATATTATGTATGTATTTCTGGTTGTGGTTTTTATTAATTAATAATAATTTATAGTTTCTTTTTGTTATATAAAATTCTAAAATTTCAGAAATTGGAGAGTGACATTGTCGTCTATCTAATCTGAGTATATACACAATAAGTGCATAAAAAATATGTAATTTAGTCAATGGGAAGACTATACTAATATGATTATCGGTTTAATATTTGTTCAAACATCGTAGCTGTCTTGCCATTGCACGCATTATATTGCTCCATTTCGTAGTTAATATTCGTCATTCAATACGCAATTAAGTCGTTCGAAATCTTTAAACAATGCAAATTGCATGCCTACATTAATTCTAACCACATATTATTACACATATTTTCTTCACTTCCTGCTCATTCACTTCCTGTCGTAATTATTAAACAGTTGAATGAGTTTAGTAATTCATCACTTTCATTTGAACGATAATAGAAAGTTGATAAATAACTTCGATTGTCGATTTTTCTGTCGATTAAATGCTTTCCTGAAGTGATAGATGAGCATCGCGCGAAAAATTTCACTTTTTCCTGATGAGATAACTAATGTTTATGTTACATTGGTTCTTCTAGTAGTAAGTAAAACCAAAGTAGAATATAATATAATTATACAATTTTATTGCGTACTTTGCAGATCGACCGAATGTTTCTTCAAGCAAAAACTGCAATTATTATATTATCTTTACGTGATTATGTATAACTCCAACACTTTTTTTCCTTTGCAGACTCATGGATGAACAAACGGCGCTAGTTCTTGCGATTCAATTAGTGGCTTTATTCTCCATCGCTGGCGCTCTCCTGCTGTACCTCTTGTGTAAGATTCGAGCAGGTGTTGGTTCCGAATCGAGTGAAAACCTTCCAGGTGCCGGAAAACCTGTTCTAGTCACTTGTTGCGATACTGCCATCGGATTGCAGGTTAGTTAAATACAATTTTGTTTGAAGTTACAGTAGGTTCTACCAAAGACTGTAAGTTATACAGAAAGCAAGAACAAAATTAAAAGATATACTTTTTTGAATTAGTATCTTATTCCCTTTACATATTTTTATAAATTTTACAAACTGCTGTTGTAATCCAATATTAGATTACTATCCTATTCGAAACCAATCAAGCTACAGGTATCTAGACGTGTTGCTATCCCACAAATATCCACATTACAATAAAAATTACTGATATACTTCTTGGAACAATGAAAACGATAATCTCACAAGCAGAGACAGTAGGAGTACTCGAGGAAGATTCTACATGCCTAGAAGCACAAGTACATAGAAGCACTAGGTGCCATTGCGAGACATGTAATAAATTGATTTTTTCGCAATATTCAGCTGAAGTCTGTAAAAATTGTTTTTACAGAGGTTTTAATTATTATACATAAGGTTAAAATGCCGTAGTTATTAGTTTTCTTATTATACATCGTTTTGCCAACTGTAGAAGTATTATGCAATCGCTTATCATTTTTGATGACTCTATCCATATGAAATAGCGAAAAAAATGCTTTAAGTAGCTCTGCACACTATTTCTTACGGTGATTGGATAACATATTAGCACAGCATTCTTTATCGAAAGATGCTATGTGATTTGCATAAGCAGTTCTTGTTCAGAATTCAAAAATCTTAGAACCCGCTAATCTTAGCACTTCAAGATCATCTCAGGTCATTTTTAGCGAATTCATGCGTCCATCGAAATTGTTTTGATTAATATTTTATTATCATTTAAATTTCCCCATTTATTGCAATAATTTATTTGTGAATTGTTGAAAGAGAATTCCATTGTTCTGTTGAAAATTTAATGATTCTGTTACTGCTTTGATTTCACAAAATTCCATTTTTTCATATATTACCTTTATACTTAACGATTGCAAACAACATGTGTACGAATGTGTATTTAGTATTGCTACAGACAGTAATATCTACTTTTCCTTAATAATAATTTAAAACAACATACCGAATACTTTCCCTTTGTACCAGTTTCTTAAATGCATCCAATTCTCTTAGAATTATTTTTATCACTACCCGTTTTATATGAGTGGAAAGTAAAATTATTCTGGCTTCTAAACCTACAAGATAAACGGACTCGTGTTCTTGCAAGTTGCTTATACGATGTGGGTTATTTCTCAATACACTTCATCAGATAATTATTTTCGTCTTAAACGTTATAATTTGTTAATATAGACTTTCTAACCTAATTAGATAACTATTTGGTTCAAATCGATGCTGTATGAAATAAATAAATTTAAGAAAAGTTTGAGACCGTATAATTATCATACTCCAATTGTTATTTTGTATTTAATATTCAGAGATTATTAAATCTAATCAACTACCACTTAAAGTCTATAAAAACTTTTGCACTTGTATTGCTAACATAAGAAGCAACCCAATTTCTGCTCCAAATAACCTTGAAATAAGAAACCTTGACGAATAAAGCAACTTAATAAAGAATTTTATTAGCTACTGATCTAATAAATATGTTATCCAATTCATAGATTCAGTAAATGAGAACAATACGTTTATAATACTTTCTAATTGTAAGTCTAGTAATTATAAAATAGATTATTTTGTTATATGCATGACACGTTTTTATGCTGTACTATAATAACTTCTTTCTAATATCTATCAATAATAATGTACTGTTTTCTTTTTTTATATAATTCAGCGGTGTTAATATTGACAATTCCCTTATATATCTGTAATTTCTGATTATTTATTCCCTGATATTTCTTCTCCAGTAGTAGTTCAATAAAGCTATAATTACCTAAAAATCAGCGATATCAGGGAATAAAAGATAAGTACTTAAAGGTTAAAATATATATATATTAATTGTAATTTTTAATAGATTGCAATTCATCTAGCTAACCGTGGTTTTCGTGTATTTGCCGGATTGAAAGATGGAGCTGCTAGTGGTGAATCCAACGACTCGACATCTTCCCGTGTAATTCGAGCCTGGCAAAAACATAGAGAAACTCTTCCGGGATTGCAAGGCACTCTAGTGGCGTTACCATTGGATGTAACTCGAGAAGATCTGCTGCATGAAGCTGTAGACATTATAAGAGCACATTTACCTGCCGGTGAAGACGGTAAGTTAAATATTTTGTTGGGTTTATAATAAGCAAAAGTGTAGCAGTATATATAATTGAATAGGTATTTGGCGACTTAATTATTACAATCTACATAGTTATAGATAGTAAAACAACATACTTATGTTAAAAAGGAAAACAAAGCAATCTGCACATAAAGCTGGTATTAATTGTGTAAACTGCAATTCAAATTAGAAATGATTATAGTACAAAACTAATAAAAAAGAAATGGTGTGAATATTACTGGGCAGCGGATTATATAATGAAGCGAGTTCTTGCGTCTATCTTGTGGAAGGTATAATGTTAATTAATGGGGAAATAATATCTAACTGACTTAAGAAAGTGAAACATATTAATTTGAACTCGTAAAATAAGCAATTATTATTGCACACATTTACGAACTTTCATGAACGAGCAAACTTTATATCGCAGGAACCTTTTTAATGAAACTAGATTTTTTTGTAGTTTTAGTAGCAAGGGTTGGGTAGCAACGAAAATTGTAAATAACGTTACCTTTGCGTTTAATTTGCATTTTGTCGGAGAGAATAAGTATTGTCGTATTGACGCAAAAGTTTAAAATGATCCATTAATTTTTGAAAAGCTGTTGTATTTCAAAATTTGTTCAGGATATCTCTGTTGTTGCAGGCAGACAATTTCTCAAAGAGTTCCAATATCCAATCTGTTTGTTCTTCTAAAGAAAAAAATATTTTCAAAGCTACTTAATGTAACTCTTTAAATACCCGGTATAACATAGTACACTATACTCTAACTACGAGGACTATAAGGTCAATGTAAATAGAAAGAAATATGGGGTGCTGCATTAAAAATAATGTGTGTTTGCTTCACCATGTGCACTATATAACATAATTATTCACAACCCAGTAATTTGCGTGGAATTTTAAGAAAAAATGCCTCCACAAAACCAAACCGAAAATACATATATACAGGTGCCCGTTTTTCGAGCGCAAGCATGGTAACTCGGTTATTATAAGAGATAGAAGATCGGTTAAATTAGGGCAAATTGCGCATTTGGGAGAGAAAAGATATGCTGCCGAGAAACTTAAAAAATTTTCATGGGTTGCTGAGATTTTTGGAAAAAAGTGAAATTTTAAACTTTCGTTTTAACGTTGTATATCGAAAACCGATCAACGTAGACGTTTCTAACTCAGACATTATTAAGGCACTTTTTTACAAGGAGTCCAAATGTGCCATCCATTTTTTCAAGACGTTCTAGATTCAAAAGTTACGGTAGTCAACTTTGTTTTTTCTTATGGATACCATATTGGATTTTTACATTTTTTGAGTAAAGCTCTTGATTCTGATTACGATGATGTATCACACGATATGGTCCAGTTTCACAATTTTATCAAAATAATAAAAAAGCCGATTTTAAGAAGCATGCCTTGGAAATAATATCCGCATACTTGTATTTAACAAATGCATTTGTGACAGTTGGATTAAATTTAAAATTTTAACGTTCACAAAATTTATCCAGAAAATGATGATTTTAATAAACAAATAAAACAAAATAACATTATAAGAGATACTCGAAGGTTTCACCATCTACTTCTAAACACAATTCTACGCGTCTCCTTAAATGTTGTACAACTCTTGAAATATTCCTTCTTCTTATTTTAGTCCTTAAAGTGGTAATTATCTTTCATCGCAGCTCATGAATATCATCAGGCACTGTTTCATAAATAATATTTTTCATAGTTCTCCATAAATAATAATCCAACGGAGAAAGATCAGGTGAACGCGCTGGCCAACGAATGTTCCCATTATTTGAAATTACTTTTCGAGGAAATAGTTCAGACAAATAATCACTTGAGGCAAATGTTGTCGATATAATCCGTAAGATATGTCCTTAAAAAGTGTAAATAGCCATCTGTATTCAAAGTCTCTTCATAAATGTATGGGCCGATGATTGTGTCGCCTAAGAGACCGACCCATACATTTATCCCGAACCGTACTTGTGGTCGACGTCCTTCATGTACATGAGGATTTTCAATGGACCAGACATGTTCATTGTGTCGATTAAACATGCCTGAGTTTGAAAACTTACACTCATCCGTAAATATTACGTTAGCAAGGAAATTAGGATTTTGTTCCAACTGGTCCATAAAACTCCTACAAAACGCTACCCGTCTATCGCTATCTCCAGGATGCAGAACTTGGGTGACGTGTTTTTTAAAAGGATGATATTTATGTTTCTTTAGTACTCTCCATACCTTCTGACGCGTTATGTTTAGATCTGCTGCAATGGCTCGTGTGGAAGTAGAAGGATTTTCTTGTACCTAAAGAAAAATTTATTTCATTGATATTATTTATTTTGTGCGAGATTCTTCGGAATTCTCTTACTCTTTGTAAAATATCCACAATATCTCGTTTCTCTTCACTTGAAAACGGCATTTTGTCGAAAAAGTTGGGCGAATTTAATAAATGTAAGTGACAACAAGCAAAACTTAATCGAACTGTCACAAATGCATTTGTTAAATACAAGTATGGATATTATTTCCAAGGCATGCTTCTTAAAATCCGTTTTTTTATTATTTTGATAAAATTGTGAAACTGGACCATATCGTGTGATACATCATCGTAATCAGAATCAAGAGCTTTACTCAAAAAATGTAAAAATCCAATATGGTGCCCATAAGAAAAAACAAAGTTGACTACCGTAACTTTTGAATCTAGAACGTCTTGAAAAAATGGAAGGCACAATTGGATTCCTTGTAAAAAAGTGCCTTAATAATGTCTGAGTTAGAAACGTCTACGTTGATCGGTTTTCGATATACAACGTTAAAACGAAAGTAAAATTTCACTTTTTTCCAAAAATCTCAGCAACCCATGAAAATTTTTTAAGTTTCTCGGCAGCATATCTTTTCTCTCCCAAATGCGCAACTTTGCCCTAATTTAACCGATCTCCTATCTCTTATAATAACCGAGTTCCCCATGCATGCGCTCGAAAAACGAGCACCCGGTATATAGATATACATCAATGTAATAAAACGTAACAAAAAACTGACAATTGATTTTCCTAAGAGCAAGCTTTTTACGAAAACGGAAACAAAACCGTTTATGTTCATTTGACTTCTTTTTGCCTTTATTACAACCTAACATTGCCTGGCTATTAACTCCGCAAAATTTTTCGTATATTTAGGTTGAGTGTTATTCCTTTTATTTTAACATTAAGGTACAATTCAGTAAATAATGAGTGACTTTATTTTATAGGAATATGGGCGGTTATAAACACAAACGGCCTATCCTATCGAGGTCGCTTAGAACAGCAAGATATCGCTCATTGGGACGTCATGCTGAAGACAAACATTATTGGTGTTTTGAGAACAGCTCGTACATTCCAGAGTCTCCTGAAGAACACCGGTGGACGCATTCTAACCATTGGCGCAACTGAATGTGAAGATGCTGGACTTGTAGCTTACACTGCAGCACGGTACGGAGTTGAGGGCGCTAGTCATGCGCTTCGAAAAGAATTCGAACCTTTAGGAATTAAAGTTGTAACCTTAAATCCTGGTCCAACACAAGCTGAAACTATGTTTATGCCGCCAAAATTTGCGAAGTTAGTATTTTCAAGTTTTGTTCAAGTTAAGTGTAGGTAAATATTTTTTTGTTATTTTAGTAAAGAAGAAGTGACAGAAATTTCAGTAGAGACCAATGGAAACCTTGATTATTATCCAACTGTATTGTCACAAAATAGTTTGCAGATTTTGGACGTAGCGATTACGACGAAGAAACCAGATTTCAACTACAACTTAGACAAAATCTCCCGGCTAGCCAGTTTCAAAATTTTGAATCTATGAGAAATATATATTTCTGCAAAATATATAGGTATGAATAAAATCATATCTATTTCTATAAATTTTACATCATCACCAGTTATATCATTTTGTGTTGCTTTTTGTTTTGTTAAAACTATCACCCCATACTTTGGCAAAATTTAATTATCAAGTTCTCACCAATTGTAAATATATGCGTTATCATTTAAAAAGTATGTAATTCTTGTATATACGTGTACGTTATTAGTTTTATAATAAATATGTGTATGTAGTTTGTTTTTTATTTTGTATTAATTAGAGATCACAATGATTTTCTTCTTGTGTGTGTTAAGGAAACCAGTCTATGGAAAATTCAGGAAAATTCATTTATTAAAACCCTTATATATGAAAATACAAGTGCATATGTTTCATATCCAAATAAATTTCTTACATTTATATTACCTATTGCAAGAAGAAAGAATAGTTGTATCTAATTTCAATAGTCCGATGTTGTCTGTTAAAAAAGTAATAAAATTTGTTACATAAGTGATATACATGCCAGAGTTATTAGTGAGCTACTCCTATGTGCGATTTGCAGTAATTTTTTTAAATATTTTAAATAGTTCAGTTCTAGTCCAGAACAAGAACTTTTTGATAAGATATTTCAAGAATACTTACCTTTATAAATTATTATATTATGACTACAATCACATCATTCTTATTCACAATTTGGCAATGCGAATTTTAAATACTGTTTTAATTTAAGATAAATAGAGGAAAGTGTTAAATGAAGAATGTTCTTTTTAGCCTCGCTACATTATATGACTTAACAAGAGATCTATATAGAGAACTAGAGTTGAACAAGGACATGTAGATATGGCATAAAGACACATACCGTTTCAAACGGCTTCAACAGCTTATATGATGATCTAAATTTCTGAAATGGGTGTTGTCTATCTTATTATTTTAACAACTGTTCAGCCGCAACGTCAAGTTGTGTTAGTTCTGAATGAGAGAACACTCAGGTCGTACTTTGTGAATAGATGAAGATATATAATACCAACTACATATATTTATTTATATAAAATTTTTGAAATATCTGGAGATTGATGATTTTACTGCAAACTAAGTTTTGTAAAATTATATGACGTCTGGTAAGACTGTTGGCTCCAGTAATTGCAGATATAAGACTAGAATTTGCAAATAAACAGAACGAACAATACATAAACATGATAATGGTCCTTTTTCGAAGAAGTTATAGTTTTAAACAAATTAGACATAGATAGAGCGCCTTTTTTCAGTTTCTTACCATTAGATAAAAGAAGGTACTGCGAATATATTTTCTATTACATCTATATTTTCTAATGCCCCTGAAGCTATTAGATACATACTTAGAACCTATAGAATATGCTTTTTCCAAACACACGCGCCACTTTACAGATAATGAGCCTTTTTCTTGAATTACTTTAGAAACAATATTTAACAGCATCGACATAGAAATATTGATCAAGGAGCTGCAGTGTATGATATTTATAAAGTAGTGGTACTGGTGAAATTGGTACCTACAAGTTGTACAACAGCTAATAATCTGGTTATTGTGTACTTCACATGACTATAGTCTATGCTGAATTTTTCTGCACCTTATCGTAGTTTTCGGTTATTGTCTTATTGAAATCTAAAACCTTGGGCAATTGTGTGTATTACAGTTTTCTAAACAATAATGCGTTTGTTAAATACTGTTAGCTAGGCCATTTTTGATTAGACCTACGCTAATTGTTCGGCATAATTTATAGCTGTTTTTAGAAAATTGATATACGAACTTCTCCACCTCATCTAATATTACATCTAACTTATGTCAGATCAAGCAGCATTATATTTTAAATTAAAATCAATTTCAAGCTTCCTGGTTCTGTTTATAACCATAGTTCAAAGCTGTACATTAGAAAAAAGAAAGTGGTGAGGTCACCACTACTTCACTTATCATTATTAAATCTTGTAATGATTGAACTTAATTTTTTATTTACAAATAAATACCAACGTTTACTACTTTTGTTTTAAATATTTGTTTATTATCATACCCGTACATCCGAAAGGTATGTATCTCAAGCACATAAACGCTTACCTGATTTATTTCTCTACAATATTTATTACTTTTCTAATTGAATAAACATTTATACTTACCCTCTACTCTATACTTCTGCGTTTCTAGCCATTACCTTTGCAACATATTCTACGGCATTTAAGTTTATTGGATAAGGTTCTTTAACAGTATTACTATACATACTTTAATATAAATTAAAAAATTCAGGTATAGTAACTACCTAATACTTGTTTTTATTATTTACAGAGAAAATTTGCTTTCCAAATGATTGATTTGTTAAATATTGTTTAAATATCATCAATTTTACATATGCCTCTTTATAATTTAAATAGATGTATTAAAACATAAAGTATGGGTGTCGAGTTGTTGTGAATAGAAACTTGAGAGGCGAGAATCCTCACCGGTAGCACCAAGTTTTAATTCTCGCAATGGAAGACAGCTCTTAGCTACCAAAAAGCCTAACTTTAGAAAAGTTTTAACTAAACATTTGCATCCAAGACAGAGAAAAGCATAAATTAAAAAATTTAACAGGACGAAGTGATATGATTTATTTTTCTACATAACAAGAGCAACTTTGCCACAATTTATTTTAATTTTCACAATATAATAATAATTTCATATTATCATACTTATTTATTATTGTTCTCTTATATAACATTGAAAAACTATAAAGGGAAATAGCCATAATAAAGTGCTATATTATAATATAATGGATTTAATCTATAATCCATGGAATAATAGGGAAAGCACTAAAATTAAACTAAAACTAATCTCTTTATGTATATCATTCTCATTCACAATTCAAGGTTGTCAATAATATATCATCATTTATTAAGTATGTTATATATTTTTTGTTTTATCAAGTCTATTTTTTACCTAATAATCGCATTCTATTATAATAATGGCGTCGTTTTCTTTCTGTATACAAGCTGGTGCACACTATTTGTTTTTACATTTACGTAATATGTAATTTGGTTTCTGTTATCATGTGTTATATCGATGATGAGATCAGTTCATCAACAGTTTACAATGATCATAAGTCGTTCATATTTTAGACAATATATCTTTACAGTCCGATTTAAAATATCTAGTAGCTACATGAACACAAGTTTATATTACGCAAAACTAAGTGCTCTCAATCTAATAAACTATCAAATTTAAAAAATAATCACATTACTTAAGTTTTCTAACGTTAACAATCGCTTATTACAATTTCTCGGGTATTACAAGGTTTTTGGGCCCACTCATATGGTGTTAAAGTAAAGGACACACAGTTGATAAAATGATGAAAGTTAGGGAGATTACTAAAGACCCGCTACATATCCATATTTTTGTGTAATGTTTTTCTTATTTTGTTCTTTTTTTATTCTTTTATATAGTACACAACATTTCAACATTTTTATATTTCGTAAGTTATAGTGGCTATAATAATTTATATACACACATACCAAGAAAAAACAAACAAGGATTTAATATCATTTCAAAGAAGGGTATTTATAAAGGGTATAATAATGTGACCATTATAAAATACATCGATACAATTACTGACTTCTTACTCTTTAGAAGTAAACACACGAAATCTCTATTATATCTCTATTAGTCCAAGATTATTGTTGGTTTTTTTTTTCTTATCAATAACACAATCGCTATTTACTCGACAAAGGGAGAAAACATTCACAAGTACAGAAGTACTTCTCTCCACACTTATTAACTTCAGAGAGGTTATTCGTTTAAACATTTGTTTCATTCAAGAGGGTTGTACATAATTATTTTGATATAATTCCATAAATTGTAATAGATGATTAAAACAAAGAAAAATAAAAACAATTAACCTGAAATAAACACATATATCGAAGTAGTTCGAGCATCACCATTAGTTAAAAGTTGTAAGCATGAATGAAAATATAAAAATATGAAATAAATCATGTTTCTTTTGGCATCATATGGGTTCTTGTGCCTATTCTAGTGATGTTAAAATATTTCTGTAAGCAATACTCATATTAGTTATGAAGATAAAAGTCACTTGTGTTGTTGGTTTCAAGGCTGGTTATAAAATTGTTGAGCCTATTGTCTTTAAAATTTTAAACTTAAAATAGACAAAACAATTTAGAAAAATGTGATGTTAGAAGTAACTCACATCACCATCACATTCAGTGGCAATTCTCTTATAGGTATTAGTTCATAGTTATCACAATACTGTTTGCAAGTGCTGTTATGCGAATGAGTACGTATACAAGTTGTTGTGTAATATACTCTAATCCATTCATTCTAAAATTAGGACTTCACATTAATCTTATTTTGATGAAAAAGCTTTAAAAGTTGTAGCTTACGTTGTTGATATACGATTTATTTTGAGAGCTTGGTTAAAATTAGTTTTACATATTCTATCAATTCCTTTATTTTATTATTATTAAATACAATGGGGATTATAGGTAATTTCCTACTACAGAGTTTGTAATTTTTGACTACGAAATGGCAAATATTATATCTCTAAGTTTGTAAACTCAGTTTATAATTACAATAGTCGTTGTACTGTTTAGTTTGTCTTGAATTATGTTTAAGTGTCTCGAAATTCCTTCTCTAACAGCTTCCATAGCTTAGTTAGGTAGTTCTTTTTTAGATAAATTAAATCTCAGGATTGATAGGTGTCTGATTCTTGTTCTTCTCCCTTTATGCTCTTTCTATAAATAAACTCTAACAAAATATTTGAAACTCACACAAGATATAGAGAATAAACAATAACTGCAATAACTTCAGTTTGCACATGTTTATTATTTATCACATTTATAACGCGATAATAGATGCTACCCCAATAAATTAATTTGCATGCTATTGCACAAAAGTATACTGTATGGTCGTTCATATTAACGTGTCAAATTATTTAATGTTCGTTCAATAGGTCTTAATCTAATGAAACTAAAATTTAAAGACCATGTAATTATTAGCAACAATAATCTTTATTGCACCGTTCTCAAAGCAGAAAAAGGTTTTAATACATAGTTTATTTCACTTATATACATAGATTAAAATTTGATAGCCAATTATAAATATACTGGCTTGGTAGAATAACAATGATCACATTATTATATCTTTTGAGTGTTATTATTTCTGGTTTAGTTTCTTATATCTCATATTAGGCTTGTTCAAGCAATAGAAATAATAATAATAATTACAGCATTAGATTATATAATCCGCAACTGAGTTCCTTTTGCTTTAACAAGCCCGTTATAGCACAAACGATATAAACCCATAATTTTTAAACTTCAACAGTAAGATGTTGCTACGAACGGAAAACTAATTTATATAAATAATCGTTTCTAGTCGTTAAAGATATCGTACACTTTTGTTGATTTCTTAAAACTCAAGTCTACATGTACTCAATTTCGCAACAAAACTTTATCTTTATAGTAAATTTGTGCTTATAATAATCGTTGATAAAAAACTACAGATTTCTTCTTAGTACAAAAAAAGATGTTTTTTAAATTCAATGAAAAAGCTAATGAAATCTAGTTTTTTATCATGACTATTCGATATTATCTGCATTCGTAAAAAAAAATATGTCATTTATATCTTAGATTAAGCTAATATCTTCATTTTAACTACTATTATAAATGCAGATATATCATTATCACTGATCTATAAATAAAATAAAACATAAATTACGTACATTTATAATACACTAAGAGCTATTCATCAAAGGTTCTATTGTCGTAGTTTAAATGTTTTTTAACCTCTAAGAGAAACAACTTATCGTCAGGGCCCGATATGGCAATTTATCAATTGCATTATCAAAAATAAAAATATTTGTAATTATTTTGTGTTACGTATAGCCTAAAACTATATAATAGTTGTCAATTAAACAGATTAAAATATTACTTTTACTATTTCAACGTAGTACAAACAAGAAAAAATGTTTTCAGAATGAAATTTTCATATTGAAATAAGATAATAGAATGGAAGGTTATCTTTTATATACATAATATTTTTCTTTTTCTTATAAAATGTCTACACATATACATACATATCAACAGAGAACAACTTCAAATTCTCATAAAATTCGCAAACGAACTGAAATTAAAAACCAAAATTTAAGGAAGCTATACTACAAAATATTACATAAGATATTTGATATTGTTCCCTCTTATTTTAGTTACCTTTAGTTGCTTTTTGTCGGTAGTATTATTATACATTTTTAGTCGTTTAATGTACACAGGTCAAACATCGTTATGTTTCTATAAATACGAATAAATAGTAATAGTACATTGTTAAAGTGGAGGCAAGCTCAAACAGTTTAACCGGTAGATAAGTAGTACGTAGGTAAATCATATCCGCCAAATTAACTATGCTTTTTTTGGATTTTAAGTGGTTATTGGCGAATATTTTTAGAAATTTGCAAATGAATACTCTTAAAATATAAATATTATTATCATAAGGACATCTATGATGTTACAAATATAATACATTCATAAGTTTGGAATGTAACGCAGAATATACTTTATTTTCATATGCTCTTCAAAACTAGGTTTTCATAAATTACCTGAAACATAAAATATGAGTCAGTACCGTGAAAGCACAAAAAAATAAAACTATATTAACAAGTAAGGATTGATGATCGCAAGAGCAATTGCTTTCCGAATAGGTAGTTGACCGAAACTCTTACATCATGGTATTTATATGAATGAAAGTTCAAGTTCAAGACTTCTTTCCAAATATATCAAATTGACGTCTACGACAGAATCGATTTCTGGGAACAGCGAGAATTAAATAATTTAATCGCTTCTGCATGTTTTAACAAATGGCACCTTCGGCTACTCTACATATTATTGATTGGTAGCTACAATTGATGGATAGTTTCGACAATTTTATAGTACGTGGTACGGTTAGTTTAATGCAAAAGATGAGATTTTGATTATAAATCGTAAACATTCTAATAAGCTCAGAAATAATATACCATCCTAGGAGTAAATCATAAAATTTATCGAAACACTTTTCAAGTATTTACATTTTTTTTTTCGAACGTTCCTATAGTCTCTAACTAATCCTAACAAAATGACCTATAAAGTAGAAATGACAACAACGATAAGGAACAAGAGAATTGCAACGATATAGAAAAGAATAGTACGTAACGAATAAAGATATCGGAGGGAAAGTAGAGATGAAGTACACAAGATACAAAAACAATAATAATAAGAACATGTGTCAGTAACAGATGCAGAAATGATAATAAAGAAAGAGAAATGTTGTTGGACAATATTCATTGCTGAGGATGAAGTATTTACTTCCGAACAAAATTTTTCAAATCAAGCATGCTATGAGCCCCGTGACGTGATCGTACTCATCATATTGCTATGAATTGAGTACTGCTTGATTGTTTCCCTCAAATACGAGGCAGGTTCAATAAATACACGTTCGAACGATAGTACATGTAAGCGGTTTATTTAAACTAAACAAAATTGTCATTACTACACAGGCAAGCATCCCACTATTTCACAAGATGCTGTATACCAGCGTCGTATCACTCGTCTGGCTGTTGACGAAACCTTGCCAAACTGCCTGCTGGACTTCAGCGTCCGACTGGATTCGCTATCCCTTGAGGGCCTTCTTCAATAGTCCAAAGACATGGAAGTCACAGGGTGACAGATCCGGGCTGTAAGGGGGGTGCTCTATTACCTCCCACTCCATCTGCGCTATCCGTGACGTGATGATGTTAGCGATATGCAGACGGGCATTGTTGTGAAGGATGATCACGCCATCCGTAAGCATCCCAGAACATTTGTTTTTTATGGCTGTACGCAAACGAGTCAAACTTTCACTGTATTTGACAGCAGTGATGTTTACATGAGGGTCTCTAAATTCAAGATGTAATGGTCCACGGTGATCGAAAGAGCAAGTAAGCATAACCTTGCCAGCGGAAGGTTGAATTTTGAATTTCTGGTGTCTTTAAGACTATGGATGTTTCCACTGCATATTGTGACGATTCGTCTCAGGCTCATAATGATGACACCAACTTTTGTCACCGGCAACAATCCGGTGCAAGAAGAAATCTCGTTCTTCACGGTACCGCTGAGGATGCTGCAGTGAGAGAGCCATGCGGTTGGCTTTGTGTTCTTCAGTCAGTTGATGGGTTATCCATTGTGCACACACCTTTCGGTATCCAGCCTCATGAACTATAGCATGGATTGTTCCCACACTGATATGAACACGATCTGCCAATTCTCTAACACGAACCCGACTATTCTCCACAACGGCTGCTCGAACAGCAGGGTTATGTATTGGCGTCACTCTTTGCATGCCGAGCTGCGCCCTGCCTCGGCAAATCCGCTGTCGATTGTCGTCCATTACTGAACTTCCGACACCATTCCACGACTATGGTTTTGGAAGGACACTGTTTACCATAAACATCTTTCATTCTCCGATAAATTTGAACAGGAGTGTTGCCCTCAGCATTTAAAAGCTGTATTACTGCTCGGTGATTGGTCTTGGACGTTCCAATGATACGACCTGCCATATTGAAGCCCGCATAACGTCTGCGTATTCTAAGAATATCATGATTCAACTTCCACACCAGACACCCACATTACCAGTGGCCATCTTATACAACTTTCTGCGGTTATAGCAAAACTAACATTCGTGCTACAGCGCTCGAACGTGTATTGAACCTGCCTCGTAAAGTCCACTATTTCAATTGCCCAGAATGTATACCATATTGTGAAATGATGTGGTCTCCCATGGACACACATTTTTTGACGTCATTGTGGTCTGTCTCCGTTCTGAAAATTTGTGTTTGCTACACTCTCGGTTATCCAAGAGCTCTTTTCTCACAAAACAATCGATTGGCGGTACGGAGCCGAACCTCTAGACTAAATTCCGAACAACGGTGGTTTAAAATATAGGTTTCGACAAATATTCCTCGTCCACCTCATATTTTCTACTGCGCACACTAGGGCTAGACAAGAACCTTTGTCGAAACCCCGACTTCAACTTTGCCCACTTCTTTCTTGACCACCGTTCCTTTCATAATACACTTTTGAAAAAGGCATGTTTCTGGTCGCATCTTATACCATAGTGTATTGGAAGTCAAACAGCGGCAGGAGAAGAAGAAGACCAAGATTAACACGGTTACAAAAAGTTATGGAAGATGTGAAGAGTATACGAATTAGAAACTGCAAGAAACGCAATCCATATAAAAACAAATAAGAAATGATATCCAAGACAATTTAAGAAGATGAAATAGGGATCAATTTATCTCGCGATTAACGGGTCAATGGCCACAGTAGTTAGGCGGCTGACTATCGTTGTGAGAGGACGATAGGTGCCGGGGTTCAATTCTCTGGAGGGACGGTGACATTTTTTCAGAGAGTTTAATCCCGGATCGATTTGCCATTCGCTGTTGGAAGCAAAGTGATCAACAGCGCGGCATCATAAAAGGCGATATGATGCTGTCACAAAGCCATTTGAACACAACTTACACACACCAAACTACACCGCGAGAGTTGCATGATAGCCAGACAAGTAATATAGCTTACGGAGTCACTGCAACTAAGCACCCACAATACATTAAAAAAAAAAGGATCTACAGAGCCTTCTAAGTTAGACCTTCTGGAATATGTAGTCACTATCAAAGTATACTGAATCTGAAAAATACAATATCCGTCATGTAAGCACTTAAAGTCGTCAGCACTTTATTAGTGGAAAGAATAACTTTTTTGTGAATTTCAAAGTATGTTCGATTTTTTCAAATTTTGCATACTTGCATAGTTTATTATTCTGAATAACTTTTCTTAATAACATTTTGTCGTATTTCCTACAAAAAAGGTACTTTATTAGTGATAAGAACTACCTTTTTGTACATTTCCAAGGCATGCGTGATTTTTGAAAATTAAAAGTATGGCACAAATTACTTTCTACACAAGCAGGGTTGAACGCCAGAAGATGAAATTTCAACTAAAAAATTTATACCTATTCATGCGTCGATCCGGGGACACACTGTATATATAGCATAAGTATATGTATATATAGTAGTATAGTATACATAGTATACTAGTACGATATATATATATATATAGTATCGTATAGTATATGTATAGTATAGTAGTATAAGTATATATATACAGGGCAATCCAAATTAAGTGTTCACCATTGATAACTTTGTTATTATTCAAGATACAAGACTGTTTAAATTAGCAAACTTGTACTACTTTTAACGCTCTTTAAGATGGAAGAATAAATAAAACAAATGCGCATCGCGTTTTCGAGTTTTGCCGAAAAATATGTTTTTTTCTCAAATGGAAACCCCTGTATATTATATCATTTTCTGCTAGAACTTTAATTTTTAAACAAAAAATCTTATAAGACATTTTTTACTGCGATTAAAAATACTTGAGTTATAATGAATAAACGAAAACAGCTAAATAAGTTTTATAAACTTTATTTTATACATAAACTTATCATTAAAAGAAAATAAAAATTACTGATTTTTTCATAGAAGATGTTCAAAAATACCACCTTGTTGTTCAATACATTTTTGTACACGCTTCCGAACTTCTCGAATTGCTTAGCTGTTTTTATTTAGTCATTATAACTCAAGTATTTTTAATCCCAGTAAAAAATTTCTTATAAGATTTTTTGTTTAAATATTAAAGTTCTAGCAGAAAATGATATAATATACAGGGGTTTCCATTTGAAAAAAAACATATT
Organism: Holotrichia oblita; assembly: GCA_023690525.1. Classification (NCBI taxonomy): domain Eukaryota; kingdom Metazoa; phylum Arthropoda; class Insecta; order Coleoptera; family Scarabaeidae; genus Holotrichia; species Holotrichia oblita. The sequence continues at coordinate 42,114,159 of CM043018.1, read as the reverse complement.
TTTCGGCAAAACTTGAAAACGCGCTGCTCATTTATTTTTTATTCTTCCATCTTAAAGAGCGTTAAAAGTACTACAAGTTTGGTAATTTAAACAATCTTGTATCTTTAATAATAACAAAGTTACCAATGGTGAACACTTAATTTGGATTGCCCTGTATATATAGTATCGTATAGAATATGTATAGTATAGTAGTATAAGTATATATATAGTAAACGATTGTTGGCTAGAGAAAAAGACCAATTCTTCTGAATAAGGAAGAAACTATACATTTATTCAAAAAAAAATTCATATTCTGCTCAAGTAATTGTTGATAAAAAAATGAGTCAAAGGAAAACGACAACGTCTAGCCCTCTAAAAGCCGGAAACAGTATTAACTGTGCAACATATCATCCCCCTACAATTAAAAATGCTTTTAATTTTAATAGTGTAAAAGTGATTCAAGCAAGAATACCTAGGAAAGTATAATTATGAAATAAAGAGCAAGTAAAGTAAATCTTCTGTCAAATAGAATATCATAATTCATAAGATATAAAAAAAATATTATGACATGAATGAAGCTATTATTACTTATTTAATTGCACTTTCTGTGCAAATTCAGGTTTTTGCTACCAAGCACAAGATTAAAATCTTAAGTTAGCATATAACACAATAGTTGGTCTTGATTTCTGCAGAACTTCAAACTATGAAGAATTAAATATAAATGTAAATCCATGATATTCAACGTAAATAGGACGTTCAGAAAGGTAAAGTTAACGATTTAGAGTTTGAAAATTACCGTTTTGCAAAGTTACATATAAATTATATAAGTAGATCTGTAGATACAACATTACATTAACATTAGTCCCAAAACGTAGAGTATGAATGTATCACATGCATGACGCCAGTCTTCACAGCTGCTGGCATAAGCATTGGTAAATTCTACATAGTAAATGAATAGAAACAAACCAACTACGATTTTAATTTCTTTATATTTTTCTACTTACGTAATGTATACGTGTACCGTTTACTTTTATACATATTAGAGTGCGTCCTAGTCTTTCTTTTCATCTTCCGGATCTTTCAGTGTATGCCACTGAGCGATAGGTCTACGAGGCGAAGCAAGCATATCTGACCAATGACGCAATTCCGTACCACTTGCATTATAACCCAAAACTACTTTTCCAATTGGTTCTGACGTACCGATTCTATCATAATCTACTACAGTAACGACCAAGTTTACTTTCTGTAATAGAAAAACTGATTAATTTCACTTCATTTAATATCTTAATTATTTATTGGTTAGGGTTGTAGACAATGAAATAAAAATTATAGCTCTTCCAAAGTTTCTTCTACTGTAGATTCATTTACAGTTAGAATTTGTAGGTGTGAAGCTAATAAATAATACTGTACACCTTACCTGAATTTGCTCAAATGGCACCTCAAAAGTAAACGATTCATTGTAATATGGATTTAGAGTACATTTCTTGATGCTTGTCTTCTTTTTCTTCAGTCTCTTGCCATTTTGCATTAAAGCTATCTTTACATAAGGATCTGCATAAAAATGTTACACCCGTTCATTATTTGAAACATTCATGAGAAATTCCACATACCAGAAAGACCACCGACATCCATTTTCTTCAAGTTTTTGGCCTCTAGAATGACTACTGTCAATTTACCCGCTGTCGGAACATATCTCAAAGAGAAACATATATCTCCCAACTTGTTTTCCTGTAATATCACAGAATAGAATGACCTGGCCTTCAACAAAAAACGGAATCCAGCTCAAACACAATAATCTATTGCTTGCGATGCTCTTTCCATATACATATATTTTAAACCGATTAAGTGAACAATTAGACAATAAAACATATAGATTTGGATAGGATACAGTGAAATACTCAGTAAAATAACATAAAATTCAGGAGGACAACATCAGTAAATTTATTTAAACATAACAGATATAAATATTTGAGGTAAATATAAAGTTATATAATAACATTAACATAAACAACGGTAAAACAGTAGTACTATGGGCATGCGCAATCAAAGAATAGTGTGGTCAAGCTTGGAACACAAGTGTAGTAGAACATAATATGAGTTGAATTAGATGAGTACAGTAATAATAGTTGACCCGAGAATTAAAAAAGGTTAGGGATGGGGGCTATCCATGGTAAAAAAAGTATATATAGTTTTGATTAAGAGGAAAGATAGGTCCGCATACAGTATTCAAAGGTATGGCATGTGGCATAGGTGTTAACGGAAGCCAATTTGTCCATTCAAAACAGGCTTGTTCGGTAAAGCTAATACTTTTTATGTCGAATATAGTCATTGAATAGTGTATAGTTTTGGGAACTTTATTTCTATACTGGCAACCGCAATATTGTTTCTAATTCAGTCACCGCAACTAAGCACCCACCACACATTAAAAAAATTATATTTTAGTATTTAATTTTTATTATTTATTATATTGTTTATAGGTATATCGCCTATTTGTAGCCTAACTCTACTTCTCACTACAACTGTTCAAACTGCGTAAATTTAACCTCCACGTAACTTATATATAAAAGCTTTGCCATTGTTCCAAAACATAACAGAACCTATTCTTAGTAAATTTCTTTAAAATCGACTGGAAAGCATCCTCAGCATTCAATGAAGTTGTTGTTCTTTGAAGTTTTTACTGCTGGAGATAACGAAAAAATGGAACGGGAAAGTTCTCGTTAACTTTTCCATAAATCCAAAGACCACCTGCCAAGTATAATATTCTGCGTTGTGTGAGGAAACTAAGCATTACAGGAAGTTGCTGTTAGTGTTTTTTAGGATTGTATTTCTTACAGAAGAGTGCTACCTGAAGCTTTATATGCATTTAAGGGACTGGGTTACAATTTAGTGTGATAGTTTTCACTTAGATTAAAATTTTAAAGCAGACGTAATTTACTATCATTTTTCACCTTTTACTTGAACATGTTTCATAGAGAGTATCCAGTACTGACCCAATTCTACTCTGTTTAGTTGGGTGTTAGCAAACTAAAAATGACCCAACTACAAATTACGAGGATGTTACAAATAGTAGAAAGGAAAAAACTTTTATAATAGATAACAGATGCTTAAGGTCGCTAAAGAGTTGTAAAATGATCAGACGATTTTCTATGTAAATAACATTTGCTCTAGTGTGGCTGATTTTTCCAATTAGAGCGTTAATTGGAGTAACAGGACTGTCCTGCAATTCTCGATTTCTCCAGTAACTTTTCGAATATTATAAACAAGTAGAATCTTAAAATCCGAAATTAATGTTTCGGTTGTGAAATTTACCATATCTCTAAGTGGAAATAAATCAGGAATTAAAAGATAACATGCGAATATTAAAATTAATAAACTTATCTCTGATTTTTTATTTTACGCATTACGTTATTTAGAGGTGTCGTAGCAATAATAAATAATAATAATTTATGATAATTGGCAATTTACAAATTTAAAGAAGGTCAGTTGAAAAATATTTTGTTCGTTGTACCGTTTTGTGGCTAAAAGAAAACAATAGAGATATGAATAATGATAACGATTGATTTTTAAGATTAGATATAGAAGACTGAAGAATATCGGTCCAGCTATAGTACAGAAATAAACTTTAATCTTCTTCAATCTATGTAAAAATGTAGAATATTTCATTTACTTGCAATTCAAGCAACTGTCATGATGTTTCTCTGAAAGCAACAGTTACATGACGTAGTGTTTTAAAGTTTAAAAATAACTGAAAATGGAAGTAAATTCGAAGTAAGTTTCAGTAAATTCCACTTCCGATCTATATTCTGTGGACTTTATTGGCTTCCGCTGACTTGTATGTCTTTCTATAAAAGCAATAATTTGCTAATTAGCTAATTTTAAATATAGTTTTGATATGTGCGTCAGATTAGAAGAAAATTCACGTAAGACAGTTTCATTCCTTTTGCCGTTTTATAAAATTAACTAATTTGCAAAATATAATGAATTTTGTATTTGGCACAGTATGATTGTGGTAACTAAATTTTTGCATCGTGTATCTGTATTAAAGTAATATGTACAAATAAATTGTGTTTCAGTTTGCACCACTAATTCTGTAGATCACTGAATTCTAAGACACCCAGCTCAAACCAGCTTGTCCCTAATTCTATAGCCTTGAATCTTTGTCACTTTGAACTCTTTTGCCACAGTACAACTAGCATAAAAGTCAATAATAAGTAAGAATATATACATTACTTCTAAAACTGTTATGATAATAAGTTAATGCAAAAAATGATGTGTAATAAATTCGTGATAATAAATCAGCTCAATATTTACTTTTCTATAAACTAATTCGCAAAAAGTCGATAAAGATTATCAAAAAAACTAATAAAAATGTATAACTGTAATGTATATAGAGAGAAAAATAGTGAAAAAGTGTATCTCATATTGAAAAAGTAACTTACATAGACATCGGGTACTCGAATAACAAAGATTAAAATACAAACAAACTAACAGGACTGAATTATACAGAGTGTTTGATCCACTGGTGTTTCCTGTACTTCTTATGGATTTTTTCACTAATTTTGTCATTTCTTGTTTTTTGAGAGTAATTAAATTAGAACCAGGTTATTAGATATAAAAATATAGTAATATAATGCAGCATCTTTCATAGTTTCTTTCCAAACTAAATCACTATTAAGAAGAAACCACTTAAGTCACTCTGTATAACGTAGTGATGTACTGTGCTCTGTAATTAAGAACTAACTATGGTGCTGGCATGCTTATCTTTCTTCGTTCGAAAAACGAGAAAATGAAAAACTTCAAGAAAATGAAAAACTATTCGAAAATGTAATATTAACAATTAATTCAACACAATAAGTATGTAAGAAACGAATACAAACAACTCTGTTCGTAATAATAAAAGGAAATAGAAAATATTGAAAACAAACGAAATGGCTAAGGCGAGAATGCCATTTGGTGTCGATATAAATATACTAATAAGTTGTTCCAAAAAACAACAGCAAATTTCTTATTCCAAAAAACAGTTACCAGCCACAGATGCAAACGCAAACAAAAGGAACCATGCAGATGCAGAAATTTAGGAGAAAACAAGGTAGAATTGTCGAGGGCAGTCAAATTAGTAAATGTTTAAAAGTTTAGGTAAAAATTCGGCTAAGAAAAGTTATTGAACGTTTTATTGGCTAGAAAATAACTGACTTGACATATACAATTTATATATGGTATACTTTCATAGATGGACTATTCAGTAACTTCAACAACTTTTCTTGTAAAATATAAGTGTATCATACAAAATTTAAACTGGTGATGTATAAAGTATAATACAAAATGTTCCTGTTGTAAGAACCTCTTATCATGTAAAGGAATGACTGATTTATGTGTAATATTTGTTTATTATTTTGTGCAAAATACACATAAATCTGTCATATTGTGACTAAGTTGCGTGTTCGTCAAAACTGAAAATCTTTCGGTATGATAAGAAAATTTTCCTTTATTGAATGATAAATTGAACCAAATTTCTCGACATTAATCGAAATATTTCCGTTTTGACAGAGAGTTTATACTGACGTACAATATTCGAATATTTTCGTTTAATACTTACGTGATTAGTTTGTTTTGTTTGAAGCAGTCATGCATATTGCGCGTCGGCACAACCATAGCACAGCCAAAACCAAAGCAGAGCAGAGAAATTAGGGAAAAGAGAAAAACGATTTACGTCAATACAAATCCACTGCAGTAGTAACGAGATGTACTAGTTTAGTAGGTGGGGATGTTTTAGTAGTAATTGTAATAGTAGAAAAATAATTGATGGGTGGTTAGTTAGTAGTAGGTTATAGTCCTGATCAACTTTGCTTCTCAGTGAATTTGATTATTGTTATAATGGCACTTGTTGTGTTAAGTTAGTTAGCAGTATGGGGTGTATATATTCATCTACATGTGCATACAATTTTAGAGGCGGAATAAGCATGAGTAATTTTTATGGATGGTATACAAAAAGTAGACAATGTTCATGTATTGTAAAACGTCATTTGTAGAATTGGGGAAAGAAGTACAATCCCGGCGCAAGAAATCAAACAAATCAATGAAACAAATTCTTACCAATGAGAATAAACATAATACAACTATAAATTTGCACAAACGTTAATTATTGTTATGACAAATTAATCTGGAATTGTCAAAAGCAATAGATACTTTTAATTGGAAATGTTAAAAACAATTAGTCGATATTTATGGCATCGAAACAATCAATTTGATGCAATAGGTGTAATATGAAATCCCAGAAAGTAGTTGCGAAAGCTATGTGGAAAAGAGGCCAATTTAAGAAGATCTAGAAAAAGAAGCCTAATAGTCATCGTCTAGAAGAAATTAACTGAAACTGTTTAAAAGTGTTTACATTAAAATATTCGATTTTGAATAAGTAATAGAGCTCGTCATTGCAACATAGTATAAGATCTCTGATACGGTTACAAATTCCTATTATTCTCAACAGATGTCCCTGTAATTTGCATGAGTTTATCTTCACGTACGACCCTAAATCAAAATTTTCTGTTAATAATCTACGTCTACAATTTTGCTAAAAATAGATGCACATTATTCAATATAGCACCTTGTGTAGCAGCGTCATTGATTGTAATTCTGGTTGGCTATGTTTGGTCTTGTATGGTCTTTTAGGTAATCGCGGTTGGTGGAATTGTCCTTTCTTTGATCATAAGGTCATATGCATTGTGCGATTCCTGCTTTAGTTTCATCTAATCCTATCATTACCATTCATTAGGTATTAAGATCTCTTTCTAGTATTAGATCTGGTCGATAAAAGTAAATCAATTTTAATGTGAAATTTTAGCCTAATACACATTGACCGAATTTTGTTTATCGGAAAATACTGATCACTCTTCCCGTTATTATTTTTAATGGTGTCTTATTATACTTTACTTATTAAAATATTTGGGGGAACGTGTTAATTCTCGCATCGATAAAATTTCATTGCAGCTTACAAATTAAGTGGCCGACCAGTAAGATCTACATAGAGGGCAATTTTTATTTTATTGATATGTATTCAAATTATTGATCCTTTTTTCGTAAGATTTAGACTAAAGTTAAATAATTCCATTGTTTTATTAGGCACTGTAACTTTCTTTACGAGTTTTTAAATAGTTTTAAAATCTGAGCAATTCGTTGCAACCTTCTTATAATTTTGCCTTATACCTTTGCAGCACCAAACCTTATAGGTGAATCTTCTACAAAATACAGGGTTTTTTGAATAGCTCGGATAAAGACTGTAGATGAGGAAAGCTTTATAGTATATCGTAAGCAGGCAAGGCCTAACTTTTCATTTACAGATATGATAATGCCTGGCATAAATAGTGATCTGGCCACTCAAATAAAATAAACCAAAATATTCAAATCAACGTTCAATAACAATAATGGTATTTTCAGATGATTTGGTCTACAATTCCTATATGAGACAATGTCCTACTGTAGGACACTACCGGAAATTAAGATATAACCTCGTAATGAAAATTCTTTAATTAGAAAGCCATCCCGTTACTCAACCTTATCAATTAAACACATATAGTTGAGCAAGTTTACCAATAGTTTTTCCTTCTCAAAACTTGGAAAATCCTAATACTATTATGAGAAATTATGCCTTGACGTAATAAATCACAATTTGTTTGATTTCTTTGCCGGATTCTTATAATGATTATACAACTATTGTTTTTTCAGGTCTTTCGTACGTCTGCAGATAAAAATATTGTCAACAACGTTTAAGTAACGGAAAATTATGTTACTTCTTCTCGTATACGTATCCCTACCCATGGAATATGATGCTTAAGAAATTTGTAAAAAAAGATCATTTGTCGAATGCGCGTACTTCTTACGTTAGATTCCTCTTTACTCGGTGCTCCGTTATGATTATGATTAAGTAGCTGGTCTGGAGATTGAATAAGTTCCATCTTTCAAATAATATTAACAATAATGTAATAAAAGTAATCAAATGTAATAATAAAAGTGCTTAAATGCATGAACCTGTGCAAGCATCCAATGGTCCGAACTGGGTGTAAAAACGAGATCTGGTATTGTTTCTCTTTATATCTGAGATCTAGTAGATAAATTTTCGAAGCATTGACCGGACTATCGTTGAAAACTACTAAGAGGAAAGAATAAATTAATTGTGATATCACCTGACCACCTTCGCCTTCAACACTTTGCAGTTCTCGCCATTCTTCTATCGTCTGCGCCAAATCAATCTGGCAGAGAGGGACTTTTACCTCACCTATTTGATCGTGCTTGGAGAAACGGTCAAAATCAAAGATGGCGAATACTAGAGTCTTGTTCATCGCGTCAGCATAAGGTATTTGCTAATGCAGAATAGAAAAAATACAATTTAGAACTGTTTCTTCAAGTAGTAAATGGTTTCAGCCGTATTAAGTTGTAAGTTGAAATAACATGGAATACTTACTTTAAAAACGAAAGTTTCATTAAAAACAGGATTCAGTGTTTTTCTGTGGACTTTAGTTTCAAATTTCTTCTTTTTATCAGGAAGTAAGTAAACTTTAACGTAAGGATCAGAAGTACCGCCCATATCTAAAGCTGGTAACTCCTCGGCTTGTATAACAGTCACGGATAAGCTATTTTGATTGAAATCATATTCCAACTACACAAGAAAAAACGCAAGTTAACAAACACATTTTTTTAATTGTATATTTACTTTGTACTGCAGTTTTCCTAATTTTTGTACTTCCATTTTTTCACTTTCATCTAGTTCTTCGGCATTCTCGGTTAACTCATCCGCTTCCGGTTGAACCTAAAATAGATTTGTCAATCTTGCCAAATAATAACGTTTGCGTCACAAACCCTTTCTTTGGTTAAAGAACCTAATGGTTGGATAGCTTTGAGATCTACCAGTTTTCCTTTCTTTCCGTCTTTTGTTGCTCTCCGTTTTCGGAAACATCTCCTTATGCAGCAAAGGCATATTCCCAAGATTATAGCTATGATCACTATAAACAATTTGAACAGTCGTACTAGCACCCATAATTCTAGAAATCATCTAAAAAACTTACCTATGGCTATGGTATATACTGCCCATTTTGGTAAGCCGGTTTCATCGCTTATTCCTTTTGTAGCAATGTCCACAAAATTCGGCGCAGGACTTGTCGTTGTATGATTGGCGGTGCCTAATTAACAACAAAAATTAATGTTAATGGAAGCTATTCTTATATTTAAACAAAGTGTAGTAGTTAATTGTCTTTTAATTTCAGATATTTTTCCATTTGGGTAGGTCAAATAAAACAGGAACTAAGTAAAAATCAATTTATACTAGAACATTGTTATGTTTTCTGTAACGAAAACACCATAATTTCCTTATTATTTGACTTACAAGGGAAAGATATCTGAGATTCAAAGATAAGTATTACAGATATATAGATATTAATTGTTAATTGTAAGTGTTTAGTTTTTTCATGTCAAATCTTATTACCTTATTTGCATGTATCATATCATTTAGCCTATATGCTATTAAAGCATAATATGAAAATTGAAGATTTAGAATGAGAAAGAGATAGAATGTAACTTCATTTTTTTATTGTTATATATTATCTGTATTTGTAACCGCTTATTTTTCTATAATAATAAAATTGGCAACACATTTTTTTTTCATTAGGACGCATGGCAAAGTACCAAGTACCACGTACTTTACAAGTTTCAAAAATGGACACGAATTCGCGAAATGTTTCACGCACGAAGTTTATACAATATTTTTTGTACGAGAACTATAATAATAATACATATTGTTAAATACCTTATCGTTTATGACCATATTATTAAGATTAGGGATTTATGATTTTAAAATGTCACTAAATTAATCAAGTTCGAGGAAGTACCAACTTTACTTTTACGCACTCGTGTTTAAAGTGACTTTTTACGCACGCAAATCGAATCGTGAAATGACAGGTTTTGATAAGCGAGTACAAAAATGCATTTTTAGTACGAATGAAATATGCTATCTCAAATGGCATTAGCAATCAGAAATAACAGAATCTAATAAAAATAGAATGATTTTGTTGTAAAAATATTCTTTCATTGAAAGTTTATACAATTTGAAATCAAAGACTATTGGGGTATAGGATGATTAACAGAGTAAATCCTGGAAAGAGGTAAGTATTTATAGCAATATAATTTTCCTTTATTGTTAAAAATGATATACATGAATATTATAATGGCTTTAGTCCCAATACAGGAATCCAGGCAATTAAAAAACACGGCGGGCCATTATTTACCAAAGATAGTTCTATTAAGTGTCAGTTGAGAGGTATGCGATATAATGAATAGCGTTGTCACTGTTGGTAGAAAATAATATAATCCACTGAATTAAAAAACATGGCGGACCATTATTTAGTAAAGATAATATAGAGGATCAGGTTAAGTGTAAGTTGTAAGAAGGTATAACTATAATAGAAACAATAGAAAACGTTGCGTCTCGTGCAGAAAATAATATAAAAATAATGCGTAGTAAAAATAACGTTTAAAAAAAAGTACGTTGTCAGAATCCGCAGATGTTAGAGAGCTTTGCCAAGTAAGTAAAATTATGTGGAGTTACTTATACATTTCGTTATGATTTGTAGCTAACGTCTACTATTTAAAAATTATCGAAGGCAAATCTGTTTTGGCCATTAAACAAGGTTTATCAAAACAAAGCAGTTTCGTATAGGTCGATGAACTATTTCCAAATAAATATTAAGATTAGATAAACTTTTAAAAGTGTCGTATTCATCTGACTGACTTGGAAATTAGCAGATGTTGAATTTGACTGAAGGAGAACGTTGTCCACAATCTTGAATGTCATATTAAAATTTATTTGTTTTCTGTATTCAAAACCTGAACTTTTATTCAACGATTAAATATTTTTACAATAATTGAGCAGCAGAAATGAAGTAATCCAAACGTTATTACAGTTCATAAAAATAGTATAGAAATAAAAATGTATTTCCATTTTCTATAAAAGTTCCATTTCGGAAATTTAATACTTTAATATTTATTAAGTTTCAAAAGATGTTACTGCTGGTAATGAAAGTGAAGAATTTACATTGATGTTTAAAAAAAAATCAGAAGGATCTATACAAACTGCAAGTGATTCGTGGCTGTGAATAAATACAATTTTACTTTTTTCCTAAAACTGTTATAATTACTAATGGTCTTTAATTCATCAGGTAGCTTATTATAAAGCTTACATCCCATAAATAATGAATTCTCTTGGAATGTGGTGGTAGACCACACTGACGGTAATTACTATTCTTGCAATATTATTTAATAGAGATTCATCGTTAGAGAGTAAAAAAAATAATTATAATTCCGCGACTAGTTGGAATCTAGGTAGCTTATTGAAAGATGTTCAAAGTGAAAGAATTGCTTCCAAGATAAGACATATCAGGTTTAAAATGTCAAAGGAATCATTTGACTTTTAAAATGATATTTATCACGAATCTCGCCAGTTAGATCGAAATCATGGGGATTCTCCTTTGGGCGGATGAACTCTCAGGTCACCATTCTCTGATGAGATATAATTCAGTGGATCAATCCGTATCGATAGTATTATATGATAACGTTTAGCAAATATTAAGTCTGATGAACGTTGTAGAAGATATATATGTGTAAATACTATCTAGACGAATTAATTCATAATTTAAAAAGTTTTCGAAATATCGCTACGAGTAGTTTGTTATCTTAATTTTTATAATATAATTTGCCTTATTATTAAAGTAATCACAGTTTAGTACCAATTAGAACAACTAATAAACATTGCGCTTTGAAATTTTCTAATGATTTTTAAAAAAGCATACAGAAGGGTTTTTTCCAATTTAAAATGATTTCAGTTTTCCATTTCGGAATGGAATTACATATTTTTGTATTGATTTGTTTGATAATTGTTTTGTCTAATAAATCTTGCATCTAAACCAATATTTTTGAATTATTCCTATTTTAATTCAAAAAAATTACATTGATAAATTAATGGAAATGTCTACATTTGCCAAAAAATGGATTCATGTACAGATTCAAAAGTTTGAGGTAAACTTCACAAAACAATACTGGAGTTTGGGAGAAAACTCCGAAATTTATTGAAAATCGATACCGATTTGATTTTCAAATAGCACTAGATTTTTGAGTTCTGTTAGGTAAATTTAAAGTCAAACCAGGGTGTATTTAATCCCACATAAATTCCATATTGGTTATTTTGCAAAATATAATGAACTTTATTTACAAAAACGCCTAATCTATGAAATCAAACCATAAATCCTAGGCAAAAAAGTCAAAGTTTCATTGTTTGTGATTATTCATTTTTATCGCAATCAAGTTAGTTGAGAGCGGTATGGGAAAAATTATTCAGCAGAAAAAACACTCATGCTGATTAAAAAACTGTAAAAAAATTAAATAATTCCATTTCAAATAATAATAATATTTATTTAATTCAAAATGAAACTTAGAAATCATTAGATGTTTAAAAAAAAGTAACAACTTAAACTTAATAAATCAATTGCAGTTTTTTCCTAAAACTGTTATTGTTACTCCGTCATTCATCAGGTAGCTTATTATAAAGAAGAAGTAGAAATCGAAAATTATCGACTGTGTTTATAATACTGTTGGAGGAAGAAATAAATAGGACATCTAGTAAAATAATTATTTCTACGTGTTTTGTGGATTCTTATAAACAAAGAAGTTCAAGATTTAGTGAAATTCCAGACCATTTGTTTTAAAAGCATCACGTCAAGAACTTCGCAATCTTAGATCGCAAATCATGCGGAATTCTTTTGACGGATGAAACTCATTGTGACATTACCAGTGGATCAACCTTAATTTTAAGTATCCCATATAGCTTGTTTGTCAATAATACTTTCATTTGTGTAATTTCTACGAGTACAACACGAATTATAGCAATAATATAAATCTATTTTAATTACTGCCGAGTTATTACGCTTTTTAGCTTTCATTCCTTTATAAATGGTGTTTATTTACCTTCTAGAATACGGACGCATTCATACTTCACAATAACATAATACATTTCATGCTAGCCGTCAGTAAATTTCGGTATACCTATGCATAGAACAATGTATTTGGACACAGTTTCTTATGTATGTACATATAAATATACATATTTACATGCACAATGGTAAAACATATCTTCGCAAATATTTATACGCTACGTCTATGAATAAATCAAATAGTGAGGTAATCAGAGCATGTTAGCCATTTAACGGATATCAAAGCCGAAGGAATTTTGCAATGAAAAGACAGTTCATATGATAAAAATAGGATGTTTTAGTTTTGGGCACTGACGTGGACGTTAATCAACCACTACCTAGCTTTGTAACACACTAACTTCGCAAATTTTAAATGAAAACTTCATTAATCTAAACCGAATATCTGGGCATCAAAATAGAATTATGGACTTTCCTGTACAAGCTTCTACGAAATTGATTAACTAAGAGAACTAAGATTCTACTCTGTTTGGAGTCATTATAATTTATAAAAAGTAAAGAACTAGAGTCGTTTTTCTAGCGAAAATCTATTTTTTCTTATGGGTAAGTTCTCTTCCTGGTTATTTTTTCATTCGCGTCAAATCACAAGCCCATGTCTGTCTTCTAGATTTTTCAATGGTTTTGTTGTAATATATTTCTTATAATTTCGTGTTTTTTTACGTTTTTCATTCTTGCTATTGCCATCACTTTTCTTGACTACCTCACTTTTGCAGATTCAAGTGTTGCACCGTTCAGTTTTCTTCTTCATCTATATTTTTGATTTGTGATGAGTGCTAATTCTAGCGGCTTCTTAAGGCTGTGCGGTCAGTAAATAAAAAAATAAATAAAACACAATTGTTAGGATTATTATAACAAAAGAGCACTAAAAGAAAAACGATGAAGAAATAATTGAGTGATATTGAAAAGGACGCATTTTTTGTGTAACCGGGAGAAACAGAAATTGTATTGTTTTAATCGAACCTCGTTATGATATAGCATATAAATAGCGTATATGTATATAGCATATACAGGATTATTCAAATTTACCGCAACACCTATATATTTTTAAAGCCATACAAGTTTTCAACAATTTTTTTAAATAAAAGTTGGTTGCAGTCTTAATATATTTACTCTTCTTCGTAATCTTTACCAAATGGATTGTCCGGAGAAACATAATTTTTACTAACATTTTGCTGTATTACTTATGTGACCTCTGCAACTTTTACTGTGTTAAGAATGGTATATAGATTTTATTATATAGCGTGAAGTTTATGTTTATGGTTTATATATTATTTAAAAAAATTGCAATAACTGTGTTAGTTGAATCCCTGGCTCTAGCCATTACTTGTATTTGCTGTTTTCCTTTGTTATATATTGTTATTTACTCTGATATGTTTACTCGCTTTGTTATTTAATTAATACGAGCTGTGGTTAGTAAACAAGTTTAATGCTCCAATGCTTTTTATTCAATATACGCCTCGATCACATATGTACTACTCCAAACGGTTATTTAATTGCTGGCGGTAATATTTCAGACCTTCTTCTGACTCGAAATAAATTTTTTTTACGCACAGGTTAGATGGGTTTTGTGAGCTTTCCGACATACGAATTTTGCACTTCCTCTAAAACGTCAGAATAAACACAGTCCTTTATTTTCGATGTGTGAAAACAATCGGGCCACGAATCGTATGTGATTTCCTTGCTACTCTTTCTTTTTTAACTCACTAGCCAACTTGACCACGAGATTAATCAATAATCATCACCATATATACATATGTATCATAGGTCATTCAAGAAAATGTCACATTGATACACAATAAGACTTTCACATTCAACATAATTCTAACGTAGCTCAGATACACGGCCTTCACACAATTAACTACGAGAACTATAAATGTTATTATAGTCTAGTAAGGTAGAGACGTACACTGTGTCTCTTACCCCACTCTACCACCCTCCCTTTAACTTTTGAAGAATAAGTTCAAATTTGGTATATGTAAATTATAACTGAAACACGTTTTCTTTTAGTAATTAACTAGCGATGTAATCAGTAAAGACGCCGCTACTATTGTCAATTATTTTTTTATGAGGACAATGTACGAATTACACCTGATTTGAAAGCTGCTCAAATTGCTATTAATCTATATTTTTATGTTAAAGACAGTCGTTTCTTTTATGAACAAATCGCTTAAATGTGTGATTTAACGAATTCTCAATTAATATTTAATTCAATTAGTAATTACAACAGTGCAACTAAATATTTTTAAAATAAATGCTCAAAATGTCCATCTCTAACTTGTTGTTAGTTCAACTTCCTGTTAAAAACTCTTCTCTCCCCCGCTGAAGAGTTTTTGCGTAAATTGGCCTACATTTTCGGTAAGACGGCTCTTCAGTAACTCAATGTAAGGAATTATATCAGGTAGTTTATAAGTAACTCCACAAAAAGAGGGTTAAATCAAGAGACCTATTGGCCACTTTATTGCACCCAGACGTCCTATTTATGGATTAAGATACTCTTCATTAAGACATCTTACTGCAGCAAAATAGTGTGGAGGAGCACCATTCTGTTGAAAATTTATTTTCAGGTCTCCAAATTTATCAAGGTTTTTCTCGAGAGTTTCCAAAACGTGAAATTCAATAGTATTTTGTAACATTTTAAAATACATCTCTCCTGTTAAATTTCCATTTAAACATAGAGGGCTATGTGGTTCACATTCATTTCTTCTAGAAATTGCATGTAGCTCTCGCGAGAGATTCGTATCACTTTAGTATCTTACATTTAGAATTAATGTGACTTCTTGAGTCTATTGTCATAAAAAAAAAACTGGACTAATGTAATTAAGAAAAGTTGATAATGTACTTCAGCTATACTTTACGTATGCCAAATTTGTTTCGATCGATCTTGTTAAAATGTTAAAGATGGAGGGCAAGGAGGGGCGAGAAATACGCTTCAGATGCGCACTGTATAAGTCATAAAAACACATTTTCAATTATTCTGCAAGTGAATCATTTCAGATTTAAGCTTATTACTATAACATATCATATCTACAAATGTACTTCAATTCGTTACTCCAAATAATAAATAGGTAAAATCAAAACCGAAAATTTTATCCTAACTGACAAATGAAACATATAAGTTTCGGCTCAAACAATGAGAGCACTGGGAGCAAACCTCGAAGTAGCAGGTGTTTAAGAAAACGTGCCGAATAACATTTTGACGTTGTGTTAGAAACGAACCGTTTGATTTATTAACACTACCTCCTTAATACTTGCAAATACGTTCCGTCCTGCTGTCTTCATTTTCCTTTCTACTTTAAACCGCTTTTCAGATATTTTATTCCTCACATAGTTTCAGCTGAATCTGGGTTGATCTAAACCAAGAGATTACGTGGGTGAATATAGCAGCGTTTCCATTACTATTCTTTTATCTCGAGAATGAACGTTAAAATGACTCATTATCCACTTCGTTTGACCATTTTAGACCTTCATTTTATTGAGATTTTTTAGTTCTTAAACTTTAACTACTAAAGTTGTAAAATTCTTCGTGTAAATATTTAAGATAGGTAACGTAAGTCGTGTTATCATCAATCATCAATGTACACAAGGCAAACTACATAATACAAAAATCTGATCTTACCAGTATCTTTTAAAAGTTACTAAAACGCAAAGGAATTTAATTGTATTTTGATGTAAACCATTGCAATGTTAAAAGTTATTTTACTGAAAAATATTTTTTTCTCGAAAGAAATAGGTACTTTTGTGTCCATTTGGAAAGTTCTCATAGTTTTTGTAGGAAACAGTTGTTTGTGTATGTAGTGATTCTTCATCTCATAACATTCACTCAACTATATTGAAAACCTCTAAAAAATTATAGTGGCACTTGTTAGAAAGCCTATTTTCCAAAACAGAAAGCAATTAATGGCATATAAAAATATTCTATTTATCAGAAAATGTAAAATATTTACTGTACTATATATAGTAGGTATATCAAATTAAGGATTTTTCGAGTAAACTAAATTTATTGTATGAAACATTTTATATACAGTCTATCTAGTTATGTATGTATATCAACCGTAGTAATGGCGCTCATAAATCATTTTATGAAAAGAGCATATATAATTTTATAGGTAGTCCTTTTCTTGCAGTTACATATAATTATACTTTTTGTTTTGAACGTATGCTGTTGTATGTTAAGTTGTATTTTATACTTGTGAAATCATAAAATCAGATCGGCGACATGCCATCTTTAAAAATTAAACTTTTGCTTGTTTTTTGACACTCTTTGTTAGCTTATAAATAAATAAAATACATTTTATTCAACAATCGTAAGTAGCATCCAAAATAATTACCCGTTGAATAGGTATCGATTCTGTTATCTATGTTTCATTCATGTGTGTTATCTATTTATTTTTGACAATGGAGATACTTTTACGGTTGACAGTAACACCAACATTTTATCAGACCTTTTAACTGTGAAGAACTGTAGGTTTCGTCATTATTCAATGAATATCTATCTCCTAAAGAATTATTTCCGAGAGTGGACCAACTTAGGTTTCTAGTTGAAATGAAGAATTAAAGTACGAATATACTCTAAAAAAAGCAACAAAATAAAATACTGCGAAAGCAAAAGTTTAAATAATCCAAAAATAAAATAAGACAGAAACGGAAACAAGGCCGACAGCTGAAACACAGCGTATCAATCTACTTTGCTAATATGAGAGAGGATACTATATTAACACTAGCAGTATACCACACTAGACGCAAGGGATTGTTAGAAAGTTATGGTGACTCGACATGTTAACCACATAGTAGGCAAAACTTTCTATAGAATATCTTCACTGCTGCTCTAATCCATGTGCCATAGCAACCGAAGTGAATATATAGAATTTGTGGATAATATTCAGATACCGCAGAAGTAGAGTTATCCACAGAGTCGAGAGATATGTTGCATGTGTGTGCTTAACTAAGCAGTTTCTCCAGTATAGGATTAATGAGGGCTAGTACGAATTTGAAGTAACTACACATTGTGTGTCGCATTATTGGTAAAATTGAAGTTTTGTTGTAATTTTGACAGTGAGACCTTAGGACACTCGGATATTTATACGTATAATCAGAATTATTTTGGCAGTAGTGTAATGCTGGTAAATACTTGAACGTAAAACGTTCCAGCGTGAATTTATAATCATTATTGGCATTTTTACTATCTAGCAAGTTTGTGGCATTGGAAAATTAAAAAATATTTTTCACTGTATTATATTTTAAATATCATATGTAAGTAATCGTTAGATACCGGTTTCACAGTTATTGTATCAAGAGATTATGTTAGATCACGTGGTACATTTCCCCCACATTTAAAACGAGGATAGCGCGGAAGCAGTTTTTATAATAATAATCACTATATTCTTCTAGAACTGCATAAAACGTGGATAGTCAGTTACATCAATGAGCGGTTATAGAAAGTCATTCAAGAGTGCATAAATCACACTCTGACGGTGAAAGTTAAGAAAAACAAGATCATTACCCCATTTAAAAATTAGGGGCCAGAGGAAGCCTGCTGATTGAATTGAAAGACCGGCGGTTGAATTTTAAGACCAGGCATAGACTTGTTATTTAAGAAGCAGCAGCTTAGGAACATTTACATAAACGGCGCAGTGCAGATCCAATTATGGGAATTTTAATTTGCTACAGAAAACATTACAAGAAGCCAATCTAAGCGCTAAACCTGTCTAGATATTCAATTGTAACAAAATAATAAATTTATAACACAATCCTCAAAAGACAAAAGTTGTCCAAGCTAAAGGAATCCCGTCTCATAAATACAATGCTGCTACTGGTAGAGAGAATGTAAGCAATGTATGCAAATAATGCATACATTGCAATGTATGCAAATAATACAATGTATGCAAATAATGTAGCATGTGTAAATATAGAAGAAACCAAGCATACTCCTTTAGTAATTTCAAAAGGAAAAAGCATGTCGAATTCGTGGACTTCAGATAGTTATATACCTATCCATTAAAAAAACTCAAGATGATTAAAGAAGACTGCTTAAATTGTTTCAAAAATGTATCATGAATTGTAACGGACACTGCAGCCATGTAAGGGTAGATGTGGTAACTTCACCTTGATAAAATAATATAATTTTAATAAAGCTGCATACATCTTATTTTAGAGGCTTAAACACCTCTTGGGATAATTTTATAGCAACGTGATAGAGAAATCAGGATAGCGAGAATTAAAAATTGAATTTTCGAAATGAGTGAGAAAGGTCTGACTTAAAACTATGGGCAAAACATAATAATTGGTTTTGAAGCTACTGACTTACCTAGAATATTAAAGTAAATAAAAATTCCATTGCAAACAAATCCGTGCTTAATCCAGGCGATTTGTTATGGTATTAGATAAATTACTAAATAACCACATAGAACAAGACAACCTTATTCACGAACACTGCACCCTATCAATGATATCACGCCTATATGTCTAAGCAGGACAGTTTTACGAATGATAATAAATGATAAAGCATTTGATATTCTTGCAAAAATAGACCATTTTCACACATCAGGAGATGATATTTTTAGATTTATTGTTGGCCGTCATCAAAAATGAGCAATAAGAAACCCAACCTTTAAAACGAAGAAATATTACAAATATTTTTGAGGTATTAACTATAACGGATGCGAATATGGAAGCAGTGAACACAATGATTTTACTAATAAGTTTATTCGCCCTACTGTTGAAGATACGTCGATATCTTTTGAAGATATGAAAAAGAAAGTTGCCCAAAATATGTGAACAAGGATTATATCACATTTCATATTAATAGTAATTCTCATAATATTTGGTAGATAGATCGTTATCTTTTCAAGATCTTAGGTTATTCTATTTTTTGTACAGTGTTAAGTGTTTCATTCCGCTTTAAAAAGTTTGAATACTTTTGTTAAATATGTTAATTATGAATATAGTTTACACATATTTATTATTCTCTTACTCACAGTCTCCGTAATTTTATTGTTTATACTTTAAAAGATTCCTATGCTTAGACAAACTGCCTCGTTAAAATTACGCTTTACGTACTCCATTAAACGAACAAAACATTTTGTATAAAAAGTAACGAGGGGTAGTGCATTTCCCCACTACATGTATGAAATGCAGTAATCCACGGTAAAATAAAAAATTAATTATCAACGTACCAGTTCTAATATCACAGGTAATTTCTTTACTTAGAACTACTTTCAATAAGTGGTTGTTCTGATTGAAAAAGAGCATAATAATACAATTAATTACATGCATGGCAGAAATTGAATTTATTGTTTTGAGGTGTGCACTTGCCCCGCTTGACCCTACATTGAGCTATATTAAAAAAGAACTCTATAAATGCTTTCTGATAATATCGGTTGAATAGGTTTTTGGTTGTGCGAAGAGTAATCGCCCCTTTGGGAGAAAGTTTGGAAGAATGCTACTTTTATGTTTCATTTTTTAATTTGTGCTATAATAACTTGGATGTAGGGTACGTACAATAATGGATAAATATTGCCAGTTTTTTTGAGGATAGGAACTGATCTAGCGAGTCGCTCATCTCTTCTTTTTGTTTATTTTATCTTTTCTTTCAGGGAATTTCACCTTGTACTGTTTATTTGATTACTATTCTTTTCTTTCTGTGTCTACCTATTTGATTTTCCATTTCATTTTATCTATTAAACTAACATAGCCTATAGAGAATTGAAAAACTAAAATTAGTAGAGGAAACTACAATAAATTACTTACAAATAATAAAATCACAAGGTTAGCGAGACCCATAAAACCAACAGTAACCACAGTGCTAGTGAACCTAATTAAAATTTTAACCAAGATACAGTGACATATAGATACAAAAGTTGCAGCAACATAGTTTATATCAAAAAAGCATTTTGATATAAGTTGTTGGAAGAAATTAGTGAGTAAACAATATTACGGTTCATTATAATGCTTTTAACTACTATATACAATATTATAAAATAATAATGATCTATCCAACTAAATTTCAACGAGAAAAAATGGTTAAATAAAGACGGCTGTTGGTACTTGTGCTGTGATTTTAATAATTTAAAAAGAATAAGAAGATTCATTAAGATTAGAAATAAAATAAAAAGTATGCTGAAGAGTGAAACCCAAAACCAAAGTTCATGAAGATGAATTATGTAAAAAAGAGCATACAATATTACAATCTAATAAAAAAACAGGAACGGTGAGTGTTTCAGACGTATAAACAAAAACTGTTTGAAATAGAGTAAACAATTTCACCAGTATATAAAAAGTTATTGTAAAACGGAAAGTAACTAACTAGATGTCAGAAAAATATATTTTTCTTTACTAGGAGTACAGGTCAGTGGATTTATATAATGCGTAAAGTGGATATGCATGCAAAATTTGGGTGGGGTATAGTGTATGTTTTCGTACGGAGCTATCGAGTTCTATTGCGGAATTTTACATGTTATGTATATTAAATAATGTAGCCGTTTCTTAAGTCGAAAACATGACCATTGCCTAACTTGATTTCCTGAAACAACAATCGAAAGATCAAATATTTACTAAATCCTTTCCAGTCCGTGCTTGCCCTGAAAACAGGGGTTAAAGGAGTTTCATAAATTATAAATTACTATATATTGTCTTTATCTACTATTACCAATCGAACACATTCTTAAGGGGGGTTCAAAAGATTTTTAGTTATCATGATAAGCAATAAAGTGCACAACTAACAAGAAAGAATCAGTACTAAAACACACTTCTATGCCTTAATATGCATATCAACATATTTATGTATGTACAGTGATCTGCAAATATATCTGAACACGTCTAAATAGAGAAATACCCTGTGCCCAATACCTTATTCCAAACAGCCGCAGGGCCGGCATACCTCCTGCGAAGTGAGTAAACATCGGCGTGATGTGTATGTATACTATTATATACATATGTTACTCAGGCGAAAAGCTTTTAGACGTCTTGCTATAAGATGCAAGTAATGAAACTTTCATGAAAAAATAAATTATTAAATGTCTTTTGCTAGTCTTATTGCATTCTAACTTCACAAAATATTTAGTGAAGTTAGAATGTAATGAAGGTGATAATAGAAACCAAAATTGTTAGGCCTTAGCAAAGGTAGTGATGTAAGTGTAATTTAATTCTGTTTAATAAAAATTAATGTATTTATATTAACAATTTCTTAAAGTGTAGTTAGTGTTCTATCCATGGCTATATACATATATCAATGATTTCATTGGTTACTGATATTATTTAGCAGACATGTCCGAAAATGTTGATATTGTTTGTTATTAACCTTTCAATTTATTCTGATGATAATGTTGTAATTCAAGATTGTTTACGGGAATCAGAATAAATTTGAGCTATAATTAAGTAATTCTATGTATGATAGGGAGTAAAACATAAATAAAAATTCCATAAAATATGTATACTAATATTTAAAGTAAAATACAGAAAAAAAAGACTGTATGAATTTTGGTGTACTGTAAAAAAATAAATAATGCTCAATCGAGTGCACCATTTTAATTTTAAAATAACGTATATTTTAGATTAATATAATTTATAGATTCTATTTACAGTTAGGTACTAAAGAAGTAAAATAATAAAGTAATCGTAACAAAAGAAATAATGTATGACAAAAAGTAGAGTAGATGTAGAATAATTAAAATATACTGGATACAACGAAAATACGTTTTCATAAAACGTTCGTGTTTTGTTGATTGTTGTGGTTTTCCACCGCTCACAGGTCGTGACTTCCGTACGAGCTGTTTTTCTTGGTTGGTGGCAGTTAGCAATGAAGACACGAGTAAATTCACTTCAACTATTTTATTTACACATTAAAACTAGATACAATGTCTAGTCTGCCGGCTGGCGGCCTAACAAAAATTCGGCTTAAATACGGAAGAGACATTCAATTGCTCCTGACCGATTACAGAAATTGACTCAAAACACTGACTATTGTTGTTAAAAAGTTTAGTTCTCCCCACCACCAGGACACCCTTTCGGTTTTTCCTTTCCGAGAAGTTGTTGGGAATTCCAAATGGCCTCAAATAAAGTTAAACACACATTTATAATAATTCTTTACAATTAACTAGGAAATTCCAAATTAAAACGAATATAATTGGTTATATGGCTGAATTGAAGGTTTAACAGAATAGTTTTGAAAGATAAATGCAACAAAATGGCATTTAGTTAGAATTAAGAAAGGTATTACCGGCGTAAATAATAAACATGAAATCATTGTACGTTTGCTTAAGATTCTAAACGTTAAATTGTACATGAGCAATAACTAAAAAACTAAACAGTTTGTATGTTTTCCTGATTTAAAGTTCATGAATGTTGTTCGAAACGTTCTCTGAAAGATGCGATATCTATTCTAGGTTTGTAAGCTCATTAACAGGAAAATTTTCTTTTTAAATATTAATTGTTAAAAGCAAGGTTTAGCATAAAATAAAAAATACTTAAACTAAAAGGATAAAAGTAAATTCTTTGTGTTACATACATATGCTCCATTTGTTTCCTACTTAATACTTTTTTGATGTTTTGATCAACTAACACTGTAGTAGAAGTCTTCATATAATTTTATTTTTAAGTGTAACCCTATGGGTATCAAAACTATCATAGTAATTAATGTAAATATTTTAATCATAATTTCTTTTGTTTAATATTGGACACATACTATCCATAATGAAAAATAAATTTAAGCTATCCATATTAATCACTAGTAATAAAAAATTGTTTATGACCCCATAGTTTTCCTGATCGTGCTCAGTACTGTCAATGTTTCAATGAAATATGTAACAATACGATGCCTTTTTTCAGTCATGAACCATGATTTCATCTCAGCCGATATGTAAATTCACAGAATAATAGAATTTGGACTGCAGCAAATCTTTATGTTTTAGTAGAGAGTTCGTTGCAACCCCAAAAAAAAAAAAACGAAGAATGATTAGCGATGTTCAGAAAGAGTATTATCGGTCCCATTTTCTTCCATTAAAATATTGGTTTAAAATGTTTGAACAACTAGATTAGTTTCATTATTAGTTATTATTAGTTTTTGGAGTAAAGATTACTTATCGAGACTGATTGTATCCTCGGTTACCAAATTTAATCCCTTTAGATTATTTCAAGTTTGATTCTTTAAAAAATAAAGTTTATGCTAACCCTACTTACGCATTAAAATAATTACGACATACAATTATATAATATGTAATGATATTCGGCTAGAAAATGACAGCATTTTTAATAACTTTTGTAATTTTGAAATAAATAAATTGAATTAATGTAGGTTTGTAATAATTTCCATTGAATAGTCTAATCTAAAATTTAGAGTGCAATTTAAAATATCAGCATTATAAAACAAATACAATTTCATTATAATGTTCTTTCATATACACGAATACATATATGTATACCTAAAATTGTTCGTTTAGCCTTTTCGTTTTCAGAATAGCTATATTGTAGTTACTTATCTCATTTTCTATAATATTATTTTTAAGGCCCCTTATCGTTATTGTAAAAACGTCAAAACTATAATATAAATAACATATAAATGACCTCTTAGTATGCAAAATCAAACTTACTTGTTTCGGGTTTTACAGTAGTAAAATTCGTAGCTGTTGTTGCTGAAAGGTCCAGTTCGGGCGATTTCACATTCTGGGACACCTCAGGTTCGGGATTTTCGGGTTGACTCTCAACCGGTCCCTCGCCATTGGATGAAGACGATAGAGATGGCGCCATTATGCTGAAGCATACCACAATGAACATACACAAAATATTATATTGTCGTAGTAAATTGAGCGAAAACACTTTTTACAGTATATGATGGTCATCAATTGCGTTTGTAATGCAAATTTTTGTCCGCACGTGAACGGCCGATCGCGTACCTTACAGTATAATACGTTTTATGAGATAACGTCAGTGTTTCCTGTATGTTACATATCGCTTTGCAGAACGACTGCTGTAGTGATAAGAATTTATTTAGGTAGTTAGTAGTAATTGTTAACGTTAAACAGCACACACCGTGATCTAGTTGTGTATACGGACATACAAATATGTATAAAATGATCATAAGGCCAAATACGTTAAATTAGTAGGTAAAGTAATAAATTATCCTTTTATTTATTGTAGTACCTGGTAAGTTATAAATATGGACCACCATTTGCAAATTACAAATATATAGCACCTAAATATATGGCAGCTATAGTATGAAAAGCCACATTCCCAAGACAATTACATATAAGTAAAGAAATGCTATATTTTTTATAACTTTTGTGTGAATATCAAATATGTCTGTAGGATAATTAATCCCAATGATTTTGACTGAACCATGTAAGTCTTAATTCTATACCAATCATATTAATTGTTCCGTCAGCAGAACTACATAATTAAGGTAATTGAAGAAAAATGAATGATGAATGAATCAAAAAAATAAAACCAATAATATACCAGCGGAAATTGGAAGAAAATATGTTTTTGAAATTAATAATGAAAACATAACAGTTTTCTTTTTAAGCTGAAAAGTTAAAAGGTACATAACTACAGCTGGCATATTAATGACACGTATATAACCGGAGATACTTAGAGTGTTATCGGATTTGCAATCGGCAGCTAACCATGTGAATGAAAAAGCCTTGAATTGCAAATGAGTATGCCGTTGTGACGTGAATAAATATAAGCTCGCTTAACCGCCCAACGTGGACTTTATTCCTTATAATATAAATTATATGGGTACGCTGCTGGAATGTGTATCGAATTTGCCATGTCTATACATAACTATAATAATTCTTTAAACATTTAGACAGGCATTGGCAATAACAGTAAAAAGTTTGAAGTAGGTACTTTAATCTCCACCATTCCGGCTAATACCATATTACCATATACCAGTTTCCATTCGCTTTTAATTCAGTTGTAAATGTTTGCATTAATTCCTTACGTATGCATGCCCCAACTTTTATTTAAATTTAGTCGTTTTATTTTGCACTTAGCGACTTACGACTATTATTTAAATATCGTTATAACATCATTAATGTTTGATTATGACTGTAAAAAATTCACGACATATATGTTTATAAAATCATCAAACGAAACAGTATTCATATTTCATAAAAATCCTCTAATTATATGGACGGAAAAGCTGTCAGTAGTTACAATTTGAGATCGAAAGATCAAAAGCAACGACGGAGTGGCTCTCATAAAATATAAATACTTTGTGAAATGTGCTTACTTCTTAGTTGAAACGTTCAGATTGATACTTTAATGAAATATCAGTAATGTGCGTGGGACATCAGTAATTCTATTTAACTTCTTTGAAAGTATAATCTCCTCAAAGCTGTTCTTTTACAATATTAAGCAAAAGCGAAGAACTAAGCTACTTTTTCGGCGTAAAAATCGTATTCACGTAATTACGCTATATACTTACTCTGTTACTGATATTTGTCCAGATTTCTCTTATATTCAGATATTGCTGTAAATTTTTGTAATTTTTTTTTTGATTTTGTAAATTCCGTTATGTGGGTACTACTATAAAATGACGAAAATTTCGGTGTATATAAAATATTGTGTAGAAAGAAATCTCACTAATATAAACATCCAATATTTCACATTTCAATTTATTATATTTCAACAAATATTACTTACTGCATCTTTTATGCCGAATATGTATGACAGTGAAGAAAGTTTTACATTCATATGAATAGTTACTATTAGCTCATGTTTGTATGACACAGGTACATTCAGTACTCCTTCTGTGCAAACAACAAAAGCAGATAAGTCATAGAGTGGAAAACATAAGGAATTCACATTGTTACTAGCTACAACTTTGAGAGTAATTTATCAATTTTTTACATTACACCATTGGCATAGAAAACTGCAACGGAAAAATGTTGGCTCAATGACGGCTAGATTAAAAAAAAACTTGAATAGCGATGGACCACTTAAGAATAGATTTATATTATTAAGGCATTAACATGCCTTTGGAGCAACTTGACGAAACGTCTCACAAAAGCAGAAGAATTATTATAATGTAATGTAAGTACATTCTTTGAAAACACCTATTATTATTATTATTATTATCCTAGAGACATTAATACAAGATCTGACTTGATCGACTCCTTTAATACAGAAAAAAATTGTAAACTACATTAAAAATTTAGTGTGAGTTCTGATTACTGACCAATAATACTAGGATTGAGTAAGAAAGTCATTAAAATTGAATGGGGATTATTTCCAGGAAGATTAGAAGAGAATATTAAGCTAAAAGTGTATATTATAAACTTCAAAGTGTAGAATACGGCCAGTTTCTATACACGGAAAGCCCGAGCTGTTTGCAGTAACCAAATGTATTTTGTTGGCATATATTTTGTTAAAGATACTATACGCATTGCTACTTTAACTGAATACTAAATCAAAATTTGTTATTAGCAAGCAAATTATTTTGTTAAAGGATCTACGTGACGCAACAAAATAATTCGGTAAAATACTTCCTTAATGTAATGGTATAAACAAAACAATGGCTTCAACAATATCTATTTGTTGTTTTTAACCAAGTTGATTATACAAATATAATATTTGCTTAATTCAAAGAAATATTTAGTTAAAACACTTAAATATAGTCAGCAAAATTATTTGATATCAACAACTATATATTTGAAATTCCATGGTGGGCTCTGTGTGAGTGATAGTTAAATAAATAATAAGATGTCATAAATTCTCAAATGTTTTAACGTGTTTGTAATGTTCGTGTTAATTTTAATATTTTATTAATTTATTTTAACCAAGAGATAAACCTTATTTTCAAGTTTGTTAGTGTGTTCAGTTTAATTTTCATTACAATTTCGGGCTATGAAGCTGAACGTATAAGTTCGAAACCGGTAGCCGATTCATTAAAGAAATTTGTGAGAGAGGACCATAATATCTTTTATTATTTATTTAACTATATATTGGTTTGCCCATATTCAACCATAAAATGCAAGTAAAATTTGTTTGGGTAAAACAATCCAGTCTTTCCGTGTAGCAGTAGAGAGAGACAACAAGCTAAAAGAAATTAGAACCTTCATAGTTGGATATCGGAAAATCTAAAACAAAAACGTGGCAAGTGGTAAGAAATGCTGTGGATAAAACTATCTTGAGCAACCAGATTATTCAAATTAGAAACAAAGTGCTTGAGTTAAAACTGGAAACAATAAGCTCATTTCTTGAGGAACTGAGTGACAGTGATTTCAAGGATTGTGGACTTGTAAATTATAGATAAAGCATCGGTAACACCAACACCAAAATGTTGTGGTGTTGATATTATCGATGTTTTATCTGTAAATGTCAGATGTAACTAACTAACTCTTCGTGGAAACCAACAGAAGAAATCAAAATGCTAACAAACCTCTTATTAGTGATGGTTTTTTTTTTTTAATGTGTGGTGGGTGCGTAGTTAATTACCGCTAGTAGCTGAGGCTATCGCGATTAAAGTTTCTCCTAAAACTAGCAGTAAAACTCAACAAAACAAGTTTAGAAGACAATAATTATATTACAAATACCTATATTCCAAATTTTCATCAACAACGCATAAGAAGTACAAAGGTGAAATCGGTATTCGGTTATAAGAAAATTCATTTTAAAGTTTGATAGTAAATCAATAAAACAGTACGTGAATTCCTGGGTGGGGTTTAAAAGGTGTTACAATACCTTATAAAGGTATACAAGGCTCTTAAAATCGAGATTCAGTAAGTGACATGCTAGGAACAAGGGAAAGTTTAAAAGCCATTAAATTATCTGAAATGTAAAATTATATCGCAGAACACAAAATTAGCATTCCAAATCAATTCAGTATTTGAAAATGTATGATGTACTGTAGTTTGCACGGCATATTTTTGATCATATTCCCTGAAACTACAGTGGTTTCCCCAGGTGTATTACTTGTAAAGACGAGCACTACAGCTCATGTTGTGTAAATTATTATATGTAACGCGATTACAAAGCTCTATTTCTGTAACATGTTGCTTATAAATTAATAATTCTAAATTAATCTATACCTACTCTAGATTCTTTTCTTATTTTAAAGATAATTGTTGATTTTTCTCACTTGAAATACTTTGAAATACTTGATATGAATATACGAGAAGCCATTGCAAATCATGAAAACTTCTAGATTAGTGTTTTCCAACATGGGGCCCACGCCTCACAGGTGGCGAGGGAGAGGGGAGGGGGTCAATTTTATTGTTAAGAAGGGCAATTTGATTGTTAAGGGAAGCAATTCGAAAATGGACACGAGTTTAACTCTTTTACTCCGGGCCATTTCAATTCAATGCTAGATTTCGGTGCCAAAATTGAACAATTCAATATTTTAATATTAAAAATTATGTATATGTTACATAGGGGGGCATAAGAATTTTAGAAAGGCTTAAGTGGGACATGGCACAAAAAATATTTTTAATAGAGACAAGATAAGTAAATGACATGAGTCTATTTAGAATAAAAGCTGGCAAAACTCACTGTAATAGCAACAGATCAATCAAAATGATGTTGGATGTGATTAGGACACATCAGTAACATTCCTTTATTTGATGACATTTCTGAAACCAACTATTATTATTAAAAGGACAACATTGAACTCACACCACTGTATAAAATACCTGCTTTTAACATTTAACGTTCCTTGTACAGTAAAGTGGTAACGTGTATCATTGAGTGGAGTAATGTATGTAAAACAACAGCCTGATAAAAATATTTTATTTTGCGCTATATCAATATATAGTATGTTATTACATGCTATGATGGCTGCAGTTGGAAACTTACACATATATAAAGAACGATCCATAATTAATTAATAGATTTTTAATAATAATAAGGTTACAGTAAGAAATAATAAAACTGTAAACATTTCTATATGGAATAGGCATTTGGTGATGAAACAGAACTTAGGATTGACTTGTATTGACCCTACCATGCACATATGTACATAGATCCATACATACATACATAATTGAATCTTTATAATTTTGCTATTGGCATGGGTACTACATTCCGTTCCAAACGAAGCGGCTTTTCCTCTAGGAAAGCTCTATTCTGGGTTAATTGACATTAAGGCTTAAGCATATATCACGCACAACCGTCTATTTGATTCTATGGTCTTGTGGTCTCTTTCCCTATCCCAACTGCGACCTTTCACATTTGAAAGCACTCTAGATAAATGAAAATACTGGAAATACTACTTTATTGTACCCTTTTTAAAAATTCTTGAATATGCAGCGTTTTTCACATGTAGTTTTTAATTCTGTAAGTATTTTCTTTCCTATTCCGTTTTAATTTCCATCCGTCTTCGATCTAATAAATCTCTAACTAAACGTAATCAGTTCACATTGCAACCAGAGGTTGGTTTATGTCAAAATATCAGATCGTAAACTTATTATGACTGTTACAAATTTGTTTTAATTATGTCTATTTATCCATTCAAAGTAAGTATATAAAATTTGATATCTCTGTTTCAAAATTAATTCTTACACATTGACCCGAGAATAATTGAATGTTATTACGTCTACTCAAACCTTGCCATAACCACTCTTTTTGGTTTTGATGAGATAGTTGAGAATCAAGAAACTCGTTATTTAGATTACTATGTCAAAATTTAAGTTCTTAATACGATACAATGTGAACTATTGAAAACTAGTTACTAGTGGTACTTTAAGAACTGGAGCAAAAGAAAGTACCTAGGTTACAATAACGCCATCACTGTCATGATATTCTAAAAACGTGATTCCTAGGAATGTGAAAATTGGATAGCATTATTCTATGTAGCAAGTATTAATAGAAAATAGAGTAAGGTCACCATTGAAGAGTAGCTAAGGAATGTGTAGAATTAATTCAGTATTTTCACCAAATACAAAGAGTAATAAATGCAGTGTCTTCAACACTTATATATTGTACTACGAGTATATAGGTACACATGTATGTAGGAAATAATGGATAGCAATAAGTTGCAAAAGACGTAGGTCGTTTGAAATAATGCAGAAACTTGTGGTCAATATCTTATAAA
Organism: Holotrichia oblita; assembly: GCA_023690525.1. NCBI lineage: Eukaryota > Metazoa > Arthropoda > Insecta > Coleoptera > Scarabaeidae > Holotrichia > Holotrichia oblita. The sequence continues at coordinate 42,083,130 of CM043018.1, read as the reverse complement.
CTGTCATTAATAGATGCCACAGCCATAACTACATTTGTCATTAAAATTACAAGACCGTAAGTGCCTGCTATTGTATTCTCGTAATGTTTTATGAAGCTTTATATATGTATGTACATACATAATTATACAGTTTTGACGCAAACTATAATATGTTATAATTTTTTCCTGGTGTTTTATATTTACCCTTTATTCATATACATAGATCATAACCTGCTTTATAAACACAACACAAATTTTTGGTAGGACATTTAGTACCGGTAGGAGCAATAAGTCAGCTTAGTGTCGGAGGTATTAATTAATGATTCATTCCTCCTGTGGTATCTAGAATGCTACTAAGTGATTTCTTTTGTTGATAGATCTTCTATGCCTTCAATGTAGATTAAAAGGAGTGTTAGGAAAAGATAAGATGAAATAAAAGTTTTCATCCAAGAAGTATTACAAGGTACATCAAGTAAAGAGAGATAGGATCATAGAATTTTCTGCTGTTAAATGACATATCCAAAGAGCTAAAGCATTACCTGAGAATTAAGAATATAATTTCAGCAGAACGTATACTATCAACATATTTAAAGAAATATGGCGAAATACATTGAGGTCTTAGTTCTGCCTTTGTTAGAGAATAGGGTTACAAATGCGGTAAAGTATCATCCCCTTATTTAAAAAAAACATACTCTTGAGCAAAAACTTAGTTGCAAATGGGTTTTAGGATTTTCAAGAAATATTACGGAATTATCTCTCCGTTATTCCGATGCTACAAGTTTGAGCCGTTCGACAAGCTTCAACAAACAAAATGTAGCACAATTTTTTGGTAGTGTCGACAAAGTATACAAACGTCACCCATTGATGTATAGAATTGTTATGAAACTAAGCTAACTACAATATATAAATCCTCCAAATCCATAGCTGAACGAGGACAAAAATAGGTCGAACTTAGAAGTGTTTAAATACTACGTAAAATGAGTACATATGTATGTCGTTCTAGAGAACATTCCGTTGTTTTTCTCTTGATAAACATGAAAGCCATGTACTCGTATCAATAAAGCTAATTAAGGGCCCACAAGTATCTGAAGTACATTTTCCGCGCACAGTAGTCTTAGACTGCAATCGCAGGCACATGGGATGTAGCCTATGTAAAACCGCATATTAAGAAGACTCTTCGAATCTTTCTTATGGCACCATTTATTGATAGGTAGATCTTATAATCCACCTTCAATCTGTGACCAGTCACGTATCCTCAACACAAACAGCTGCAACATAATCGCCATAATTTGATCCTAGTAGGCCAACGAGACACGATTTCTTCCCATAGACAATTAGATCGAAGAACATTCTTTACAAATAGTCCAGAAAAAGCAGAAATAAAGCAAGTAAAGGCAAAAATGCTATCGATTTACAGTTAGGAAAAACAGAATCTATAAGAAATAGAAAACCATTTAAAAAGAAAAAAGCAAGAGTAGAAAATAGTTATTTAAGTAATGATAACGATAACGAGTTACTACTTAGTTGTGATAAAATATCAGAATGTGAGAAGGAAGAATTTCGATGAAGAACATCTAACATCAAATAGTTTCCCACAAAGCCATATACTGTGCGGTTCTAAAGTATGTTCCCCTCTGCTAACTTATGATCGGTTTAATAGAGGTTCCCGTTTTGGGTCATTAATATGAAATATCGAGGGAGGGGAAGGGAGAGGAGGGGAGGTCGAGTGACACCACAAAGACTAAAATTTCTTAGAAATTTATCCTCTCATATGAACATATTAATAGAACAAAATTTTATCTCCTTATACATTTTGTATCTGCAGTTATCTGCTCAACATAAATTTAAAAGTCTTAGGTAGCAATGAATTGTAAAACGTGTGTCTTTTATTAAGCCTCTCCTACTTTATGAACGTCATAGAATAGAATTTTATGGACATAAGTGCCATAATCAGCAATAATAAATAATAATAAAAATAAAATTATTACTATATCGCCCCCTGTCGTCAATCTTTGCAACTAAATAGAAATTTTACTTCAGGAATGTAGTATATAATATTTCACATTAATGACTCAAAACTGGAACCTCTCTTTTAAACCGATCGTAAGTTAGCACGAGGGAACATATTTTAGAATAGCACTGTATATTGTACGTAGGCTGTCTTGAGTCTACAACAGAAGGCGAGTATGAAATCATTCTTTTATGTAAAAAAGGACGAGGATTTGTGTTTCCTGTGCTAAATATAAGTGTTGTTTTAAAAACTGCTATAATATTGAACTTGTCATCTCCTTTTAAATCAAACGGATGTGATAGAATTTTCTCGATATTTTGCTTTGCAATTAATATAGAAACCTTTGATATATAATCTTCCCTAATTTAATTTCTATTTTGTTTCGTAAAATACTAATTCTTTTTGTTTATTTAAGTTAATTAAATAAGCGTGTTCTGTGCTATAAAATCAGCATTAATCTATTGAACATTAGTACTAAAAATATAAAACTTTAGGTGTTTTTATTACTGTTTGCCAATTAATCAACGAAATGAAAAAAATAACCTATTCCTACCCACTCTCGTCAATGTCGTTTTAATCAACAATCGAGACAACGTCATTATATGAAAATGATAACGACCTAAGCCAGTGCCTTCTGATTATCCTTAGATTCACTACATTATACCACACAATATTGTGTGTTACCTTTGTCAGCAGCATCAAACTTTGCAAACATTTACTAATATCTGATAACTAAAGCTGTCAAATCATTGCACCTACGCGAGCGCGTCCTAAAACACCATACGCAGTTTATTCACGAAGAGAATTTATTATTGTATAATTATATCAAATGAAGATTGCTTTACTGCTAATTACTGGAAAGCATCACATTGCTGTAGGTGTAATGTTGTAATGGTGTAAAATTTATATATTCTATTGAAACAAATTTGAATATGAAAAACATTCAAGTTGCGCAAATGCTTATTACAACCTTTAAAATTTTTATCGATTCTGAGATAATAACAATTCCGATGAATTACAATCTCGATCAACCTCATAAAATCCTAAAGCTCACGGTATACGAATTCATTGCAAGATAGTATAGTTTTATATATAATCTACAACTTCTTATTTACTATACTTACCACAAAGAATATAGTTATATAATACTGGTTACTAAAAAATAATATTCATCATATCGCATATTATTTTTCAATATTTTAAATAAGAAGCTTTTTTATTTGACTACAGCACTCGCCAATATTGATTAAATACGTAAATACATACGTATTAAATAAATATGTAGATAGTATCCAAAGTTACACAGTATGAAGATACCGTAAGCTATGTTATATTAGTGATGGAATAGAATTTTGTTCGTTAATGATCCATTTCTAAAGGAAAATGTTTATTCTAGAAAATAGTAATTAGAATATCTTATCTCCGTAGGTTTGCGTTGCATTCATAAACTACAATCAGTGTTAATTACTTAGTAATTGCATTCTACAAACTTCGTACATAAATGAGACCAAGGCAATCTAAATAATTTGTTCACATTTGAACAAGAATCGTAAAACCTTAGTTTAGAAATTTAATAAACAATTCTGAAAAAATAGTATAAGCTAATATTACTGAAGAGAACAGTTTTCAATTTTGATCCAATTTTGTACTCCTATTAAATTTTATTATTACTGACTGACGGTATCAATTTCACCAACAAATTAATAAGACCGAATACAGAACTGCTATATCATTGTATTGAGAAAACAATAGCTGCATATAAGAATAATTTTACCTTCACTGTTTCAACTGTTTTGCATTGTATATTGTTGGAAATCACCCTGCGAGTGAGTGCAATCCAAATAAATCAAGTATTAGAAGCGAACTATGTGGGTAGCAGTGAGTTTAAAAAATATGCTTTTGCCATTTGACTTTCGATTTCTTTACAATATACTGATCACTAAATCGTAACTTCCACCGAATTTTTTTTTTCATCATTCATAAGAAAATAAAGATAAAATGTTTGATTTTTACAACGAATCACTCGATAACAACAGCTTTTTTGGTATGGCAGGTCAGTTGTAAATTGTAAGTTCTGGATCCCATTTATTTTTTACTTTCCTATAATTTTTTGATTTACGTGCTCATCATTCACAGCACCCATATTTTCCGTAAAACGTAACGTTCCGTACATGTGCCGTAAAGTGCTTGTATTATCTTCATTACCAAAGTCTTGTAAGTTTCAGCTTTTTTGTTTCCCAAACAAATTGTAAAAATTTGTACCAAGGGCATCTGTGCAGCTTTTTTTAATACTGGTAATTTAGTTTTAGATGTTTTAGGAAAAACTTTTCTTCAATTTTTGTTCTATTATTTTTGGCAACTTTTCTTGACGGTGCTTTAACAAAGGCATAGTTGTACGCGCAGAAGTAGTATTATAAATAAGAGCAATATTTAGTGTAATCTAATTGATACCTAAAATAATTGCAAAAACTTTAAAATCCATACATATGTGCATATTTGTATAGACGATAGACGAGATGTTACTTCCAGTTGTTTCCATCTTATTTCTTAGATCCTAACCTTTGCCTTCCTTTCAAAGCGCGATATATATTTCGATACGCGATTTCTATAGGGATACTTCGATATTCTATTTTATATTCTCAATTGAGCGCTAGGTGTACTTGCAATCCAGACAAATTAATGCATATCTGATTTACTATTGTTTTAATTAAACCATCAATTTCTATTCAGTTCCGTCATTTCTATGAAGGTTTAGCATAACTCCTCCGTGCCCCACAATCTTCCCATAAGCATATTAAATATGCAAATTTTATTAAGCTAAGTCTATGTTCACACATCATTGAACGTGAAATATCACTAGAAATATGACCAGACAATATATTTACACCCCCAATTCAAAGTTCATATATTGATTAGCATCATATCCTTAGTAAAGGACAATGCCCCTTATCCCCTAGATAGTTGACACCGCCTCTCAGCTTTTCAGCTCAGAAGACCGTTGTTCGGTCAAAACCAACAGTGGTAAATTGGAAAAAAGAAAATAAGGGCTCGACTAGACAATTTTTTGTATATTTTAAATTATCCTTAACAGTCGTCCAAAACGTCCTCAATAATCGCTGAGTACATTGAAGAGGACAAAGTATAAAAAATTGGTACTATTTTCTTTTCAATACTGTTCATGAAAATGAACAAGAAATTCAATCAAAGTTCGAATTCAGCAGCACAAATAGAGTCAAATCTTTAGTTAACAATTCACTGTTAGAATAAACCAAAATTTTCTTATATACAGAGTCCTAGATCTGTCTTTGAGTTTCCCCTTGCGGCCACATAATGGAATTTACTCAAAATACTGGATTATATTATAGGAGCGCAACCCAACATTGTATAGTTATATTATATAGGATGTGCCGCGAGCAAGTAAAGAACCAAAGTTTATTTAATGGAATACGCTGTATATGATATTTTCTTGTAGAGAAATATAAGCACTTTTATCCAATATGAAACTTATTTTATCCAACTTTTATAATTATGAGATAAATAAAAATCAGTAAAGAATGGAATACACAAAGTATGAATAATCTTTCAATTTTTGAGATATTTCCACTTATAGGTCATTGAAACAACAATTAATTAAATACCAATTTATTCCAGAACAATAATTAGAGCTGTTAGAGCGTGACAAAAAATAGATTGATATACGAATAATTCAAATCATTTTAATTTTTATAGTTGTATTAAACGAATATTCCTTCATTATTATCTGAGAACGTAATTAAAATTCGATATATCAATGAATTCTTTGTTTTTTAGATATTTTTTGTTGATAGGCATGGCCATTAATATTATTAGTATTTTGACACATATTAAATGTCAATTTCTTCCACTGAAGAAGTATTAACGAAAACATATCTATTATTATATGGTCTGGAATAAATTGGTATTTAATTAATTGTTGTTTCATTGATCTATAAGTAGCAATATCTCAAAAATTGAAAGATAAGTAGATAAAGGTCATAATATATGTATATATATTAATAGCATGAATAATAAATTTAAAAAATCAGATAGAAACATTTATTTTCAAATATTTCCCCTTCTTTTTTCTTCCAATATTTTGAGAAATGTGTGTTGCTCGTCCCCTTCCTCAAGCACGCATATGTATATTAACTATTTATTTTGAAAATTTAAATATCTAATTCATTGTAAATTTTAAACAGCATAGTAATCCACTATGATTTACAGTACCGTTACTGCAAAATGTTGTCTCATCATTGAACAAAAAGTTTTGCAAAAAATCTGATTATTTTTTATTATTTTTGCATTTGAACACAGAAACTGAGTCGTTTAAATAAAACTGTTGTTCACACAATTTGCTTGTAAAAAACTATTAAGCACAGGATCCAGAACAATAACGTTTGTTAAGATTTGTAAAACGAAAATAAGTATATATTGATTATGCTCGTACATAGTATAGTAAACAAATGAACTTTTCACGCATGTGTTCTAAACGATGAAACCTCGAATATCACTATTGATTAGATATTTAAATAATAGTGATATCGACATCATAAGAAAGCTGATTCCCCTAATTATGGAAATGTGAATTGTCCTTCGACAAATTCCAGAAATGTACAATACTTGCTTTTTATTTTTAATTTCTTATAATTTGTTACACCTAATTATCATTAAATATTAAAACACGCATAAGATAGAAATATCGACGAGTATAGCCAAAAATGTATGTCAATTAATATTAGGTGTAGGCAATGTACTTTATATTATTACACGTCGCAAAGACGCAACTCGTCTAGTCCTGAATTTGTTTACAATTATTGTAATTGTGTAGGTGTCTGTACACTCGTTGGCAAGTCTGTTGTCAGTGTATTCCGCTCCGTCCAACGTGAATACCTAAAGTGCGAGCAAGAAATACTAACAATAAACTTGCGGCGGTGAGTATACATATTTATCTTTGTAATCTTGCAAAGATAATGTCACCAATACTGCATCGAACAATGAACTTATTTCATTATCTATAACTTCTGCAAATATAACTGCCTACGTACAGAATGCCACTGTTTATGCATGGATGTTCTTAACAGATGATAGATGATACACATAAACCTATTATGTGTATCATATAATAGCATTAAATCGATTAAGATTATATTAACTTCCCAGGAAGAAGAGAAAACAGTAAATACAAAAAAACTCCCGTTACGTAAATGCAGTATACAGTGTGTCAAGATAAGAATGAACAGCATGGGGTCTCGGAAACGGTAAGAGATACGTGATTGATTAAATTAGGGAAAAGTAGCACAGTTACGTAGCTAATAATATGCCATTTAGAAAGTTCTAATATTCCGAGTAGTTCCGGAGATATCCGAGAAAACCGAAATTTCGGAAAATCGTTTTATTTTTTTCCTGACTTTATTTTTGATCTAATTTCAAAACACATTGCACATTTCCATTGCCACTTTTTCCGTTATATCCAACGGTGTCCAAATTTTTGTAATCCGACGTTTTGTTTCTGAGTAATCACCATCAACTTAAGTTTTTTAAATACATATGGACTAAAATTGTTTTAGACATTTTTTGAATGCTTTGCTGCGTCGTTTATACAACCTCCGATAATTTTTAACTTTTATTTATTTATTTTTTATTTATTTTTTTTTATTTTGTTTTATTTTAATAGAAAAGACATTTATGTTGATAACTATGTATTCAAATTTGGACACCGTTGGATATCGGATATCTCCCGAACTACTCGAAATATTAAAACTTTCTAAATGGCATATTATTAGCCACGTAAATGCGCTACTTTTCCCTAATTTAATCGACCCCGAATCTCTTACCGTTTCCGAAATCCCTATGCTATTCATTCTTATCTTGGACACACTGTAGACGTCGATTTATTTGTTTTCTAAAAATTCCTTAGGTAACATTAAATGTAAATATTCAAGCTTCATAATGCTCATATTTCCATTAGTTTGATAAAAATATTTTTTTGTTTTCTTTTGGTGAAGCTACTGTAGTCTTCTGCATAATTAGATAGTTTATCAAATTCCTAAACTTGCGGAGATAGTGGGAAATAGCGAGAAATTCTCTCCATATACGGCAATGGTAATTGTTTTTGATATTTTGATGGAATATTTCTTACAAACAAAAATTATTGGTAAATGGGAAATTACTGTACCATCATGATGTTGCCGAGGTAGAGACATATTTCTGATTATTAAAAAGTAAGAAAAACTCACTCTCAACTTTTTTCCGGTCATTTTTCTTACCTTTTCTAAATTAGCTCTATGCCAGTAACTCGACAACAAGATGGGAATTGCTGTAATATCCTTTTATCGATTACTTTTGTAATTTTTTAATTAATATTTTATGCGTTTGTAAAATCGATTTTAAATAGAAAGAAAAAATATAAATAAAACCGTATTCAAATTTCAATAAACTATTTAAGTATGTAATAAGGTAATAAGGAGTACAACAAAAATACACATAACTAGAAAGAAATATTAATACAGATACAATCCAAATTAAAAAAAAAACATTGTTACTACAATTTATTATGTAAATGAGAAAAAATATATCATCCTTGTTTTCAAGGAATCGCTTAATATTTTATAAAACGGTTCTTAAAAAGCGTAATAATTCTAAACCTCTCTAACCATTTATTTTATGAATATCTAGGTTATTATAAGATTCCATTCTCCCTAACAAACGCTCCTTCAATGTCACATTTTTCTTTAAACTACTCTTACGTAAGTTTACTGAAGTTGAAATGAATTAAGAATTAAAGAGAATACTTAATGGATTCCTAGATTTATATAAAAGCTTCATTTTGCTAACACCAGGATTTGGATTTCTGTCTTACCGAAAATAAGATCTTTCAATTTTAATATCTTCTATTTAGAAAATGCCTTTTAGCTCCTTTAAAATTACAGAGTACGTATATACTATAAACAAAAATCAGCATAACTAACGAATAACAAATATTATTTCCGTTTGCTATACGTTTATAACATTTTTAATTGCCTTTATGACGAAATAATTCATGAAAGACTCTCAAAAGTTTCTTTTATAAAACCAAAAATGACTATGTACTACAACAATGGTAACCACTTCTCAAAATTTTGATAATTATTTCCATGATATAATAAGTCCTTCTATTTTAGTTAATAATTAGCTCTGTACCTAAACGATTACTTAGAACAGTTATCATGCTCAGAATGTGAGTATCCAGATTACCTTAAAATTTCATTTTGCCACTTTAGTTTCATCACTATTTATATTTTTATTTACATCCATTACAAGTTAGAATGATATTTTAATCTTGCAGCTAGTAATAGTACTAGGCTCTAGTAAATTAACATTTGCTATGCTAAGAACAAGGCATTAAAGTATAATGGTATGTTTTCTCTTAAAACAGTAAAGATAATTCAACTATACATCTGCCTACAGTACAAACAATAAAGGACAGACATTTTCAATTATCTCGGATGCACTAGGTTATTTTCCTGTGAAACTACAATTTGTTCAATTTAAACGTAAGTTCACATAATATTATAGCAACGATATATATTATCTTATTTTGTTAATATTTAGTTGGATTAATAATATTCGGTGAATTGGCTCATTCCCCTTTTTTTGCAACTGTCAGTATAAATAATGAGTTACAACACTTGTCCTACTTTTTTTACAGCCAAGTATAGGTACTTTTTTACTTTCATTTCTCAATTGACAAAATACAGCGTTGCTTTTTGATCTCTGTTTTTTTAAATAGAGAGAGTATCTCAAGAACAGAGGATTGATTACACATCTAAGTAGTAAGAACTCAAAAATTGAGATATTGTTTGCGCTACTTTTATTATTTACTGGATTTTCATGATCCGACATTTCAGCAGTCCTCTTATTGCTGCGTTAAGGGTACAGTTAAGAAGACCCTATTGCTTACTTATTATTTCTAGATTTTTTTCAGCGATTATGTGTGAACCCAATTTTTTGATAAGGTCAAGTAACTGTTGTAAGACTCTAACCAGGTTTTTCTGATACGAATTATCGGTGGTCCATTTACATTAACCATTATGTTATTTCCTGGATAAAAATTTCTTAAATGTTGGTTTGATTTTTTCTGCCATTGTATCGTAGCTGCCGATCTTCCGCTCATACTGTCTCTAATCAATGGGACTAGGTAACTTTAAATTTTAAACTTGACGTGCTTACGGCGCTAATTTCTATTCTCATGTACAGTAATCCCTCCATTTACGCGATCTCCATTTACGCGAATTCACTTTAACTCGGTTGAAAATTTCTTAATTTTAATTTAATATAAATGGAACCAATTACCCGCGTAAATAGAGGGATTACTGTATCTTCTTTAATTAGGAATGTAGACTCTTTCATTTCAGCTTTAGGTTTTCTTTGGTTTTTTGGTTGAAATTTACCTACTCCTCTAATGTGTACAGACAGTGTTTTGCTCTCTAATTTACAATGTCTGGTTTTGTTTTAGTTAGGATTGGCCTATTTATATTTATTGTTTTTAAAATACACTCTCACAATACAGTTTTTAGAACATTACAGTACAACGCTAAAACTGGGAAATGGAGATATAACAAAAATAAAACAAGCGGCTTCTATTAAAGGAAAAGGAATAACTTAGTCTCAATCCTCTGAAAATACAACTAAGACTTTTAACAAATGTAAAACATACTTATCCATACGTATGTGGGAAAAGAAAACGGAGTAACTGAGAAATCCCACCTGATAAAGTAATAATGTATTTTAATCTTTATAATTTAACTAGATTTGAGCAAAATTATATAGTATTAATTTTCCACTTGAAACAAATCTTGTATACTAATACGGCATACACAACCCGATATAATGAAGTATACACAAAGAACCAATTATATTGTTACGGTTAGCAACTTATTCGATCGTCGTATTTCAATTTCTGTTGAAGTTCTGTTGAAGTTTTTTTCACAACAACGAAGCCAATTAGTTCCAATGCAGCCAATATAGTTATTATTGACCTTTAAAAAGTATTAGGTGTATATTGGAGTTTGCCTTTCCATGAGAGGGTGAATATTATTGAAAATGAACAAGCAAATAAAACAAGAATACATAGGCCACGTATTTGAATACAAAGAACTAAATTAAAAATAATGTTGGGAAGCAAGAAGGAGGAGACAATTGTATAACATAATAAGTAGTATCGCGGGATGGCGAGGCAGCGCACAATAGCTTAAGAAAACAAGTTTTTTCAAGAATTTTACAATTATTGTTATGAAATATGCAGGCCACAAGCTGTTATTACGTTTGGAAAATATATTATCTTTCTGTATTTGCCAACGAGTATGCAGAATTACAAAAAAAAACCTTGTGCCCGCATACTATAGCAAGCACATTTTCCCTCCCCATCAACTCCAGTACTGCAGCTATCCAGATGAGTATGTTGCTTTTTTCTTTTCTTCATTTTATATACATACATGTCTTATCTTGTTTGCTCAATTGATTTGTTTTCCAATAAATATTGGCGGCACCATATTTCTCTAATTCTAGCGTTGTAGAGTAATTATTTGCTCCAATTTGTTTTTGGTTCCTCACTTTACTACTTATCCTATTCAGTTTATAATATCTGATTACTGTTTATTTATTCATTATATTGATGCTATTGCTAACCAATAAACTCTTCGTATACTATCTCTGAATAATATAGTTGATATTTTAGAGAATATTTTGGAATTGTTTATTTAAAATGTTCTCATTTATAAATGACTTACAACTAAAATCCTGTAGTAGTTTGTTCTATAATATGATATTATTGTTGTAATAAAATTTTCAAAAATCTGTACCTTAAACATTGAAATAGTATTATATTTTTCATACAGCATTCATTTTTCTCGACCTTCTAAATACAAATATTTGCTTTAATGTAAAAAGCGCATGATATATTTTTATTACATCCCTTTTTAGAAAAGTAGGAGGCAGGATAAAATTTATTAAGAACGCTTCAATGAACAATTTTCATCGCAGCTGGGGATCATATGCTCATATGTTCATTCTACTCCTATTGGCACAACTATGTATGTATTTTAAAAAAATCTCTCATTTTTATCGGTAAAATTGGATTAATTTTATTATGAGTGACGTTATTCAACTAATTATTAGTGCAGTCTAGTGTGACGTAGTAGCAGAAACTATAAGATTCGATGCATGTTAAAAAATCTTCAGAATCACTGTTAATTAGTTTTGATAAGAATATAGCTGTTATACTTGCAAGACATTTTTTTTAATAACCAAATGTTTTCCACTGAAAATATAATTTGGTAATGCAGTAAATTATATTTTATTGAATTACAGTCGACTCTCGTTAACTCGAACCTTGATATCTCTAAATCTTTGATATCTCGAATTATTTTCAATTCCCTTTGGAAAAACCTGTTTAAGTCGAAAAAATAACCATACATAACTCGAAATAATTTTACGGTTATATTTTACCTCTGTAAGTCGAAGAGATACAAAAATTACCTCTATAATTCGAAGTTCAGTAGATAAGTCGAATTCAATTTTCACTTTTCATCCACCAGTCAAAGTTTACCTCTATATCTTGAAGTTCTCTCAACGGACCTCTGTAAGTCGAAACCCCGGCGAACAGGTCGCAACCTGTCGGTCAATCATATCCGGTCCAGCGTCTGTCTACTGTCACTGTACTATTACTACTATTACATAGCGCGGTGCGTGTGCGTACAGTATTCGAGTGACAATGAGTGCGAAAAGACAGTGAAAACATTGACTGTTGGTGAGAAGTTGGAAATAATTCAAATGGTGAATGAAGGGTCGCAAGAGAAGAAAGACATAGCTGCTAGGTTCAACATCCCAGGTCCTCTGTGAACTATTTTGAAAAACCAGACAGAAATCGAAAAGCGGGCTAGTGAAGGTAATTTTAAGTGTAAGTGGAAGAGACCAGCTGAGTTTTCTGATGTCGAAATCGTCGCATGACGAAGTGGTTTAAGCAATGCAGAGCCAAAAACGTTTCTCTTGGGGATCCAATAATTAGAGAAAAGGCCATCCACTTTGCAAAATCTCTAGGTCACGACAATTTTAATGCCAGTAACGGTTGGCTTGAACATTTAAAAAGGGGTACAATATTATGTTTAAGGAAGTTTGCGGTGAGAATGCATGTGGACAATAATGTTTATGAAGAGTGGAAAAATTCGTTGTAGCGTTGTACTTCAAGTGCTTTCCTGATAAAACAGATCAGTTCAAAGATGAAAAATGTCAGCAAACATAAAAAAGAAAGAGTTCCGATTTTACTTGCAACCAACATAACAGGCTCAACCAAGTTAAAGCCTTTCGTTACAGGTAAAGCAAAATATCCTAGATGCTTTAAAGGAGTAAAGTCTCTCCCTGTTGAATACACATCAAATAAGAGAGTGTGAATGAACACAGAGTTATTTTCGTCATGGTTGACTAAACCAGATAAAACTATGGGGAGAAACAAGCGAAAAATTCTCCTATTTATGTTTAAATCTTCAGGGAGTGGCGGTCGTTAGAAATTAACCGTTGTAGTGAAATAAAAATGCTCCTATAATGCAGTTCAATTTAGTTGTGCATATTGTCAATCTCTTTAACCCTATTACATAACCCTGATGAAGCTTTTAATTAAAGCGAAATATTGGTAAATGTGAAAATTGAGTTTAATTTGTAACCACAGGTCATGTTCACCCGACATTTTTATTTTTTATTTATGGACAACTGCACGGCACACAACTCTATTCCTCATCTAAATTGGGTTCATGTGAAGTTTTTATCAGCCAACACCACAATTGCAGCCGTTAGATGCAGGAATAATAAAAAACTTCAAGGTACTCTACAGAACTGAAGTGCTCAGAAAATTAATTTCTAACACTGAAGACGGAAAAGTGTGCACTATCAACCTCATAGAGGCCATGTGGTTTGCCAACGAATATGGGAATAACATAACGAACAAAACAATAGCTAACTGCTTCGAGTCATGTGGATTCAAACCGGAAGAAAATCCAGCCAAAACAGAAGTCGGACCACACATGGAACCAGACCCGAAACCAGAGATGGAAGCTGAAGTGGAACCGCTAAACGTCAACGTCATCAGACAAGATACTAACATTTGAAGAATTTACTCTCTGTCGACGAAGAGGTAGCAATAAATGCCTGAAATGTTAACTGATGACAACATTGTAGAATCTTTAACCAACGATGAGGATGCTTCTTCTGACGAAGAAAACGAGGAAGAGGAGCCAGTAGATATTACACATAAAAAAACCAAAGCTGCAGTACGTACTTTACGTATGTTTTTAGAAAAAACTAGTGATGTACCAACAGTGTGTTTTCTTCGATTGTTTCAATCGAAAATTGACAAACGTGTTGCCGGCAGTCTTAAGCAGAAGAAGATTACGGACTTTTTTAATCAATAAAATTATATATGGAGTGTAATGTTTACTGTGTTTGTACACGATTTTTATTAGTATTTTCAATTAATACAGTAATATACAGAGTTAAAAGCTTAGTCTTGTAAAGGCTGTAGGGAATACAGTAACACTATTCTCTACTTCTGTAAGTCGAATTTAATCAAGAATGGCCTTTATAACTCGAACTAGGCCTAAGTCGAACTACACGTAACTCGAATAAAAATCGTAGTCTCCTGCAATTTCGAGTTAGCGAGATTCGACTGTATATTATATTTTTTATTTTGAATCTGTATACATATAGTACATGTAAATATAATAAGAAAAAATGTTAAAAAAATGAAGCTAGAATGAAGTCACCATCAAATATGTATATGGTTCCAAAAGGTTTTTTGTTCCGATATTTTTAGCAGAACTTAAAATGAGTAAGTGAATACAGCAATTAATCTGTGTTACATTCGTTTGCATTTAACCCATTAGCGCCTATCGGGACTATATGACCTCTGCTATTATGATTGTATGAAAATGTTAATAAAAGACGCTTTATGTATATGCAGCCAAATTCACGATTTAGGGTATTTAACATTTCAACATACCATTTGCAAAATTACATGAATTTAATTTTGTGTTGAGTTGAAAGTTAGCAGATAATATGGATATCTAGTTTGTGTAAGAATTTTTGTGTAGGCATATTACTTCCATCGTGTTGATAGTGAGGTTTATAGCTTTAAGGAGGTTATAAAATAACGTCACTTCAAAACTTTTCTGCAAGAAACTATAAATATAGTTCCTAACAATATTTAAAGTATGCTGTACTCATATGGATCCACAATATGATTTCGTTTTATAATTCTATCGGAACAAACACTGATGGGAGCTTCAGATGGAGCTTATGACGGGGCTGTTAGCTCACAAATTTTAAATGAATTACCAGCATACCATTCTCTAACAGATGAAGGTTGTCGTACCGGGAATGAAGGAGATATTTCCGATAATTTTAATCAATGGGAATTAGGAATTCAAGCAGAAATTGTGTGGGCAACATCATGAAAAAAATCGATTTTTACAATGCGTCGCTTCGTACACTTCGATGATAATAATGTATAAAAATAACAAAATGTATAAATTTAGATCAATTACTGATTATAGAAGAAAAATAATACGATGAATCGATAAATACTTTGGACATTACTGATGATGGCAATTTATTCGAGGAAAACATGTGAGATTTAGTTGTAAGGTCTGATGTTTGAATAGCCGCTTATCTTATCAACTTCGAAATTTACCAAGGTCGAATTGCAAATATAGAAAAAATTACAGCACCTTGCCTAATGCCATACAGATTTGCTTCTGGTACTCTGTTTACTAGGAAAAATTTATGAAAATAAACTATTAAATTAGATAGCTTATGTGCCAGAAAAGAGAAAAGAAGATATGCTATGCCAAATTATAGCTCCAAAGATTGTTCTACATATGTGTGACAAATGCAATGTTGGAGTCTACATAACTTGTTTCAAATTGTTTAACACAAAGGGAGGAGGTTAACAAACACTTCAAATTTTAATCTTGGGAACTGCCTAGTCCCATATGAGTTCATCACTTTTTAAGACATATAGAGAGTTTTTAAATGTGTTATGTCTTATACTCTTTTTCGTCGTTAATTGGTTTTAAGAGTGATACGTTTCGGTCGCTAATTTTTTATGGTAGATGAAGATATTTCACATTGATTATACAACAAATTTTGTCAATAATTTTATAACATTCTTTGTGGTATATGTGGCTCATTCCATCAAGATAGACAAAAGCTTTTTACAATTTAATACAATCAGAAACATGTATATGGAATACTATGACTACTACGTATTGAAATGAACTTGAACTCTACATTCGACGAAAAAAATATGAGATGCTAAATTTAGAGATATGAGTTTTGGTGATTTGAATTTGTACTTATTCAAAACTACTGGACGAGCACCCTGTAAGGATTGGTCGAAAATAAAAGCATTTACGTGAAAGGTCTTCCGTCTCTGTTACCTGTGTGTGATTTTTAATTTTTGGTTTTATGTTGTAACACCAGAAATTTTCATAGAAACAAAAATAGACAGAGAATGAAAATTATGTAATTTAAGCATAGCGAGAGTTTAAGAAAATGTTGCAAAAATAATTTATGGAGTTCAAACATTTAATAAAAAAAACAGCATTACATTTAAATTAAAGGAATTTATAACTATTTGCATTTTAACCGAGTTGAAATATGTACCAATACTATCAATACATCTAACAAACAGTTCTAATCAACCATTCTGCATATATGCTGATTTACAAGATAAAAATTGTGATATATCCGAAGATACCGTATCTATATGTACTAAATTTATCTTCATTGCGCTACTACTAATTTATGAGTCTAAATCATTGAAAACAATGCATGCTATACATTCTATTGTAATCAGAAACTTTAAAAGGTTTCCTAATTTAGAGAGTTTACTACAAATAGGGTGTTTCATAATATATGCGCAGGACTTCAGGATGTGATACCTTGTCCAAAAATTTGAAAAAAGTTTCTATCAACTTACTCTCTAAAATGCACCATTTTCGAGATACAGGGTGTTGAAATTTAATAAAAAAATTCGTTTTTTGGAAATATCTCCGGAACCGTTTATCGTAAAGAAAACAGCTTTTGTACCGATTTTCTACTTATAATAAGCTAAGTTGTGTGCGAGAAAAAATTTTTTTAAAGTTATAATTGGTGAAGATTTTGAAGGGGTAGTGGTTGTTTTTCTCTCCAACTTCTACGCCACTGGAAAAAGTACGGGTTTGACACGCCCATTTGAACCGCCAATGTTTTCTACACAAAAAAGATGCTGTTGGTCATGAGCTCTAAACCTGACTGTTTTCGAGAGAAATCTACTTTTATGTTGAAAAACATGGTAAATTTTTTGAAACAAAAGTTTTATTTTACTAAAACGTTTGCTTTTCTTACTTGTGCTAATAGTAAGAAAAGCAAACGTTAACAACATAAAAGTTGATTTTTCTCGAAAACGGTCAACTTTAGAGCTCACGACCGACAGTATCTTTTTTGTGTAGAAAACACAAATGCGGTTCAAATGGGCGTCTCAAAACCGTACTTTTACCAGTGGCGTAGAAGTTGGGGAGAAAAACAACCACTACCCCTACAAAATCTTTAGAAGGTAAGTTGATAGAAACTTTATTTCAAATTTTTGGACAAGCTATCACATTCTGAAGTCCTGCGCATATATTATTAAACATCCTGTATATACTGGTATGAGGTATTACGAAGCCGTGAAGTACATAATTGCTTTGTTCTTATTTTCTTCCAAAGTAATTGATTATCTTACACTTATCTTTATCATAGCTTCATTCCATTCGTTAGATACTTCGTCAATGGAGTCAATTGACACGTATTAAATATCACTTAATACAATATTGCCATATCTAACAATAAAAATATCTATGTAAGCATACAACAGTCATTGATATACAGAATTAATTGTAAGACATGTAATACTAATGAATAAAA
This sequence comes from Holotrichia oblita, assembly GCA_023690525.1. Lineage (NCBI taxonomy): Eukaryota > Metazoa > Arthropoda > Insecta > Coleoptera > Scarabaeidae > Holotrichia > Holotrichia oblita. The sequence continues at coordinate 42,065,150 of CM043018.1, read as the reverse complement.
ATCCTTATGTAAGTTAATGATTAAGAGAACACATTTATCTACTTGTCTATTATAATCCATGAATTTCGATTTACAAACTTCATTACTTTTATTTTATTTTTGAATTCAGTTATATTTCAGATTGCTGACGAAAGTTTTTATCGTTTCAGTGAAGATATAAATATATATACATTAGGAACTTGCCTCAAAAGTATGGCAGTCACTTCAAATGCGAAGATGTTTTATTTGGCTTGTGTTCTTGTGTAATAAACAAGCAGAAAACTATAACAGCAAACAGCATTTAACTTTGAATACAAAATTCCGGGCCTAATACAAAAAATTATTACAATTCCTAAATATTAATTTTTTTTCATTGTATTTAGAGATAAAAAATTAAATATTTAATTTGAAAAATACTGCGTCATATACGAAGGAAATATATTATGACAGGTCCTTTTCTGATCCAGTATCCCCTAGTTCATTTTCTAAATTCCTATTGCATCTTTGAATCTAAATATTTATGCAGAAATTGTAGCAGAAATATAAATTTTGTTTATTCTTTTTCTTATGTATTTAAAAAGCTTTTTACATTTTCTAGTATTAAGTAGTAAAGCAAACAATTAATAACAATCTCTTTGCAATTAACCAAAGCATATGAAAAAATGTTTATCGCTACATCAAGGCAGTGTCATTACAAATTTACCATAGTTTTTGCTATGTTCGAAGTCTGATGGAGCCAAATCCCTCCGGATAATATATGCAATGAAAAGCTCAAAGTTTTATAGAAAACCCTCGTCAGGGACAAAAAAACGTATTGCTATAACTAACTAAAAATTTCAAGTTTAAACACTATTGACTACGGTCACTTTGTGAAGATTCAAATGGGGAAGAATATGTGTATTAAACCAATGAACCGACATTTAAGTTAAATGGTCACATAATAGATTTGAATTTAGATACTGTCAATGCAATACAAATATTTTTTTGTGTTTAAAAAAAGAGCTCACGGATTTTTAGAATACATTGTGTTTTTCTTTATTCTGATAACTCATGAAAAGTTGCTTCACAAATCAAGACTAGACATGATCTTGAGAGAAACCCGAACAAGAGGAGCAGCGCTTCAACCGGTAAAACACTGTAACTAGATTGTACGTTATATTACAATCTCAGCTAATCTGTTTGACACCAACCAATACATGCATCTGCATTTTTGAAAAGTTTTGCGGCTTGCTATAAATTTCATAGATGCTACAAAAGACGGCACAACACATAATTTTTGGGACTTACACCAGTCTGTGGACATAGCTACGGTTAATCATTTAGTGACGATGTTTTAAGGGTATTAGCAATGCAAGGTCCACAAATGCAAAGTTTTGATTCTCTGTGACTGACTCTGTGCTGATGCATATCTTCCGAGTGAAATTCATCCTGCCCTAAACTTCGTTTTTGCAAAATAACTTTTGAACGGATAAGACTAGAAAAAAGGCTGAGAATGGCGGACTTACATACCTACATCATTTAAGAAGGCTGATGTGGGACTTCATATATGAGGTGCTACAATATAAACGGAACAACACTCATTACGCTTATTTGTTCGAATTTTAGTATTTGTCTTCAATTAGTTAATGCTAATATGATGGACTATGGCTCACCATTTTATTTTTACAATATATACTGTATATTGTTGCGGAATTGTATTTTAAATAAAAACACTTAATTTTATATGAAGCACAAAATATATACGTAGTTGTGAGTTTTCGAAATATTTGCTTTGAAACGACAGACAGTTGAAAATGTTCATTTTTAGTGAATGTTTGCAATATATTATGGATCACAAGTTTATTTTTCATTCCTGACCATTATTACTATTATAAAAAGTATACAAATATTACTTACAAACTACAAACTTATTTTTGGTAATAAGATTTAATTTATTTTCCTAAGATCGAAGTTCTGGGTGCAGAAGTAGAACGCTTGAGTTTAATGTATTGATAATAATATAGAACATGCTACTTACACTAGACACAACCTTTTTATAAAATGAAAGCCGGTACCTAATACATATACAATCTTTATACATTACTTATTGTCAAGGAAAAATCTTCAAACAAATGTTGGAAATAAATATTAGTATTGTTTACAATTTACAGGGTATATAAAAACTGTCCACATATTGAGCATGTAGGTAGAATTTCTTGATCCTGAATCGAATACATGTTACTGGATGAATAGATTTGTTTGGATCTAGATTCAATGTAATAGCTTTTATGCAATTGATATGAAAATAATTTTCGATATCATGGGATAGGTAGCTGTGGAGCAATACATATGTTATTATTATAAAGGGTGTCCCAACAGGAACTTGGCGATTTAAATTTCCAAATAACATGCGTAGTATTTAGAAATTCAACGGTTTATTAACGTAAACATAAAATAGAAACCCTAAAATTATATGTGGAACAAGATATCGGATAAATGTCCACCGTGACTTCTATTGCACACAGATTCTTTTTTTTTTAATTTTCGATTCACACATATGCAAGTTAATCTCGCCAATAGCCGCACGAATGTTATTTTTTAATTCATCAATTGTCTGTGGATTATTTGTGTAGACTTGATCCTTAAGGAAACCCCAAAGGAAAAAGTCCAGCGGTGTTATGTCGCAGGATCTTGCAGGCCAATCCACGTCAGCATTACAAGAAATCACACGGCGAGGAAATTTCTCCTGCAGTAAATTTAGAGTTTCCCTGGCAGTGTGACAAGTGGCCCCATCTTGTTGAAAGTAAAGATTGTTGAGGTCCATATCTTCCAAAAGAGGCCATAGAGAGTTATTCAACATCTGTCGATACCGCTCCCCATTGACAGTTTCTGCTTCTCCATTCTCATTTTCAAAAAAGTAAGGTCCAAGAACCAACCGCACCACTATACATCGTAGTGGGTGCATGGATTTTTCAATAATCTCTCGAGAATTTTCACACCCCCAAATGCGGCAGTTTTGTTTATTTACGTAACCCCCTATGTGAAAATGGGCTTCGTCACTGAATATGATTCGCTTACAGAATTCGTCATCAAATTCAGTTTGCTCCAAAATCCAATTGGCAAAGATACGGCGGTGGTGATGGTCCCTGGGCTTCAATTCTTGCGTTAACTGGATCTTGTATGCGTGTAACCGAATGTCTTTTGTTAAAATTCGTTGCAGAGATGATCTTGAGATGGTCAATTGTTGTGATCGATGACGAATTGAAGGTTTTGGACTTTCGGTAACACTGTCATTCAGCGATATTTTCCTGACCAAACGCGATATTTTCAATCTGACCTAAACGTTAGTCGAGAATTGTGTTCGTAATATAACAACCATTTTCATAATAGTTGAAAAATTTGGTGTTCTTCAGTTGAAACGTTGCATGATGATCAAGTTTATAGATGAGAACAGAATCTTATTTGAAAATAAGTTCGCTCACCTATTATTTTGCTTCAAATAAATTTAAAACTTGATCAGAAAACTATTTAACGACTCCCCTGTATTTACGTCCAGTGATGGGAATATCGGATTATGTGTTGATGCTGGTACAAATATTTTATAATTACAGTCGCTGAATAGTGACCACCCCAAGAATCTAGTAGTAAAAAGAAATTTTGGTCCAGTAAGAACACTTTATAGGTCGATTCCAGTAAACCATTTCTTAAATAGGTGACTGGTTAGTTTGACTGATGATAATGGTCCAATTTTAACATTTATTGTCTATTATAGTATGTACAATAGTTGGTGATCACAATCATTTAAGCTTAGGTAATTAAGAATATGTTTTTGTCGTCGTACAATTACAAGTATTACAGAATATCTTAAAGGAATGAATGAAAATGTTTTGCTTGATATAAAGGCTAATTTTTGTATATGATATAGCCACGCAATAATATATACTTAGAATACCATGCTTAACTAGTTTATAAGCATCTGAAAGTATAATTATAAACATTATTTTTGTATTTACTATTTGACTGCAAATATGGCAGTTGTAGTAATTTTCTCAAATTCGAACAAATAAGCGATACGCACGTCCGTCTCTATTGTAACAGCGTGTACATGAAAGCCGACATCAGACGAAAGACTTTCTTAAATGATACAAGTTTGCTATTGAAAGTTCTCTTCTGTCCTTAATCTTGAAACGAACTTCAAGGCACCCTTAGATATGCAACTTGAGCGGAATGGAGAACCGATGTTGACTAAGACCCAATGGATTCTTAAATCCATAAAATTAATTAGAATGATCGATTTACGCGTTGGGACCATTGCTTGTAAACAAGTTAGATGAAGAAATCGCACCAGTAAAATTCGAATAGAAACATATGATGTAAGAGCTGTTGAGATAATTACATGCTATTACAAAATTTGTAAAAGGATTTAAAAACTTCATGCTTCACTTACAGGAGCTATTTCCAGACAAGGAGATTAACTTAGTTTTTAGAGAACCGGTAGATGGAGGTGCTGTTGGGTTGCTCAAGATTTATAAGAACTATGGGTACAATCATTGTACGATTTTATACATATAACATAGTCTGGCAATAATATTGTAATCAATGCGTTAAGAAACATATAGTCAAAAATATTTGACGAAACGTACAGTTGTACAGTTAGCAGCATAAATAACAGAATTTAATAATACTGTAACTTTTGTTAGCTATTATACACATATACTAGTAGGCAACAACCTATCTGTTGAAAATTATACTGCTTATATACGTTTCAACTAGAATTTTAGTAATATATTGGACGAAGTGTTAGGAAGTTAATCGACTTTTCTGACACAACATTTTACTTTTAGGTAAAGCCAGCTTTATAACAAATGGAAAGCTATTATTTGGAATTGTTGCAAGAGATTACTTTGAATTTCATTAATTGCATTAGCGGAAGTGAAATTAAACAACACTTATGGTCAATATTAATGGCTAACCCGATCATTAGTTTCGCAGAAAACAACTGACTAGCAGAAATGTGACTCGCTAGGTGCAAGTTCGAATCTAGTCAAGGAAGACGCGTGGCATCGTTCTGGAAGGTCAGTATCCGCTCGAGTTACTATTCGTAATGGTGTAATAAAACTGTGAAAATACATTTACGCATAGGTGCAGTCACTCCAAGAAGTAAAAAACGTATAATAAAGAAAATTTAAATACACAAAAAGAGAGGATCCCTCAATTGAGAGGGAGTTTCGATTGAAAACTTGTTCCATATTGAAACTAACAATAATTTTCGTCTGTGTAATATGTATGATGAATTTCATTGTTATTTCGATTTTTTAATAAACTTAAAACAAAAGAATCAATTAAAGGTACACATGTCAAAATCAGATGTTTATAGACTATTGCGAAAATTCGGCAAATGGAATGTTGTCATACTTGAACAAGTGTATATCAAACTTATAAACATAACAAAAACTCCTCACCAAATATATTACTTAAACCTTTTGTTAATGCAGTAATTAATCTTCAAATGTTTATAATCCTACTGAGAGATTAAGCAACAATAATAAATATGGCGGAATAATAAGCCCATATATTTGGTAGTTATCTACATATTTGTAATTTGCAAACAGTGGTAACGATTAATATGTTGCGGTATCGTGATAATTAATTACTTATGGTTATAATCAAAATTAAAATACTAATAAAATATGTTCGATTTAAATGATTTACGAGAAATTCATAAAACGGAATTGGTTACTTTATTATCTACATAAAAATAATTCCTGGAACTGATTACCGGCGCAAACTGTTATAAAAGGGCTTTTCTAGATACCTATATGTGTATTAGTGTTGAAAAAAGTGCTACTGGAGAAATACTGTAATAGTAAAACTAAAATCCCGTTAACCATTTCGGAACACATCATCTTCTCTTTCCAAGATTGTTCATAAAACCGTTCTCACATTGCCTTTTACATAAATAAATTTAGCAATAAATTAATAATCTAAACTAAAAAACTTCTGTGATTTCTAACAGTTTAAAATTAAGTACTCATTAAATAATATTTTTTTCAAAGAAATATATAAGGAAACAATGCGCTGTTATACAGTTAAGGTTTTAGTATAATATCAGAATGTGTATTAGTATGACTAGTGTTTATCGATCTTCCCGATTTAAAAGGGACAATAACTTCAAGCTAAACAAATTTGTCAAATGCAAACATATTAGCTATTAAAAAGTAAGAATGGCAAACAACGAATTGAATTAATCGTCATCATAATATAGATAAAAACGTCACCATTATCTTCCCTTAATTGAGGGCAAGAAAATCAATTTAGCTCTACCTTAATAATGCACCTTAATGCATGTAATCTACCCGATTCGTGTTATAAAACAAAACAATGATTAAATTTATTTATGGATAAAATACGCAGAGAAATTACGCGTTTCTCTTATCAATAATTCTAAATATTTAATATGTTTAAGCGAAGAAAATCGACATAGCAAATATTTATTTATAATTCTATTTTGTGTAATTACGATGCATTAAGATTTGGTTTATCATATAACCAGTAAAAAATCGCGATTTATGACCGTTTCTGTGCACAAATAATAAAACTACAACACTTAAACTTACATTTTTTCCTGTATATCTTCTTCGCTGTTACACTAGAAAATGTTCGTACGAGTTTCAAGAGCTTCGGTACATTTTGACGGACACTGATTCGATAGCTACGGAAGCTTTCGTCGTCCTGCAGCTTTTCCTATCTTCGAGGCGAGAACTTACGCCGCGCCATCCATGACAAAATGGCCGTCAATGTTGGCTGCTCCCAACGCTGATCGATACCGGAAAATGTCGGACGTTTACGCAAGACCTCTGAAAGCTGAAATCGTTGCGCATGAATCCTGAAAACGCATATAGAAAGAACGGACGAAATATATACGAAATGTATCGAATAGTATCCCTGAAATCTACTTTATTTATCGAATAAATAATTTCTGAAATCTGAGCAAAGCCCATTCATTATTTGATACGATAAGTACCTACAATAGTAATTTAGTAATGCCTAAAACTCGAATTATTATGATGAATTTGTGACATAATTTAAAGATATTAATTACAAATAAATACAGATAAGTTTTATGTATTAGATTAAATGTTCATAGAAATTTATATTGAAATAAATACATAGTTTACAGTATTAAAAAATTAAAAAAAAACGGCGAGGTAATATACACATATCTAAGTGTAATTCAGAAAGTCAATGATATTCAGTAATCCTCCACTTCTTTCTATAGAACCTTCATAAAAACTGAGATATCTTTCATTAAAAATAATGATGGAGTTTCACCTACGCAATCGGCGTTTTCAGACAAATTTAGCTACGACACGGGTTTGAAGGTCACCGTTGATCTGCCAACCACTAACGACCAAAATTTAATAAATATTTTAATTTTACTAGACATCATTTACATGTTTATTATAATTGAATATAATATGATAACATAAATTTTACCAAATATTAATTTTAATGCTAATTAATCTTTAAGCTAATTTAATCAAAACATTTATATACTCGTACCTAGAACGTTTCAGTTAGTGATGTTTTTTCTTCATTTCTCCTTGTAAATGCCAAATTAGACGTTATGTTCGTTTTTCTAAGAAATATCTCAGTAATAAGAAAATGGTCAAAACATTTTTGTCAATATAAAGATATTGATTATTAATGCTCCATTACATATATAGGGCGGTACACGATAGATGGAGCATTAGGTACACAGATATGAAAAACTGTTCAAGGAATTTTTGTGAACATTTGCAAACTTTAATAAGCTAGCTATTTCAAATTTTTAGATAGGTACTGAAGTATGCCCGCTTGTATTAAAAACTGACAGCAACTTCGTTATTTTAATTAGTATACCCGTATTTGCTTCCATTTTTAGAATAAGCAGTTGTTTCTGTTTAACTTGATTAATATTTTGGTATAGCTATCTCAAACTAGTTTTTAGATATTAATTAATTTCTTTTGTTTTTAAAGAAAACTCTAATTTCGTACACATTTCTGTTCCATTGCTGTTCAGCTATTACATGCAGGCTACTTTGAAAATAAAGCTTTATTAGCTACTTAAAAAATTCACAGAAAATCGTTTTTTAATACAACGCCTGGTAAAACTGGCAAACGTTACTATTTAATATTGTATATTGTTCCTATAAAATAGATAGATAGATAGATAGATAGTTTATTAATACGCTGGACTACAATGCAGTATGGGACAGGTCATAAAATTATAATACCTACTATTACCTATCGACTTGCCATACGCTGTTCGGAGCAAAGTGATTAACAGCGCGGAATCATAAAAGGCGATATGATGCTGTCACAAAGCCATTTGAACAGAACTTACACACACCAAACTACACCGCAAGAGTTGCAGTGATAGCCAGACAAGTAATACAGCTTACGGAGTCACTGCAACTAAGCACCCACCACACATTAAAAAAAAATTAATATATAAAATGATTAAAAATGCAAACATATAAAACGTGAAAAAAGCATACATTACTGCAATTATCAGTACAGATGTAAATAACCAAATGTATATGTATTTAAAAAGATACACTTAGTAAAAATTGTTTTAAAGTAGCTTTAAATTTCGTCACACATAATATATGTTCAAAGCATTCTGGCAATTTGTTATAAGCTTTTATCGCTAAAAACCAAGGACTCCTTTCGTAAAATGATAATCTATGTGAAGGAATTTCCAACATAAAAGAGTTTCGCGTATTGTAGGAGTGGTAAGTATTTGCTCTTGTCATGTCTCCCAGATTATTTTTTGCATACATCAGTTGTTGCAATGGCAAAATTTTCATTGAGGTAAAGTATGGGTTGCAACTGCTTCGACAATTAACGATATTCATTAAACGTATTGCACGATTTTGTAACCGGAAAACTCTAATCAAGTCAGGTGATGATCCCCATGCTATCGTGGCATATGAAAGTAACGAATGGAAGTGGCGAAGGTAATACATTAAAAGTATATCATAGCTTACTTCTGATTTAAGACGAGCCAGCATGTAACATACTGGTGCCAATTTTTTACATAAATAGTCAATATGCTCACCCCATCTACACTTATAGTCGATAGTTATTCCTAAAAACTTTGTAGCATTCACTTGAGAAATACTGATACCATTAGACTTTATTAGATTTGATTCATTTCTGCCATACGAAGTAGCCTTGAATTCTATAAACGTAGTAAATATTTTTATTGTTTATATTTCAATTATTATGACGCAAGTACTCGTTCGAGGCGTGTCTTAATTTATTATGTTCGCTAATAGGAGGGCATCAGCAAATAAAACAGCTCTCTCTATCGCCATATCATTAACGTATATTATACATACATAGTAGAGGGCCTACAACACTGCCTTGTGGTACACCTCAAGATAGCTCCTAAACCATTCTATTACACACTACTCTTTATCCCGAAACAATACAATTTATTCAGTAATATTTGATGATTAACTAAATCGAAAACTTTACTCAAATCTAAAAAGATGGCTATGCATGTTTCGCCTTTATCAATATCGTCATACAGATGTTAAAAAAAAGACACTATAGTGGTTTTACGACCTTTGTAAAATCCAAATTGATTCTTATTAAAATAGGATTCAAATAGCAATAGGTATACCTATAGCAAATATCTTTGGCAACAACTATTAATGATAGGAATGGTTGTCAAATTGCAGTTTTGTATTTTACTTTTGTTTGTAAACTGAAGGTGTCTGCAATGGCAGAAAATAATTACACAATGACAATATTGTGATGCAATTGCCAGTAGAACTTGCAACAAAATTAGTTACATCTATTTAAAGTTAACACAAATAAATAATAAAAAATTTTAGGAATTTTGGTTCATTAAATGAAATTAAATTAATGTCATGATAAACAAATTTTTAATTTTTAACATGTTTTGACATAGTAAAGTGTTATATCCTGATATGTACCTCGATTGTTGTTGTATTTTATATTTGCTACCGTAGTTGTCTGTGATTCTTGTGTTGTAACATAGTTATTTACACTGATGCTTTGCTTGCTTCAACACTCTTATGTAAGTCATTTTATATTAATTCTTTTTAATTTAAGCATAATTTGTCTGTCTATTTTGCTATTGTAGAATTGCCTTCTGAGGATGAATTTAAAATAAATTCGAAAGTTTAAGGTATAAAAAACGAGTCTCTTGTTTTGATTCATCAACTACCACAGGCTGCTGTCCCCAATAAATTGGTCATCAATTTTTTTAACGCTACGCTAACGTTGTAACAGCCGTTACTTCCCTTCCACTATAATAAATAAATTCATAATAATAATAATAATAATAATAATATTTCTTTATTTCAGCATATCATATACCCACATACAGACACAACGTATATGTACAGTAAAGTACGTACAGACATGAACGAAACACGTCAAAAAAGAAAATAGAAACTCAGGTGTACACTAGGCACAGGTTTGCTGAGAAGTAATCATTCAGATAATAACAATTAATATGTAATAGATTACGTTTCACAGTTGACCTAAATTTGTAAAAATCGCTTATTCTCTTAATACTACTAGGTAAGTGGTTAAAAAGTTTACAACCCATAAATATCAGATATTTTTGGTAGGTTGTAGTTTTATGACAGGGTGGAAGCAAGTACCCCAAGTTCGTAGTATAGTGATCATGCGTAACACCACTAAAGAAAATACTGTAGTTACGATGTACAAAGCATAGAACTTCCAGAATATAAATATCATAGAAGGTTAATATTCTGTATGATTGAAATACATTTTTACAGGAATGCCTCGAGGTTAAACCTATCATAGACCTGAGAGCCCGCTTCTGAACAGCAAAAACGCGATTGGAATCGGAACACATACCCCAATGTATAATGCCATAGGCCATTCTCGATTGAAAATTAGAATAATAAAAATTTTTTACAACCGAAAAACTACAAGACCTTTTAGGTTATAAATAGCATAACAAGTTCGAGAGAGACTGCTACAAAGCTCGTCAACATGAGAAGTCCACTTCAGATGCTCATCAATGAACACTCCCAATATTTTAGAGGACTCTGCCAATTCTACTCTTTCACCATTTAATAAAAAGGTACTAAAATTATATTTAGCTTTATTTTTGAATAAAATAAATTGAGTTTTGGATGGATTCAGTACAAGTCTATTAATATTTATCCAGGTAGTAACACTGGTGAAAATGTAATTAATTTTCGAAAACAGGGTTAATGTATCGTTGGATTTTATGGTGATGTTGATATCATCTGCGTACAGGACTAATGAATCAGCAGCAGTGATATAGGATGGGAAGTCATTAATGTAAATTAAAAACAGTGTAGGTCCCAAAACGGAACCCTGGGGTACCCCTATATTAATACTTGATTTATTCGAGTGAATATTATGACATATAGTTTTAAGTTCGCGATTTCTCAGGTATGATTGGAACCAGCTTAAAGTTGTGCCATTAATTCCATATCTTTCAAGCTTGTAAAACAATATTGAGTGGTTAACGCAATCAAAAGCTTTGGATAAATCAATTAGTAGTAATAGGCAAGGAAGACCTTGATCAACACATTTATAAATTTCTGCTAAAAAATTAAATAAGGCGGTATTGGTTGACCGTGTAGGAATAAATCCATGTTGCTTTCTACTAAACAAGTTAAACTTAAGAAAGTAATTAATAATATAAGTGTTCATGATGGATTCATATATTTTAGCGAATGTTGAAAGTATACTTATTGGTCGGTAATTCTTAAAATCATTACGGTCACCTTTCTTAAATACCGGTGTTACGCATGCTACCTTTAGACTAGATGGAAAAATACCCTTTTCATATGAATAATTAACTAAATAAGTTAATGGCTGTACAATATGTTGGACACATTTCTTAATAATAAAAGAGGAAACCGCATCGTCTCCTGCAGAATGATTAGACTGCAATTTATTCACAGCAGAAAGAACATCATTTTCAGATACACTAGGACAGTAGAAGGAATGTAGTGGGCGTGGTACATGTTTATCAATAGCACCAAAGTCAATACAGCTATCACCATAAGTTGCATTAATTAGATCATTTGAAAAACCAGCAAAAAAGTCATTGAATGAATTACATAGTTTATTGCAATTGGGATAAATATCAGGTAAAACAGGATCTCTAACCTGATTTAATCTGTTTTTGCGTATTACAGACCAGACAGCTTTCGTTTTGTGATTAGAAGAGTTTATGAAGTCATCATTAATAGCAGTTTGTTCTAATGCAATTATCTCTTTGTAAAATTTTTCATATTGCAAATAATCATTCTTTAAAGCTGGATATTTCCTAGATAGATCGCTAAGAAGACTAAGATTATTTTTCATTTGAATAATGCTAGGTGTAATCCAAGATTTGTTAAAGGGAACATTACTGCACCTTACAATAGGAAAACAATTATCCAAATAATACCGAAATGTAGCAATAAAATTGTCAAATGCTTCATCGGGAGAGGAACACTCATACACTGACATCCAAGTTTCATTTTGCAGGTAATCATTAAATAAGTTCAAAGAATATACAGAATATTTCCTTCTATGCACGTATTCAGGATAGTTAACTTTCGAATTATAGGAAAATTGCATAATTTGTGAAAGATGATCAGAGAGATTATTATCAAAGCAAGAAGCAGTGAACATATTCTGAGGAAGATTAACAATAAAGTTATCCAATAACGTGGATGTAGTGCTGCATATTCGAGTCGGTGTCTCAATGGTAGTATACATGCTATACGCACTACACAGGTCAACCAAACTCTTTATACTCGGTGAAGGCATAGTAAAATCTACGTTAAAGTCTCCACCAATAATGATAAATTTATTTTCTTCGACAATATTATCAAGTAACAAAGTCAGTTGCTCCAAAAAACATGAAAAGTCTGAGTTGGGTGGCCTGTATAGCGCCACAACTATTACTGTATAGAACTGTATTTTAGTAGTTATTTTCTGCCATTGTACCCCTAACCCAAAATACAAATAATATGACATTCATGTTACAATAATCGATATAGTTAGTCACTTTGTTAAAAAGCTAATAACACATTTCCAAACTAGCCTACGTGCAATATTTCAAATATAGCTACGAAATGAGAGTCTCACTATCTTTTTCTATCTGTCGCCCCAAATTCAAGTTTTAATTATTTAGAAGTAAGACACTAAAGAAAATTTATTCGAAGTATTATTCTTTTTATGGAAATTAATTAATTAAAAAAAATGGATTGAGATAACTACAGGGAAATATTTAGAGTGGTTAACCAGAAACAAACACAAATTCAAAAAATGGAAGAATATGGTCTTCAATTTAAAATAACAAAGTTTCTGTCTGCTTTAAATACACGCGGTAAGACCACACCATTGAAACTGCTTTAGATAACTAGAACACATCCCTTTATTACAGTATCCGGATTTTCACAAGGATTCGTTGACCAATACTCCATATCCGTCTGATACGACATCTAATGTGGATCACCCTGTATATATGTTGAACTTCAACTTCACTTAAAGTTCTAAAAGCTACCTGGTGAAATATTAAAGATCTAAATCCATCAAAAAGTGGACACTGCACTTTAAGAAGAATAGAATAAAATATAGAATAGTATCGACAAAAATTAATAAATTAAAATTATCATATGAAAAAGTACCGAATAGTGATAACATCTACCAGAATTATCCCAAATTGACTTAGCTTGACGTAAAGCGTCTTAAGACGAATATCTGTTCACGAGTTTAATTACGTTTTAATTACGCGTAACAAACTGTGTTTGTAAATGCAAAGTTGATATTGTCTCTATGACTGATTCCTATACAGTATCATATCTTTCACTCCTTAATCCGACATTCAAAACTTACCTAGTTGGTGAACGGCTACAGGGACTGCTATTCGAGACTTTTTCGCAAAATGTTGTCAAGAAATTTAGCAAAAGGACTTTATTATGATCTGATATGCAAATGGCAATGGAGTGGTGTTGAAACGGTACGACAGCTCTATTAAAGAAGGTCTCTGCATGCGAAAAAAGGACGCCAGAAATCAGCTCCTAAAGTTTGTCGCATATATTGAGAATAACCCTGTATACCACAAGACAATATAAAACTGCAAATACTGTTCGTTATCAAAAACCGAATATTAAAGTTACGCCTTTATCGAAGAATTACGCGGTTTCTTAGATTGTTTGTTCATTTTGCACAAAACAGCGTTACATTTCATTATTAGGCAGTATAATAGTTATCTTTGAAAGAAAGAAATAGTTTTTTCATAAATATAGGAACTACATGACGCATTACAGAAACCGAATATTAACGTTACTCACTATATATGGCCGGGATAGTACATGCTAGGATATTCGCACAAGTATACATATCAATACAGAAAATCCACATCTTTGGACCATGGTTGTATATACTTTTACAATAAAGGTATTCTAGAGATGTTAAAAAGGACTAAATGCAGTATACTTGATAGCTTTCGACAGAAGAAATTGAATTTCTATTGCTGTTCAGTGTTTCGTTTCAATCGATATCCCGCAGAAATTGCCAATTAGTATGAAACAGTATCTAAGAATACCATCACACCACCAGAAAAGCTAACATTTAACATATGTGGAACATGTTAACTATTGTTTCTCGAAACATGCATTTAAAGTTTCTTATTTTGATATTATATTACAGTATCATATCACGTTCGTTACTGCTAGATTAATAAATTTGTAATTTTACTTTAAAGGTCGTTTTAGATTTTAAATTGTTTTCAGTAATTTTGTTGATATACGTGTACGCATTACATGATACCGAAGCTACCGTTAGTGAGGTAGATTGAAGAAGTTACTAGAATGCATAGAGTAAGAAATGAATACATCCGAAGAAAACTCGACGTGAGGTCTGTGGCATAGATGAAGCAAAACAACTTCAATGGTGTGGCCATTTTCTAAGGTAACCGGACCAACGACAAGTTAAAAGAATATGGCGAATAAAATACCTGACAGAAGAAAAAGACGGAGACCTCAGAAAACATGGAATGACATTGTCCAACAAGTGTGGCGAAGAGAGATATAACGGTATAATAAATAGAAAAGAATGGAAAACTTTTACAGAATCCTAATGGACATAAGACCCTGGACACCTATGAGTACAAGAGCACTTTGATTATATTGTACATACATACAAAGATATTGCTTTATCACGAGAAAACGGAATCACGTCAAACTGTAATTCTAAACATTTTAAACGCTAGGTACTGCATAAAGGACCACTATACAACAAACATGAATCACATATGTGCGGCGAAATGTATTGCAGTGAAAAAAGAACATTTTAAGTAATAATTTATTTGGTTATTTCATATTTCATAAATATAAAATTAATTTAGTTTAAAGCTGAATAAATTTAAATTTAAATTTAAAATTATGTCTGGCCGGCCCCAGTGCCGCTACCGTATGCGGAAACGGTACAGCCAGTGACGCCAGCTGTCCGCTGACCCCCACCCTTCCTCTTCCCTTTCCTTTCTGTTCCCAGGTACAGATCGGCAAGCGTTGCGGCGACTCCGGGAGTGTCTACGAACCGACTGGTCTTCTCATCCGGCTGGGGAGTAGGCTGATGTGAGCTTGCTCTGCCGACGAGGATCCGCGACGCATTGTGAGAAACCAGCCACTTCGGGCCCTGATCAGGTAGTGTATGGTGGATGCAAGATGTCGGAATCTGCATTGCCCCGGGCGAGTTCCAGTCCGTCCGTGTATTCCGGGATTGGTGAAGCGTAGGTCAGGCCTCAGGGAACTGGGGTAGGATCCGGAGGATCTGAGGGTACACCCGTTCTTGACTATTGCGGCCCGCCCCTCCATACACGAAGCGCTGGCGAACAACTCATCATGGCAACATCATCAAATCTACAGAGAACACCGAAGAACAACGTCGAAGAAAGCCCCAACGGTGGATTCAGAACACCAACGGCGCAGCACGTTAGGTCGCCAGTTACCATAGATCTGACGACATTTAACATTGTGTAACCAGTAGAGAACTGCGACGACACCGCACTGATTTCCGAGTTTCGGCGTCGCGAAGAGGAGCAACTGCAGAAATGCATAAGCGTGATTAAGACGATGAAGACGGCTATCGGCAGGCAGAAGAACGTCTCCATGGACGTTAAGAACGGCCTAAAGGAGCTAGAAGAAGCAGTGGATATGATCTCCCACTGCAGGAACAGATGGAAGAAAGCCGAACTACAAGCAAGAGAGCGCGCGCAAAAGGCTCCAGCACCTACAACAGAGACGCAAGCTACTTCTGCTACGGGCAACGACAACGTAGAGAAGAAGAAAACGCATCCTTCTGAGAATGTATGGATGAAGGATCGGGCTGGCAGAAGAAAACAAGCTCAAGAAGAAAAAAGGCGGCTGCAAAAGCTTCTGACAGCAAACAGCAGCAGAAGACAGTTAGCGGTCAGAGCAAGGACGACGGTATCGACAGAAAAAAGCAGAAGAAGAACAAACAGAAGAATCGAAACACGAAGCCTCGACTAGATGCGCTTCTTGTAAAACCCGCGCAAGGAAAGTCGTACGCCGAAGTACTGCGAGAACTACGCAGCAACGCGAAACCGGAAGAGACGGGTACCGAAATTAAAGCGGTCCGCAAAACACGTGCGGGAGATATGCTGCTGGAACTAGGACCCAGCACCAAGGATACTGCAGGTTTCAGCAGCGCGCTGAAGAATATCCTGGGCGAGAAGGCTAACATTAGCACTCTAGAGCCCAAAGAGACTTTGGAATTCAGAGATCTAGACTGCTTGACGACAACGGAGGAAGTCTGCGCAGCAGTCAAAGCAAAGTTAGGAGTCAGTGACGCCGACGTGAAGATCAGCCTCACTAACGCGAACACCAGAGGGCTGAGAATGGCTATCGTCCAGCTGAGCCAGCGTCAAGCCCTTAAGCTGCTGGAAACACCGAGAATAAAGATCGGCTGGATAAACAGCAGAATTAGACGCAGGGTAGAAGTCGTCAGGTGCTTCCGCTGCTTCGGCTACGGACATCGACAGGCTTCTTGTCCGGGATCAGACAGAAGAACACAAGGCCTTTGCATCAACTGCGGAGAAAAAGGCCACCAACGGAAGGATTGCAAGAACAAAGCAAAATGCTTCCTCTGCACGGGAGACACCGCCACACGCAGCCATGTCCCTGGGTCCGGCGCATGTCCCTCCTTCAGAAAGGCATTAGATCAGGCAAAGAAGAGCCAATGACCAGAATCCTACAAGGCAACATGCACCGAAGCAGAACAGCAGACGATCTCCTCATCCAACTACAACTGGACACCGGAGTAGATCTGCTGCTTATCAGTGAACAATACCGGGATAAGGAATGCACCGGGTGGTACAGGGACACACTAGGCACTGCAGCTATATGGATCCCGGACACGAATACAGTCATCGTCGACAACCACGGAGCCCGAAACGGATACGTGTGGGTAAAGAGCGGCACCATCATCTACGTGAGCTGCTATCTCACACCCAACGAGCCGATAGCGGACTTTCAGGGCAAGCTCGACAACCTGGAAGACGACCTTCGAGAAATGTCAGGATCCATTATTCTAGGAGGAGACGTGAACGCCAAAGCCGTGGAGTGGGGTATGGAATACACCGATTCCCGAGGGAGGCGTATACTGGACATGGTGGCCAGACTCGGACTCAGCGTGGTAAATGTCGGAGACACCACCACGTTCAGAAGACCAGGCTACGGAGAGACGATACCGGACATCACACTGGCCTCGGAGGACATTGTGCGGGACATCGTGGACTGGCGAGTCATGGAGGATTACACCGGAAGTGACCACCAGTACATAAGCTACAACGTGACGAGACAGCAGCCGATCAGGCGAAATCCTGCTCCGCCCGGTCCTCGATGGAACGTAGCGAAGCTGGATGAATACGCCCTGGCTCATGCAATCGCTCGGGGAAAGGATGCCGTCATGGAATGTGCTGGTTCAGCGGAGACTATTGCGGACGCGACCATGGCCCTCATACGTCGCGCCTGCGACGCCTCTATGCCGCGCAGAAGATCTGCGTATTGGTGGAACGACGAGATCGCGACCCTCCGGAAACAATGCTTACAGCTTAGGCGGAGAATAACCAGAGTGAGACGACGAGAACCGAACGCGGCAGAACTAGAGTCCGAGGACTTTAGGAACGCCAAGAGAGATCTCAAGAACGCCATCTACAGGAGCAAGAAACGTAAGTGGGAGGAGCTGCGGCAGGACGTTGACAACGATCCATGGGGCCTTGGGTACAAGATCGTCATGCAGAAGCTTACGACGAAGACGGCGAATCCAGTCCTCGAACGAGATCGGATGCGGAACATTGTTGACACGTTGTTCCCAACCCATCCGGAGAGAACTGCAGAAATGGAGGGCGAGCTATTGAACGACATCCCGCTTTTTAGCGGAGATGAACTGTCAAGAGCGGCGAACTCCCTACAAAACCGGAAGGCACCTGGACCCGACGGAATTCCGACGGAAGCTCTCAAGATTGTGGCGCGCGTCTGCCCAGATCTGCTTCTGAACATGTACAACCGCTGTTTAACAGAAGGAGCGTTCTGCAAGAGATGGAAGGTACAGCGACTAGTGCTGATAAGCAAAGGCAAGGGCGATCCGAGCACGGCACAGGCATACAGACCGCTATGTATGCTGGACACGGCTGGAAAGCTACTAGAAAGACTGCTCAAAACGCGACTGGAGAGCAGCATAGACGACGCGGGAGGCCTGTCCGAGAGACAGCATGGCTTCAGGAAGGGACACTCCACCGTCGGCGCCGTAGCGCAGGTAGTGGAAACCTTCGAAGCAGCTCAACGGGGAAATCATTACTCGGGGTGATGCTCGTCACATTGGACGTAAGAAACGCCTTCAACTCGGCGAGATGGGACGTCATTCTTGACTCCTTGCAGAACACGTTCGACACGCCATCCTATTTACTTAGGATGATACGCAGCTACCTTAGCGACAGGAAGCTGGTCTACGACACCGCAGGCGGGCCGTGCACGAAGAAGATAACAGCGGGAGCGGCGCAGGGCTCCATACTGGGCCCCGACTTATGGAATGTGTCCTACGACGGGATCCTCCGAATGGAGCTGCCGCAAGATGCGTATCTGATAGGATACGCAGACGACGTAGCGGCAGTCATCCTAGCGCGTGACGAGGCGGATGCCCAGAGAAGGCTCAACCAGGTAATGAGAAGAGTCACCACATGGATGGACGAACACGGCCTGACCCTGGCAACGGAGAAGACCGAGGTCGTTCTACTGACCAGGAGAAGAATCCCTAGGGAGATCGAGATGACGGTGGATACGGAAGTCATAACCACTACAACTTCCGTGAAGTACCTCGGACTGCGGCTCGACAGCAAGATGACCTTCTGGCAACAGATTCAGTCGTCGAGCGATAAGGCCGCTAAAGTAACGACGATGTTGAGCCGACTAATGGCCAACGTAGGAGGACCGACGGCGAGTAAACGCCGGCTGCTAATGACCGTCACCCATTCCATACTGTTGTATGGAAGCGAGATCTGGGCTGACGCCTTACAGCAGGACAAGTACAGAAAGCGGATGGCTTCAGTACAGCGACGGGGAGTACTCAGGATCGCCAGCGCATACCGTACGGTTTCTGAACCGGCGGTGCTCGTGATCGCAGGAGTAACTCCGATAGACCTACTAGCTCTAGAAAAGAAGAGAGTCTACGAGACACGACGAGACGTCGGCTCACGACAAGCAAGAGCGGACGCTAAAGCGCTCACACGACAACGTTGGCAAGAGCGCTGGCAGAACGACACGAGAGGACGGTGGACGGCCAGACTCATCCGCAACATCACGGAGTGGATGGAACCGAGACCACGGCGAGGTAAATTACTACCTCACCCAGTTTTTCAGCAGACACGGGTATTTCAACGCATACCTGGCTCGAATGGGTAAAGCAGAGAACGCGACATGTCAGTATCACGACTCTGCGGAAGATGATGCTCACCACACCTTCTTCGAATGCGAGAGGTGGAGTGACTACAGAGACGCTCTACAAGACGAAGTAGGACCTCTAACGCCGGATAATGTCGTGCAAACGATGCTGTCCGGACACGACCACTGGCAGAAGATCGCCACGTTCGTCGAGAAGGTGCTGAAAGAGAAGAAGAGAGAAACCCAAGCAATGGAGGCAGCCGACCGAGGCTAACTACGAAAAAAAAAAAAAAAAGCTGAATAAATACAGCATATCGAACCCACATTCATAAAAATCTTTTTATTTGAAATATAATGAATAGGCTATTCTATAAGTGTAAAAAACTTAAAAAAAACGCTGCATAATTGTTGTAAATAAAATTTTGGACAAAATTTTTGACAAAATGTTGTAAACAAAATATTGTGGAACCGTATAGTTACATCAAATGATTGCTATACAAATTGAGCGAATTGTACTACCTAGATTTGCAAATACAGTAAAACTTCGATTAACCATCACTGTCCAAACGAGGGCCGCGACGGATAACCGAATAGACGGATAACAGAAATTACACACATATTTATACATAGTAATGTACAGAAATATATTGTAGTACATATACATATATACTATGTGTAAACCTACATTACTTCAAAATAATCTGTAATCTTCTTCTGTCTCTTGGAGGTTCGAGCTTTCTGCGAACAATGTTTCGTATCTTACAGAGAAGTAAAATCTTGCTTCGTCTTGCATTTAAAACCAATCGATGCAGTTTGATAACATTGCTTCTGCGTCTGAGTGGCTAGTTGTAGGTTTTTTAAGCCTTCACCATCTTCAATTTCTTCTTCTTCATTGGTAGTCATACCAGAAACAATTTCATCATCGCTCAAAATTTGAAAGCCTCCATCCATTTTGTCACATACAAACCACTCTGTTACTTCTTCTCGCGTAATGTTTTCACTATTTAGTCTTGCATTGTTGCACAGTAGCACTATTTCGTCGACACTAACAGTCTCAGTTCCTTCAGTTTCTTCAATGTGTTCAGGTAAGAGAGCATTCCACCATTACTTTAGATTAGATACTGTAAGGTCAGCCCAGGCAGTGGTGACATTGAAAATTGCGTCGTTTATATTGCATCTCTTCCAAAATTCTTTAACATACTCATGGCATCATCAGATGAAAGTAAACCTTCGATAAAAGCTTTTCTGTAACGTCGCTTCATATTTTCAATTATGCCTTGGTCCATTGGTTGGAGAAGTGGAGTTTTGAGTTGAGGTGTGTCAGGGCATTGTCCATTAATAGCAGTGCTTCCTGCGGAAACTGCTTTTCGGCTCTAACTTAAGGCACGAATATGCTGTAGCACCATTCAGAATTTTTTTTTCCATCCAAGCACTTTTTTGTCCATAATAGTTCACAGGCAATGCGCTTGTATTTAAACTTTTAAAAGCACGTGGCTTTTTGGAATTACCTATTACAAGCAGGGGTAATCTATGATTGCCGGTGGCATTTGCACAGATCATAACAGTGATCCGATCCTTTTGGATCTTAAAACCTAGGGTTGCTCTTTCCGAAAATGATGCCAATGTTTTTTTGTGGCAAAGCTTTCCAATTGAGTCCGGGGCTTGAAGGTTGGATCCCTTGACTCCTGGCTTGGATAAACCATTAGTATATCGCGTTATAGAGTTGGTAAAATTTTGCAGGATTCATGGTTTTACGAGTCTCTATCGGTGCTTTGCATTTTTGATACATGTTGTTCAACCTTTCCAGCATTGCGTTGGATATCGTTAACTGTTGTTCTTCCCACACCATAAATTTGAGTAATATTAGTGGCAACTTCACCTTTCTTCAAACGTTTGATAATTTCAAGTTTTTGGTTTAAACCTAACACAACACGTTTCTGTTTTTCACCCATTTTGGGATAATTTTACAGAACAAAATCAGACAGATTAGGCCTTGCTTTTTTAAGCCTATAAGCGACGAAATTGGAATACAGCTAAAAACACAGAACAGTAGCACGATCATAACGTTAGGTTGAAAAGTTAATTAGGGTACTATGAAACAAAGCATTCGTTCGAGCACACAGGTTACTCCATAGTGAATACTGATAAGTTTGGCGTGCCAAATCAAGATCTATCCCTCCCCACCCACCGACGATTAGTCACTTCCATCATCACGTCGCTGCCATGTAGTTATAATTTGTTTTAAATAGCGACGGATAGCAGCAACTAACGATTTAACGAGTGACGGTTAATCGAAGTTTTACTGTATACAAGTTATTAGAAATTCTCAAACTGGACCTATAAATCTATCCATAAGTATATCTAATTAACTTTTTTGACATTCCTATGACAATGGAACGTTAACGTATGTTGCTGTAAAGTACAAACACTTCAAAAAAATTTAGATAACATGCAGGTTGTAATGCATTTGATTTTAAACAGGTTAACGATTTGAAGTACCTACATATACCATATACGTTTGTACTTAATATTTCTGTTGTATTTCCTTTGTATTACATATCAGAGGCTACATTTGTACAAACCGCTAATTACCTACATTTTCGTTTAACTGAACAACCAACTACAACCTAGAACCCGAAGACCCTTGTTCGTGTAGATTTTCACCACAAGGTATACAAATGTGTTACGTTAAACTTCGTCAATTTTACTAATTTAATGATGTCTCAGCATTATTATTAAATGAAGAACAGTGTTAATAAGACTTGCCTAACTAACCATAGCATGCACTTACAATTACAACATCCATCTTAAAGTACACAATTTACACATTTAAACATTGTACTGTGTCGTTATATTGATTTAAAAAACTGAAAAGGAACAGCTGTAAAAAAGATGCATCGCTGAATGCCATGGAATTAAATTTACTCCAAACAGAATATAAAGTTTCTTAAATGTTACTCAAGTTACGGTACCTTTCGTCACACTACGATTTTAATTGTTGTATTTAACCATAAAAATAACTTACTGGTTTATTAGATTAATATCATAAAATCTAATAACGCAGCATGTCTGTATCCTCACTACTACACTTTAACCACCACACACTAAATTTCACTTTGCATTAAATTTATTCCAATAAGGATGATGGGTTCATCAATGTGAGGATAAATAAATTAACTTGCAGACAAAATTTTATTCGTAAGATTACAGTGAAACGTTTATTGAGTGTTAAATAGAAGTTATCTGCAAGATAAAGCATTGTAGTTACTAAATTTTATCTGCCAGTTAGCAATATCTGTCAGTCAGTTAGCTAACACTTTTATCCTCACATTGATTACTAAAACTCACCCTTAAACCCACCCTAAAGCAATGGAAGTATAAAAGCAAGGATAAAATATACCTGCAAGCAGTATTTCTTTGACAACAAAGTCTAATGATCCTATGTATGTTTGAACAACATTTAAAATAGCAGTTTTTATGAGTTTATATTTTATATCATTTTAATATGGCCTATTTTCATATACACAATTCTCAAAAATATTACATAAACTTTGTCATGCATAATACAACATGTTAAAAAGATATTCAGTTTAAATTGTATGAAAAATGATTTTAAATATACCATAATTTATTAAGATGTTCACACATTTTCTTAAGTCAATTTGGAACAAAAAAAAAGAATATATGTTTTTTTCCTTAACCGTATAGGCATTTTTTTCTATAATTTCCTATATTTCATACAGTTTGTAAGCTCGTAAACCTAATGAAGGGATCAGTAATAGTGGCTTTCGATTTATCCATAAGGGTTACTCGGGAACAGCTCCGGAGCTACTCGTGTGCGTGTACAGTGAACAAATTCAGTACAGTTCAGGTACAGATAAAGTGTAAACAAATAAAGAGTGGTGGGGTGGCGACCATGTAATCACAGATGTAACATAACCTTTCAAGTTTTCGTTTTGTCTACAATTCATTCAAATTGTCAACACTATTTTGTAAACAAACGCAAGTGCGGATGCGGGAGCATATCGCCCCAGCCGAAAGGTTGGTGCACCAGGGGCGAGGGGAAGCAGAAACGGGGCTGTACAAGTGCGAATCACATGGCAAAATAGAACGACAGATAGGTGACCCGGAACAGCTCCCGAGCTGTACGGTGCACAAATCGAAAGCCACTAATGTAGCTTCATAGATAGCGCCCCGGAGAGAGTACAATCGATGTTCGATGTTGTTCGTTACAAAAGGTCTAACGAAATTTTTAATTTAATACATTTAATTTTACAAAAATGTATTTACTTCAACTAAGGTTTCAAATTAAAAGTTGTCCAAAGTCTGCAATTGTGGTGCACTCAAAGTAGCTATAGAATCTATAATTTTTCGAACAAATACGCTTGCCAGTTCAAATACACAGGTAAAAATTTCACGGAGTGAAACGCGTGCATGATTTTAAAGTAATTTCATTCGAGAAAGATGTTACACTAACTAAAATCAGAGAATACTTTCCCTATACGCTTATAATTTCTTTCAAAGCCAGGTATCTAAATTTTCTCCACTTCGTTGACCACTAACTAACTCACTTTATTATCAATACGATAATATGAATAAATATATACGTTTCAAATAATATGTTTTTTCTAGGCATGTATCCCGCTGTGAAAGATTTTTTGTCCCCAGAAATTCTGATATATTCAATCTGTCGCTATATATGACTCAAAACATTACTCTCATTTGTGATGCGGACTTTTGGCCAACGTTATGTTAATAGAAATTAGAAATAGAAAACGCAATTTATTTATTCTTATTAATTGTAAAACAAGAAAATGTTGTTTAAAATAATGAAAAATATTTTATGTTTTGATGTGATATGAGTTATTTTGTCCATAATCGTGTAATAAATTTTGGAAAAGGACGGTGATTGTGATTGCCCAAAACAATAGTCGCTTACGTTGTGTAAGTAGAGGGTATTTGTAAATTCACTACTGCATATGTCCATCGCAATCTAACACGTATATCAGTTGAACTCCTTGACGAAGGCTCTCACGGAGGATGGTCGCGAAGAAAAATGAAATGAAGTTAAAAAATACAAAGATGGATCTAACTCCGGTATTTCCTCGCGAACATTCTTTGAAGAAACGTCCGTCTCGGAGTTAAGTATTTTATCCTTAAATAGGTCAACTACACAGTCAACTGTATCTGTGAAAGATATAATAGTACATACATATATTCCGTACGGATGACATTTCCTCCTTTAGAATGAAAATTTTTAATTTTGGAGGTAACTGTTTTTTTAAGATCATATTATCTTTGTTACAGGTAACATTGTTTCTGTTGCGAAAAGTATCGTTTTAAATGAAATCAATTTATATTAGGTGCTTATCCTGTACTAATTTAGTAACTGTGGATACAACTATGGATTGGAATGAATTTCCAAACTCACTTTACTTGCAAAGGGTAAGCAATTACTGTTTGTGTAATTACACTCACCATCTTTTTCCAAGATTTATTTGACGCGATTATAAATATAAATAACACATATGACATCATCACAATACTATTAAACTGTCAGTATATAATCTGTGTTATACCCTGAGTTAATACTTATAGGTACCACTGGAATGATAATAAATAAGAAAGTCCTTCCTCACATTTTTTTTTCAATCTATTTAGACGACTGCCATCTTCAGGCCAATTACCAAAAGTATAAACGAAGATATTAATAAGTCACCATTAATTGCCTCAAGGTTAATATCATGTAGCGAGAAATTACGAAAGTGTAGTAATCAGTAAATATGTCGTTTTAAGAAATTTCTATAAAAAAATACCAAAAATTGTATACAAAGAAAACTAGAAACGAAATATGGAATAAGATACACGAAACGAAAAGAAAAACAAATTCGTTCTCAACAATAATACCTACGAGGCCTTTTCTTTCGGTAGGTATTGACTTTGCTGAACCTATACAAATTAAGTCTGGTATGTTTAAAATCAATAAATTCATCAAATCGTATTTATGTACCTATTTTTGTCTGTTTCGTCACCAAGGCAATTCATTTGGAATTGGTGGTGGATTTAACTGCGAAGGCTTTTTTAAACGCATTAAAACGCTTCACAGCTAGAAGAGGCCTTTGTAACAAAATATTCAGTGATAACGCTACCAATTTCGGGGGCGCAAAAAACGAGTTGAAAAAATTTTACATTTGGGTTCGCGAAACAATCAAAGATCCTGAAATTCGTAGTTTCTTACTAAATAATGAAATAACATATGGTCATTTATACCTCCTAGATCTCCGCACTTCGGCGGCACCTGGGAAGCCAATATTAAATCTGTGAAAACTCATATATCAAAGTGTTGCTTTAAATAACTCTTCTATAGTTTGGATGAGGCTGATTGATTAATACACATTTTTTCTTATAGTTTAAGGTTTTCTTTAATGAGATATGTACAACTCTGTTTCTACTTCGTAGCCATCTTTTTCCACAATCTGTCTTGTTTTTTTTATTACATTATATTTCTTGGTGGGGTGACCCGCCAAATTCAAAATTTAGAGTGAAAGTATACACAAAGGTTGTCTGTAACGCGAATTTAACGTTTGAACAACTTTATACCATACGCCAGATATAGAATCTGTGTTAAACTCCCGACCTTTGACTCCTATCTCTTCCGATCCGAACGATTTCTCCGTCTTGACACCTGGTCATTTTCTCATTGGTGGTTCCATGATGGCGTTACCTGCAAAAGATGTCGATGACAAGATTCCTCCAAATCACTTGAAAATGCACCAGCGAATGCAAACTATCACAAGCCATTTTTGGAAACGATGGAGGAGCGAATATCTTAACTCACTACAGCAGCGCGCAAAGTGGAAGATCGGCATCCGTGACTCCATCCGCGTGGGAGCATTACTGTTATTAAACGATGATAACTTACCTGTATCTCAATGGAAGACGGGAAGAATTGTAGAAGTCGATCCAGGGGAGGACGGCGTTATCCGAGTGGTAACTGTAACAACACCTAGAGTGTGTTCGTAAAGTCAGGTGAGAAGTAAGGTAAGAGTAATACGAGGTAACGATGGTCACTTATACTATTGTGCTTATACTTTGAATCTAACATACACGAACGGGTAAGGTAAACTTTGGATACACCTCGGATAATGCGAGGAGCTTTTACGAACGCACTCCTAACGGAACGTTTCGCAGGAACGCAGCCAAGGTGTGCATGTTACCAAACAAAACGAATATTCATTGTTAACTTAGATATATAGATACTATTTACTTATTTATGTTGAAATATATTCGTTATTTTAAGGCGGGCGGCATGATAGATTTCTGTATGTTTACTATTTTAGTTGACCGCCAGATGGCGATACTTTCATTTTGTATTTGAATTATATTTTTGAACGCATCTTAAAAAAGCTCCATAAAGTTAGCCCCTCACTATAAGCAATTATAATAAATCTTTTATTCGTTTGTAGGTCGTTTGTAGGTGTTTGATAGCGAATTTCCAACGTTTGATAGTCAATAGTTCATTAGCAAACAATAAAACAAATTCTTCGGAAAAACTTCTGTGATGTTAGCCCCTCATGTCGTCATTTTGACATCAAATTCAATTTTATTTTAGCAGAATCGTTTGTAGGTCGTTTGTAGGTGCCTGATAGCAAATTTCCAAAGCTTGATAGTTGATAGTTTATTAATAAATAATAAAACAAATCTACTAGGATATTAGGCAGGCAACCAAAATTACATCAGAAAAGTGTCCTATCCTATCGTACATATTATGTAAAAGTGGCTTCACATGCAAGCTTTTTTAGCAGACAACAAACAACCAATAGGATTTTAGATTTCCAAAATTTTAGAGTTTCAAAGTCAGTACGCTAAAAGTTAATTCGACGTTAACTTTTGGTGTACGAAAATGACTGAAAACAATATAAAACTGCATATATATTGACAGTTGTGGTTATGTTATAGGTATATTTGGTGTGTGCTATTTGATATGTCCTACTGATAATTTAAGTTTTCTTTATTAACTTTTTCAAATCCAATTTGAATCCAGTACTTCCTCATTTCTTTGTTTTTTTATTATAATAATTTTATAAAACAAATAACTAATATAGGTGTTTTTTTATTTTGTATGATTTTCGCATGTTTTTTTGGTTGCCTACACAATATTCTGCAAAACTTCTTTCATTGCTTATTAATAAATGATCAAATATCAAACGTTGGGAATTTGTTATCAAGCACCTATAAACGACGCATAAACGATTTTTCTCAAAGGAATTTAAATTCGATGGCAAATGTGGCCGGGATGAGTTACAATTACATATGTTCCCCATAGGGCGCTTTTCTGATGTAATTTTGGTTGCCTGCCTAATATCCTACAAGATTTGTTTTATTATAAACTATCAACTATCAAGCTTTGGAAATTTGCTATCAGGCACCTACAAACGACCTACAAACGATTCTGCTAAAATAAAATTGAATTTGATGTCAAAATGACGATATGAGGGGCTAACATCACAGAGGTTTTTCCGAAGAATTTGTTTTATTGTTTGCTAATGAACTATTGACTATCAAACGTTGGAAATTCGCTATCAAACACCTACAAACGAATAAAAGTAAGATTTATTATAATTGCTTATAGTGAGGGGCTAACTTTATGGAGCTTCTTAAAAATTAGTAGAATGTAGAATGCAGTCCACTAACATAAAAACGATTTTTATTCACTCATGCACGCAACCCAACAAACACTTAAATTAAAAATGTTATTTTTTTGTCCAGTCATTCGAATATGCAACACACCCTGAAACAATATTTAAACAATTTTTAAAGCCTTAGACATGAATACAATATATATCTAGTATTTATTAAAGCTATTTACAAAAATAGACATATTTACAAAACAAAAAGTAATTTTATTCTACAATCATTTTTGATCACTATAATATCTTCTCTTCAAAGTGCGATATTTCTTCAACATATACAATGCTTCCAATTCTTTTACAATGTACTGTCCGTGAGCAATCATTTTTTCAATTTTGTCCGAATCCGTGATGTCTTTATTTTTCAAAAAAGCTTTATGTAACCTTGTACGAAAAAAATCATAACCAGAAGGATAATCTTTTCCCAAATGCAATAACTAAAAATTCAAACTTAAAATCAGTTAATTTGCAGTTAGTACACAATATATACATACCGTTTTATATAAATTTATTACGCGACTTTTTTGGGACATTTTAAATAACCCGCCGTTTCGTCTAAAAATTAAAACGGCAATGAAGGTCGTATTTATTTACTAATACAATACAGATTATTAAGATATTTATTTATAACTATGTGCTAAAGAATATTAGTGTGAGTAATAATTATTTGAAATGTGAATGAATCAGAAGGACTAGAATTAATTAATTTACCAATTTGAACTACACTTTTATACACAGCAAAACATATTCTATGGTCGATGGAGCAAAGTACATAATTGCCTACATTTTATTTTATCTATGCAGATATCTTCTAAAACACTGATATCTATACATGATCTATACGATGTTTCTATTTGTTTGTTTCTCTTTGATTCAGTTAACTAGTTATTAGATGGCGCTGTAACAAATTATACTTTATATGAAAACAATTGAAATTTCTTCTATTTTCTATTTTTTATTTTTATTTCTTTAATTATAAAAACTCAGTTTGATATTATAGTACAATGTGTCCTTTTAAAATCTAGTAAGGAATCTCAGGTTCTTTTTTAATCTTTACTTTATTATTATTCTCTATCAGCACATTAACAAATCACAGATTATAGAGATCTTTGCATGACAAATTGACATCTTTCAAACATTTTTTAACATAAGGAACTTAACCTCATTTTCTCCTGCTTTTTCTATACACGTCTATATCTGATCTCTGAAGAATGTGTGAAAGTAAGGTGCGTGCCAAAATATGCATTATATTGTCTTGTAATAAGTAAAATAACTATCGAAAACGTTAGGGCTAATTACTAATGAAATGTGAAAGTTGATGCTGAATACTGCAATATTTTGCAATTAGAAATACAACAATATCAATCGAGATCATGGAAAATAAAGCAGCTGATACTGTCTTAAAAAGTATCTTAACAACTAACACTTCGAAAAGCACACCTGCTGTTCCTGTGCCAGACTGGTCGACACCTTTAGGTGGACATGCCAGTGTGCCAATACCAACAGTAAGTACAATTGAGTGTAATCATATGAAAGACATTTATGTATGTTTATATTGTAGAATCCATCGAACATGACTGTAAGTATTCCAGGATCTGCCACAAACGACCCATTTGTTAATATAACGTTGCAGTAAGTTAATTTTACTTACGTCACTCTTTTATATTTGTTATTTTTATTGTAGAAATTGTGTTGCAACAGTAGAATTAGGTTGTGAGTTAGATTTAATGACAATAAATTTCCGTACAAGAAATTCCGAGTACAATCCATCTAGATTTAGTGGGGTTATTATGAGGATACGAGAACCTCGAACTACAGCTTTAATTTTTAAAACTGGTAAAATAATTTGTACTGGTGCTAGAAATGAACAAGATGCTTTGCTGGCTTCCAAAAAATTCACAAGAATATTACAAAAACTAAGTTTTAATGTATGGTTTTCTTGTATTGCATTGTAAATCATAATATCACAGTGTGATTTCAGGTGAAATTTACAAACTACAAAATCCAAAATATTGTAGCATCTTGTGATTTAAGGTTTCCTATAAAATTGGAAAATTTAAATCAAATGCATGGGCAATTTAGTAGGTAAGTTACAGATAATATTGTAATCATCATCAGTAATTTGTAATAATTGCTTTTGTAGTTATGAACCAGAAGTATTTCCTGGATTAGTGTACAGAATGGTTAAACCACGTTTAGTTTTGCTCATATTTGTCAATGGTAAAGTATTATTTACTGGAAGTAAATCGCGACAAGAAATTAAGGAAGCATTTGATAATATATACCCTATACTGAAAAGTTTTAGAAAAAATTAGTTACTATTACATAATTCCATTTATTCAGTTTTATTTCATGACAGTCACTGTAACAGAGAAATAATTTTAAGGATTTTTCATTTATTATTTAATTTATGTAATTTTATAAATTAAATTGCTCATGTCGATTGTTACGAGTACACATATGTCTACTACCTAATTTTGAAGTTGTATTATCAACAATTCTAATTTCTGTGTTATACAATAAATACTAGTTGTTACATCCATGCAAATTTTTGTTTAAATTTTAATTAATATATCTATGTTATAACATTTATGTACTTATCTTGCAATTCCTGAAGTATTTCCACTTATAGGTTAACGAAACAGTAAATTAATTAAATACCAATTTATTCCAGAACATATAAAATTATGTTTTCGTTAAGACTTCTTCAGTAGAAGAAATTGACATTTAATATGTGTCAAAATACCTACTAATAAGCGAATAATAATAGATATTTTTGTTGATAGGCATGGCCATTTATATAGATAGCTTATTAGTATTTTGACACATATTAAATGTCAATTTCTTCCACTGAAGAAGTCTTATTAACGAAAACATAATTTTATATGTTCTGGAATAAATTGGTATCTAATTAATTTACTCTTTCATTGACGTATAAGTGGAAATACTTCAGGAATTGAAAGATTTAAATGTTAATATAGATATTGTTGTGGATTGTATAAAAATTGTCGAAGACCACTGTAAACTCTATGAAACACTTGTTGTGGATTCTAAACTTTATTTAATGCCAATTATATCGCCGGCACTTGTGGCTTAGTACAGTGATGTGCTTTAGTACTGACTCACCCCTCGAGGGTAGTCGGTTGTCTATTGTACATAAGGGTTATACATATTTATAAAGTTTTATGGCACTTTGAGTCAGTACTAAAGCACATGACTGTAATTATAGCGGATACTGGCTGTCTCTTTTACAACGCACATTCAACTACCAATAGAAAAATTGCGCGAATTTACAAAATTTAAAAATCAGACTAATGCATCAACAGATATGTTTGCAGTACTATAATTAATAATTATTGATCTTGAAAGTCAGTTGGTGCAAAAATGTTTGTGCTGCAAATTATTTAGTTAAGAAGTAAACTACAGGAAAGTGTTACTAAATACACCTTCAATAATTGTTTACAATTGTAAATATTTACCTGTTTGAAAGATTCTGAATGCAGGTAGTTTATTATTACATTTACATTAAAATAGAAACATTTCTGAAAAAAAATTTCGTAAGGCTTCGGTATAAAGTTTGTTTTTTTACAAAATAAGTGACTATAAATGTACGTACTGTAAAATGTGGAAAGATAATTATTTTTAACCATGTTATAGAATTTCGTATAATTCATGTTATTTTATTTGTATAGCACGCTTTTGAATGAAAAATTGTTCACTTTGCAAGGTGCATGTTAGAGAATAATCGCGTAACATGTACAAAATTAAAATGAACCCAAAATATGTTTGCATCGTTTCAAAGTTATGTATTTCTCTGTTGTTTTAAGACGTACTTTATTCTACATAATGTTTTATAAAGATGGTTAATATGTATCTGTAGATCATTCTAAATTGTCTTCTGTATAATAGTAACACACCAACGACTACCAACAATGCAATCTTCTTGGAATGCTTATTGCTGCTTTCTATAGGTATTCATTTTGTGGTGTATTGTTAGTTTTATATTTATAGTTTCATTATTTACAATCAATTTATTATGTGACTTTTATTGATTGATGCTTTTGCTGAATACCATTCCTCTTTTATTAATTAAAATATTGGGCTTTATATTATACAGATATTTATAGAGAAATTGGAAATTTTAAATTATTGTATATTTTGCTTATGATTAATTAAAGGATTCATATCACTTGTATGCAAGAGCAAGTGTATCAAACTTTTTACAGATACAGAAGAAGAATACCAATTATTACCCCGATAGCAAAAATAGTTTGAATTAAGCTGGAATAAAAGTTGCCATGACAACGGTGACAGCTTACTTCCAGCTTGTCATCTTGCCTCCAATAGCAGGAATCTCCTGGCTGATATCCTTGTTGAATTGAGCATCCTACTTTCCACGTGACAACCTTAAATTATACTTGCTTTGCAAGCTCATGGTAAACTTGCGACGAACGTTTTACGCATTACCGGCTCGAACTTTAAACTTATATTATACTTGACTCATCTTTGCTGCGTAAGCGATTGCAATATGCTAGAATTTCAAGCGTAGAGTAAGCTTGATTTAAACTAACGTTAAGCTGAATAAACAAGTGAAAATCGAATCAAAATGCAGCTTGCTGTAAGCTTACGTGCTGTATGGGTAGCAACTAGAAAATTTAAATTTCAGACTGAAATAGTGCCTTTAGATAAGAGTGTAGATTACTCTTACATAAAAGCGCTATTTTTGTATTGATTGAATCGCCTAATTTCATAATGAAGCCCCCTTGAAAATTTTGGCCATAAAATTTGCAACATATGAGAAAAAATTTCATCATAGTATAGTTACAAAAAATAGTTTATAGCGGATTATCGCTGCCTATCGAAAAAACCTAAAAATCGATTTTGACATACGTCACGTGACCGTCTATATTGCACCAATTTTGAAAAATTTATTACGAATGGGTAAAAGTGGAATTATTTTTAATGATAGCACAAAAAGTTGTTTACAATTTAATTTTAGGTCCACATGCGAACATTGAAATATCTATGCAAAATAATTAAAAAGTGAATTTTTTCCTAGACGTTTTTTTTTTGATTAAACAAACCCTGGGGTCTTTTGATAAATAACTTAGAAATTATTATAGTCATAATTATCAATGAAATATAACTTTTTGATTATTTTTTTAATATAAATTATAAACAACTTTTTCTCACCTTTAGCCCATTCGTAAAGAGTTTTTTCTATTCCGGTGCTATGTATAAAGTTCACTTTACGACACTCGTTTTGGTTGCATAAAGTATTACTTTATCGCACGCTAATTTTACGTGTCAAACAAAACATGGCATATAAAACATGTCTCTCGTTTTAATATTTTTTGAACTTTTAATAACCGAAATAGAAACAACTAGCGGCTCGTTTCGCTAACGCTCGTGTCGCAAACCTTTAACTCGTGAAATAAAATTGCACTTTTAACACTTGTATCGTAAATAACTATTTTTTTAACTCAGATAATACGCATTTTTCCAATATGTTGAAAACTTTATGGTCCACTTTATACATGTGCGAATTTCTCTAAATATTTTGTGGTCTGTAAGAGATAGTTTTTTTGTAACATACTTAATTGAAGTACTCGTATTATATGATCTCAAAGATGACGCAAATTATTTTTGAAAGAAATGGAGAGTTGGGTAGCTCATGTCGATTTACACTGGTAATAATATATAATTAAGAACGATATATTTTTCATAGATTTGTTACTCTTGCTTGTAAGTTGTTGAAAAATGATATTCTATATACTAAAAATAATTTATTAAAATGAGAATACACCTTAAAGTACAGTAAAATAGTTAATTTGTATGTCTAGAATTATCATATAAAAAGAAATAACTCCTGGACCTCTATAATTAGGAACGAGGAAAAGTAAAAAAAAATGCTCAACTAAAAAGGTAATTATTATATTGGTATTCACATTTAGTGGAATATCCTTTATTTTATAACACAGTTTCACATCTTCACATAGATTCAGCAAGAGCTGCATAGCAAAAAATATCTTGCCAAGCGATTACGATTTTTTCAAAAAGTTTGTCTGTATTTGTTGGTTCGTTTTTCCTTATACTGCTCTTCTTTATTCAGGCGGCATAATCAGACAGATACTTAACAGTGTTTAGATTGGAGGTGGGTGAAAGCTACACCTGAACTATGACAACGCGTTTTGAATCGTTGTTATGTTGAAATTTCCAAACGAACTCACAAGATAGCATAACAGTCTCCATGCCAGAATAAATATCCCCAAACCACAAAGTCACCTTCATGTTAATATAATTTCTGTAGATCTGGAATCAAATTATTTGTTTGGCGGCCGACGAACATATTGTTTACTATCGGAATTTCGACAACTTATTTTGGTTTCGTACGACTAGAGTACATGTTTCCATTGATTTGTAGCCGTTACTTATGGCTTATTACTTTTTTATCCGTGCTTCATTGAGATTGAGTGTAATTGTTCTAGCGATTATGCCTTATTATGATCATGATCTTATTTCATTAGGTCGTAGTCACGGATTCTTTTCTGATGAGTGTACACTTTCTTAGCAGTTATTTTGTCAGATTTTGTTTTCTTTTTTACAATTCCATAACATTATGTTGCTTATAGTGATTAAACATCATTGCATACTATCGTTTTCAAACACTTTAAATGCTCAGCTACATTTTTAAACCAGTTTTTCTTAAGCAAGTAAGTTTATAATACGTTTTTCATTGTAGAGTTACAACTTTTACGTTTCCTCATGTTTACTTACTAAAAAAATATATTACAGCTGCAAAATAGATAACTTCACTGTTCACAATACTAAACGAATTAAACGATAACTATTTCGTATTTCCATCATTTTAAATTATACGTGCAAGAGTATCGTGGGAACAATCAGGTTTAGTTTATTTTACGAAAAAGCAGATTAAAACCATATAAAGACAGGTGGTCTACAGAGAATTCTCGTATTTATATATTTTTGAATTAAAGGAATTTATATATATAATTAGGGTGTATAAAATATCAAACAAGTACCTACCATGCTAAATCGTTCTTAATTATATGATGTATGTATATATATTCCTTTATACGACATATGCAAATTTAAACTTTCTCTTAGCATTTTTTAAAATGCCTATTTGAATATGTAGATACGCCAATAGTAAACCGGTATTATGAAACAAAAACAAAGATTTAATTGCGTATATTGACAAAAGTATATGATCTTGAATTTATATCTATGCTAAGTAATGAAAAATCAATGTGATCGAGTGTTTTTACTATGTGTTTTTCTTATCTTTAAAGTAAATTTTAAACGTTTTTATTTGACTAATTACTAATACTAAAGGTTTTATGCGAGCAATATCGTATTTTTACGATTATTCGTTCACTTAGCATTTTATGGAATAGACTGAATTCTTCTAACATTTTAGCCAATTAATTTACCTAAACAGAAACTTTACAAGAAGGATTTTCTTGACACTATCGTATTCAGTTTATCAAGATGAAATAAAAATATACTATAGTAGAGTTACGCCGCTCCGTAGAGCTTTCTTGATCCATTTTCGGGTGGATCACTCCTCAGTTCCTATTTTCTCTACTAGCCCTCGCCATACCTTCCTGAGCCTGGTCCTCTTTTTCCAATTAACTACCCCGATCTTTGTTAAATCTTCCTCCACTTCTTCCACCAATCTGGTTCTCGCCCGGCGGCTCCCACATCAACATCGCCCGCAGCCTCGACATCGGACCTCCTCTCCACACATGACCCAACCATCTCACTCTTCTCTGCTTTATCTTTTTAACCACCTCTTCTACTCCGAGTTCTCTCGCTATTTCATAATTCATTCTTACATCTTCTTCAACTTTCACAGGTGCCAATATTGCTCTCATAATCCGCCTTTCTGTTATTCGGATGGTTTCTTCTACCCATACGTTTTTGTATTGACTTTCCTCCTCAACTACTTTACCGTTCTTTTCTTTTATGTGTTACAATATAATATGTTATGTGTTTACAATATAGTAAACTAAAAAATGCTGGTAACATTATCGATTTCGATATCGCCACACCTTGTATATCTGATAAAAATAAAAAAGACACGTTTATGCAATATAACAAAAATCAGCACTGTATAACATTTTTTTAACAAATGAGACATCTTTTAGACGACAAAGATTTCAGACATACTTTTCAGTTCATAAAAAGTTTCTCAAGCAACAGCAATCCAGAGTATTAATAATAATCCACCATTCGCAAAGAAATATTAACAACACAATTACATTTAGACGGGGACATACAAGCAGTAAATAAAAACTTGCAACTATGAAAATAACAATGCATTGGACATAAAGTAATTTTTTTATTTTATAGAACATCCAGGTGTGTTCTGTTCAACGGTATAAATACAAAACAAGAGACATTTATGTATATTATTTAAATACTTTCCTAACTGGATGCGTTGGCGTTGTTAACTGGATGAGTTGTTTTGTTATTCCTAAATCTGCTACTTATACAAAATATATAATCATGTAGCTGTACTAGGTTTGGGTTTTAAACCTGCTGTATGTTTGTAACTACTTATTGATGGGATGGTTCGCCGGGATCCTCTACTACCAGTTGAAGAACCCCGAAGAATATTGTCTTCAGATGCTCGTTTCGTTGTTCTATTACCACCATCGGAGACTTTCTTCTTCTGAAAGAAAAATAATATTATTAAATAAAAGTACAATGATTTTATTGGATATTACAATGCTTACAGAAATTTCTCATTAAAGCATTTTATACACTAGAAGAAATACATAAACAAATTACAATCAAAATCACCACATTCTATAGCTTTCATCGCTTCATTAATTATGAAAATTATTTGTATTCATTACGGTGTCATGGCTAATCTTATACATGAAGTTGATACAGGCATTGAGATAAGAAGTCAGTCTACTCATTTTTAAATTAATATAATAGCTTTAATTTTCTGACAATTTGAGACTTACATTGTAACATAATAGTGATATTTTATCATATGCAACTGTGGGAAACCATTATGGAATTGAACGACTGCATGTTAAGTTAAGCACATGTGTTTTGTAGTGGATACCTAAGGAGCATGCTGATGTCAAGATGGTGTCATATTTTAGTGGCATCCATGACGTTATACAAAACGTTTAAGGCACCAGAAATTGACCTCAATTTGTCATTATCAGAGAACATCATTTATGTACAAATAACCATTTTGGCACATGTTTATAACATGCACATAGTACATAGTTTCTCTCTACACTAAAGCAGTATCTACTATAATCGATACTTGGTTTGGGGTGGTGGTATAGACCCAATAATCTAAGGCTATGTGGTAAAGATGCTTGTTAACATCAACAGCATTACCGGCTTAAGCATCACTGAAACCATCGCCTCGAAGCCTATGGCAATGATTAAGACCAACCTTAGCTTCTCCTATTGTTGAGGTTTTCATAGATAGTGCTGGATTATGAAATTGTAACTTTAAAAAGGAATGAATTATCTTTTCCTTTACAAAAAAAACTAGTTCTATTAAAATTTTGTAATTATTAGCAAAACACAAGATTATCATGTAACCTTGTCCTATGGCATGAAGACAAAGTTCGTATGTATTTCAGCGAATGTCTACCACTTTTTCTCTATTTCTTAGAGAAGAAACATTCAGGCAATACAGGATGCGTTAATATTCACTCCCTATCCCTCGAATATGTGTTCTACAATTAAAAATAAAACAAAAATAAAAAATACTAGAATCACGAAAGCAAAGCCGTTTTCAGGTAAAATTGAAATAAACAAATTTACATTTTTTAATGTTTCGTTTATTCTCATCAAAACTAATTACAAAAAAGAACTTCTGGCTAAGAAAAACGAAAGCAAAACGTCTAATTCCTCAGTAAACTCCCAAATTGTTATCATTTTCCTTAATACATGATTGTAACCCCCGACTAAAGTTCTTGACATTGGAATTGGAATTATTATCGCTTATGTCTCTTATTGCTTCATGAAACCTCGCGATAATGTCATCTTCTTCGGCAGGCACAGTAAAATAAATCTTTACGTACCTCCACAACCAAAATCAATTGGGCTTAAGTTAGGGTTGGCCACCCTGTTGATCTACCGCTCTCAATCCATTTATTAGGAAAACGGTGATTTAAAAATTCCCGTACTTAGCATATACAGGCGCTCGGTCGTGAAAAACATTGTTGACATAATAAAGTGTTCTCGCAAAAATTACTGTAAGTTTTATCATTGAGTGTTCTTGAGAGACAATATGGATCTGTCTTCTCAAAACTCTAATTCAAACATTCACAGATCATCGCCTATGTTGATTCCACCAATGTACAATATGAGAATTTTCGTAGTGCAAATAATGAAGGTTGTGATGATTTAGAACCCCTTGTTGGTTGAAATATGCTTCAAGGATAAATAAAACATTGAAAAAGTCATCCTTGTGGTGAATTTTGTGTAATGACCGTGTGCAAAAATTTACTCTTAATGCTGACGAGGTGCATTTGAACAGGCTGTAGGTGGTATGGATACAATATGTATCTTCGAAGACATCTATTAACAGAGGATTAGTGATGACGGCCACTTCTTGCCAACAAACGTCTTCTGGTGGTAGGATTATTCTCAATACCTTGTAATTGTTTTTTCTGTTACCATGTAAGCTTTAGAGGTCGACCAACATGCAAAGTATGTTCTGGAATCTTTTTTCTCTTTTCTGTTTTGTGATCTATATGACAGCGATTTGAAAGTCATTCTCTGTACAAAAGATCGGCAGCACGGGCGTTATCAATGACAATCGTCAAATAGTTTTATCATATCAAAGTATTTTCTGTTAGTATTATATAAACAGGGTTGTCACCTAAGCGCGCGCCGGTCTATAGCTCTTAAACTAATGATGTTAGGAATTTCGTTCATATACTAATCTATAGATCATATCTATCTACTTGCAAGACTCTATTTCAGGAAAATATTTTTAAGTATATAAGGTGACCCAAATAAGTGTGAAGATATGGAAGTAATTTTTTTTACACCCCTTGTATTGTGTTGCACATTTCAGTTCATCTCAATGCACTTTATCAATTCCCAACAAATTATTTCATTACTCCTGGTATTTCCGGAGAAATAAATTAAAAGTCATTAAAATGAAATTTTACGCACTAAAAATAGAAAATAAAAAAAAACGTAGGAGCAATTTTTTTACTCACGATTTAGTATGGAGTGAGTCGAGAAAGGTCTAAGTTTACTCTCACCTTGTTTACATTTCGTAAATTTTCTACAGGGTTACCAAAATTATGGTCGAACAATGACATATTTCAAACTAATTTTTCTCACTTTTTTCAAATGGAACACCCTGTATATTTTTTCACCACTTGATGCAGAATTAAAAAACAAATATTTTTTGTAAGTACAACTGTATTTAAATTCTCGACGGTTTTCTAGATATTTATGGAAAACCATTTATTTGGTTTTCCACGGTAAATTTTTGTTAATAGATCAAATCGGTTATGGAAAAAAAATTACTCGTTGGTATGACAATGTTATTAATTATTGTCGTATTATTCTGACACTCGGCGACATCTTGCACATATTATCTTTCTTTCTTAATAAAAATTAACTATACGATCCAAGAATCAACTGATATGATTTACATTCTCGGAGAATGTTTAAAGAATTGTCTTCTAGCATCCAGAGTGTACGGCGAGAGGTTTCCTGATAGAAGGCACCCAGATGAAAGAGCATTTCAAAGATTGATGGATCGATTTAACCCGATTTTAACGGGACAGTTAAATATGAAAAACATGACAGAGTAAAGCCCATATTAAATGATGAAAACGAATTTAACATTATTGCAAGTGTTGTTGAAAATCCACATAGGAGTACAGCCGACATTAGTGATTTGCTGCACATAGGTCAAACTTCAGTTAAAAAGATTTTGAAGAAGCATCATTTCCATCCATATCACGTACAACTGAGTTAAGCACTTCTAGGGCAAGATTTCGAAAACAGGATAAATTTTTGTAATTGGGGTCTCGCTCGAATTCAAGAAGATGTACGGTTTTTTAATACTGTATTGTTTACCGATGAAGCAACTTTCCACAATAATGGTCATGTGAACAGGCATAATCTACATTATTACGCCAATGTGAATCCAAATTTTAAGAGGGCAGTTGACCGGCAACACAGGTGGAATGTAAACGTCTGGGGGGGTATAATTGGAGACCATATTATAGGACCCCATTTCTTTGATGGACATCTCAATGGTGATATTTTTCAAAGATTTTTGGACGAAGACCTTCATAACCTTCTAGAGAATATACCATTAGGGCTGTTAAGTGGTGGTTCCAGTTAGACGGGGCGCCTGCTCATTTCAGTATTCAAGTTCGACATACTTTGAATGAGAAGTTTCCAGGTCGCTGGATTGGAAGACAAGGACCTGTTCCATGGCCCGCAAGGTCACCAGATCTGACCAAAGTTGATTTTTTCCTGTGGGGGTATGTTAAAGATCTGGTCTACCGTATACCACCAACTACACCAGAAAACATGCGGGAAAGAATAAGAGAAGCCTTTGATACAGTTACTCTTTTAATGTTACAAAATACAAATAGGTCTTTAACAAACAGGTTAAATCTGTGTTTACAAGAAAATGGTAGATTGTTTGAATACTTAATTTAATCATGTGTAAAATTCTCTAATGTTATTCATAGTTAAATGTTAATACAAATTTCCCGTGGAAAACCAAATAAATGGTTAGATATCTATGGTTAAATATCTAGAAAACCGTCGAGAATTTAAATACAGTTGTACTTACAAAAAATATTTGTTTTTTAATTCTGCATCAAGTGGTGAAAAAAT
Source organism: Holotrichia oblita (assembly GCA_023690525.1). Taxonomy (NCBI): domain Eukaryota; kingdom Metazoa; phylum Arthropoda; class Insecta; order Coleoptera; family Scarabaeidae; genus Holotrichia; species Holotrichia oblita. Next base: position 42,023,638 of record CM043018.1, on the reverse strand, counting down.
ATACAGGGTGTTCCATTTGAAAAAAGTGAGAAAAATTAGTTTGAAATATGTCATTGTTCGACCATAATTTTGGTAACCCTGTAGAACATTTACGAAATGTAAACAAGGTGAGAGTAACCTTAGACCTTTCTCGACTCACTCCATACTAAATCGTGAGTCAAAAAATTGCTCCTACTTTTTTTTTTATTTTCTATTTTTAGTGCGTAAAATTTCATTTTAATGACTTTTAATTTATTTCTCCGGAAATACCAGGAGTAATGAAATAATTTTTTGGGAATTGATAAAGTGCATTGAGATGAACTGAAATGTGCAACACAATACAAGGGGTGTCATTTAAAAAAAATTACTTCCATATCTTCACACTTATTTGGGTCACCTTATATACTTAAAAATATTTTCCTGAAATAGAGTCTTGCAAGTAGATAGATATGATGTATAGATTAGTATATGACCAAAATTCCTAACATCATTAGTATAGGAGCTATAGACCAGCGCGCGCTTAGGTGACAAGCCTGTATAGTACATATTGAATTAAAAAATTTTTAAAACTTCCAAGAGTTAATAAGTGGTACAAGTCAAATGAATATAATGTCAAATACAATAACAGCATTAATTTGTGAAATACATTCTCAAAATGAATTATTCGATTTGGGTATTGGGAGAGTGTTCGAAAAATTGCGTTCTTGCAAAAGAGTTTATGAAGTCAAATAAATCCGTGGAATCCATAATATTTTATCCTGCTAAATTGAATTATATTTAACAAACCGCAAATAAATTCCTGAAAATTTCTTATCATATTATCTGAAAAGGCCTCGCTTTCGGAATTTTAATATTGTTATTTTGGTCTTCTTTTTAATTGTAGAACACATATCCGAGGGCTAGGAAGAGATAATTGACTCACCCTATACATATTCTTTTAAAATATTGTAAATTTAATAGACATTAAATGTAACCATAATAGTAACTTCATTCCTTTGTATTTCTAAGTGAACCAATTACAGGGCCCATGCACCTGGCCATATGGTTTTGCTTATAACAAAAATGTATTTCGATATTTATAGAGTAGTTTTTTAAATCATAATAAACCAACCTGGTGACCATGTAAGATCAATAGAATTTTTGTAATGGCAAATTGATTCAGTAAATATATACATATTTATATATATATATATAATTACTATATGCTATATATATCAATTGTTTTTCTGATTTCACTATCGTTATTGACATGAAAATTGCTATTACTTACCAACCTCATTTAATCAGTTTTAGAGCGTTAACAAAGTTAGTAATAGTGTGGTAATAGTATCCAATTTGAACAACCTGTATACTAGAAAGCGAGAGTGCTAGCTACTACTTAGCTAACCCAATGAAATTCAAATTAATTATTGATATTGATAGGCTGGTTTCACCACAATTTGAGAATATGAAGATAAAGAAGAAATTTACAGAATGTGTAGAATGCATTAAAATAGCAAATTCCACAAAACTAACGTTTTAAAACTAGAAGCTTTTATGACTGGTAAGACAAAATCTATCAAAATAACATAGGAGTACCAATTAATGCTTGTTCATAGTGAAGAATTATAGTCGTAAAATGAAAAGAATAATTTACAATAAGACAAATAAAAATATTCTTTTAAAATAACTCAAAAACTTTGTTTTTGTACTTGTATTTGTTTGCCTCCGTATTCTTCACACAGCAAAATTTATACTAACTATATAATATTAAAAAATGTGAAAATGGATGCATTTAATTGATTAACTAGGAAGGATGAGTAAAATTTCATAATTATAGAAAAAGTCATTTTGACCTTTGAGAGTTCGAGCTTTGCAGTATTTTTTCTGGAAAGGCCTGCTCAAAGCTGTAATATTAACCTATGTCCTAAAGCTATTGATAAAGTTGCATGTATTAGAATAAATTTGCAAATTCGAAAAAATGTATTGGTTGGACATTATGGTAACTGGTCCGTTTTATTGCATTATTGCAGTTTTATTTATAGGTGTTGTATATTGTTATACATATAAATGTGGAAGACTTACCCTATCCATATACTTTCTTGAAAACATGTATTTTTTCAATCGTGGCATGACATCAGTATATTCTTTAGAAAATTTCAATAGCAAGGGCTCTATATTCTTAATTATTCCTTCTTCAGTACCTGAAAGTAAAATTAATATGTAACCCAAGAAAAATGTATGCATTTCAAAGTAATCATTACGAAAGCATTTCACAACCATGTAAGTTTTTTGAGCGTGCATGACATTTGTGGCATAGTCAGATGGTTTCATGTCGTTGACTTTAAGTAACTCTCCATTTTCGTTGCAAAAATCAAGAGAAGCACCTGAGAATAATTACAATATTTGAGTATTTTGTAAAATATGTTTGTTGCAATTTACATTTTTTACGTAATGTACTTACAGTCAAAATCAAATTTTACTTGTTCCGCTACATAGTCTATTAAGATTTTAATATAACAGTTAGGATTAATTAGAAGTGTCTTATTTTCTGGAAGGTTGTATTTAGTAGTTGATTGCTTTGAGGCAAAAGAACTACTCTTAGATAAAACGTCAGGTTGTTTCACTTCGTCCCATTCTAAAAATTATGCATTTACTTTGATGGAAACTTGTACAAAATTATGACTAACCAGCGTACTTTATATAGCAAAACATTCCTTCGTCTTGCTAAAGTTAAACTTATGTCTCGTTTTGAAATTCGGTATAAAGAGTAACATAAATAAAAGCTGACGTTGACAGATGTTCCAATTATTTATGTCAACCCTTTCCTTCGAATAAAAACAAATTGTGTCATTGATGTTATAAGAGCTATTTTTGTTCAACTATTATAATGAACTGGGCACAAAAATAACAGCGAAGACGTCAAAATTAGTGATCCTCATAACAGCCAGTGCATTGCGGGAAGATAAATGTACCACGTAATATTGATGGAGAATTTATGTTTATACTTTACACACGTATATCTTGCGTTTTGATCGTTTCCTTATTCTCGATTACACCAACACTTGTTAAGCTTATGTTAGCTAATACTTGTTAATTAACGCCAAATTCTAATATTCCTGTATACTTAATCAAATTTGTCACCGATATACATATGTATTAAATTTTTATTCGTTTTTCTATTTTTACAACGAATCGGTGCATCCATCTGAAGCTAACAGTTGAGAGCTGCTATGGAACACCATGTCATTGTTGGTTAACATTTAAATATTCATCCAATTAAAGCACAGTGCTCCGTAGAAGTATATATAATGCATTTTTCCAACCGCCAATTAATTAAACATATTTTTATTTTTTAAAAATATCGTCCGGAGGTGGTGTTGAACCATCAAGTATGGCTATCGCGGGCCACTCACAACACCATTGCGCTACTCGACGATTCGATTCCACTTACAAATTTTCACACTTATACCTATGTGAACAAGATTTAAAGGCCTGGATAGGCAAAAATTTTAACACAGGGAACACTGAACAATTTTTTTAATTATTTTTTTGTCTTTTTTTTAATGGAGTAAATTTGAAGTAATGCATAAATTTACTCACTTGTTACTATAATACTGCATTTTTTATCTAAAATGTTGAACTTAGGTATAGGAAATGCTATAGCAAAGTTGTAAAATATTTAATTCTATGTTTTACTGATCAATAATATACAGGCTGTTCCATCTGAATTAACGAAGATTTTTTATACTGTAGGTCAGTTTCTGACATGGTGTTTTGAAGAACCATTATTTCCTAACATTTGGTCTAAAAATAGCTTTTCTCTTAATTACCATAACCGCAAAATTTGCGATATTGTAATTGCCAAAAATTACTAGAAAAACATAGTAAGCGAAATATCTCAAAGACAGTCAGTTTTTTCATATGAATATCATGTCCCTTTTATTTTTCATGTAGATTCAAAATAAATGATAAAAAATATGGGTTTGTATTTAAAAAAACAAAGTTGCTGTCTGCGCAGATGAAATGGAACACCCTGTAAAATCGGCATTATTTTAGGTTTGTAGATCTTGAGAAAACTAGACACGTGAAATAAAAAAAGTTTCAATTATCTCTCTTATCAACCAACATATTGGACTTCTGCGTACTAGGTGGGCACCCTGTATATACATGTACTTACGCCAAGAAAAATAAATACTTCGGCGTTAAAATTGCTGCCTATCCAGGCCTTTACATCTTGTTCACATATATTGTGAAAAATTATAAGTGGAGTCGAGTCGTCGGGTAGCGCGACGGTGTTGTGAGTGGGCCGCGATAGCCATACTTGGTGGTTTGACTTCACCTCCGGACGACATATTTTTGAAAAATAAAAATACGTTTAATTAATTGGCGGCTGGAAAATGCATTATGTATTATACATGTACTTACGCTAAGAAAAATAAATACTTCGGTGTTAACAAAGCTCCGTAGAAGCTTTCACACTGTTGGCTTCTGCTGAATAAGCCTATTCTCGATGCAGTTATCGATTCTGACTGTGACAGTATGGGAATAAAATCGATAGACGTCGCATTTGACATTTATCTTAGCAAGAAATTAAAAAAAAAAGTATTGTACTATTCAGCGACATCGCAAAATTTAAATGTTTGCGCTACTTGTACTTCTAAATATTTTCTGCCAATTAGAGTAATTCGCGATTTTTCAACACAAATTTACTGCTACAAATCTTTATCTACTTTTATATGGCATTGAACGTATAGTTCTTCCACTGTTTGCATACATTAATTGTATCTAAATTTGACATAAATTTGTATTTGAATAAAAGTTTTGAGTTGATGATGTAAGTATAGTTTTGATATGCCATTTATGAATTAATTTTGACTTTTATAAAGATAAAAGGAACGCTGCACTCTGCACTACTTTTGTGAGAGAACCAGCGTATCTGATTATACTGCGATAATTTACTTTTCTACGTATGTTCCAGTACTTTGCAATTTTTTGTAGGTTTTTAACTTTTTTTTCAAAAACTAAACCCATCGATGTTTTTTAAGTGAACAACTCAGGTCACCTATACGTACAGTCTATTCCAAAATTAATGTCACCCCCGCAATTAAAAGATCCAATAAAAATCTCTTCCCTATATCTCGACACAATTTTTGATTGATGAATATCAATATTTAATTGCGCTCTGAAATAAATATCGGTCAAACCTAGTGCATTCGTTTCGCAACAGAAGTTATAATGTATCTTCCATCACATCAGGCAACACTAATTTTGGAACAGACTGTACATATATACCATAAAATTGAAACTGTAATAGAATTCTCGAAGGTATATACACTATATTTTTTTTTAAGATTGAGCTAAAAATTTTCGTTTATATTTTATAGTGTAGGTCAATACATCTGTTAAATCTTCAGTAATGCAAAAGATATATATTTTTGAACGCATAATCTAATACAATAAACAATTATGATTACTCTGAAAATTGGAAACAATAAAATGATACAATGAATGAACAGATGAACAGATAATTAAAAATTAAAAATAATAGCTCATCAAACCGAATCGTAAATATTTCTCTAATACTCTAACTTCTGTCTTGCACATATTGCACACATACATAGTTCTTCTTAATACGTTTTACAATAGACGGGTATGTTGTGATTCTCTAGTGGCTATTTCAGCAGCATTACTTATATATGCCACTGTTTGGTACTGCACCTTCTATATTTTACTTTTTAGGTACCCCACAAAAACAAATCCAAAATTGATTAATTCGGCAACGTAGGTCGCTATCATACAGTTTAATTTATACCCATTCAGAGATCAAAAAATTAATGCTAAGGTAGGAACCTATAATTTGCGCATTGTGGATAGGAGCTCTATTATACAGGTTATAACAATGGTTGTGTTCAGTTAGCACATCACTAAGTCACCGGTAGATACAGATTAGTGAAGTAGTGAACTGAATACCTACACTGTAATTATTGTAAAATTGATTAGCTTGATGAAACCTATAATGCAAAATTATTTCGTTGTATACAAACTATTTCAGGCTAAACTTTTAGATAAAACCGCCCATATAGTATTACATTTTTGAAATGCCCGAGGAATTTTAATTGAAATGCTAAAAGCTTCGCATTTCAATTGTTTCAAAGGACACTGACTTCTGAAGCACTCTGTGTAACGTATTTTAGTCTAGATGTGCTTATTATCACAAAAGATGTTTCTAGTGTTGTACAAAATTTCACGATGTTACGAGGGAGCGTTTTTATATTCGCGGAATGAGCGGGTTGTATGGGTGTGATTAGGCGGATTGGGGGCGTGGCCTGTGCAGCGACTCATAATTAGTATAAATACGAAGTTTCATTGTTATTAGACAGTTAGTCTTTGAGCTATCGTCAACCAAGTAACATAATCAGGAGTGAAAAGTGAAATATGGAAAAAATCGAATATCGTGCCGTTATAAAGTTCCTTACCAGGCAAGGAAAATCAGTCGCGACCATAATGAATGAGATGTCATTGGTTTACGGCGACTCTTGTCCAGGAAAAACCATGGTGTACAAGTGGCATAGTTTATTTAAACAAGGAAGGGAATCCCTTGAAGACGACCCGAGCTGGGAAACTCATGGCAACGGTATTTTGGGACTCGGAAGGAATATTGTTGATTGATTATAAAGATAAAGGTGTTTCTATAACCGGAGAATATTACGCTTCAATATTAGAGCGACTAAAAGAAGCCATTAAAGAGAAAAGACGGGCAAAATTGACGAAAGGTGTGCTGCTTTTGCACGACAACGCGCCCGTCCACAAGAGCCGCGTTGCGTTAGCTGCCCTGCATAAGGTGGGCTTCGAAATTGTGAATCACCCACCCTGCAGCCCAGACCTGGCCCCGAGTGATTATTATCTGTTTCCGAAAATGAAAAAAAGAGCGGGGTAAAAAATTTACTGCCGATGATGAAGTCAAGGAGGCAGTTTCGGCGTATTTTGCAGATAAACAGAAATCATTTTTTTATGAGGGTATAAATAAATTAATTGAAAGATGTGAAAAATGTATCCGTCTTGCAGGTGAATATATTGAAAAAGAAAAATAATTTGGTTTTTTTATTTCCACCTCTTATCCCCCATTCCGCGAATATAAAAACACTCCCTCTATATATATATATTATATATCTATATATACGAGTATGTATAAAGAAAGTTGCCTTAAAATTCCTCGAGCAATTCAAAAATGTAATAATACATATATGTGGCGTGTTATTTAAAAATTTGAAGTTACTAATTGTTACGGATGAATGAAGCACTCATAGTAGTAGTAGCGCAGTATGTATACTACGAAATAATTTTGCGTAATTGGTTTCATAAAACTAACTATCGTTTGTAGGTAAATATTTGGTTTATTTTTATTCAACTGATTCAATTCAACTGGATTTTATCCTGAAGAGAATTCTTTTATCCGGCTACCTTCTTTTAGGGTATATACGAGAATAGCCTTTTATAAATCTTGATTACAAGAAAATACAATCATTCTCATATCTATTAAAATAAACTTCTAAAGCGTTATCTTCATTTTTGTTACACTTTTTCATAGTTTTTAAATTGAGCAAGTTGCCATAAAAACTAAAAACTGATATTACATTTTAATCAAAATTTATACTGGAAGTGCAAAATACTCAAACCTCTAAAGTACTACATAAAATAACTATATTATCTAACCTAGTCACATGCTAATTAAAGGAAATATTTGGTAACAATAGACCACGCACAGGTATCATTTTATCCTGAATCATATTTGCCTAATATATGTATGTATAACAGAGCCGAAAATGGGAACAGGAGACGAAATAGGAGAATGTTCATTAAGTTAATTCTGAATTTTCAAAGTCCAAGCTTAAATGATCTGACTTCGTACGATTATTTCAAGGAGTTTATATGAAATTACGTGACAAATTATTGCATTAAATAAATAGACAGAAAGCGTTTCTATAAATACAGTCATAATCACGAGCTGTTCTTAAGGATACACGTTACCATTTCCCAATTACGCCAAATAAAATTGCGTATTTAATATAACTCAAACGTGAAATTAAATCTGATGATTTTTTAAAACAAATAAGAATTACGAAAAAAAGTGAGGAAATGATTAATGTCGGAACCACGAAAGACGGGAAGTGAATGTTCGAGCTCTGTTTTTCTTTTGTTATTTCAACAGTAATATATAGTAATCTAAATTCCTTATTTTTGACAAACTGCAATTTTGAGAAGGTAAGCGACTTCGGAAATAGTTAAACATTCTAACAATTGCACAATTTCTCAGATTTCATCGCAGTTCACACTTTGAAGTATCAAAATTACACCATCTTCCAAGTTGCACAATATAATGTGCAGAACAGCTTAATTACGTAATCTATTATTTTAATTTTTCGTGATCATGTCATGTGTTTTGATTTAATCGCTCATTAATATCAGGTTAATAAGTTAATTTTGTGTATGACTCATAAATTCCACTGACAACGAGTGTTTATCCACTCGATTGAGTTTTTATTCGAACTTACCCATAGAAAATAACCTGAAAGAGTGCATTTGCGTCATGTGTGACGTGTGTTTTACAAATCACGGAAAACGTGAATAGCGTAGTATCATACATTTGTTAGTATTTGTAACTTTTCCAGATTTCAGTAACGATAAACAAATGCTGCTTTTATGTTTTAGAAGAGAATTAGTTAAAGGTGTTGGGTTATTATTTCATTGATAAATTATTATTTACTTTTTTACTTACTAAAAAAATGATCTAACTGGAAAATTGGAAATTACATTTTTCATTAATAACATAAGGAATGTAGATATACATGTGTAGATATTTCCGAAATCAACAATGCTGAAAACTTTCAGTTATAGTCATCTATTATTTACGGTTTTGTATCACTTCCAGTATCATTCGGTATCACTTACATCAACTTTCATCAGCATAATACGTTTTTACGAATTTCTAGATCGCGCAAGTACTTCTCATCAAAACTTATGGTACTCTATATCAAAAATCAATCATTTTTGAGTTATTCAATTTTGTTTTCAAATATATGACCAATTGCAACGTTATATTAAAAGTTCTATATTTCTGAAAGCATTGCAGGTGAAGACTTCATATTTGGTGTGTTACAAGCTGAAATATAGCGCATTAAATCCACTCCTTCCAAATTATGTTTATATACAGGGCCGTACAAAATTAATGTTGATTTCAACTAAATTCTCATCAATAAAAATCACTTTTTTTAATGGCCCATGTTGTATATTATTGCATTTCTGAATACACTCAATTATTTTCTTAATTCTGTGTTGGACATATTAGTTTCTATTTTTTACAGTTTTCAAGTTATAAGTGGTTTGCTGTCCGAAAAATACGACTTTTTAAGGAACTTAATATCTTAGTAATCCTTGAATGCGAAAATAATTGATATTGTATTTGTACTATAAATACACATATAATCTTTCTTTCTTAGGGCTCTTAGAAGGATAAGAAGAGAATTCCCGTGCCTTAACTACGTATTTCATAACATGGAAACTGTTACAAATAAACAAGCAAAATTTTGGATTTCCCATCAACAGAACGTAATTTCATACGTGTTTCTGTTGTTCATTTTTATCATCTCCAGGTAACCATAGTTGTATAAATGCAAATACTTGTATGTGTATTATTTTATACTAACACAACAACAATAAAGACATTATTGATATGCAGATTACATGTAGCTGCCGTATTTATACAGATGTTTCAGGGTGCCTTCGTTTCCATGCATTAGCAAATTAGATTGACATACATAGATACTCTGTAGAGTGTAGAGACGAAAAAGTTAATTCCAACAACATAATTTATAGACATACAGAGTGATTCAGCGGGACCGTTCATTAGAACATTATGGGGTCTGGCCAAAATACACATTTGAAAATTCATAAACCATTTTCAACAATTAAAAAATTAAAAAAAAAATTATTGTATTTTAACTTTTTATAGCAATGACACATTTAGCGGATAATTTGTAACTCACAAGCATCAAACGACGAAGTATGATTTTGACGTTAGACTTTGACAATAAATCTTTGACAACGCTTATTTTCGATGGCACACTGGATAAGTATCGATGAGTTGTGTGCATTTTTCAAAAAATGTAATTATCTCCTAAACTATGAATTTTAGGTATAGGATATGTGGGACATAAAATATGTAAAATCGGATGCCGAACACGACTAAGTAATAAAATATGGGAGGGTTGGAGGGGGAGGGGAGAGAGGGGAGTGCTATTTGAAAAAAGTAAATTATGGTTCTTTAATGTTTCGAAGAGTTAACGTGCGATAGTAAAGTAATCCCGCAAGGTAAACAACCGTTCTCGGCACTATATTATATTCCAACTATAGTATATTCCAACATGCAGATTATGAATTCTAAATTAATATCCGAAAAATCGTGTGTTCTCTGATTTTTTGAATAAATGTCCGCTATAGCAAATTTTAGAAAAAATCGAGTAACTACAAAACACCCGAATCAAATTGAAAAAACTAAAGGTATTTATAAAGCTTAAAAATAGAGAAATCCAAATATATAAAAATATACAAGGTGTTCCATTAAAAATAACAAAGTAGATGGCTATTTCTGGTATAACCGGAAGCACTAGAAATCCAATAATATTTTAAGTGAAGAGAACATAAAGGACTATATATAATTCTGAATTTTCAAATTTATATTTTGATCAGAACCCCACATACTTCTAATGAACGGTCTCGCTGAGACACCCTGTATATTAGTAGTATTGTATATTATAAAAGTAGACTTACTATTGGATCTATACTAAATATTTATGAAGGTATATTGAAAACAATATTTTATTTGCAACCAGCGGTTTGAAAACTATGAATTTTTAAATCTCCGAAAAATAGGAATAATTAGATAATAAACATTATTTTCACAAAAGCAATGTGCAGGTGTTTCATTTCGAAAACTATCTATGTGGTTTGAAAAATTCACAACTTCGAAACAGTTGCAAGTAAACAAGCCTACTTTTGAATTCTAGATTATGAAATCGCATTTGTTTTTTGTCATATAATCTGAACTTGACTTTCATCAGAAAAGGTTAATTTTGCAGCTGTACTTATAGTTAGGTGCATATAATTTTGCTAAAGAACAACATATTAAAGACGCATTACATATTACACTTATTTTGTTTCTTCGTCGATCTGTAACGAAAACAAGCGATTAAAACCTTTATTTATTCGCCATGTCGTTTTCTTAATTATACCAAAAATCATATTTTTGCGATGCTCTCAGACAAAGAAGTTGACATTGAAAAGATTGCGTTTAGTAGAATGGTGTTTTTTGTCACTGCATTCAGTTACAAGGGTTACAGAATGTGTTACAATATTCAGTTAATAGTCGTATTTGAAAATTTGTAGAATTTGATATATGTGATTGTTATATTATTTACAAGATGAATTCATGGACTGTGAAACTTATAATTAAAACAACTTGACGGAGTTTGAATTTGATGTCCGTTTATGTAATATACACTGTTTGTTTACCTTCTCTTAGAAAGTCTAATTACTTTTTAAAATACAATAAATAAAAAATATAGCTATATTTGAAAGTAGGTAATTCTACATGTGTATGTATGTATTTAATATTAATTACCACCATGCAAATATCAATGTCAATATAATAATATTAATAATACCATTCCAATACAATGAATTAATTGTATACAAAGTAACCATGTCAACCTTCACGATTTTAAAAAATATAAGATTTCTGTTCTCAAAACGTTTAATTATCGTAACCTGATGTGTACAGATAAAATTTATTCCAGATTCAGGCGAGTACCTATTATGAGCGTTTATAGGAAAAAAAAATATTTGCTGTGAATGCCCAGACGTGCAGGTATTTTTTAATGATTCACGCTGTTAAATTTGGAACCTACATTTTTTAGGGGATTCCATTGTTGAATCTAAATAGAGTGGATTATAAATAAATTATATAGTAATAGCATACTATAGAGGACATTTTACCGCACGTGATATTTAAAAAATTGTAATATCCATACTAATTATAGATAGACCCGATGATTACACAAAAATAATAAGTGACCTGCTACTTTATGTTTTGCGGTTTCAACAAACGCTGACGCAGTACAATGTACGATAGTTACCGCAAGTGACCACAACCTTCAATGAATAATAAAAATCAGATATATTCCATAATTTTTTACTTCCCCTCATTATCACATGTTTTTGTTTATGTCTCTCTAATAACCTAACCACCGCATTAATGTTTGATATACTACGGATGCAATGGTTGAATAAAGCGGTTTTTCATCTTTGTGAATTTTGGATCTTGATTAATGTGAAGCAAGTTTCAAAATTAATAAACACTCCAGTTTTTTGTGATTAGATGAGAATGACAGTTCACATAATTTATTTGAGTAGATGTAGTAATATTGTTATCCAATACGCTATGAACCGTTGTTACATTTTAAAATCCGACAAACTGCAAAAATATCATTTTGCAATACAAAACATTTAGCCAATGATGTGATTGCCCTTAATTTGGTAAATTTTGTATAAAATAAGAATTTAAATTTTTGGAGTACAGTTGCCATCTAGCGGTCATCCTACACTTCCCTAAATAATTTCCAGATGTTTCTCGGGGCCAGTTAGTTTAGTTAGTGATATTTTTCCCGAAGCTGTGCTATAAACCATTCTTGAGGTATGGCCGACAGCCACTATTAGTTGGCCACCCGGTACAATAACCCCTATTCGTATGTTTTTGAGAGTTCCAGGGCACCTGTTTGAAAAAAACTGAAATACGGTTTCAGAGCTCTTTTTTTGCTCCGACGAATAGAAGGAGTAGAAGATTATACAAGAGAAAGAAATTGTACAAGTATAGCTTTAAATTTTATTTACTATATTTACTTACGATAAAGTATCTATATTTCCATAGAAGAAGTAAAGTCCATTCGTTGAATATCAATGGAATCACACCAAAAGCTGAAACTAAACCGTCCTTGCCTCAGTCTTAGAATGGGGATTGTTAGAACGCTAGTGACGGCTATTGTGGCGATTAAAGATAGCATCGGTACTTATATAAGATTCATCGGTCTAAATAGCATGCCTTGTGAAAATTGGATTCTGATTACACCTATTTACAAATTAATTGCAGAATTCTAACTTTCGATATTAATGTTTCTTAAGGATTCCAAGGGCCGTGGTTCTTTTAACATTTCCAGTTATATCTGTTTCTCGGCATCGATTTTGTATTTGTGCTTCTAGGTTAGATCCACAATTTATTAAAGTATACGTATTTTAGTTTTACTATATATTATATATTTTGAGAAAATATACAAGGCTTTCTATATAACTAAAACACAAGTTGTGGTCATATCGAAAAAAAGAAATCAAAATAAACTTTAAACTTTTAAACTCATGCTATCAGATATAACTCAGAAAAATATCTGAAGGATTTCGAAACTCTTTTTCGATAGCGTTTAAGAAAAGCGAGATATAGGGCTGGACTGGTTTTGCTAAAAATCTAAAAACATTCTGTAGTTCAAAAACGCTAAGAAAAAGCGGAATCTGGTTTGCGCCATTATTATTTTTAGAACACAAGAACTACGGAACCCACAGGTTCCCTAGAATCTTCAAAAACTTACAAAAATGAGTCACGTGTACGGTCTTATGAAAAATCTGGAGGCTAAAACCGATTTGTATTGTCATCCCCAACAGACAAAGATGCTCGGATGTTAATGTTAATGTTTCATAACAAAAGCAAAGTTAGTTGTGTATATACGAAACTGAACTTTAGATCTTAAATCAATGTATTAATTTCTCAAAAATCATTAATAATAATAATCTTTCTTACTTATTTATCATCTTATTATAATCGACTGCTGAGTATTTCATACCATCCTCAAGCCTGACGTTTGGATACATAGATCTTTCGAGCTGGCAAATATCTGAATGCGCCAGCATTCCAAATACTACAGTTAGGAATATTTTAAAGGATGTAAATACAAGTGCTTTAAATCCCAAAAATTGCAGTAAATCTTGCCACATGATCAAGATAAACGTCTGATCTTTTGTGAGATAATGAGGAAAAATGTGACCGGGAAGAAAATTTTATTCGAGATGTCTTGTTTACTAATTAATCTTGTTTTTCGCTTCATGGACGCCACAATCCGTCCATCGTCCGATATTGGTCCCGGGAAAATACACATATTAGTATAGTTTTAAAAATGCAGTAACATCAGAAGTTAAATGTTTGGGTTGGGCTAAATTCCTTTTAGAATTAAACTTTTTGAACTTTTATGAAAAAAACTCAATCAATATTTTTGACATAAGCAAATTGTCAGCATGTCACAGATACGAGAATACAGAATGCAATAATTCGAATTTAGCAACACCATACTTCTATCTCGTATCACCATCTCCGTCATTCTAACGCATACATTGCATGTAATGCTATTTATAATATGCCGAGTATCTGCTTTGTTCAACGTGTATATAAGAGTTGGTACCTATTTTTTGATAAGTTTACTGGCAAGTTATTTTTATTTAATATTTCCTTAAATATTATATACATATAAAAGGTATACGTGGTGTCAGAATTTACCGTCTGGTTAATCCTCCATACAAACCATTACGTTGATCTGAGATATTTAACCGAATACATTTTTCCAGAAAGGAATTTTAGAATCTATAATCGTTCGTATCAAGATGAAAGTGTTAACTGGAAATATGTAAAATATTAACCACAAATCACAGCGGGCTATCTATAAAATTAAACTCTGCAAACAACATGATTATACTGTAGTTTTCCAAATGCGTATATAAATATGAAATCAAATAAAACCGCGATTTTTGTATTTTCACATGTAACTATGAATTTGATTAAACATAAAGGAATCAATCTATGTTGCGGTTGACCATTTATCGATTTAACAATTACAATTCGTCTGTAAAATAAGACTAGTAAAACTTGCTTTATTGTTGGAATAAATCCAGATAGGTAAAGAAAAACAAATTCTTATAAATCAGAAATGTGGTCAATATTTTCGGCACAGAAATGAATCAGATCATTCACCACAGATAAAACACTACTAAATAAAATTTCACAATGTTATCTGTTAAGCAGTGTGGGAATCACAGAACAATAATTTAAGAAATCATAGGATGGATAGGTTCAAGATCTAGCCAATTGTACAAATAAGAATTTATATTTTTAATTTTACATAATTTTGAAAATTTAAAAAATCAATAAACTTTGTTAAACTAACTTCTTGAGATAAAATGCCGAAAATACTTATTTGTTATTTTAACGTTTCGGAAACGCCAAACCATCTCAAATTCATTTTTCCAAATAGCTCTTTTCTTCTAATTTCAATGATATATCACACATAGGATATTGAAAAAGCAACAACAAATTTTTATTAAAAAATAAAAAGCTTAGATAAAAAGAATAGATAAAATTTAAATCAAAGTATTTTGTATTCAACAACTGTTTACTACAAAGAGTGAACATCATTAAGCCATTAGAAACCCTTATATCAAGCAACAACTACCACACCAAGGAAAGCAAAGGTAAGTGTTTTCGTTTACATTTTAAAGATATAACATATCCTTAAAAACAAAATTGTGGAACTACAGTGAAATACGTTTAACACGAAACTGACGGGACCGAAATATTTTTTTCGTCTTAAAAGATTTTCGTGTTAAAGGATATTACAAAAAGTGTATACAGGGTGTTCCGTAGAGATTACATAATAATGCACTGACGTGTTCTTTGGTCAAAAAGAAACAAAAAAGTCTTAATAAACATATATTCGCAAACGCATACTTTCCGAGATAATTTTTTTTTTCTTATGTTCACGACAAAAGCAATAAACAATAGACTGAAAAACCACCACCATCAGTTATTGCCGAGTGTTCCGAATGTATTTTGACGAGTTTGTAACGGCATATAATCTAATATTGCTTCCAATTCATTTCGTAAGAATTGAAGATATGCATCTCCTGTTCGCCTGTTTGGAAGAAACCTGGGTCCTAGTAATTGATCTCCTATATCTCCAGCCCAAACGTTGAGAGAAAAGCGTCTTTGATGATGTTTTTCAACTATTGCATGGGGATTTTCATCGTGTTTATCTCGGACACTATGCGTTTGCGAATATATGTTTAATAAGACTTTTTTCTTTCATTTCGACCAAAGAACACGGCAGTGCATTATTATGCAATCCATATACTCAACAAAATGTCGTTTAGTACATTTTATTTACATAGGTATGTATGCATGCCTTTAACAAAAATATTAACAAGAAGTTACTAAAATTTAATACATAATTTGCAATTAAAAAAAACAAATAAAACGTTTATAAATTTTTTGAAAAAGAATCTGATATATTTTTTGTATTGTCCTTTTTAGATAAACAACATTGTCTCATTCGCTTTGATTTCAAACTCCTTTTAATTCTCGCCGGCGTGGCAGCTGTTTTTATATTTTGTTCATTCCGAGAAACGATATCTTTTCCTGTTAAGCGATTTTTATTTCGAGAAAAAAAATTATTAAATAAATATTAAAATTATTATTCAGAGAAAAAAAAATTATGCAAATACGTAGTACTTTTCCGGGACCGCCTTATTGTTTCGTGTTAACCGATATTTCTTCTTAAGCGTTTTTGTGTTATGTTTGCATTTGGAAAGAGGGCCGCAAGTGCTGGAACAATTGACCAGTAGCGACAATTATGTCTGTTCACAGTGCCGTTCAGACAAAACGTTGCCTTATCTGAAAAAATGATGTGATCTAAAACATTAGGCTGCTGCTCGATCAATTCCGTCATTGTTTCGCAAAAATGTAGTCTACGATCTGGATCATCTTCAGTTAACTCATGGACGGGATACATTTTATAGGCTTTCATTCTTGCTGATTTAAGAATCTTATGAGCAGATTTTTGAGAGATCTCATGAATCTGACCTATTATTGATATGATTTATTGTATAATTCATTTGTGCATGTGCTCTGAATCTTCACGAGTCTTCATCTTATAAAAAAAGCGATAATATTTATGTTAGACCTTAAAGAACAAGAAACATGTAAACCCATATTTAAATATAATAACATTTTGACATTTTCTGGTGCTCAAATATTCGAAACATTATGTTTTGTAAACAAATTTACTCCGTATTTTTCCATAATATTAAGCATAAGTACCTATAATGCTAGAAATACTGATTAAGTGGTGCCTTCGCCCCGTATAGATCAGCTTCTTTTCAAAGGTGTTACGTTCATGGGAAGTAAGCTCTTTAAATATCTGCCAAAAACTATAAGAGATATAGCTAATTTTTTTCTTAAGAGATACGAACACATACTTTTGTAACTTAAATTGTTGCTGTCTAAATAATTGTTTAAATGCACTGTAAATTTTTATTTTTAATATCATTGTGTATTATTTTTTATTATTAGTCTTTTTGTTTGACTTGTTTCTGTACATGTGTAATATGTTTGAGAAATATACGAATTATTATTACTAAACAAATCAAATCAACTAGCCTTAGACGGCTCAAGTACATATATTAGATATCAGGAAAGCATTTGATACGGTTATGAGCTAATCAAATTTTATCAGAAGACAGTTTATGTTTTAGGAAATTTTTAAATAATCATCGGTAAATATCAAACATATGACTAACATAGCTTCAATCTGTATGAACAAAACGGAACGGAATTAGACTAATTATAAACAATTCTTCAATTATTTTACATATATTTATACCTATTATTTTTCAAGAAAACATCAGTCACGGATACACACCTGGCCATATTTCTGTCAGGCGCCATAGTTCTGAAAATTTTGCATCGTTTTTTCATCTAAACTTACTTTGATTGAGGAAAGTTGAAACAGAGCTACTATATTACAAAAGTTAATCGTTTTATCTTTTGATCGTATTCAAAAACCCACAATTCATCATCGCATCAAAAACTCAGGGCCGCATTTCACACAGCTGCAAAAATCAACACTTATGTTACAAAGCTTCTGTTTCAAGCTTCCAAAAAACGTTAAAGCATGACAGATGCGCTAGCAACTCGTATGAGGCGCGAATGAGTAGTTTACAATATTTTAACTTAAACGAAGGCGAAGCAATAACAATAAATTGCAATAGTAAAAACTAACAAATCATTAGTTTAAAATAATATAAGATTGTTAACATATTATTTGTATTAGATTGTTAATACACGGTAGCTATTCTTACAAAATCGTTCTTTATATTTTACTAACGTAGATATTACGTTAGACTTGCTCCAATGTGGACTTTGTAAGTAATCATTTATTGTTAGTATTACACAGTTTACATATTACTCTTCCTGCTTTCGTTTCATTACTTTAGAAATTAGGCAACTCTTACAAACCGGATTTACATACCAACCACAAAATATAGATCTATTTATATTTACTATTAAATATTACAAATAGATAAGATATAGTTACACACGAAAAACGGTAAACTATTTTTCATCAACTACCGCATTTTGCAACATGAATGAGTTGTCTGGTAAAGCAGAGAGAAATCTAATAAATACCGCACAACGACCGTCAAACAGATGACCTTTAACAATGTCATAATTAACTTTACGGCCATCTACTATTCCAAAAATATACATTCATCAATACTGGGAGACAAAATTACTAGTAATAAATGTATTTGTCCGTATCTGATTTGTCGACAATATTACATTTTGAGAAAATTATATGCAGACATATTATGGTTTCCTTAATTTAAAGTAAATTATTAGCTTCTTATTAAGACACACAACATTGCACAAAAACAATAAAATGTTAACGTCCGAACACATGACAGTCAAGACGTAGTGATAATTGTAAAATATACATAATTATAGTCGTAACCACAACAGTTTAACACTAGTCTAATTACGTCGGTAGATTAAATCGGTACTTCACTATTGGTTGAAATAGGTTTTGTTAAAGCAATTAATATACGGGGTGACATAGAAAAAAGTACATTGCATAGTGCCACACAATAAAGGACACTAAAATAAGAAAAAAAATTCCTATGAACATGGGTCCGCAAGACCTTCGGTTAAAAGATACGGGGTGTTGAATTTTATTTTTTTTTTTTGGGTTTTTTTTTTGAATATCTATGGTTCCAGTTCAAATGCATCTGAAAGCCGACAATGCACGCTAATTAATAAAAAAATAACAGTTGAATAATGTGTCATACTGACACTTGTCAAACTGATGTAATTGTTGTTTGAGGAATTTTGTGTTCGTGATTAAGTTTTTCATTGGTTTTCTCACTGATTATTCAAATTTGCTTTCAAAAATGGTTCACTACACTTTTGAAGAATACAGAGACATGATTATGTGTTACGGCGAAGCTAGATCAAATTCTTACGAAGCTCAACGTATTTATCGAGAAAGATATCCTTTAAGACAAGTTCCTAATGTTCGAACATTTATTGATGTGCATAGGCGTTTGAGAGAAGATGGCTGTTTTAGAAAACCAAAATTGAATAGTGGGGTTTCCAGAACTCGTCGCACTGTGCGAAACGAAGAAACTGTTTTACGAATGGTAGAAAATAATCCAAGAACAAGCATCAGAAAAACAAGTTCAGCGGCACGAAACCTTAACCGTGAATCAGTTAGACAAATTTTCAAAGCACAACTTCTTCGCCCATATCATTTCCAAAAAAATCATTCACTATTGGAACATGACTTTGTTCCTCGTGTACAATTTTGCCAATCGTTGCAAAACCAAAGACAAAACATTATCTCATCAATTTTGTTTACTGACGAAGCTGGTTTTAGTCGTGATGGTATACTGAACCTACATAACATGCACCATTGGAGTGATGAAAATCCTCATCAAACTGTAATTCGAAGTCACCAATATGGGTTTTCAATTAATGTGTGGGCAGGTATAATCGACAATTATTTAATTGGCCCATTTCGATTGCCCAATCGATTGACAGGTGCACTGTATCGAAATTTCTTGGAGAATGATTTAAACACATTATTAGAGGATGTCCCATTGGCCATTACTGGAAGAATGTATTACATGCATGATGGGGCGCCAGCTCACTTTTCTCGAGTGGCAAGGGAATATTTGGACAGGAGATTTGGAAATATGTGGATTGGTCGAGGGGAGCCTGTACCCTGGCCAGCTCGTAGTCCCGACCTTAATCCCCTCGATTTTTCATTTTGGGGATTTATGAAAAATTAAGTTTATGCTGTAGAAATACATAATGAAGAACAATTGTGGATAAGAATTATGGAATCGGCAGATAGATTTCGTAATAACCCAGGAATATTTCAAAGATGCCGTCAATCCTTAAGAAGAAGAATGGAAAAATGTATTGAAGTACAAGGGCAACAATTTGAACATCTTCTAAAAACTTAATTTTTTTTTTTAATTAATCATTGTTTTTGCAAATAAATTAAAAAAAAATTCAACACCCCGTATCTTTTAACCGAAGGTCTTGCGGACCCATTCTCATAGGAATTTTTTTTCTTATTTTAGTGTCCTCTATTGTGTGGCACTATGCAATGTACTTTTTTTCTATGTCACCCTGTATATATATTATTTTATCATGTCGTTTTTGTGATACTTTTATTTATATAGAAAATAGTTTTGATAATTTAGTATTAATTTTATGATTTTTTATATACAGGGTGCCCACTTAATACGCGGAAGTCCAATATCTTGGTTGATAATGGAATCTTTTTTTATTTCATGTGTCTAGTTTTTTCAAGATCTACAAACCTAAAATAATGCTGATTACACAGGGTGTGCCATTTCCTCCAGTTATACAGTAAGCCTGTGTTGAAATTGTGAGAATGCAAAAAAAGCTCGTGAAAATTTTCTTGCCGGCTATTAAGTTAAATCATTTAACTATATACAGATTCATGCCGAAGATGTTACGCACTCAGTAACGAAATGGCCATACAATTAAAGAGTACATTTAAGTGAAGTTGGGTTTTATTTTTTAAATATTCAACTGTAAATTCGCTTAAGGTTTTACACCATTAAAATACAAAATAACGTACATATATCTACGAACGAAGATGGATACAAATTCGTGGGAAGACACGCTAAGTAATATAATGAAAGCAAACAACGAAGCATTGGGGAAAAGGAAGATAAAGTTAAACGAGAAAAACACAGCACATCAGCAGTGATTCGATGAAGGTGCTAAGACTATCGCCACAGAAAAAAGGAAAACATGATTACAGTGTAAAAGCAGCAAAATAACAATATGTTCAAAAAACGTAAAAACGTTAAAGTGAATAATAGTATATCATATTATTCACGGTATTATTCGTAGACAGCAAACAGACGAGAAAAACGCAAAAAATAGCAAAGTACTATAAAAGCCTATTACAAGAGAATCATTGAACCGAAAGCGCTGAAAGTAAAAATAATCAAAAAAAAACTTCCGGATATGGGGCAGCTTAATTGAAATGTTGGCATATGGAGAAAAACCAAAATATAAAATAGAGAAAGTTTCAGGAAAATGGAAAGAAAACGGAACGATACAAATTTTCAAGAAACGAGTACGTACGACCAGCCATGTCCCTAAGGAATGTTTTTTAACATGATAATACATCCGAAATAATAATCCGACAACAATCAAACATAATAAACGAATAAATGAGAAAATACGCATATCATTGATTCACATTTTCAAAATTTGATCGTGACATAATTTTGTACTGATTTATGGTATTGAATTATATTTAAACATTTTGCGTTCTTTCGATAGATCAGCAACAAAAAGTACACGCACACAGCTTAGAACAGAAGAATCTTTAACAATATTATGTAATTTTCTTTGGCAATTTATATTATACTTAAGCAAAAAGTTATTTGGTTTATGTTTTATACTGAAATTCAATATAAAATATCCCTATTTACTATTTGATATTTTACATTAAATTTAAAATATATTTTAGAAAAAGGCCAAAAAATGTACCGAAACGCTGAAAGTATAATGAAATAGTGTATAAAGAAAAAAGAAGACTTAAAATAGAACCCTGCGGAACGCCACTTGAAAGTTCCAAAGGTAAAGAATTTCGAGAATCAATGTTAACATACTCATACTGGGTTCTTTCAGATAGAAATGCAGCGATTAATGTTACAGCGCTACGGTCGAAGTCCATTTCTGACAAAATATTCAACAATGTTGAATGATTCACTGTAATCCTAATCTGTCATTAAAATTTTACGCCTATTTTATGTGTCGTGTTTCACGTCTATCAGTGTATTTTGTCTTTAGCTATTAGATATTATTTTTAGGTAGGATATTTAGTTTCTGCATTGAAGTAAGAATATTCTCCTGTTGTATTTGTTTGCCGGCCTGATATTAAATGTAGTTAAGTTTTTAATTTCTTTCTGATCTTAGTAATAAAATTAGTATTCACTTTCCTCCAAATCTTACTCTATCAATGTAAATAATCTATAAAACGCAAAATTTATAAAACTTGCACTTATTTTAAAGTTATACCGTACTCTGGTTTTTATATATCTACTTACTTATGTTGTACGCAAATGCCACTTAGATTTCTTTGTTTTTATTTAATGGATCTATCTTTTTCTATCTACGCAAATGCAAAATATTCATCTTCAACACAAATACATTAATTAACTACACATATAAATATATGCACTCAAACAAATAACAATTTTAACCGAGTTAATGTTACTATCTAACCATAAGCATATGGCTATCTAAGCCATATGCTTATGTATCAACTTCTTGGCCAATTGTACTTTAGTTAGATATTCTATATCAATATGTTTAATAGATAAACATTATAATTAATTCGACATATATTATTTAAAATAACATGATTCATCACTACTGGAAAACTATTTGTCTTTCACTAATACGTGACGTTTGATTTCCAACTTAAAAAAAAAACGAAATAAAAGAAAGAAGAGTTTTAATAAAATCGATACCAATTTTAATATACCAATATGTTCGACAACAACTGCGTAAAATATATATTAATCACTAGCAATTATATAAGAAATTGTGTCAATCACGAGAAAAGTTGACGTAATTACTTAATAAAGATGACTACGGATTTAATCTGGTTTACTTAAATGAGAAAGTTACAGGTTGATAAAACGTACTCCTTAAGATAATGAAATCTTAGTTTTGCTATAATTAAAGTAGAATGCAAACGTAACTATTACAAAAATTTAAATTTGAGTTCGGCAAACAAGAAGATATGAATGAATTTCATAAAGTAAGAACACACAAAATAAGATAAAAATTGATAAAAAATTAAAACTGATATCACAAAATAACGTTTTTTTTAATCTGAAGTCAGTCAGCTTTCTAGTAATTGTATGTAGTAAAGTAGACCTCATAACTTTTCAGCTTTAATATTTTTAAGTAAGTAGAAGTTTATATGCACTAGCACCAAATATTAATTATAGTGAAGTAATTTCAAGTTATTTCTACCAAACTTAATAAGTATGTAACATAATCCGAAAGAACATTTTTGTGAATCATTTTCAAGAAAAATTTTGCAAAAGATTTGAACGCAATTTTCAAGCAAGAAAGTGTGACTATTTTCAAAATGAAAAAAACCTTTAGACGTGATTTGTATTTCATACTACACTATTAATATTCACACCTTTTAGCAACTCGTTTTTGATATATATATTTACAACATTTTTGCTACACTGAATTTTTATAAAACATAATATTACACGGTAAATTCAATTCGTTGATAAAAAAATCTTAATTTGGACGCTTTTTAAGTTTACTTCATAGCCTAAGTTATTTTCATCATAAAACCAGCTTTTTATGTTATTAGGTAATGATGGTCAAAATAGGACTTAAGGTGGCTAATTAATAATGCACAGCATATCATTATCACTAAAATAGCTAATATGATGACCGGCAATGACTACCGGCAATGACTAGCCTACTGTACGATGAGAAATCACCATTGGTTTAGAAATATAGGATTTTAAAACGGAACGTACACTGAGACGATTCTGGTAATGGTCAAACTGAGTGTCGCAATGTCTCATTAGATTTCAAATCAATAGTAGTTACAAGCAACTGTATTTCGAAATTTTAAACCAGTTTTAAGGTTCATCACTTTTGTGTCTACCACGTTTCAGAGTTTTACCATAAATTTTTTAGTTGGAAAAGTTTCATGTAAAATTGAAAGTCATTATATTTTCTTTAGAAACTACTGCTAGCATATCAGAACAATAGTGAAGGCAACACAACGTCCATTAAAGATCTATCTTGTGACTATCGTTGTGGCGGAACGATAGAAGCCGGGTTTCAATTCTCCTGAGAGACGGTGACATTTTTCTTAGAGAATTGAAATCGGGATTGACTTATATCATTCGCTATTGGGAGCAAAGTGATTAACAGCGCGGCATTATAAAAGGCAATGCTATCACAAAGCCATTAGAATACAAAAACTACACTGCGAGAGTTGCAGTAATAGTCATGCAAGCAATATAGCTTACGGATTCAATGCAACTAAGCACCCACCTCACATAAAAAACATAATATTCAACTCATGTGCAAGTAATATGGATTTCAGCTAAAAAATGGATGGAAGTCGGCATTGAAAAGGTCTAAAAAAAGTTCGCTATGCTATGCCTAACAAAATTGTATAAACTTTCAGAAATTGATGTTTTATGCGTCCTGTAAATATAATTCGTCTATAGAATGTTCTTTTAGAAAACTCATCAAATTTCATTAAAGGGTTTTATAGGTGGTACTTGCAGCTATAACTGACAAAATTTTATTGTATATGTTTATACTAGCGTGGGGAGGTCCCAAGCTAGTTAAATATGAAGTGCACATCGAGAAATACATATCATTCTTAGTTCTTGCATCATATGCATTTATATTAACTATACCCCCATACCAAATTTCAGAAATCATAATTTTCAAATAACAAAGTTATTCGACCGTTCCGGGACTTTTTACTAACGCTGTATATATAAAGTTTAAAAATTTTATCAGTTCTGATACTGACAGTTGTAGACTTTAAAACGTGAAATTACTGCAACTAGTGCAGAATATGGGTTCCTTCTTTTAATTTAAATGAAAAACAGTAGTTTCCTACGTGACGTTTCGGATATATTTTAATCCTTCCTCAAACCTATATATAAATATATAATAAAACTTAACTATATTTAAACCAAGAAATAATAACTTACAACAAGGATAATCGTTTTTCTAAATACAAGGCTCTAAAAATATTGTGAAACAATTTTGGCAATTTTGAAATTTTGAAATCTGAAAACATATGCAAAATATTTGATAAACAATTTTGTAAACAAAACCAGACATGTTAGATTTTAAATTTCGACATTTTAAAAACAATATGTTGAATGCAATGAAAATATATTGTATATATAAGAAAAAAAAATTATAAACACATAAATTGGAAAACGATTTATAACTTTCCATACAAAGACATTTAAATATAAGAGATCACAAAAGACTACATTAATCTCTTTGGTAGTCTTTTGTTCGTTTGAGGAAGGATTAAAATATATCCGAAACGTCACGTAGGAAACTACTGTTTTTCATTTAAATTAAAAGAAGGAACCCATATTCTGCACTAGTTGCAGTAATTTCACGTTTTAAAGTATATATATATATATATATATGTTTTTTTTAATATATTTTTCTCGCGTACAACACCATACGCCTTTGACGAGGTCTGGGCCGATAAACTTTCATACTGATTTGCTTACTTAACCCTATGCCTGTTACAGTGAGATGCAAGGCATGTGAAATTCAGTTTTTCTTGACATTTCTTTCTATTTTCTTTGCTAACTACCTACTTTATTCCAGCCCACAATGTGTCTCTTTTCTTCCTTCATGTCTTATCTCGTTATTCCACGCTTCTCTTGATCTCATTTTCTTATTATTTCCGTTTCACAGATTTATCTTATAATTTTTTCATCTGGTATTTTATCACGTAGTGCATTGATATTCAATTGCTTTTATCAGATCTGCTTCTGCTTTATCTTATATTGTACTGTATTTTAACATATTTGATTCAAAGAAAACTTTAGTTTTAATGGATATGTTAAACACAACTCGGATTCATATAGCTTTCTAGTAATTGTATGTAGTAAAGTAGACCTCATAACTTTTCAGCTTTGCCAATAGAATTTCTGTTAATTAGCGAATGAAGCATCCAATATAAACAATTGAGTATGTTTTAAAAGAATGATTTAAATGTTTTACGTTTCATCAGTAAAATATCTGACAACAATTTTACGGAGAGCTGTATTTATCTACTAACTACTGTTTGTTAATCAGGTCAATTTATATTTCACATAATGATGTATAGTTATACAAAATTAAATACTATCACTACTGTACGTAAATGACCGAACGATATTCTCGGAAATTCCCATCAGGGAACCGCAATAGTACATCCCCCAACATTTTTCATAAATAAATAAAAGCCTATATATTAGTTTTACAGTAAGCGATCGCTCAGTTTGTCGACACGTTACATTGTGGAAGTACGAAAGATGCAGTGCGCCAGGAGTTTTTGTTTCGCCGTGTATTTGTATTGTATCGTGCATTTAAGTACGTCGTTACCATTATCTCTATACGAAAACGAAAGTGACAAAGGGCCCATCATCGAAATCGATAGTACCAAACTAAATGCAGCCGAAAGATCTAAAAATTTAGGTAAAAATCGTTTTATAGTTATTTACTTGTTATACTACAAATAAAAAGTACTTAAAAAACTTAAATTTAAACTTTACATTTTCTTTATTTCTCAAAAAAGAATAAAAAGGAATTCTAGCAATCAACTTCTAGATTAATTAATATGTTATTGCAATAGTATTCATGCCAATATTTGATATATTACATTTATTATATATAAATGTATAACTATTATACATTTATAAGTTAAAGTGTCATTTAATTCATGCTTCCGAGAATGAAAACCTTTTTGCCGATCTAGTATGTATAAATTTACTTTACTTTTTTTTTAATTCTAATAATGAATACATTTTGATAACTATCCTACTTGTTGGTAACATATTGTTTTACAGAACTCAACGTTTGTGATAAACTTGTGCGTGTTACCTATTAAGTATCTAATAAAATACTCATAAGCAAAAATTGTGCTTTTGTAATGTATTGTTCTATATTTGCGGATTTTAAATACTTTAAACGCACAATAGACAGTATACAAGGATAACATTGGAACTGCCAGAATAATTTCCGACATGTTAAGCATTAATTAAAAGGCCTTTATAATTCCAGTTTAAAATTTTATTTCTGTAGGTACGATATATGTATTATCGAACTATTTTTATTAATTCTTAACGATCATATTCTTCCGGTGAAGGACCATTTTTACTGTTTTGTAAACAGTATTTATATACTACTCACAAAATTTCTGCCTATTAATAATACTCAAAACTTGAAAACGCGTTTCAGCATTTATTATAAATATATGACATTTTAAAAATATTTTTAAGAACGTTTTAGAACACAAACCAGACACTCTTACGGCTTGGATATTTCTTACAGTCCAAATATTTCTGACTCTACAAGGTCTGAAACAATGAGTCTAACGATAAACGAATAGCACAATCGCTTAAAAGTCTATTCAAAAACTTGCACATCAAGCAGATTTTTCAAGCTGGACACGTATGTTAGTTAATAATTGGTAAGATAAATCTCCATAAATTTCCATACCTACAAGTTTTGTTGGATACAGTAACTTCTCCTTACTGATCATCGAAAACGACTTAATCACTCCTAGATCAGAAATATATGAAGTTAATTTTGAGTGTCTGCCGATTCAGTTGATGCATCTTTAATAAAATCTTTCAACACATTGAAGTGCCATTCCAAGCTTTGATCTCTTATCCAGTTCTCGTCAAAAGCTGCTTTCAGGATGTCATGCAACTTCTGATAAAGTAATACGATTCACAGTTTTTCTTCGTTTCAATAATGTTTTGTACGATTTTGATGGATCATTGTTACGGTAGAAGACTTCAGACTTTATTTATACAGTACCCACTAGTCTCTGCCACAACCACGCCGTCTGAAGACATTGTAATCAAGATTTAAATCTTAATACACTACTTATTTCATATTTCGCTTTGAAAACAACACACTGTGGACATATTGCATTTTAATAGTGAAACACAAAGTTTCCGTCTAGTTTTAAATAGGATTTGTTGCGTTTTGACAAGAACTGATTAAATTATATTGTAGACTACTTTTTAATACACGTAACGCTATCCCTAACTCTAAAGTTGAAAAAATGGACTTGTCCACTTTTGAAAACGAGCTCCTCAAATATTAATTCCTCCTCTAATTCTCGGAGCAGTATGGAAATCTCTAAGAATTTATTCTTTTTTTATTTTTAACTTTTTATTACTATCTTTGAAAATTAAAAAAAATAAAAAGCATTTTATTAAAATAACTACTTTAACTAAATTTGATGGGAATGCTTATTTGTTATTATAAATTAGTGTCAAAAAACTTACTCTGAATTTGCAAATTTATAATTATTTTTTTATATATAATATATATATATTTTAAACGAAAAAATTCTTTAAAAACAGACGCTTTACAAATATTCATATTTTAGACTGTTTTTTGATACAAATTTATAATTAAATCACAAGATGTTGGCGTCGACGTATTTGAAAACGAGCTCCTCATATATTAATTCCTCCTCTAATTCTCGGAGCAGTATGGAAATCTCTAAGAATTTATTCTTTTTTTATTTTTAACTTTTTATTACTATATTTAATAGTTTGATTGGCGTCGACGTATTTGTTAAAACAGTATATTTGCCAGGTTAGTTGATTCATTTACATTGCCAACTTAGAAAAAAATTCTAGAGCAGAAAAGATTTCACTTAAATCGCACACACAAACGATGAGCAATGCTCAAAATAATGGCTTCTGAAAGAAAATTAGTCCGATATGCTTTACAATCCAAATAACTGAACGAATATTGATTTTACAAAGATATTATAAACATCAAGCAGCCCTGTAACATTCTATTTTTTGACCACTAGTTTACAATCGACTTCAAAGAAAAACTAAGGCAACAAAATGTACGTACTGAAACGTAAATTAATATACAGTGTTCTCGTCTATAACATGTTAAATGATGATAAATCCGTCGATATGGCTTTCTTAAAAGTGGGTAATATAATAAGATTAATTAAATAATACTCACATTTTCTCACATAAATAAACATTTAATAATGAATCAAAAGATCGAGTTTTTCTATTAATTTCGATTACTTCTCTGCATTTAATTCAGTTGCCTAACAACATTTCATTCAAAGCTCAGAAACAACGTACCATGTTCAAAGCAAAGAGTTTTACAGCAATGACAGATATTGGTTTTTTGAAAAACATATTTTTATAAAAAGAGCTTCTATTATGTTATTACCATCTACATATACTTACCTACCACATAGTTATATCCTGGAGTTATTAAATGTAGATTTCTTCGTATCATTAAAATTTTTCTTTAAATCAGAATGTATTTGCAATCTGTGGGACTCTAATGATCAAGATACCAATTCATAAAGTAGTTTTCTTTTATAAATAGTTAAAGGCATTGTTTTATATTCAAATAGAGTTTTTTTTTGTGTATTCGAAATCGTTTAGTCACTGTCAAATTATTAGTTTTAGTTAATTTCACGTCGACTTTTTTATGTGTTTCGGAATGAATAATTTCTTATTTTGCATTCAATTTGTGTGCACAATCTTTTATATATTTATAATTATTCTGCTTTAGAATATAAATATGTCAATTTAATGTTAATTCAATTCAATGTTGTATACAATTTTTTTACCTTACCCCATTAATAGTAGATAACAGTGGCAGATAACGTAAATTACATCTACCACACCTGTAACTAAAATACCAATTAAAGTCATGTCACACCTTTTTCTACTTTACATATCCTTTCCAAAATTTACTTCCTTGAATATGAACAAAAAATTATGATGTATCGCGATTTTAATAGCAGATTGAACGCATGTTTTGCATGCATATGTATAAAGTTGTCGATTATACTTAATAAGTCACAATCTCTCCAAATATTAACATTTCTGTTTCTATTTTATTTATTACTGCCTACGTATGCACAAGGTAACAAAATCTATTTTGGGGAGTATAGTCTGAATAAAGTACTTTTTACAGTTGCAACTTTTACTGGTACCAATGTCAACAATATGAATATTTAAATTGCACCGTACAATCTCTTTCAGAACTAATGCCACTTCATTGATTGTTCTTTGCTTATTGAGCACCTTCGTATAATGTCATTTCGTAATTCAGAAATTCTGAACCATTTTCAGTTCGTATTCTATATATTTTGTTCGCAATCACCAACGATAGTTCATCGACCATTTGTTACTACAGCGATAGCAGTAATGTCTTCATTATATTGATATTTTATTACAGAGAACTTATACTCACACTTTGTTTTTAGGCCTGCCGGAACCACTGTCACATTATTGAAAATTATTATAGTATTTTCACTTATAGTTGCGAACTATCGGTTTGTAAACAGACCCAAAATGTATTCTAAATTGGTAATAAATCGAAAAATAAAAGAATTAGAGAAAAGCCACTTTTAAATTACGCCACCAGAGCCAAAGAGAAGTTTTAAGTGGAATGAGTATCCTCTCTCACTTGTTCCAACTACTTAGCTGCCAACTGTGTTTTCAGGTTGATAATTATTCATTCAAAAGTATTAGAATTCCTAAAATTAAGAAGGAATAGTTATGGATTCCTATGTTGACATGAGAGAAAACTTTTGTGTAGACTACAGCGTCATATTTGATTGTAATGAAAGTTGACATAGTATTTCTAATTAGATTTAAAAACTGCTTAACCAGAGCTGTGTCTGTACATCTTTTTCAACCCTAAAGTAGTAATTTACAATACCACCACGGATACCACCAACCACGCAACTTCTTTGTATCACGAAAAATTAACAGACAGTTGTCATATCACCTTTTTCAAACTCAATTCTTTCTCTACTGCTAAAGTAGAATTAACTTTAACTAGCAATTTTAATATATTTGAATTTGAACAGTTCTTGATTTGTGGTTTATGTTCAATCTTACAACTCCAATAATATCTAGATCTAGCCGCTACTTAAATAAAATCCTTCTACAGATTTTTTTAACGAATTATCGGAATATGGGACATCCAAATAAGGAAAATACATACGAGTAAAATCTGTCCGTCTAATAACCGCTCTTCTAAGCATTATTCAGATTCACTTGTATATAATACTAAAATGTTTATTTAAACCACTTTAAGTCACAGAAATATTCGTAAAATATCTAGTTATAAATTATTTATTATTTATTGTGCTGTGAGCTATTTTACTATTGATTAGAGTACATATGTTAGTTAGCTTCTTGTTTAATATAATATCGTTTGAATTAGTAATCTCGATCAATAATAATTGCTTTTACAGCATTTACCTACAACAGAATCATTGAACCGTTGTTCCTAAAGCATACAATTACGATAGATTACAAAATTTTCTCTGGATCAAAATTTTCGATCTATTGAAATTTTGTTTTTTTTTTCTAATTATTAAAATTACGCAACTGGAACGTTGGGAAAATGACGTGTACGATTTAAAAGTTATATGCTGTAAACTAGGGGTCTAACGATGCATGGAAAATTTGTCGTGGATTAGTTCATCGTAACAATATTTTGGATTTATGTAGTAAGATACAGTTTATATTTTTGTATAAAAATTTGTTTAATTTATAGAACTAACGTCTTGAATTAGTACAGACGCAAATTAAATTTTAAATTTTCAAAAAACGATAATTTAATCCATTATTTTGATTAATATTTATTAAGTTTAAGCTTTCTTAATTCCTTTATTACATTTCGAGTAAACTTCGTGATTAACAGATAGAAGTACATATGTATATACAATGGACATATACTTTCCAAGGTTTCATTAACTTTATAAACCAGAACTTGCAACCAGAATAAGTGACTTCCATTTTAAAATATTTTTTTTATACAAAAGCCACTGCAATATGTATTATTCAAGGTTGTGCAATTTCTTTTATTTTTCATTTATCGTCAAGGCAATTGATGTTCGTTTGGATGTGAGTAGTACCGTTCACTAAAAGGATGACCGCCATATTTAATTCATAACTAGTTTAGATCAGTGTTAATATGAAAAGCGCCTAAAATACAATATTAATTCAGTGAAAATTCTTTCCCCTAACCGTGATAAAATTAAAGAACTACTCTATTATATAATTATATTCATTACTTTCCTTAATGCATAATTAATAAGTATAGAAAAGAATAGGTAGGTACCTACTATATATTTTTGCGATTACTTTATGACAGTACCCTTACTCTGCTCCACTAACATGATAGAATGCGAGTTGTAATGTACTATCATGAATTTCAAATCTTATTACCTCTTTGTATACGCCAAAGAGGAACGCATTTATTTCGCTTTATATGTGTATTGAAAGAATACAAATATAGGAGACTCGCTATAAATGCAAAATAGGAAAATATAATTTGTTAGCAAAAAGATATGCCTTTGAATCCGAGTTTTTGTATATTCCAAAAGAATGTCCATATTTGATTCTTGAACACTGTCTTTCATTACAAAGCATATATAATATAAAACTATACATAAATAATTGTAACATATAAGTAAATCAGGTTTTAGCAAATCAATCATTTCTCTATATTAATGAATCTTGAAAATTCACTGTGCTGCTATTACTATTTACATTGAAAAACATGCGAGGGAGAACAACTTTTACATTATTTGCTTGACATAAACCACACCAGAAAGTATCAAATTTTGTCGTATTTGCTTTGACCAACTTTGTTCCTAAAATTGGCTGCTTCGGAATAAATACCTGTTTATTGTCGTCCTGAGCGTTGTTAAGGTAAAGGGGTGGAATTTCTTCTTCTGTCAAGCAGCATTGTCTCAGCTTTTCGTCTTTCTGATGATGATTAGCGACGCCCACCATGGTAAAAAAATTACACCATATAAAACCATGCTGTTTTTTCCATACTATTAATAGGGTTTTTACGTTATTGATTAGCACTCATATTAGTATACAACAGTAGTACTTTTTCTTGCTACTTCTTTTGGAATCAATCTGCATTACTTAAGTGACAAGAAGTTTGTAAACGCCATTGCCATAAACCTCAATATGATTCCCTGGCAGCAGAGATTTTGAAGTTGCTGTTTATCAACTGGTATTCAGAATCTTCTGAATAATGATTAACTGTCGGGTCTCTTATTTGTAGTTCATAGTATATAGAAACAGTATGCATTCATATTAAATAACATAGATGCCAGATGCCATACAACTTTCTTATAAAGGAGGGAAACTAGGTAATAATTCCAAGCAATCAATTTATCAAATCGTTAAGACAAAACTGTTTTTAAGTTTTCTCAAACATGATGTTTAGTGATGTTGGGAGTGTCTCAGGGCATAGATATATTTTTTTTAATTTACACTATTATTTGAATAATATTTTAGATATGGTCTGTAAATTATATTTGAAACATTTTCATTTATATTAAAGAAAATCCAAATATGTGATCAGTTTACAATTTTATGTATAATTTTATAAATAGAATTTATTCGCGCACCATTTAGTTTACAACATAGTTTATTAGAGGGTATTATGACTTTTGTGGTAATTTTAATATTTTTATTTGCGAGTATAATAAGAAGGAAGAAATTAAGAATTGATTCAGGTTAAAACATTTTAGCCCTATTTGATGTCATAAAGACATGTAATTTTCTTTTTTCCGAAAACGTAATGTATCGCGGACTTAACAGCCATGAAAAAATTGTGGTACTGCTTGTTTTTATAGATAAAACAACATTCTCTTAGTTTTAAAAGTTAAAAATATTTTGCTTTGATGTAAAAACCTGAAGATTGTTTTTCGTTTAGATAATGTTAATTATTAATTTGCATTCTTCAAGTTTGATAAACATTGCTGCAAGTTATAAAATAGCTGTTGTCTACTTTAAGTATTAAATTGGTTTTGTTTTTATTTCCATCAGATTTTTTCGAGATATATTACTTTACATTTCAATAAATAAAATTATAAAAATTAAAAGCGTCTCCTTTTCTATCATATATTACTTTACTTCATTCATGCGACTTATCTTACTAAATGTATGCTTATACAAATAGACAACTTGTCTTCGTATATAAATTCTGAAGGCCACAAACCTACACAATTCACTTGATTGTTTATTCAAATTATCGTTTTAATGACATTGCGTTACGCAAATTTGAAATACATCGTTCTGGAAGATTTAGGATGTTCTGTGTCTATATGAGCCACTTTCACGGGATATACGCTAAATTTTACCGCTCTTTGAACATGTGCTGAATTCACGAAGTGAAATTTAGGTGAAATATATTGCGCCACCTATAGATAAAAACTATGTAACATTATATATTTTAAATTATCTATCCGTAAACAATTGTTATATGTAGAAATACCAACATTGCCTGTGGCATATAGTTATGCTTTATAAGTTTCAATATATTGTCAAAGACATTTTACCAGTGCTGGTTTAACTAGAAACGATATATACCGATTGTACTTTCTTGAGAATAGTATTAAATTGTATTTGTTAAAAAATGAAATACAAGTTACAATTATTGTGAAGTGAAATTAATTCTCCCTCATATTATTAATAAAACATAAAAAGAAAAAAGAACAAGTGCTTGTAGTTTTAGTAGATTAAATCAGAAGTGACAAAATCTCTTTGATATTGATACAAAATTCGAAATTACAACTAATGTCTTTAATACAAACTCATTTTGGGGCACGTGTTGTATATTTAGAATTGACTGTAGAAGAAATTGATCGATTCTCATCTCTACATTAATTTAAACGTATAAAAAGTTTAAAGTCAAAATTCATAGTTATATTGACGACAGAAAATCATTTATAAATATGCGATTCGAATACTACACACATAAAAATTTCTGGTATAAATTCTTATCCTTTCAGTTGGTGTTAAAATATAGATAAGTAATTACCCGAAAAAGTGATAGTTCTAATCAAATTGAATGTATTTGGATTTTTTTCCCGATTAAATTACATCTAAAACCCGGAGTTAAAAGAAGTGATAGAATTGTTGTCTAATAAAGATAAGTTGAACACCGATTTAACACCATAAAGACAACAAGTTATCCATTAGTGCATAATTCATAGATCAGGAGATAAAATACATCCAAATGTAAAACATTTTATCTGCTTTGGAGAAACTCGACACCGAAGTTAATTCGAAAAAATGAAAATGTTATCCTAAAAGAGTTAGATTTGGTTAGATTGCACTTGCTTAATTCCCACATAAGCATTTTGTTAGAGAAAGGGTAGCGTTCCTGTTCTAACACGAATAACGGCCATTGTGTATACTTTGGTTAACGAAAATTGATGCTGCATTTTATTTGCGCAACAAATATATTAGGAATCATAAGAAGTGGGTGAAAATAAACAGAGACTTACTGAGAAAAGAGGTCATAGATTATAAAAGTAAGTATAGTATAATTATTATAGGTAAACCAAACAGATTCATAAAGCCCGATGGACACATACAAGAAAAACTTTAAAAGGTAGTTCTCTCTCGTCGATTCATATGAGTCAAAAAAAACACGCTGCAATTCACAAGTCCAACTCTGAAAGTCGAAACTGTACAAGTAAAACTGGTACATGCAGTATTTTTCTTGACAAGTATGAAAAAGCTACAAGTCGCGCATGCGCAATTCGTCAGAACACATATATACAAACTGAAAAGAAATAAATCCGAATATTTTACATTAAAAACTTGTTTGTGTATACGGACTTGTAAAGAAAACTTTTAACATAACTTTTAAAGTTTTTCTTGTATGTGTCCATCGGGCTTAACACAGGCTATAACTGGATAACATCTCTAATAAATACAGATCAATATTTTTACCAACATATATTCCTCTCTTTTTAGGATATTCTGCATTTGTGACGGTTTTTATAGATTATAGTATAGTACCTGGTAGCAGGGTGTCGGAGGCTTTGGTGTAAAAGCATTCCTGAATTGTGATTTCCAAAAGCTAATTTGGGGCGCCTGATTTCGGATATCACGGTGCGGTTGCACCGACCTAGCCTCTGGTGGCTGGTACTGACGTCAGTAGTACGGCGCGAAAAACGAACTCTAACTCTTCTCGGGGTAACAGTTACCACCTCAGAAGTAAAGAATTTATTCTTTTCGAGATAAACCTAACACTTCTAAGAATATCTGTAACTCCTTTCGGGGTAACAGTTACTACATCGAAAGATTACCAGTTCTCCTTTTCAATATAATACTCACACTTCTCAGGATAACTCTAACTCTTTTCTGAGTAACAGCCACTACCTCAGAAGTTAAGTATTTCTCCTATTCGAGATTATACTAACACTTTCGAGTATAACCGTAACTCTTTTCGGAGTAACAGTAACTACCTCAGAATTTAAGCGTATTTCCTTTTCGAGATACCTGTAATTTTTTTCGGAATAACAGTTTCTATATCGACGTTAAGTATTTTTCTTTTCGAGATGAGACTAACACTTTGAAAGATATAAGCAACTACTGCAGGGACAATGTTATTATCACTTCTGAATATAACACTAGCACTTTTGTTCTAACTCCATTTTTTTAACACTAGAAGCGGATGGACGCGAGGAAACACCGAAAAAGTGTTGAAAGAGAGAATTAACTCCAGATTTTTATGCGTGCATGGAGCACTTGGAAAATAACAATGAACCTTTGCAATTCTCAGGGGAGTAAAGAAAATTTATGGAAACACAACCATGACCTGTAGTCTGCACCTTTTTTATAGGCTTCATTTACGAGTTGAGCAATGACATAATTTTTCACTCCCACACCACGGTATTGTTGCATCCATTCTCTACAAACTAGATCCTAACTCTAAATCGATTAACTAAAAGTTTTGTCTCAACGCTGGTGCTAGTTCTACCACAGCAATAAGGTCTTGACTACCTAACATGTAATTGTTGTTACTTCTAGCATACTTTATAATATTTTGCTTCTTGACTGTTGAAAAGGTCAAATTAATTAAACATCAATCATTCATTCTCTCACAGGGCTAACAAAACCGGTCTGCGCTATTAATACAAAACATAACGGTCATACTTGTTTCTCTTTCGCCCAAAGTTAACTATCTAACCTGTCACACAAACGTAATACAGCCTCAGTTGCTAGTTTCATCTAGGTAGGATTCCGGCGAGCAACTATCCAATCTATAAGTATGCCACAATAGATGGGCTTACGTAACCGTACAAAGGTGAATGTAGTGTGTAATTTTCTTCTTATAATTTTAAATTAAATGCAAAATTGCATGCGTAAGCCACTGGCATGTGTACGAGTTTGCCAAGTTTAGTTATGACAGTGGTTAAAGGCTGATTTATATTATACGAAACGACTACGATACGATAACGATCCGACACGACACGAAAACTATTATTGTTTTGATTTTAAACGACTATGTTTACATATATCCGAAACGATCCGACTTTGATACGAACGACAACAACACGACAGGCTGACTTAAAGTCGGAGGATGTTTTGTCGTGTCTGTATGCAAATCCATCATCCACTCTTCTAGAACTATACAGTTTCCAATCTAGGGTGTACTGCCTATGTCTGATAATGGAAATACCTACTATAATGTCGTGTCGTATCGGATCGTTGTCGTATCGTAGTTGTTTCGTATAATATAAATCCGCCTTAATGCGTAGGATTTCAATATATTCCTATAGTACCTACCAATCTAATTTCACCATTGGAAATAAATTTGTCATTTAGATTTCAGTTTCCTGCACTTTCCTACATCCACAAATATGATTACGTTAGAATAAATCATCATCTGTGTACTCTATTGCAAATATTCCTTCATTTTATTGTATTGTATTGTAAGGCTATTACATCTTTATTTCATAAAAATTTCACAAATAGTGCTCTCAAATAAAACATTTCCTGCAACGTGTGTTTACTAGGTCTAACTTCGAAAATATAGAAATTTGTTAGAGCCGAAATACAGAAAAATAATGCAGATAGAAGAAATAAACATCCGGAGTCGATATGAAAAGTAACCTGTAGTATACTGTACAGTCACATTCAAAAATCATATATATGTATGTATGTCTTCTTAGACCAGATGTGAACATTTTACTGCATGTTGTACCTATCCGATCCGGTTTTACTCTTATCGTCTTATATTTAAAGCTATATAGTATTATTAGATATATCTATGAGAGCTAACCCAAATTGAAGATATAGAACGCAAACTATTGATATTCGAAATCTAAAAGAGCTCTAAGATAATCTGACTTTTCGCTGTAATTGTACCTACTCTCAATTTTATAACATTTCAAAGATACCTAGATACCAATTATATTGAATAAATTTGCATAATTCTTTGACCACGTCTGAAATGTTAATTTAAATCATTGTTAGTTGTTTTAAAGTATCATTTTATTCATCGTTTTGTAATAATAAATAAAAGCATTCGTCAGAATTCTGGGAGTAACATTGTTCGCTCTTGAATTTTATGGGTTTTCATTATTTATAATCGTATCGTATTTCAGATAAATATCCAAATAATATTTATTATGTGTTACATCCATATGGAAATGTCAATGTGTGCGACTGCTGCTGATATGGATATTAAAGCTGCTGCTTCTAACTAGTATACTCAAATTTTATATTTGGTATAAATGTACTTTAGCAGCTAAACTCAAAACTCTCAAATACATATTACCAAATTTAGTAAACATGAATATTTTTAATGGAATGATTCTGGCAAGGTCATATTAATGACAACTATCAGGTTAATGTACGACATATGAGAAGTGTATTGTATAATTTGTAAATCAAACACTTTAAACAAATGGTATAATAAACAAGGATGAAAAAAGAAGAAAGCTAGAGAATATGTTACAAAAATAATTTAATGAAATTAAAATGTAATACGTTCTCAGCAAGCATAGCAACTTTATTACACTTTGCTAACACTTATATAACAATACATTATCTTTTATCTTAAATTCAATGATAAGAAAGAAGGTCATTAATTACAAATTTTTACTGAATTATCAAAATATATTATAGCTGAAAATTCAAATTAGAAAATCGCTTTAATAAAAGACACAGGTGTATTTAAAAAAAGCACTAACATTTCAAATTAATTAATAAATAGTAAAATCAATGCCGAGAAGTGTAACCTCTTAAAAATTTATATCGTGTAGTAATAACTTTTGTCATTGGAGGAACATAAAGCATTAATTAACATTTTATGTATTTACCAGTTTACCCAGATTTTATAGCAAGGTCATTAATTTTAAGATAACTAGCTGAGTACAAGGCAAAAGAATCGCAATTATACATTCTATACCGAAATCATTCAGGTACAAATTTAAGTAATGGTCTTGTTTTATTATAGTCACTTAATTTACATATAAAATGTGTGTTTTCCAATTTTGTAACTAAGAAGAATGGAAACTAAATTAGAATATTTTACCAGCACGCATATATTGTTGAAACAAAGAGTGATAAATTATACTTTAGGAATTTTTGAGAAATTTACATACGCATCTTACTTTCAATTCCTTATTTAACAGAATATTACAAAACATTGTTGATTGGATTAAAAGAAACTAACAACGTACTTCTACATTATAACTTTACTTAAAGGTTAATATTTCAGGACTTGAACTACTTTGTAACGGCATTTGACTTTTAAAAGACGTCTAGCAACCTAATTTTGATAATGTACGTTTACTTAAAGATGCCAAACGGGTCGTTATTAAAGATTACGTTACAATTTAACATTACATAACTCCAATTATCCATCGAAAAGACGATTCCTTGCATAAATCAGCAATTAAGTTACAATAAGTCGTTACGTACACAATACACTTATTTCTGTATGTCTTATTACATTAAACGTTTATGTATCTTGACAAATAACAAATACAGTAATATAAACTGCAAATATGTAATAACAATATATCTTAATTTACATTCAAGGCTTTCTTGACCATCTATGTATTTTTACTATTTCAATTAGAAACTTCCACTTACAATTCCTAAATACAATAACACATGTACTCTTCTGAGGAATGAATATTTATTTAATGATAATAAAAAAACATATAATTGTTGTGAAACTAAAATCACTTAGTCTTTGTTTTGTGCGGAATAAAAATACCTTCTAAGTATAAGGCAATTTGCTATAGTAGTTTCAATTAAGAAGAAATCTCTATTAGAGAGCAAATAAAAAAAAATACATGTAGTTAACGCGCTTTGAATTCATTATTAAAAAAAAACTCATTTCATAAGATTTATTAAGGTTACCTTTTGAATATAATTTTTCTAATACTTTCAATAGGCAAATAAATATATACGCATGTGTTATAACATAACTATAAATTGATATATTTATTCACTGTATTAATCCATGCAGAACATAATAGATGAATATAACATGGAACAAATTTCTAATAACGATTACAGCTTAGGAAATTAGTTTCTTAAATAAAATTTTAATTCGGTTTCTCCGTTACCTCTTAATTATTTCTATGATAGAGACCCTCCTTCCCAATATGGGAATCACCTTGGCTGATCAACGTTCATAAAAGAATTGGAAAAGTTCTGTGCAAAACCTAAAACATTTGGAATACGCTGTTGGAAAAAAATGACGTGGCGATATAATATGAACGCGTCAAAATACATGTATAGTATTTGCGGTGCATAAAGATTTCCCCTACACGAGATGTAAAGAATTTAGAATTTTCCTATAGTTGCATTTTTTACTGAGCGGCTGCAACATGTGCAATATTCCGTCCCCATGGAAACCGAAGCGGGTGGGAGAAACCGATCGCTCTTATTATGGTGCAAAGGGGTACTATGTAGTATAAGTGACATAATTCTGACAAAATTTAATGTTTAAGTTACTTTTGTCTAACTATTATTGTAAAGTACGTTCTATCCAAATCTGATAATTTATGACAGATAAGACAAAGTAAAATTAAAATAAATCACCCTCTCAAAATTTGGTTACTTGTACAAAATGTTTTGATAAGACTTTATTTTAAAGCGCTGAAAAATACTCTTGCCTTCTTAGTTAATTTGTATGGTACTCAATAGTAGCTTGCATGGAGAGAATCAGAATGGTTTATCTGGTGTAGGTACAAATTACAGAGGTCTACAAAAAATTTTTTGTTGAAAGATGTTTTAAATTCAACAATTACTTTTATACAATTTTGAGGCCCTGATTATGATTTTTTTTTTAATTTTATGCATTACGTAAGGTTTGTTTACAAACTACAATAAAAGAACAGAACTAGAGATAATGTACATTTATTGCATATTTCCAAAAATATAACATGTGATTTTGTTTCCTATTAAATTAATATGTTTTACGATTGGTATGTAAACTGCGTTTAGTTGGCTTTTTGTAGTGTGTTTGTTCGAGATTATCGCTTTGTAACATCCAGCAATAGTCTGCAATCATCGATATGCTCCATCTACCTTGATATCGTCGTTCCTTTCACCCAAAGCATCCAGTTATGTTTCTCATACTTAATTTTCTTTAACAGAAGCTCCAAGTTTTGACAGGTTTCTTTAAGGTGTACCAAATGTGCGCCAGGAATGGAATTCAACACATTACCATTATGTAGTAATACTCCTTTTAAGCTTCTTTTGCTTGAATCGATGAAAAGACGTCAATCTCCTTTGTCATACGAAACAACTCCCAAATTCGTAAGTAAATGTTATTACAATATACTAAAGTTCCATCTGAATTTTTATAGAAACTGGTTGATGTTCCAGGAGCCAACATTTTTTTCTTACGAAGTCCGGATGCCAACAAGTTCATTTTGAGTAAACAGTTCTGGTTTAATACATTCTTCTGGATTAAAGTCAACGTCTTTCGGATCATATGGATCCTCATCAGAGTCAGATAAAACTATTGCTTCAATTTCTTGGGGTGAAACAGGTACTGGTACGTCAGGTCCGTGCGGTGCAGGTCTGATAGCAGAACTGATGTTGGGATATGTTGTATTTTTCTCATTCTTGGTGTTAAAGCCTTTTATATTGCAAGAACAAAAACAACAATCATCACTATGGTTTTTTGTTTCACCCCATATCATGGGTATTCCGAAACTTAATAATTTTTTTCTACCTTTTGTCCAGTTTCGCAAAGCTTCTACGCAAACCCTGCATACAACGTGTGGTGCCCACGATTTATCTTGGTCACCACGTTTGATGCCAAAATAAGCATAATATACTGATTTCACAAATGCAGTCTTGTCTTGTGAAATGTTGTCTTTCTTTAGTTATTACAAAATTTTCACAAATGTAACAAAAACAGTTTGGATCATTTAAACAATGTCGTCTTTCCATTATGTAAATTAACAAAACACGAACAAATGCAATAATTCAAAAATCGAAAGGTATCCACGTGTTGTAAGATCAGTGGAAATATAATACACTGTTGTCAATTTAACTTTTTATAATAAAATTTTACTATAAACATCATTATCACAAACTTTTAACAAGCACACGTTTTATAAAAAATCCGTACGTGATGGAACAAAAAGGATGTTATTATCGTAATCTGGAGGTTAAAATCATTCAAGAAAAGGTATAAATTTCTAAACATCGAATTTGTTGTAGACCTGTGTTATTATCGTTATAATATTATAACTAAAACATCAAATACTATGAACGCCTTAAATTATTTATTATTAAAATTATAAAGTTGTAAAATAGTAAGACATCCTAGTCCAATAGTAAGTATCCTCTGATTATAAACTGTTAGAATTACAGTAAAGCAGTTTACTGTTGACATAGTAATCAAATAGTAGGTACAGTGAGTATAGTATTTAAAAATAAATACATACATATTCTTCTTTTTATTTACTTATGCTAATTTTCATATTTTGTACAAATATAAAATGTAAAAATATATCCATTTATTTAATAGAGTTAAGGTTATATTTCGTAATTTACAACGAAATCAATTGTTAATTTCAATATATTTTGCTGGGTAATAAAAAAATCATACCGCACATGTCTCATGAAGTAAGCTTTCCAATGGCAAATACCTGATAATAGTCGGAAAAAGACCAAACAGTGAATGAGAAAATATTTGTATTCTTATAAATGCCTTTAACTATTACTTATTTTTAATATATATTTCTTTAAACAGAATAACTTTCTGCATGTTTTTACACAACTTCTAAACCATTTTAAGTTATGTTAAGATATACCAGGTAAGTATGTCATTCGTAAACAAATCTAGAATATTCAAGTCACCCAAAGTTTTTTTACAACATTTCCAGCAGTTATTATTTTTTGTCCTTTTAACAAAATATTTAATGCGATTTTATCGCTGTTTTGAGAAATTTGTGTATTTGTAAAGATATTGAAAATAAATGCAAAAATACATTAGTTAAATTCCAAACGAAAACTAAAATTATGCTAATAAGCGAAAATACGTTTGTTTAGTGAACTAAAAATACCGGTTCAAACAAAAATTCTTCGGCAAAATTTAAATTTATGTGATTTTATTCTACATCTGATAATATCATTTTTTTTTTGTATTTGTTAAAAACTTTTAAAAAATAGTTCCTTTCGATTTTTATTTAAATGTATTATACTAAGTATGGACGCATAAAATCTAAATGTGTACAGTTATATATTTGTTATAGACTAATTTGTGACAAATCTTCAAATTATTAATGTACTTCAATTAAGTCGGTTTTAGCTTATACAATTACATTTTTCCTTCACGTTACAATTTAAACTTGACTGAATATTTTTTTTGCAGTAGAGGACGCTACAACCTTGGCCCGGGACAAGAGAAACTTTGACTATTCTGACTACTACTCCTCTAGCAGCGAAGAAGGTAATAATTTTGGATATGTTTTGAAACCGTATTTTGGACATTTTTGGAAATATCGTCCCACTTCTCAAGCAGGTTACCAATTGTGGCATGTTCAGCCCTCTATTCCATATCCTCACGGGGGCTATAACTATCATCATCATCATCACCATCCTCATCATCATCACGATAAAAACTGCAGATATCCATTTGGCAGTAGCGAATCTGAAGACGGCAATTCTAAGGAGAAACCTGGATTTCCACAAAATTCTAATGGAAAACCTCAATTACCCCAAGTTACTACTGATAAAAATATAGCCAATAGCGTAGAATTTACAAGTCCAACTCCGAAAGTTCCTCCCAGTACTAGACCTACCACCACCACTACAACAATTACGACTACGACCGAATACATTCCAGCCATAGATATAAGAAGTGCCCAATAATTTTTTATTGTTCTTTTTTTAATTTCATAATAGCGTTCTACCTTTTTTGAACATACCTATATTTGTTAACCTATCAGTATTAGTAATTATAAAAACAGAAAGAAGAATATATTCATGCAAGAGGAAACAATATAGGTATCGTTTTTAAAATGAAAGTACAAGAACCAGCAGTGACATAGCCATTACAAAAATCAGCACACAAACTCGAATAATCGTAATCCAGATTAAAGAAGTTAAGTTATAAAAAGTGCATTCATTTTTAGGGCTTTAATATACTTACATATCAGTAAAATAATGTGTACATTAAACCATACTACCATAAACAATGCAATGTTCGCAAAGTATACACATAATACATATTACATATGCCTGTCACCCTATTCTTGGGATACCGTCATACTATCGAGAACGCAACAAAAATAATGTTAATAATAGTGTAATGACTGCAGTTCTGTTAAATCAGAATAAGAATAAACTTGTGTGTTTTTCGATACTAGTCTCCAGTCATCAACTCTTAACGAAAACATTCAATTCAATCAGTC
Organism: Holotrichia oblita; assembly: GCA_023690525.1. Classification (NCBI taxonomy): domain Eukaryota; kingdom Metazoa; phylum Arthropoda; class Insecta; order Coleoptera; family Scarabaeidae; genus Holotrichia; species Holotrichia oblita. The sequence continues at coordinate 41,978,666 of CM043018.1, read as the reverse complement.
GTACTGAATGACAACTTTTCACGGAAAATTATAGAAAAACATTTTCAATACGATTTATTTCACTCGCTACCTAATTTTGACATTATATTTAATGTGTAGCTATAGTACTAGTGATCTTATTTATATGTTATTATATAGGTGTTAAAATCATTTCTCTATTAATATAGAAAATCTGAACTCATTACATATACAATGCTAATATTATTTACTATATGTAATACTGTAAGTCATTAAATTATCGCTAAACTTTAGCTAACTTTGCAGATGTAATGTATACCACACGGAACATATTATGTACTTGCTTTTTAGAGCATCACAAAAAGGACATTAACTTAGAATACTACATCTATAGTATGTACCAATCCCATGATAGGAACAGTCCTGGTACTTCATGATGCCATAAAATACAAATAAAATGCTGTAGGGTTAATACTTTTTTACTATACTCTTTCTTGTCTTTATTTGTAAGTGTGTATAATATAATAATATTGTTTAATTTATGTGTCTTTTTTATATTAAATTCTTTTATATGTGTTTACTTGTTTTCTTTACTATCCTTCTTGTATTTGTTCTAACTTTACTAAAATATACTTATCTACTTTTGCATGCTTTCAATATCAAGCTATACTAGGTTTAAATAACGTCTGACTCTGCTCGAAGACGAATATACAATATACCGTTTACTTCTACAACAAGCAAAGAAAATGTGCAAGAATCTATCAAACCAAAATTACGCAGATACAAACAGAGAGATAACAAATAATTCTCGAACAAATAGATAATTCACACATTTAGTGATTTCCTTTCCATGGTTTTCCTTCAATTGTAGTACAGAGTGTCTCAATTCAAAGTGGATCTTAGATATCTGCCATATTTGTGAAAATGGAGAAAAAAGTTATAAAGAAAAGTTCCTAATTTATGTTCTCTAAAACCTACATATTTTTTTAACTATACAGAGTGTCTCAAACGTAGGTAAGCACATACTTGCTCTGTTATTTTAAGTAGGATACCCTATATATTTTGGCATTTTTGAATAGTACGCTAAAAATATTCCAACTTTATATAAACCGCTTTACCTAATAGTTATGGAGATATTTTACGTTTTTGTAAGAACTGTCCCTATTCGGTGTTTTTTTCTATGCCGTGATAGCTTGATCCTGAAAATAGGTATCGAGAGAGTATTCAAGATATTTCATACTTTTTACGTAAGCTACAAAAATGTCTCAAATTTCTAAGTAACCTTGAAGATATTTCAAAAACAAAAGAGTATGTATACATAATGTTCATGAATCATTAAAAACAAAAAGAAATTATAATAAGTGTTCAAAAATTATGTCTTTTTCTCTTACGGAAATATTAATTTTTCTTTGAAAATTGATTTCAACCCTCCTCGACATTTCAGGGGTTATTGCTGTAGAAGCTTATGCAATTCTTTCTCGCATATGTTCTTCAATCATCGGTGGCATTCGGTGTATTTACTCTTTCATGTATACCCATAACGAGAAATCACATGTCTTTAAATTCGGCGATCTAGTTGGCATCCTATTATATTATACCTCCCTTCATACCCTCCCTTCGTACCCTCTCCTCCCTAACTTCGTATCTAGATACCTTAATTTTTTTATATGACACTGTATATATTTTGTTAGATAGATAAATTCCTCATTTTAATACCTTTCGATTCATGTATACAAATTAAGTATGTTTTATCTTACATTTTCCCAGAGATTTCCTGCTTTTGACATAGGCTACAAAAATTTTCCAAGTATCTTGAGTTCGGATACTGTAAAAATATCTAAACAGCTTTGAAGATTTATTTGTCGATATAAATTGATGCAGATTGTCAAAGAAAATTATGTCTTAAACGCAATTAACAAAAAGACCGTTATGAGATATTCAAACGAGAAATTAATTTATATGATTTATTCAATTAATCGGCAAAATCTAAGTTCTTCATACATATATGTACATATACTTGTGGATGATAATTATAGGTGAATGCAGAAGAAACTGTTTATTTGCCTTTCGTTTATACAGATAGGCAAAGTCCTAGACCGGAAGCGATAGAACGAGTTAGAAATCGGTTTAAGACAACATTATCTGCATTGTTTTATGCCAGTAGGAGAAGGGCAAATACAGAAACAGAATTTGAAGTAATAGCTTCTGTAGTAGAAAATTAATAGGTACCTACGCAATAGATTAGTCGCAATACCGACATTTCACAGACAATTATTGATACATTTATAAGATAGAATAATCCTATTATTCTTATATCAAACTCTTGTAGAAAATTATCTTGCAACACAATTAATATTTTGAGAGTGGTGTGAAGAAGTATTGCGGGAACAATCACATTTTTTTGGAAGAGTTTTGTTGCGGATGCAATTTCAGCAACTCTAACTGTCCTAACAAAAAAAACAATCGCATTTATACCCAAGAAAATCCTCATATAAACATTTTTGTTCAATACCAATGTAAGTAGCCAACAAATGTATGGGAAGCTGTTTAAATAATGACCAGTAATTTTTTACTACAGGAGCTATTTCGTTATTTGGAAGATTTATTAATAGAAGTACCAAGGCGGTTCCTTCATGATGGAGCTCTTACCCATAAGTTACGGAATCTAAGAGCAGCTCCTCTTCCAGGAGAGATGCATTGGTCAGGGAGATATAATAGAATGACCAACTAGATCACCGAACTTAAAGAAATATGATTTCTTCCTATGGGCATACATGAAAGAGTTAGTACACTGAACGCCACGCCTTGAATAAAATATGCGAAATAAGCTTTTACATCAATAACTCCTGAAATGTGGAGGAAAGATCAATTTTCAAAGAAGATTTAATATTTCTGTAAGAGAAAAAGGCATGATTTTTGAACATTTATTATATTTTCTTTTTGTTTTTAATGATTGATGAACATTATGTATACATACATACTCTTTTGTTTTTGAAATATTTTCAAGGTTACCTCGAAATTGCAAACAACATTTTTGGAGCTTGCGTAAAAACTATGAAGTATCTTGAAAACTTGAAAAGAAAACATAGTACTTAATATACATGAATGGAAAGGCATTAAAATGAGGAATTTATCGATCTAACAAAATATATAGAGCGCTATTTAAAAAATTGAAGTTAGCTAGAGACGAAGTTCAGGTTTTTTCTCTATTTTCACAAATATGACGGATATCTAAGATCCACGTTGAAACGGGCCATCCTGTATATCTATGGTTTTATACAGTGGTAAAGTTTCTAATTAGAAGTTAATGTATACAGATCTAAACAAGACTTGCAGAAGATTTGAAAAATCAGAAAAACTTGGTGTGTATAGTGCATTCTACGACATGCTTAATTTGATTTTTGTTGAGATGTTGAGAGAGATAGGGGTAGGCGAGGGAGATTTTGTTAGGCTTTTAAATAATAATAATAAATGTAGATACAATATTAAGCAGTGCTATATATCAAAGTATTTGTTTTTTGATGCATACCTAAGAGTTGCTCTACATTTCAATTTAAAACTCAAAAGTTCAAGAAACAATGAATTTACTAAAAAACACATGACAGATGCAAGCGTATGTACTCGTACGTATTCATTTGTTACATCGATACAATGATACTTTGATTCTTAATAATACATTTTTATAAAGCCTAAAATATAATTATTTCTTTATAGACATAGCAGTATTGCTTAGAATACTTGCAGTGTTTATGAGATTGATTGGACATTTTATACCTGAATATATAATATATGAGATTATTTTAGGAAGTGTAGCAGTGTGAACGTTTTTTTCTACGTTTTCTGGTATATTAACTTTTGATTATTCCTGATTTATTCTCTATAAACTTCTGGATTAGTACTGGAAATTGCATTACTAACATGTGACTACTCTATTCTAAAGGTTACACGCCCAACTAAAAACAGCAAACAGCTCTTATTTTATATGTTTTCAAACATAAATAGCTTGTCTAACTCAAAGGGAACATCCTGTATCTATCTACTTTGAGTAAAAAAACCAAAAACTATAAAAATATTTATGTCTAACTTTAACGATTAAAAAGTTACTTATGCTTGAAAAAATATAACATATAGATTGTTTTGCTTAATGTCATGTAGCCTATATGTCAAAATAATTTGTTGCAAAAGTGAATCTTCTTAGTAGTACAGTATCCGTGTTTTTATTTGTTTTTTTTTTTTTCAGAAAGGTCTACATTTTCGTAAAAACCAAATTTTAAACTTTGATATATTGGATTTTTTTGGACCACCCCGTATAATTGCAGATAATATTAAAATGTGCTTCTTCGCGCTCTGTATATCTGACTGAAATCTCTAATTCATCCCTTTTAGCGTTTAGGCACAAAAGACCTGACTCACGCTGTATAACATTCAATAAATAGGATAGCAGTCTTATGTTTCAACGCAATGAATGTGCAAATTATTATAGTTGCGTGTATACAGCTCGATGATGATGACTCGGCAAAGTGGAACAAATTTCAGTGCAGCGCGGAGACGCGCGTGGAGAGACCGAGCAGCCGTATTGAGACGAGCGTTCAGTAACGTTTACTCGCATCATTTATGTTCGTGACTTTCATGAGTGAGCATAAGCGATACGGACGCATGAATGTTTACACATAAAATAATGACGAAAGATATATTATATAACGAGCTGAAACACTTACTGTTTTAAGAAGCATCCATGAAATCACAAACTGGGTGACAGGCACCAATAATTAAGTATTTAAATCGTTAAATGTGTTTCCACACTTGTTTCAGTCCGATGAGTACGGCGTGCGGAATAAATATTTTTTAATTATGAAAACGACTGTTCCACATCCAGCGATGTTATATTTCTAAATTTAAAGTAATCCTTATGACAACTTAATGGATCTTTCGACGCACTTTCCCAAATATGTTTTAGCAGATGGCATAATGTTTATTATCGATGTCCGACTTGGTAACGTATAATCCGAATACTTGCTCCGGAAGGAGACAAATGCTTCTTGGTCTATTACAGTTAACGGTAGATTACATAGAATAAAACAAACACCTGTTTCCGAAACGTACCTAACTGCGATATTTTCTAAGTATGTGTGTACTGATAAGCACTCACAACGACCAGTGGAATAATACTGAACAAGTGTGCTCTGATACAGATGATCGAGTTTTCGTGCCAAGCATTTCATTCCTCTACGTTGCTCTTCGCACTGCACTGAAAGTTGCTCCTCTTTAACGACTCTAATGATGACGTTAAGCGAATTATACTGCAGATAAGTAAGGATATAAAGTTCACAATTCGCCTATACCTACTATTTCTGATACGGAAGTTGTCGGAAACATGTTCAAATATATTAAACGTAATCGAGATTTAGTCACTTCTTCCTCAAATGTGATTCATTTAAATAATAAATTTGCCGGTAAAACTGGTCTATAAACTATACCATTATGTTATATTTTATTCCTACCCCGAAAAAGACAAGTAACACTGTATCTTGTTTACAGGTCTTTTGTTATTCTGATGTCTGTCATTATGATATATGATAAAAACTTCAATAGAAAAATGCCAAAATGAAAGTTTATATTTGCTATTAAGAAAAGTATTTCACTTCATTTTTCTAAGGGCCTAAGTATGTAAAATCTGTGGTATTAAGTAAAAAATTACATTAAAGATACAATTACTTACAGATTAACATCCAAAATTATATTATTTTTTATACGAGACCTTTTTCTTGCCTTTGGATGTTACTTTAAATAAGAAATTGCAGACAAATACCTTACACTTAATACCTGGTGTTTTTGCGTTGTTTTTCTTACATTTTTTATTTTTATTCGTTAGGAACTTCTTCTAGAATATTTATAATTGTATATAATATGTATTATTATAAAAAACAGAGTCAAATTATTTGTCAAACATATATCAACTTTTTTCAGTTGACCATTCCCATATAAAAAATCTAGCGTACCTGTACACTAATATATGAAGATAACATACCGCTTGATGACGTCGACTAAACAGTCTAGCCACAATAACATTGAATCATCACGCAAAGGATTTTTCACGGTTGATGCATCGTGCTGTTAAATCAAATACATCGTATTGTTAAAATAATCTAGCAGCTCCCAACGAAGAAAATTGATGTAACAAGACGATCATACGGTCACGTATTATATTTTATTGTATTTCGAATTGAAATTCTTGCTACATACATATATCTCCGTTTTTTTTATATTAGAAGTAGTAATTCTTAAATATTCAGACTCATTGATCAAGAAAATCCATAAGAAGCTTTTGAACTTCCGATCACTGCAGAAATTCCAAACTTACAGCTTTTGGATAAAACGCTACACTCCTTTCAGCCAAACTATGTGTAACGGGAAATGAAATATATAAATGAAAATATAATAATGAAATAAATAAATTCTCTTTAATGCCACATTAATGGAATGTAAGTCATCTCAATAGGCCAACAAAAATATACGGACGCAGCTTAAAACCCATACATGAACACACAAAAAAAAATCAAAAAGTTTCAAATCGGCGTTATTGAAGAACAGTCTTTTATTGGAATGCTTAATAGTTCCTTACATCATTCGATGCAGAGTAACATTTTGAACAAAAAAGTATTAAGGTTAAACTGCTTTAGAAAGAAATTAGATAGAAATACGATAGAAAATAATCTCAGGAAAACAAAATAATCATAAACAGTAGTAACTCTAGTATAATTTAATGTGGTATTAGGCAGACATAAACTAGATATAATTGATACCATATGTCGCTAAATGTATTAGGTGGCGCAGAATTGTCTTTCGTCACTCCAGATTATTTTTGATAAAAAGATTTAGATCTTCTTTTGTTTTTATCAGCATAAATTCACAAAATTTTCTTCTCATTTCATCAGCGTCAACTTGTAGAAACTATACCGTAGTTAATTTATGTCAAATGGCGAAAATACGCTCTGTACTAATGAAAATAATGTGCCTAAACGTATCAACGCAGCATCAATCAAACTACTTTTGTTAGCATTAAAATATCCCAAAACACTTACTACGTTTTCTTCATCACTATTAATTAATTTTAGACTGTTCTTCTTGGATTTGACTGGAACTATCGGAAGCAAAGCATTGCAATTTTCTCCGATAGTCAAAAGTTCTAACACCATCAGCTCGAAATTAGTCTGGGAATGTATCAACAGATTAAACAATCTAGGCAAGGAAACAGAGTTGCATTATGCTGGGTACCAGGACATACTGGAATCAGAGGCAACGAAGAAGCTAATCTATTAGCAAGGAAGGCCGCCACAACTTTTTTTGTGGGACCGCAACCTATAAAAATGAACTTAAAGATAGAGGAGAGTGGCCCAGAGAACCTCTTTGGGAGAATATCCCTGATCTGAGACACTCCAAGATATTCATTGGAAACTACAATAAGTACAGAGCAGAAACTTTGCCAAAACTAAGTAGAAAGAGATTATGCATCCTCACAGATTTTCTTACAGGACATTTTCACCTTGGGGAACAAATGACAAGGATAGGTCTAAAACAGAATAGCGACTGAAGGTTCTGTGGGGAGGAGGATGAAAATCGGGAACACCTGACATCTTACTCCACCGCCATCAAGGAAATCCGAGCTAATTATCTGGGCAAAGACAACATGGATTAAAAAGAAAGAACTTCTCTGAAACCATCACAACTATTGCAGTTTATTAAAGCTCCTACACTGGATGTGGAGCTTTGCAAGCGGGCATACCCCAGCAGCTTACAGCTCATGCAAGGGGACACGATAGACCAATAGGTCGCAGAGCAATATCAGTCTTACTTAAATCTAAATCTAAAAAAAATGTTGCATTTTACTTTGCCAAAGATAATAAAATTTTGTCTTCCAACTATCCGAGGTAAATCCGGATATTTTACATTGAATATCTGGCAAGTTCTGTCAACCATCCGCTGACATTCTCGTTGAATGTAAACTAAATCCAGAATAGCATTATCTGTATATTCATACAGTTTACTTCACTTTTATTTAAAAGAGTAGATTTCAAAGAAATATATTACATAGCATTCCATTTAAATATCAAAGTTTATGAGAGTTTTCGGCACTAGACAATGTCATTTGCGATTGTTTGTTGTTTTATATAATCGCTGAAAATTTAAAATTTTTGCACTTCAAAATATGCTAATCGATTCTAATCACAAAAATTACGAGTTAATTTATGTTCGCCTCTTTTACATCTCGATACTAATTTTAACGAAAAGAAGTTGTGCATGATAGGTACTGATCTTACAAATAATCTAAGAGATGCGGTTATATTGACAAAAAGGATTGGATTTGGACTCACACCAATGTTATTATTGACGGCAGCTTCTTCGATAAGATTCTTAGCAAAGTCTGCGCGTTCAATTTGTAATACAATTAATACAACCAATTTAACATATACAAAGTCATAAAACGTATTTATAATACATTGTCTGCAAAACATTATAAGTATGTTGTTGAATCGAAATAATGTACAATAATTAGGTCCCATAACGTAATATGTATGTAATTTATTCATACTGATAAATCTTTAGCGTTGTTAATTTTTATTCTAAAAGCGTATAATTAACAGCAATTACCCTGTTGCATTCTGTGTTTACACATTTTTAGCGCATAGCCTTTATAAATTGTTGGTCTAGATTGCTCATACATATTAAAGCTACTATAAAATGCATTTAAGTAGGTACTTATCTCATCTTCATTTTTAAATTAAAAATCTCGGGATTAAACATGAATTACACCAGTTTGAATTTAATAAAATATATTCGTAAATAAGCAGAGGTATTATTTAGATTTAAATAGTTGTACTTATTATATATTACTGTCTACTGCATTTTCATAAATTACTCATAAATTTTTAATTATCATATTGCATGGGATGAGAACAGCTACACTAGTTAAGTGCAACAGGCATATCAAGTAGCCCATCTTCCAAACAAATTAATGATACTTATGCATAAGTAAAATTTATGGTTTTCATAAAGATCCAGACAAAATAAAAAGAAATTAGTAATGCAAGTACTATTTAAAACTTCCAAATGCATTAAAAATGATACAAATTTACAAAAAATTACCATACATTTATTTTGTCCTGTTATGGTTTATTGTTTAACTGATTGCGCCAGCTGATGCTAATACTAAATGTACCTAATAATTTTATTAAATTCATATGTACTACTTCCACATCAAACTTAACTTCAAAACCCTGGTGTGGTTTCACATAGAGAACATTACATTCGTAGTAAAAATTATTGAAAAACACTCCCAGAGAGGCAATCACTAAGATGAATTGGGGTAGTACATTAAGTTTTATATTTGCAGAAAGGAAATACTTGTGTTAGATAGTTACATAGTTTTCTTATACAGTGGTTTTCCTACTACATAAATATTTTTATATACAGGATGGGGCATTAGTGCGAAGAGGTCCAATTATTCCTGTATTGTAAGAAAAATGAGAAAATGTTATTAATATAAAAGTTGAAGTGCATGGGAAGCTATAACCTAAAAATATTTTTAATTATGCAGGGTGTAGATAGATAAAGACTAAGATAAACTTACTTTATTGTAAATGGAACACCCTGTATATTTTTACTTTTTACGATTCTTTTAGGGCTTACCTTTATTATAATATAGGGTTTTGCTATGCTATTCAGATTACTTTAGAAAATATGGGCAGTTTTGCATGAATATAATAACAATGTTGGCGCCTCCTACTGTACTACAGCTACCACATAAAAATGCATTTGGGCTAGAAACATTTCTAAAATGATCACTGTGAAATTATTTATTTATCGGAGTATTCAATATTTACATACAAAGCGAATCATAACTCGGAATGTTTATTTTCTCGCCTATTTCAAATGCAACACCTTGTATTTTATTATTGCAATAAACTCTCCTCTTCACGAACTTTATTAGTTATTTAACATTCCCTATAGCTAAATGCTCTAGATTTTGAGTTAATTGCGTTTCTATAAGTGGAAAACATGATTTATACAATAAAAACGGGTTTGATTTTAATTAATTGAATAGCATGAGCAATATTACACGAAAACTGCTGCTTAGCTAGGAAAATAAAATTCTATATCTAAGTCGTTAAAATTATCGTTATTTCACCCAAAGTTGAGTAAAAAAAACAGTATTAGCTGGTAATAACCTGTATGACTATCATTGACCTGTGTGAAATTTATTTTAGAATTATCAGTTGCTGAAATGAAAAAATGACATAAAATGGTAAACACAAAGTATTAATAAGACAATATTTAATTATGATATGATTTTAACCGTTCACCGGTAGAGTGATATACACGTCTCTTACACATTTGTATTTAATTATGAAACTTGAAAAAATAAAAAAGTAGAAACGAATTACAGAATTATTTATTTTTGTGTATTTGTTTTTATGGTCTCTCTATGGTCGTTATCAGTCAACTCTTGGTGCAGTTGCGCATAATATAGATGCATTTTATTCTTTTTTTTAGAATTCTCCTTATATTACGTGCACTAATATCTAAATCTCTTATCTCTCTCATACTAATATTCGGAATTTTCAGTATAACTAAGAAGTACATAAAATTCATATTCTTCTGTTTAAACGGTATTGGTTCATTCAGATTTTTTATAATTCACAGTTCCAGTCCGACAAAACCGTTCCAAGAAAATTACAAAAGCTTCTGTTCTTGGTTATCGTCTACTAGAGAATTGCTGGTGAAAACGTTTTAAACGATACAAACAGCAATAAAATTGTTCTGTCATGTCAAAATTTCAATCTAGTTAATATCTCAGCCTGCTCCCGAATTTATGTTCTCATTCAATTCTGTCTCGGCTAATACTTAAGAATGTTAACTACTAACTATTTTGCTACTATTTCCACAAACTGCAACTGTAGTACTTCGTAGTAGGTACTTTATTACTTTTTGCTCAGCATCAATATTTGCTTAATATCTCCACGGTAAACCAATTACATAACATCAAACCCGTTTTTATTTAAAATCATGTTTTCGACTTATAGAAACGCAAATAACTCAAAAACTAGAGCATTTAGCTATAGGAAATGTTTAATAAATAACAAAGATCGTGAAGAGAGGAGTTTATTGCAATAATAAAATACAAGCTGTTCCATTTGAAATAGGTGAGAAAATAAACATTCCGAGTTATGATCCGCCTTGTATCTAAATATTGAATACTCCGATAAATAAATAATTTCTGATGAACAGTGATCATATTAGAAATGTTTCTAGCGCAAATGAATTATTTTATATGGAAGCTGTAGTACGGTAGAAGACGCCAACTTTGTTATTAAATTCATACAAAACTGCCCATATCTTCCAAAGTAAACTGAAGAACATAGCAAAACCCTATATTATAATAAAGGTAAGCCCTAGAAGAATCGTAAACAGTAAAAATATTCAGGGTGTTCCATTTAAAATAAAGTAAGTTTATCTTAGTCTTTATCTGACACCCTGCATAATTAAAAATATTTTTAGGTTATAGCTTCCCATGCACTTCAACTTTTATATTAATCACATTTTCTTATTTCTCTTATATTACAGGAGCAATTGGACTTCGTCACATTAATGCCCCACCCTGTATGATATATTCAGGGAATAGATATACATGCGACAATAATAATAATAATAGTTTATTGCTATAGATCATAATAAATGATGTCAGCATTGTCAATACAATTTACGGTAAAACTAATAAGTACAGCACAGTAAAACAGATCCTACACGTAAAAAAGTATACAGCTCATTACATTACATTACATACTAGGCCAGTTATTTTGCCTCAAGAAATTCTTCATATGAGTAGAAACATTTGTCAACCAAATAATTCCTCAGAACATGCTTATAATTATTTAAGTTTGCCTGCGCTTTTATATCACCTGGCAACCCATTATAGATCTTTATGGCTCGATATTCCGGAGTTCTTTTATCAAGTTTCGTGACATTTTGTCGATAAGACTGTGCGTAGTTTATTTCTGGTTCTGTTAAGCTTGGATGTCACTTTAGTAAATGTGCAAATGCTCCGTTAACGTACAGTTTAACGGGAAATATAGTCATATTCCCAAAAAAAGTACTTTTATTACATATTAGATGGGTACTGCAAGTTATTTTTGGGAGATTTTCTTAAGCTCTATATACACACACAATTCTGTTCTTGTTGAAAAATTCTGAATTTGTATTTTACAATATTTATTTAACCGACAAATTATTATTATATTAATTTTTGTGTGCGTTTCAAACTGACTTTCATTGGTTCTATAAAAAAATGATCCGCCTCGTTAACACTGACTATGTGAAAACAGGAAGACTACGTTTTTCGTATTATTTTTTTCACGTTTATCTTTGGTAGAGCCCGAAAACTATAAAAGTTTTTGATGAAAAATTCGGAAAATGAATGCAATATGCTAACGTTATTATGTAATTTAAAAACCTGCGCAAAATATACCTTATTTACAAAATTTGCAAAGCTGAGAATTCAAATTTTGTGAATAAATTGACTGAAAACAGTCAAATATGTGCGTAGGTATTTTGTTAGAAGTACCAAATAAGTTGTAATAAATTATCAAAACTTTTCCTTAAAGTATTTGTAATTCATTGTGGGTTCTGGTCCAAAACCTGCTGATTCTATGACATTGCAATGTTTTTCATTTTCTGTGGAAATTTGTGTATAGAAATCTGACTCAGAGAATTTTCAAGGTGATAAATATTAAATTAAATATATAACAAAAAATTATCTTTATCACTTACAGCGTGAAGTACAGAAAACAATTCTAATTCATTTCACGAATATGAAACATTTTGTACGAAACCTGAAATACTACCATCCTCCATATTTACCAGATAGCAAAAATGAACTACTTAAAGCAGTGTTGTGTAGTTTTTAAAGCTAAAGTTAACTATATTCATTCATAGCATTCCAACCAGTAACCATTATCACACATTGAAGGCAAAATGGAACAATTGTCTAAACGTTATGCCCGCGTTTAAGAAATAACTTTATATGCTCTCAAATTTAAGCTTAGTAACTGTAGCAAAAATGTATTGTCTCTTTGGTAAACACATATATACAGAATATCTCTCCTACAAATACATATAACAGAAAACTTTCGTCTATTCATTTTCCGATATGTATAAGATTTAAGGAATACAAAGAAGTATTTCATGTGTGAGCAAGTTTTTAATCATACCAAATGAAAATTACTAGACGCACAAGGTGAAGGTGTAGCTTCTCATCAAATTTGGCAGTACAAATACTCTTCAATAAACAAGCAGCATGTGCAGATTCTTGGGAACTTTCTTCCATTCACTCTATCCAAAACGTCTAACTTTAAATAATAAATTCTAATTATTGTGTTTCAAAGTAGTAATCCCAATATATAAGTTTTATTTGGTTTAATATAATGACGTCTTTCTGGTTTTATTAAATTAAACCTTGAAAATAGATAATCAGATCTGTATGTACATACAAGTTAAAGTAAAATTCTTTCAGAGTTATCGCGACAAAAGAAAAGGAATCAAATATCTCTGGATGACATCGAGGATAAAGAATTTGATGACAGCTTCCCAAGCCGCCCTCTAATAGTTTCTAATGGTTATACAACATCTCAACTCTCCGCCTTACCTTTGACTATTGACTCAAACATCACATCAGAAAATTTTGAAAGCGAATCTTCGCCAAAAAGCAAGAACGAATTCATTGAATTCGAGATTATACCTGCTGTTGTTCAGGAGTTTTATCCACATTATGATGACAGACATTTCTCAAGAAGACGGCAAGTTGCTAATAGATACAGAAACAGGTTAAGAGTTAACAATCAATTTGGTCGAGAAGCTTATCCGCCAGCCTATGGATATCCACCAGCGCCTCCTCCACCACATCACGGATTCTATCCAGGATACGGTTATTATCCTCCACCGCCACCACCGTCGCATTATGGTTATTATCCCCCTCCACCACCTTTCCCACCACCACAATACAGACCTGAAAATCAATATTATCAAACTGATTTAAACAGTAGTACTGGAACCAATACATCTGCCTCATATCCTTCTCAACCATATACTCCACAAAACGAATCACAAAGCAATGAGCAGCCAGACAAGCAAGACAATTATTCAAACGACACAAACTTAAGAGACAATATTTATGATACCTTTGGAACTACTGCTGATGCACATCCTTCGTATGACATCGATGTCAGAATAAAGAATTAAGCAACACGGAAATACTGTTTTATTTATTTATTTCTTTTGAAGAATGAATGTTTACCTTTTTTTTCCTATCAACGGCAGAGTGCTATCCTTTGTCCCTAAAAATCCCTAAAAATTTTTCATCAGACCAGATTTTTTTTGTGTGGATTTGGGTTTATTGATATCTGAAGATGGTGGATTATTACTAGTTTGTTTGTCAACTAGAAACACCGATACGTATTAGTTTTACTTGGTGTTGATAATATTTTCATACAATTTTGAAATATCACAAACATTTTCGATTGCATGTACCATCTTTTTCAAAGTAAATGCGAATTGTTAAATGAGGAATTTTCATTCAGTAAATAAAGGCTTCACTTTCAAGCAAATTTAATTACTCTGATGTAATTTATCAAAACAATACTATTTTTTTTAAAATTCTCTCTAAAGCAAAGTCTTTATTTGGGTACTCAATGGAAATTTCCCCTAGCAAAACTCGCAGTTTATTTGAAAAGGGGTACATGACCAATATATAGTGGCCAATTCCTAATCACAATACTATTTTTGCTTTATAAGGTTGACAAATTCAACTATCTGTGTTGGTATTTTTCATTAATTACTTATTATCACTAATCGTATCGCTTTATTTTTTATATAATGCTGATCTTTAGCTCCTTCTAAGAAACTATGTCGAAACGTGTTAGATATTTGAAAAATGTTTAGTTAAATCAAACACTACATAATCAATACAATACAATACATAATCAGTAATTTTTCACACTTTTGCTTGAAGGACACAAGTATTTTCTTGTCTTAGCATGCCTACATGGACTATATGTAGCACAGACATTCTATTCTTGGTATGCACATTAGGACAATAAAATGTCCGTGGGTTTGAGTAAGAAGTCTCCTTCTTTCGCGCACTGGCAGGATACTTTTTTCTCCAACTGTATATACATAGTAAGTAAGTGCTGTAAGAGCTGGTGGGGCACGTTAGTGATGTAAAGAATCGAACTCGTGCACGTCGTTCATGAACATATGAATATATTACTGTTGTAGCCCATAGTGTTGAGAGGAACGACATTACACCGTATTTTGCATAAAGACTTAGGTCTTAAAGCTTTTAAAGTTCAGTTAACACAACAACTCACGCCTATCGACCATCAACAACGCCGTGCCTTTGCTGATTGAGTCCTTGAAATGCATCAAACTGATCCGGAATTTCATCGAAAAATCATCTTGCGTGATGAAGCCCATTTTCACCTCGGAGGCTACGTAAAAAACCAGAACTGTCGCATTTGGGGCTCGGAAAGTCCAAGAATGATGGTTTGGTGTGGTTTTTGGCCTTGCAGGCTCATTCGACCTTACTTTTTCGAAAATGAGGCTGGAGAAACTGTTACGGTGAATGGATTACGCTATCGAACGATGGTTAATGATTTTGTATGGCCGGAATTGGAAGATATTCATGTGGGCGACGTTTATTTTCAACAAGTCGACGCTACGTCCCACACAAGTAACGATACCACCGCTCTTTCGCGGGGAAAGTTTCCTGGTCGTGTGATTTCTCGAAGAGGCGATCATAATTACCCACCGAGATCTTGTGATGCAACACTTTTTTCTTTGGGGCTACGTGAAAGATAAGGTCTATGCCAATGACCCACAATCGATTTAAGACCTCAAAAATGGAATTCGTAACATTATTGAGAACATACAGCCACAAAAATGTGCGAATTGGTGATAGAAAATTACATAAAAAGAATATGGTTCTGCAGGTGTAGCCGTGACGGCCATTTGGCTGATATTGTTTTCCATTATTAATGGCAAACCGTCCTCTTTACAATTAAATAACCATTCGATGATTTCGCTTCAAAATACTAGTCTTTTTATATATAAAAATGAAACTTCTTATTGGAAGATCCTGTATTTGATGTATTCATCGGAATTAAAGCGATTTGCTAAATACGCAAATTGACCCAACGATCCCCTGCCTTACTACTTCTAGCCAAAAAAATCACTGTTTTCATGAATGCTATTTAAGGTGGCATAGCAAAATCATTATTTGGACTGTTATCACTTCCATAGAGGGGTTCTTGGAACATAATAAGGACGAAGAAAGTTTTCTCATAGCTCCAGATCAACAGTCTTAATACCATTAATATATGTATTTTTTGACCTTTGTGTACTTATCTTTTAATTCCTGATTTATTCCCACTTAGAGGTCAATAAAACAATAATTAATTAAATACCAATTTATTCCATAACATATAATAATATGTTTTCGTTAAATAACTTCTTCGGTGGAAGAAATTGACATTTAATATGTGTCAAATTACTAATAATATAAATATAAATTGCCATGCCTATCAACAAAATTATCTAAAAAACAAACAATTCATTGATATATCGAATTTTAATTATATTCACAAGTAATAATGAAGGAATAGTGATTTAATACAACATTAGAAATTGAAATGATTTGAATTATTCGTATATCAATCTATTTTTTGTCAAGCTCTAACAATTCTGTTCAAGGACTAGGGAAAAACATGGCAAAAAAAAACCTCGTCAAGAGCTTAAAATTAATAAAATTCAGGCGTGAATTAAATTGTTATATATAACGCTTAAATTATCAATATCCGTTCTAAAATTTACCGCGTTTTCATCTTTTTTAATGTATATCATTTCGTAAATTAATCTTTTTTTATAATTATTTTCCTTGTTTAAAATTTTAGTGTTTTGAAAATCAAAATTATGTCGTCTATCTTTAGAGTGCTTAGATAAAGCAGTTTCAGCGGTGACGTTATGTGTAACAGTGTATTGATGGTTATAAATTCGTTTCTTTAAATATTGTTTGGTTTGTCCGATAAATGTCAATTTCTTCCACTGAAGAAGGTATTTAACGAAAACATATTATTATATGTTATGGAATAAATTGGTATTTAATTAATTATTGTTTTATTGACCTCTAAGTGGGAATAAATCAGGAATTAAAAGATAAGTCTTAATACCGAGAATATTTAACATTGTAACAAATAAATGAGTACACAACGGACAAATCTTGGGACCAATATTGTGACTAGAGCTTGATCTTTTGTTTATATTGTAAGCCTCTGACTTCATTTGCCAGCATTTGCATTTGTTGGGATAAATGAAGACGGCATTTTCAATAATAGTATTTTCGGTTATACCTGCTTGACAAATACCAAGAGCTTGTTACGCTTTATACGTACACTCGGTACGACTTAGTCTTCGAAAGATTTTAATCAGGTAACTCACTAAAATCGTTCGAAGACTAGGTCGTACCGACTGTACAAAGAACAGTGTGAATTATTTTTCTAAGCTTAGAACTGATATATTTTTCAAAATTTCATTAAAAATGTAATCAATTCTACACGGAGAGTTTGTATCTGAAATCATTCCAAATAGCATTGTTATTTGTATATTTTTATTAACTATTTGTATTACTATTAACGTACATGCCTATCCTAGTTTTATACGCATTCATGTTTCTTTCCAGTTTTTGTCTTGTATTATATTTTTTTCTAAATACAAATAAATTCATTGCATATTTATTTATACCCACCAGTAAATATATTTTTATTATATTGTACAATTCAGAAAATTAGGCAATTAAACAATACATTTACTCAATCATCACATGACAAGAATTATAAAGATTATATAATAAAAAAATAAGTGCCATCAATATAATTAAGAATTGTTGGTGAAAAGCCGAGAATACATATATTAAGATCTACGTCGGGATCTTCGCTCATATTACAACAATTTGTACGTAGCTTCTCTCCATTTTCCTATCTACGCGAAACGCTACCAAATTAGATAATAAATTACTCGAATTATAGATTCATTTGTTCCGAAAGAGCGTGGTTCCAAATTCTAAAAGCACAACGATCAGGTTCTTGTAGGTCAATAGTAGTGGGGAGACTTATATCAGGAGCAAATGTCGTCATTACAACCTCCACTACGTACCACCAGAGCATCCACCCATATCCAACAACAGCACTAGCAAACTTTCTGAATGAAATTCGGCGATCTCCTAAATATAGAACCGACGGGTTGGTCGAACAAGGGCGGTGGACCGATTTAAGCAGACACTTTTCAGTTTGTACAATAGTTAGATTACAATACATGGTCGCATAAATAAAAGTGCGCGATGTTATAGCGTATATAGAGTTTTTCAAAATGAGTTCACAACTCATTAAGTAGATTTTTCAAATCAATTAAACAAATTGTTGAGTATATTAATTTTAAAACTGTTGTACGTGGGTAGGTCAATATATTTTTTAAAGCCGTTCAATAAGTAATATTTTAGAAGTATCTCAAAATATGCTTCTTAATTTATTTGCTGAACTGATCCAATAACGACGCATAATAGTGTCCATTTCTCGTTCGTCATTTTTCCAAGAAAAAATATATTGTCTGTGTGTGCCTCAGGAGTATAATTAGCAGTAAATCTATGTTTTATCAACGACATTTTTTGATGTATTGTAAATATGAAACCAAACAATGGATATGGCTGAAAATTCAGTAGTCTCAAGCGTTCCCAGTCTAAAGCCTCACTTTAGTTTTATATTATAGAGTTGTAAACGCGGCAGTTCACAATCTTATTTGAGATTGAAATGTGAAATTGTGTGAAATTGAGCTTGTAAGAAAATTGAAAAGTATATGTTTCTTTAGAAACATACGTGTCTTAAAATCAGATGAACAGTTGGTTTTTTTAATAACGTCTCCGCCTGCCGACCAGATTATATGAATAATATATAGCACGTATGTAGGATCCTTATCCCTGACCAAGAGCGACGTATATATTGTGAACATAAAAAAGGCAAATTACTATTTAGCGCAGCTTCTGTCGAGCCATGGACATTTCTGAGCGTATATCAAAGATCTCTGTGTATATTGAAAATCTACAAACACGACAGAAAACGCAATACTAACATGTAGGAGGTGGTAAAATTATAGAAACCAGTTGGCATCCGAGGTGGAACAGAACTACTAGCAACAGAATAAATATTATGTTGAGCACGGAACTAAATTTGGAAAGGGCAGTCAGATTTATTAAGGGAGTTCTGGCGGACAACGAACGAAAAGAAAGCGATTTAAAGCAAAAGGCAGACGAACAAGAGCACCAACAACAACATCAAGTGAATCACAGGATGAATAAAAAATAGAGAATAGTACCAGAGCAATTGTCTGTGTCTGGTCATGTTATCTGAAGTAATGTACATATATGGCCACCATAAAGGTTTTTCACCTGTAATATATTATAAATAATGCAGATAAATTAAAATAAACTAGTACTTGTTTTAGAGAGATTTAAAACGAATCCAACTAATCCATTAGCTGTGTTGTTAGTATCCTATTAGCTGAAATCTCCAGAACGCCTCACAACTAGGATACGACGAATCAAAAATATTATTGATGTGAACTCGTTGACAGGAGGAATTAAAAAACAAACCATACATTCAAAGAAAAAAGAAATGGGGCAGTTAGGCTATCCCCGCACGTCAACAGTAAAGAGGTCTACAGACGATACGATCGGTTGTACAATCCGTTGTATTATTATTAGACTCGGCAAAGAGGGGCAATTTCCAATCTCGTCGGTGAGCAATGTAGAAGCGTAGTACGGAAATTTGAGCGTCCGTATCAAAGCATACTTGCTCAGTATTATTCCACTGATCGTTGTGAGTGCTTATCAGTACACACATACTTAGGCAATGTTGCAGTTAGTTTACGTTGCGGAAACGGTGTATTTCGAAGAAACTAGAAAACGTAACGGAACGAGTATGCCGGATTTAGAATGCGAAAGCGATAGAATTAAATGTGTAAGGTGCGATAGCTATTTGATGTATACCAGCAGGTGGAATTATGAACGCCACCTAAAAAGTATAAAACACTGTTCTGCAATCCGTAGCAAACGATATAGCGAACAATTAACATTTAATACAGCTGCTTGTTTTATTCTATGTAATCTATCGTTCACTTTGCTAGACCAAAAAGCATCTGTCTCCTTCTTGAGACAGTATTCGGATTATATGCCATCTGCTCGTGACTATGTTGAAAGAAGAACTAAAATAGAATTGAAAGATAAAATATTGTGGTTATGTTATTTGAAAGTGTTGGTGCCGGCCACCCAGTTTGTGATTTCATGGAAGCTTCTTAAGACAGTAAGTATTTTACCACGTTATATAATATATTTTTGTCATTATTGTATGTGTAAACATCGATGCATTCGTATCACCAGGCCCGCAGCTAAGGTATGAATTTACTGCGCGCTATAATAAAAAATGCGCCCTTTACAGTAAATATTTTATTAAGTATACCTCATATCATACCAATAGAACAGTAAATAAGGTAGGTACTTAACTTAAAAATATTAAGGTAAACTAAAATTAATTACAATTGTACAATTTTGCTAATAATTAACTTATTAAACAAATATTTCGTATTCGTGATGTTTTATTTATTCTATTGCTGTGACAAAAACAATGTCAATCTCTATCTGAGAGCAAATGTATATAATTGGACATTATGATTTTTATGAGACTCACCTGCGCCTAAAATAATTATCATGCCTGTGCTTTACCTTTAAGAACAAATTAATTATTAATATACTTGCCGCTTGTTTGTCTCAAAAATGCGTGCAAACGTAGAGAAGTGATTGATTTTTTTTGGAAATGGCAGCTATTACCAACTAAACGCTATTTATCATCATTTCTAATTAATTTAATTAAAAAAATGGCTTTTATGGAGTTTTTAAAAATAAAATAAAACGTCTTATTCCATAATAAAAAAATCACCGTGATTATGCTCTTTGAATGACCTTGTCTAATGTAAAATATTAAATTATTTCTCATATTAAACAATTTTAAAACTTAGAGAAGTTATATTCATATTTGAATTTTCTAATAATAGAGTTAAATTCTCCTCAATTAAACCCCTTGAAACTGTATTTCTGTTTACATTAAATCGAGTTCCAGTATGTCACAAAAACGACTGTAAACTTTTTTTTGCTAATACGTCGCCCGTAACATTATTAATTTAAACTTATGCACAAAGCAGTTGGATTTTAGACGGGATGTGGCGAAGATGCTTTCGATATTCATTTAATTTAATATAAATTGTAAAAGTGATAAAAATGAACATTTTTTTAATTAACTGTGTGAAAATTAGTGCAGTGTTACATCATACCAAAGAGTGATCTAAGGTAGGTCAAATTATTATTTCTACAAATCATTTCTAGAAATTTTTCCTTTGTTTAATTGCTTGAAAACAGTGTTATATCCTAAAATTTTTAATTCGTTTTTACATTAAATAAACACTACAACATGTGGCTAAATGGATCCGTAATTCTAATTTTGAATTTAATCCGTGCAAATTATTTATATTGAGGTATGAGGTATGCCCTTCAAGCGTATTACATATTAAGTAATAAATGTGTCTTCATTTTTATGGAATTTTCAAAAATGAAATTAGACTGGTTATTCCATTAAAAAAAATTAATAATAAAGTTGTATTCTGGTCATTTAAACTTGTTGAAACTGTATTTTTGATGTTTACATTAAATCGAGTTCCAGTATATCACAAAAATGATTTCACCGTAGTGTCATTTAAGTTGGTAAGTCAAATTATAGTTTTTATAATTATAATTTGCAAAAATTTTATTATTATTATTTTAATATTAAAAATACAAATAGCTTTTCTAGTTGCAAATTCATTGGTAACATCACTTAAATTATTTTAACATACTATAATAAATAGGTAATTATAGCTAGATTTGACAAATGACACTAATGTATCTGTCGACAGATACAAAGAGTAACAAGAATTTTGAGAGCTACATATACATACATAAGTTCGAAAAAGTAGAATATAAATTATTTGCTACAAAATAATTTAGAATTTCCATAGGCGTTGTGTCCTCATTTACCAGTGATTTAATCATTTCTTCGAACAGCTCTGCACCGTTAATGTCTTTGTCGTTTTCGTAAGTTAAATATATGTCTAAATCGAATCAGCCTTTTTAACTATTTCTTGATCAATATTTCTAATATCTAGTAAAAATTTAAAAACAATAGCATGCTCTTTTATATGGTTAAATCGCTGTTCGATAGAATTTTTTGTGCAATCAAGAATAGCAAAATAAAAAAAAATATTTAAAATGATCTTTAGGGTTTACCACTGGTACATCTATCAGCTCATATACAAAGAGACGTTTTTTTCTTCTAATCCTGTTTGTAGAAACTGGTGGGAAATCGTGTCTTCATCAATTTCATTGCTAATAGTTTTTGCCATTTCCATTAAAATATCAAAATTTTCATCTGTTCTCTGAGTAGAAACAAACTGTATCAAATTTTGTAAAGCGTTAAGACACTTCTTTTATTGTTGTAGACGTGTTCTGAATGAGTTTACTGACAACGTTTATCTTTTCCGAAAGTCAGTGCCATATTGTTAAGGAACAAACGAATTTAAAAGATTTAATTTTTATAGCCAAAGAATCAGCAGTGCGTCTTATATTAGTATCCCTCGACTGATCTGTAGATAATTCCATTAGACTATCATATACTTCGTGTAATTGGAAATAGAGAGGTCTGATAGCTTTTATTCTACTTTCCCAATGAGTTCCTGATACAGGTTAAATATTAAGAGAACTGACATGTGATTTTTGTATATTCTATAATATGTATACAGAGATGACGAAAAAATATTATATACTAAAAAACGTTAAACCTTCATTGACTGATTTTGCAGCATCGCTTACTACTAAATTTAAAGTATGTATGAGTAGCACAAGGAACGAACGTAGTTCTACGATTAATGGCAATAATACGGTTCTGTACCCCAGCATTTGCGTCACGCATATTAGAGCCATTATCGTATCCTTGGCCACGCATATCCTTAATATTTAAATTAAATTTAGGTAAGACAGTATCAGTCAAATACTCTAAAATTCCTTCACCTGTTGTCGTTGTCGAAGGGAAAAATCCTAAAAACCTTTCTCTTATATTTGCCACGCCCTTTGAGCAATCAAGGAACCTTACAATAAAAGTTAACTGATGCTCTGTATGACTTCGATCAGGAATGCTACCCATAATAATTGAATCATATTTAGCATTCTCAAGTTCATTTCTTATATTTTTTGTAACAGCATCACCTAGGAGATTAATAATTTCATTTTGAAAATCAGGGCTAATGTAATGAGGCATGTGTGTTTTCAGTACAAGAGATTTTTTTACATTTGCTAAGTGTTTTATCATTACCAGATCAAACTGACCAATCATTTCCACTGCTTTCAGAAAATTACCGTTACTGTATTCAAATAACTTGCTAGAATAGTCCCGAAACGCTAAACATGATCTCGCCAACTACTGAACAATTGTCTTTCAATAATCGCATGCCATCGTTTTCTTCTACATTAAATAATTTTTGCTGTTCGGAGTCAATTGTCAAATTTAATTTTAAACGGCGGCGCAAATCAAACCAATTTGAATAAGATTTTAAATGAGAAGTAGGTGTTTCATGACGTTTTAAATTAATTGAAGAGTGGATCCAATCACTGTATGCATTTTTACTAGTAAGAGATAGTATACCAGAAGAGCAAAACAATTTATAAAAAAAGCAAAAAATTGCATTGGCTTTGTTGGAGTAAACTAACCACTCTCTTAATACTTTTTGAAGATTTGTTAAAATTCTAAAGTAATAAGTATTTGAAAGTTCAAGCAAAAAATTTTAACGTAACGCGTATCTGCCTGCGCGTGCGTAACGTATTTATTGTAATTGTTTTTCCTATGCATAAATGCGCGCGCAAATGAAGGCGCCTGCGTGAAAACCACGCACTACACGCTTATCAGATACGGCGCTGCGTATCACCTATGCTCACGGAAAGTCACGGACATGAATTATGCGAGTACGTAAACGTTACTGAACGCTCGCTTTGATACGGCTGCTCGGCCCCTCCACATCGTTCTCCGCACTACACTGAAACTTGCCCCTCTTTACCGACTCTAATTATTATTTTACATAGCCATTATCATACGAATAATTATTTTTAACAATTCCTCTTATTTTTGCTGATATTAAGTTTATGTGACACCTTTAACTTAATTTAAGACATGTCCTATTTATTACTGTAGTGTACTTGAAAGACATATGACACACCTACCACGAACTTAAAATTGTTCGCTTGTATAGTATACAAACTGCAAATGTATGCAACGTATGCAACAGAGACAGTACTCGCTCACATATTTTAATTTATGTGATGTGTATTTGTCAAGAGGAATAGGTAAATAAAATTGAAAATCGTATTGTATATTACTGTCACTGTGACGGATTGAGATGCTCACGTAGCACAGGCGGAGAGGCGTGCCAATATCTACTATCGTACTCTTGACGTGCGGTGGTATCGTAACTGTCCTATTTCCTTTTTCTTTGAGTGTACCTACACGTATGTACTACTGGAATGGATATGTGGATGGAAAGAGAAGCACAGCTCTTTCCATACTAAGGTAGTAGGAAAGAACCGTAAGACACTTTTTGGTCACTGTAATGTTAGGGGTTTTATCTGTCACTGTGTGTGAATTAATGACGGGCAAGCTATACTTTAATAATATCATATATATATATATATCATATGTAATATAAGATTAGTGGAAAATCTGTCATATTCAAGATTTAATTTTCTTGGCTTAGTATTATATTAAATTATTACTATCTAATACTATAATTTTATTCTAAAATTCTCCTTAATCTTATAATACTGTTTATAAAGTGTTCATAAATTATTTGTGTGTGAGCACTTACAGGTTGTTCAAACTTCTTGTTTATGGTTTCTAAGAAGTTAACATACTCAACGCGATGACAATCCTAGACAACTACATATATAACCTGGTAATCGTATTGCTGGTTCTCCGTTGAGTACCTATCTCTTTCTTTGATAAAGAAACTTCTAAGAGATAAATCCCATAGATTAGAATATACCACATTAAAATGTTCTATTCACTTTAAATTAAATATTTGTATGAAGGTTAAAATTTCAGGATGTAATAAGACAACATATTTACAATTACAAAACGACTTTATCGCTATTTATCGCTATAACAAGCCATATCGTCTTCATAGATTATTTCTAATTATTATGCATTAAGAACATACTACACCTGAAATTCAATTTCTAAATGTTCAAGTACATCTTCTGGAATTGTAACCAATTCACCACGTAATTGATTGTTGGAAATGTAAATTACCGATTAGAGCTGTAGTGGTTTGTACAATATTGTCTATTTCTCCTTTGCAATGAAAACACTGCTGCACTGTTTCCCTATAAATATATTTTGGAATAATTCCCGTGCATTGAATTTTAGACCCAAAATTGGTTCTGATCTCACAAACTGAATGTGATACGTAACTAATCTGTTAAAAAAACTGGCTAAGTAGAATCATTTTGTCTGCACGATTTAACACAATCTTCTTTTTGATCTTCAATTAAAGTTTAGAAAAAACTCTCCTCTTTTTGTTATCACTTTCTACCTCTATTTGTGCAGCTTTAATTACTATATTACTAAATAACTACAATTTTTGTTATTGCAAATTTTTATTTTCATAAGTGGACCGATGAGTTTTACAGAAACTAAATAATTTCCAAAGGTATAGTGATGATTCGATTAATATACAGTAAATCACAGTAAAATTATGTAATAAGTAGTAAACATCGATATGTTTACTTATAATTTATACTATACTGCGTGGTGTCATTATAATTTGAAGTTACAAAAGAAAACTTACTTAGATTAAGTTTACACATCGCAGGTAAAAGGATCCGCCCAAGATGAATTATTTATTGGTATAGGGAATTGCGCAGCATGCATGAGTAATTAGTTTTTGTATAATGTTGTAACGATAAGCTTTGTCAGAAACAAGCATCGTTGTATAATAATACACAAACAGTGAGAAACGAAAATGCAAATATGAAATATTCAAGGTGGGCAAAGAAATTAAAAAGGACAGTATGTAAGTGTACTAGAAAAACATTTAAAAAGTCATTCTTTCTAAACTAAATATCGTTACTATCGAATGTTAGTTACCCTACAATTTCATCAACCTATAATCTTCAAACCCTGTTATTTGTGTAGTCCCTAAAGGATATAATTTATTAATATTCCGTTTTACGTATATGTTGATAATTATAGTGTTGATAAAAATCTTTCCTTGAGATATTTCGGTTGCCAGATCCTTATAGCAAGAATATATTCAAACGAAACCTTCATTTTAAGTATACATAATGTACGCTCAGGATACTTTTAGAACTAGTCCTATATATATCTACTTTTTATGATCAGTATTTTAAAAATATCCTGAACTGTCCCTAACGTATTTTCTGGCCAATATAGAGTTTACGATCAATTTTTTTGAGGAACAAATAAGTTTTGCTGTCGCACTAACACATATAGATGAATAGTGAAACGACTTTGACTAGTTATCATCCTTATGTATATGCTCAAAGCTAGCACTGCAGATGACATCCATACGAAGTTATTTGTAGCGTGATTATTGATAAATTTTGTTCAAAAACTATTACATATTTTGCTTTTTGTAAAATAATAGAGACGGTTCTCTAGGTGTATCGATCTGGATGTTTGGATCCTATAAGTAAACATTTCCAAGTGGTCAGAATAAACTTAAAACAACAAACGGTATTTTGAATTTGAACTCTTTTTTACACCAAAATTTGAAGTGAAATTTGTCGGTGTAAACACAGAAACACCAAAATGAGGATACGCAACAGAACAGATTATACAATAAACCCATAATCTACGTTCACTGACTAAAACTCACCAATATTTTGTCGGGAAAAATGATGGATGTAATGTCAGCACAATACAAAAACTTTATTCCTGTACAGCATGGACATAAAAAGCATTTGGTCAAAACTCTAATAAATGATAACTAAAAAGTTTAATTAACATTTTTGCAAATTATCATTTAAATAACCAAATATACGCCACATTTTATTAAATCACATATTGCATCGGTTTATCTTATCTTTTCCTAACCCGGGCTCTTAAAGCTCCATATTTGGAGAAATTCGAATTTCACCTACAAATAATGGATAATACATCAAATTGACTTAAGATTCATTAGCTAATAAGAAGCAGCTTTGTATTCACAAAGTTTGTGACTAATATAATGTTTAATTTAGAAAGTGATCCATAGAAATATGACTATATTATTTTGATATTTACATAAACAATGAGACAATTTGTGTTAAAGGTACCGTCTACATACTCGTATATCCGTCCTTTTAACTAGTAGAAAACAAAACAGCTTTCATCAGTGAGAAAGAATTCTGGGAAGCGCGAGGTGGCAAGTGAAAGTTCTGAACTGTGAGAGGCGTCGACGGATACGTGGCATCTAAAAATAGAAATCGGGGTGGAATAGACGTGTTTTCTTCACGCCACCATCAAAAAGCCGCGTTACATGGGCGTAAACGGCCGGGGCTGTATGAGCTTCTAGAGAAACGCGAATGAGAGAGGGAAGCACGGGGAAATTAGGCACTCGGTAATGATATTAGCGCTCAAGTTAGCCGTAAGGAACAGTTTCGAATAAAAGAAATGACCCGCTTTCCACGAGTAGCTTAAAACAATTATAGGGGGATTTATTATTAATCGATCAGCCTTATTTCGCTTTATACGTCAACGAACTGCATTTGAAAGCAGGCTATAGTCTGGATCGGAATAAGAATTTGCTGACTGGAAAATTCAATCATTGTAGGCGTACTGTTTTATTCCTTTATATACCTGTATACAGAGTGCTAAGAAGAAAACTTTACACACTTTGTTGTGTAAAAAAAATCTAATACACTTAAATTCAATGTTTAATTGCTGTCGAGATATGATTTAATAAAACATACATCTGTAGGTACAGAATCGATAAACTTGTAGTTATCGTAGAAGATTTTCAAACTGTTGTCCTTTCTGTTGATCCAAATCGTTCATTTAAGCAATTCGTTAAAATACGTGAATAGCGAGCTGGAACCCTATAATACATAAAGACATGCCTCGCATAATATCTAATGATACATCCAGCATCTCGTTTAAATTTTCGTCTAAAAATTTCAAAATGACATACATATCTTGAAAACATGCATGGAACGTAAATGCATTTGAATTTTTATTCTGTTTTCATCTACTCCTCGTACAACACTCGTATGTCTTCAATACTACCTTGCAGTCTGTCCCATCTTCTTCTGGTTTATTTAAGCAATTTTTCCAATAATATAATTTTACTGCTGCAACCATTTAGTTTAAAATGTCTGCTTTGCATTGTAACTAATATATGTATGTATATGTACACAATCGTTTTCGCAAAACTTTTATTGCAACTGCAAGTAGTGCTGCAACTACTGCTAGTTAAGTTTTAGTAGAATTTTTTAAATATCTAAAGTAACCTTAAACTTGGTAAGGTATCTAATATAATCAAACTTTCGTTTTGGTGCATCATTTACGTGTTCTTAACAGGTTTTCAAACTATAGACATACATACATACCTACTACATAACGTTCCCGAACCTTTTACACGGCTTGGTTTAGCTCCCCTCGTTCAAACTATTAATAGGGTAAGGTATAAGATCATCGAATATCAGTGTCGTTTAGATAGATGGAATAGAAATTCCACTACTAAAAAATGCCTTAGTGCACTCTACTACTAAATCTAGTAATGTAACTTAGGCCGCAGAGTTTAGGTATTATAGTGTATATTAGTATTTTGATAATACACTCATCACATTAATATTCACTAATAAATAAATAATTTATACCTAAACTATATAAAACATTCTTAAGTTATTTATCGCATATAATTACTAAAGAAACAGCTGGCCTTAACTTTATCTGATCCGCATAAAAATTCAATAAAATAAATAACTGTAATTCTACTATTCTATGGATAAGATGATTTTCATAACACTATTATTTACAGCTAAAGAGGGATTTAACCCTGAAAAACGGATTCAGATATTGAGGTGGAATTTCTTATAGCAAATCCTATCTTTAGAATCAACAGCCTCCCCACTTCTTAGAAATCGCGAATATTCCTGTTCAGTCTGATAATCCAGGTGATTTACACCGTCACTATAGTAAAATTCGCTGATCCAACCCTGTTTACAGAGATGAGTAGTGAACTTGAAGTCCCGGGCATAGTATATCCGTAAATGCGGGGGCGTTAGCTGTGTCTGGGGCCCGCCGCTCTAGTTGACCCGGTGCCAACATAGCAAAATCAGCCCTTCTAGTTTATACGTCTTGTCGCAACTCATACAACGATGAATTCAATCTTGCTAGATATCTTTGTGTACGAAACACAAAATAAAATTAGATCCTTGAATGAAAATCTAATTTGTATTTGTATTTTTATGATATTTTTGTTTGGTTTTAAAAAAGCAGACAGGAAAATGTAGTTTACGTCTTACGTATACATGATATAAATAATAGGAATTTGTCTAACTGCGAATTCTAAAAAATATTAATTAATATTCTAAGTAATTGTAGACAAGGCAAATTAAATCTTAAAAGCGTTCATTACATAGGTCCCTTTTCAGTGGAGTCGCTCTACAGTCTTCGCAACATCAGTATTTAGAGGACAAAGGGGCAACAGTTCAAATAATAATACATACAGAAACTTGAAACAATTTTATTTATTTCTCACTTGTAGTATTTTGTATCAAATTAAATTTTGAGACTTAACTTAAAATAACAATAAATAGAAAAATATGTGAAGAAACAAATTAAACTAAAAAAAACTATTTTAATTTTACAATTGGGTAACCGCCCTTGTTTTTTATATCAAAAAATCAACACGTCATTTTATTAATCAAGTTTTGTCAAAATTATGCTGTAAACACATCCCATGTTTTCTGACATTTTTACTTCAGTTCATGATTGTTCGTGTTGGAACAATTCATTGGTTTCAACAGGGTATTTCCATAACGCCTTTTTAATTTCGCTCCACAAGGATTCAATTAGAAACTACTGGGAACTACTTAAAACCTACCCATGACTGGTATATTGTTATTTTCCATCAATTCTAATGCTTTCTTTGAGATGTGGTATGTTTTACCTATTAGCTGGGACAGACAATCCTGTTGTGATTCATTGATATCCAATAAAAGCAATTAATTTGATACATCCAAGTATTTAATTGTATCCACAGTTACCTATTTCGATGAAGTAACATATTCTTATCTTTCTGGATAACATACTACCCCCAGTCCACAAGGAAGCAGAAAGTTTTACCTTTCACTTGACACTTGACGGAAAGGAACGCCTTATGTTTCTTTTTGCGAATAAGTCAAGTTTTACTATCTCCAACAGTTGCGTCAAATCTACTTTCATCGCTTTACTGTGTTACATATCATTCCTGAGATGTTCCACGTTCATGTTTTCTAATACATTTTAATTAATTTCTTCCACCCTGGCACCAAAAGCGGCTTTCGTTTTGCGTAACATAGTATTATTAATTGCAAAAAGAGTTTATGAGAAAAATAAATTCCTGTCTACTTCATATTGTTAATATAAAAAAATATATATCCGATAATGTAATTTCCATTCCAAAACCATTACAAAATACTTAACTGAAGATATATTATATATATGTAAAGTTTCTTTTTGTATTGTATCCTGTATTGATCACGTAATTTTAACCGTATTGTTTTAGATATTACGGAATAAATTTGGAGTGTTTGAGTTTAGTTTTCCAATTTTTCGTGATTTTTTTTTCCACCTATTTTTTTGAACACGGCAAACTTTAAACTGCGTATAATGCTTTCTAACAGCTACTAGAAATGACAAAGGTAGTGTTTTCTGCTGCAAATTTTAAAAATGTATTGTTAATTCATAGACTTAAAAAATAATGCCGTATTTATTATTTTTGTCGGCATCGAACTTACTAAGAGATACATAGGTACTTAGGTAGATCAAGTAAAATGGGACATGGCTTGTATATTTTGTATGAAATTCATATCTTGACTATTTCCTAACTATTCAAGTAAATTGATTATGTTCTAAAATAAATTAGTATTTAATTAATTCCTGTTTCATTGACCTAAAAGTGGACATACTTCAGGGATTGACGTATACATAATAGCAATATTTGGGACATGATACGCCATAAACAATTCAATTCGTTCAATATTTAAAGTATTATTATAACTTCTAAAATTAATTATACCATCTACAATTAAAAAGTATTTCTATACAAATGGTATCTTTCGCCAAGCTCTCTCTGTAGCAAACTGTACAAGTTTTACCGTGCGGCTTCTAACAGTTCGTCTCATCTTAGATTCTATCATTGATGTATCTGAAAGGATAAAAAATATTTGTATACTTTTTAGAATTATTTCAGTGGTATGATGTGTTAGTTTAATGCACATTTGTTTATTATTTTAATACATTTTTGCGTAAATGCAACAAAAGACCAAAAAAATGTATTTATTTTCGTATCATCATATTTGAAATATGCGAATTCCCCGAATAACTCATTTACTTAATGAATCAATGGTGATTTATAAGCACTTCTCACCTTCTACAATATTATTATTTATAATAAATATACAATTATTCATACATACACAGTTATATGTGCAGCGACTTAAGAAGTGTGATTTAATCTATAGTTCTAGAATTTTATAAAATGTATCATTCAATACTACGAACTGTTTTAATGTATTTTTGCAAGATCATTTGCTAATTTCAACCAATTAACTTCATCGCTAGGAAAACGGCTCTAATTAAAAATAAAAAAATTAGGCTAATACGCAAGCAACATTTTGGTGGCAGTGCTGGTAAAAACAATTCTTGCTTATAATGATTGTAAAAGCACTTCCTATCAATCTACAACTACTACTGTATTGAACAAAAAGTCTTTGACCAGTTTGATGATCGGTAAAAAGATCTAATTTCATTCGTTTTAAATTATAGAATGCATCAATCAAATTCTAAGTGTAGATTTAATCTCAAACTATATTATAATGCCAAAAAACTTTCTTACTATTCAGTATACATATAATTCTAATTCATTACACTGCCGAACAATTTAGTATAGCTACTAACTTAGCTTTAACGAGAAGCCTCTCTATCTTTTACTAACACCACATCAAGTTGGAAATTTTAAACTTTACGTACAATTAAGCCGCAAACTTGACAGTTACGAAAGAATACATTAATTAAAAATTTACAGCTTCATAAAAATAGACAGCGAACCGAATCCTACCTTAACGGATTTTTTAATCTATATTTAATTGTAAGTGAAAATTCTTCTAATCAGCAAATACGAAATTCTTATCCTATATTATTTTACGCAAATTGTAACTTTTATTGCTTGTCTTGCCATTGTTGCCATGATTTCGAATAACCTTTATATCATCAGAAATCTATGTGTATTGTAAATTTGAAGTTTGTAGCATACGTGTTTTAGTTTGTATTTATTGTGTAGTTGCACTATGCGAAACGAATAACGAAAATATTGAAGAATGCTGGATAAGATTTAGTTTCCCTTTTTAGAGCGTCCTTGATTGTAAGAATCATTCAATATTACAAAATTCGTTATTAATTTATGAGATAACTGCATTTTTTGGCTATAGGTTTCTATTAAAAGTTTATCTTTTTAGAATAATTTATTTTAGTGTCTGTATCCTTAGTTTGCAATTTACCTTATGGAGATATTAGAAACTGCTACGTATAGTTATGTAAATATCCAGGAATTATAAAATTTCACTCGGTATAGGGTAGTGGTAGTCCCTTTTAATCTGCGTGATACTGAAATATACCACTAGCTACAGTTGTCGTGTTCAGATCTACATATAATCAGATCCTCTTCAATCTGTATTTTTAATAAGTATAGTAGGAGAATTATAAAATTGTATAGATGTCTAATATGTAGTTAAAATGTTAAATATTACCGATTTACTACTAAAAAAAACAGCTACTAGTAATCCTACTTTTTTTCATCATTAAAATATTTGAAATTTCAACAGCATGGTGACTATTGATCAAGCCATCGATTGAAGTCAAGTTCTTTGAAATGTTTGTTGCCAAATAAATTAGTTTAAATTAGAATATGGGAAATTAACTATTAGACAATTCATGTTACATACATCTAAAAACATTAACTTCAAAATATACAAAAATATTAACCGAACAAAGTAACATCCAAAATCCATAGATTTATTACAATACATAAATTCACATTCGAAGACGTTTAGACGGAGCAAATACTTTTGACAAAGATAAGTTGCTTGCTTTGTTAGAAATTCTACAAAATTCCGTTGTCTCTGTTGTAAAATAATTTCTGTGGAAATACAGTTCCACGATAACCTTTGAACTTTAAATTAACGTTCCTTAGATATTTACAATACCTTCACAGAATCTGTATTTTGTGTTTATCCAATTATATCTTCAATCGACTAAATTATGTTTGACCATAGAACGATCCTTTCATTTTAAAGGGCACGTCTTTATTATATCTAATATTACCTAGGTATTCATTTAAACATTATTTTTCTGATTTCTGCTATCGAGCTGTTTTTTAATATCACAAAAGAAATACAAACAGATATAGCGTTAAAACGTAATTATTTACGTTGTAAATTAAATTCAAAATGTTGCTCTTAACGGGATGAAATTTTCAAATTGACCTTTGAACTTAGGACATTCGTAGGCGTGCCTGTATAGCCCGCAGAATGGCGTAGGTTCCAGATACCAGCATTCTAATATTTAAACGATATTGAGTCAAACAATTTACTTGTAAGACAAAATATCTGAAAGCTATTTGACGTTCAAAAGAAAAAATGTAAAATATTTTTATTATGAAAAGAAATGTAAGTACATAACCTAACAAGTGTATAAAACATGTATAAATAGTCTTACATTATGTGCAGCACAATATTTATCGATAACTAATAATATAACTAATAATAAAAATTACTTATTCGTTCAAATTAAATTTTTATGAGAGTGATCTGTTTACAGTACTATGATGCGGTCGCTTCAAATACAGTTATAACTAGATTCCTACTTCTGTTAGCTTTATTTCTGCTAATCTATTTTGTGATATAGAGACTATGTATTATTCGTCTATTATCCATAAGTTATTAGACCAATTCAGCGAACACAACCTTATATCTTTTAAACTACTGCTAAAATTGTCCACCGTTCTTAGTATTCTGAGTTTGAATATAAATTTTGTTACCTGTAATTGTACAGGTAACAAAACAGGATAGCTCTCTAAGATGCTGTATTCTAAGGTGCTGAGCTCTTCATTTGATTTATTTTCCATTCAGTTTTACATACACGAACTTGAATATTCAATTCGAAGAATACAGGCGTCTTCTATTAAACCGTTTTTTTTATTTAATACTTAAACTTAGTTTAAGTATTAAATAAAAAATACAGTGTATATTTTCTGTTTATTGATGTATCGAAAAGATTCACAAAATTTGACATGGCTGTTACATGTTGTAAAATTCTGTTACTCAACATATTGCGCTAGCCCGTCTAGAATGATTTCTTTGTTATATAATAATAATACTGTTTTATTAGCAACATTCTGCTATCCACATATACGCAAAGTATGAAATTTATAATAAACATTGCTGTATCACTTAGATTTGAACCATGAAAACATATTGAAACCATTTTTAAATGTCTAAGAATACCACTTTCTTAGTTTTGATGTTCGATGTAATGTGGACTTATTGCAATCCAAATAGACTACCTGACTACAATAGACGTGATAGCTCTCTAATAAAATAGCCACGCAAAAAAAAATTGAGTCTGGGAGTCAGATCATGTTTGGTGGTGGTATGGTTTTGGGATTGCTAAATCCGAATTCTAGGGTAAAAAACCTCAGCACGTCAAGGTTTGGCCATAATCTCAAGAAACTCAAAAATCTAAGCTATTTAACACTATAACTGTTTGACCCAAGCCTTAAACGAATAAGTTAAACCGTATAATTTAGTAAGCCCTTAATCTCATTACCTC
This sequence comes from Holotrichia oblita, assembly GCA_023690525.1. Classification (NCBI taxonomy): domain Eukaryota; kingdom Metazoa; phylum Arthropoda; class Insecta; order Coleoptera; family Scarabaeidae; genus Holotrichia; species Holotrichia oblita. The sequence continues at coordinate 41,943,390 of CM043018.1, read as the reverse complement.
TCGTTACCCTAACTAGCGAAAGTGAAAGTATATCTGGGATAAAAACTTCTTACAGGTCATAATATAGATACATATATATTAATTGCCTTTCTAAATAATTAATCTCGTGTATGTTTATTAAATTTGTTATAATTCTTGGTGTACTCAGTTAACAATTTTGTTATAAATACATAGGTCTGGAGGAGCGAATATAGCCTCCAAAACATCACGTAGGAAACCACGGTCTTTTCTTTGAAACACCATCAAATAAAACTCCATCCAAGTTTATATAATAATAAAATTTTTCAATGGTTTGAATTTTATTTTGTTTTACATTTCCGCCGAACGGAAATTGAAACACAAATGTTACAACAAAAACATAAGCTAATCTTTCATGATGAGAATGAACGATATCTTGAACAAACAGTTATTGATATTGCAATTTTAACGAAGAGGAAAATAACAAAAGGTATAGACAACTGTGAAATCAATATAGAGAGATGCATCATCTATTGCAACTCTGAAAGTAGACATACAAGAGGTATTATTTGTATGTTAAGAACGCTTTTACATGTTCGAATATAGTAAACTCGAATATAGTTAACAGAAAATTATGAATAACTAGTATTTCGTTGAAATCTGTCATCTATACAATCATTTATAGGTAGATTACCTAATTCAACAGGAAACGATTTTTTGTCAAACTCAAAAACATTTTGCAAAATATGCTGAGAAATAAAATACATCAAATACAATCTATTTAATAGGGGATTTTAACATAGATGTCAATAAAGATTCTCTGCATAAACGGCATTTAATTAATTTAATATAAACCTATGCTTCACAACAAGAACTCTTAGAAACTTAAGGTTTACTTAAAGTTAAAGTTGACTTTACTTTAATTTTTGTTTTTTTTACTGTGTGGTGGGTGCTTAGTTGCAGTGACTCCGTAAGCTGTATTACTTGTCTGGCTATCACTGCAACTCTTGCGGTGTAGTTTAGTGTGTGTAAGTTGTGTTTAAACGGCTTTGTGACAGCATCATATCGCCTTTTATGATGCCGCGCTGTTAATCACATTGCTCCCAACAGCGAATGGCAAATCGATCCGGGATTAAAGTCCCTGAAAAAATGTCACCGTCCCTCCAGAGAATTGAATCCCGGCACCTATCGTTCTCTCACAACAATAGTCAGCCGCCTAACCACTGCGGCCATCGACCCGTTTTACTTAATATACTTAATACATTGCAGCATTTATTGCAAAAACTATTATGTTATAATGCATATTATAAAGACATCATTGACAGGAACAAAAATAATAGATGTTAGAATTATTTTAATGTTTGGACAATGCTTTACACATATGTATATAATATGTTGACCGGATGATGTGGTGAACCACGAAACCGGTTGCCTGTGATTAAACATATTTGTGAGAATTTAGGACCTTTCATTACTCCTTTGCATCTAATATGAACTCTCACAGAGTCTACTCCGACAACAAAAATAATATTAAAATAATGTGAAAAAATATCAAATATACAATAAATAACCAGAAAAACAAACTTTCTTGGAAAGCATTGCATACGAAGGCATACGCATAACAGGTGTCACAGAAATAGCAAGTATGTACTATGCCGGACATTTTAAAACGAACGCTGAGAAAGGAAAGTGAACCTTACGCATACCGGTACGGCAATCCCCTGCGGCAAAGCGGGTAAATACCTGAGTACATATGTCCCGCTTCCCCCCGACTGTATTCGCCACCGGTGTGCATACGATTCAACTTTATTGCTAATCATTCGTTTTAAGATGTCCGGCATAGTACATTCAACGATTATTTTCTCAGACTGTCTCAAATTGTTAGTACACTAAAATACAACGCGGGCAGGTTAGTAGTGAAATTTTTGAAAAGATAATCAAGTTGTCAGAATTTAATTTTAATGTAAGAACAGATACTAAAATGAATTAAAAGTATTAAAAGAAGATATCAGCGCCTAGACGAAGTAAACTTGAATAAGTGTCCATTGTGACACTTCTAACAAAATTGTAATTACAAACAAAGTTCTAAAACATTTAAAAATGAATAATATTTTGATCACTCAAAATTGTTCATGCTAAACATCTTTAGTTAATTTTGTCGTATTAAAAATAAAGAGACAATAATAATGTTGCTGTAGTAGTATTCTTAAGTTTTAAGAACGCCCTAGAGACAATAAATGGAAATATGTAATTACATAAACTTGAAAAGTGTCGTTGATACAACTAATGGATAGCTTTGCAGTTATATATTTGATGAACGGCAGTGTATCAAAATGGAGCATACAACCTCTCTTAAGATATGTTAAAGTTGGTGTTTCGCAAATATCAATGTTCACAAAGACTTATGTTGTCTTTACTTTATGTTAGTGATATTGAAATGATAAAGTCCAGGTATACTGTTTAATAATAAATAAATAATTTTAAATAAATAATAATAAAGAACAATACTTAAATTAAATCAACATTTTTTTTAATTATTCCATTTACTTCAATGGAATTTTTTCTTGGTAATAAGTCTTCACAGTCTATTCAAAAAATACACGAGATATTGATTTGTGTACTTTTTTTGTTTTCGTTATATGTATAAACCGTCTCGTGTAGTATTAAATTCATTAAAGTATACTGACGAAGCCAAAGAAGTTACATTAAACAAAAAAATATTTTTCTTCGTTTACAAAGTATTCATTCATAATTGAAATTCCAATTCTGTACATGACAAAACATCGTTAAGATATTTCCTTTACGAGAAAAAGTTTTGTTAGTAGCTATTTTTATATCCATTAATATTGATTCCGAAGAGGCCAAAATAAAACCGAGCACTTTGAACGTCAACATTACGTAATACTATCGGGTAAAATTATTGTGATAGCGGACAGTATCTCGTAAACTTAATTTTTATTATTTATGGTTACGTAAAATGTAATACTTATTTAGAAATGTCAAGTACTCTAGGGAGATGGAAAATTGGAAGAAGTAGCATATTAATAGCTCTGATTATACATATATCAATAGAGCTTACATTAATGACTTGTATTTAAAATAGCCTCTGCGAAAGATTGCTCGAAGATATTACTTCTAGCTGAAGTGACATTCTTTTTATTTTCCAACTTTCTATATGTATAGCTCCTAACTTCAAAATGTCTATATGTATGTGTCCAAGAAGTAAAAGTTGATACCCCATTATATCACCTATGTCGAGTATATGTCAGTGTTGCTCATTGTAACACTATTCGAGTAGAAGAACTTTTCAGAACGTATTTATTTCAACAAGTGCCGAACTTGCGGAGGTGGAGGCCTTCGGGGCCATGTTTGACGTCACGACGTTCAGTAGGCGACGCCAACCGTCTCTAGTTGATAATAGAGTGAGCGGTTTACCACGGCATATACGACTGCCCATTGCTGATAGCCGTCGGAGGTGAGAAAATGTGACGTTCATAGATGTTTACGAAAACATAGGATCTGTTATTGCACATAAAGATTGCTTATGGGAGAGGGTATATTCAAGGACAGTATTGACGTATATTCTACTTATTACGTGGTTCCTATTTCGAAATATAAGAGTTTGAAAAATACTACCCATGATAAACATACTTTAGAAATTTGTCAGGAGGAAATATTAAAATCCAGATATTAGGCATTTTATACGGCAAAAATATTATCATTGACTTTCACCGATTTTTACATGCACTATTCTCATTATTAACTTACCGAAAAAGTGAAAATAGTATATTGCAAAAAGTTTTTCATATTGTCTTCTAACGGCACTGGTTAAAAGTAACATAAACTATGCAATGTACATATTTTTATAGCATGTCAGAGTAGAATATATCAACTCTGAGAAGCAAAGTAAATATATGCAACTAGATGACGCAGTAAGAGTAGATTATTGAACATACACATCAATCAGATCCAGATTTCTAATTTGCGAAACTTCTGGATGATATTTCTGTAAAGACTCGATTCCAAATAAAATTTGTACTTATTCCTGTATGTATGAAGCAAAAGACAGAAATGGATCGCAACAAATCTGTTTCCTGTATCTTGATTTATGAATGCTTAAATACATTTTATAGGTCTTATTTATTAGGAGAATTGCCTGAAGTACCTGTGTGGTTTGATTGTTGGTTATACTTTCGAATCAAAACAAATCCTTTTAAAGAGGCAAAACACCATTCAACTAATTTATAATTAATTCTAATAATTTGAGACATAAGCACACTCTTAAAGAGCATTTTCGGTTGCAATTGTAAAATACGGGTAAATATGTTTTTCTCAAAGCAAAAAATTAATCATCACACGCTTTTATCGTATAAATACGTGTATAGCATAATAAACACTGCAATACATAATAAAATGTTTTCCAAAATTGTTTAAGTTTAATGCAAATAAAATTTACTAGTATGTGCAGTCGTGAGCAATCCTGATGCCAGGAGCTTCGCGAATGTCTCACTCTCTCCGAACGTACGTATACGTATTATGTAATCCGAATTGGTCGATTGTAATGCTGGAGGGTAGGTAGTTTAAAGGGATGTATATGTTAAGTTAGTAGAGAAATCCTTGTGAAAGCGAGATTTTTTGTAAAGTATGTACATATATAAAGTTGGCGATCTATGGGAATATTAATGGTGTTTTTAAATAAAATTTTTACAGGTATTGTTGCTCTAGCAGTCATTTATTCAAAAAATCAAAGGACACTCGATTTTTCGGATATCAATTTAAAATTCGTAATATACTTAAACAACATAACTGGTTGGTCTATATTTTAGCGCTGAGAACGGCTGTCTACATTGCGTCGTTACTTTACTATGGCACGTCAGTTGCATCTGGTCCAGAGCCTAATTAGCGAATGGGCGATGCTTAAAATTGTCGGTTGGCTTCAGTTATTGAGTCAACGCAATCTTATACGGGCGGAGAGCCAAATCCTTCTGCAAAATTCGCCACAAACTGGACACACTGATGTACAACGCCTGCGAGCGACATGGAATCGACATCCCTTAAAAGATCCCTTATCCTCAGCGAGGCATAGATTATACATATCTGTTAGACGCACATAATATGCAAGCCTTGAATTACCGTCGAGAGCTACATGGTGCAAGATTTGTATAGAAACTATCCAGTGGGAGAATCGACTGCCCTTATTTACTTTAATGTCTTGATTTTCTCATACCTTCTTACTTTCCTTTTCTCGAACTAACCTTCTTCAAGGATCTCCGCTAGTGGTGATCTGCAGAGCAGCTAATCTTCACTATAATGACATATTTTATTGATTTAATTTAATTTACTTAATTATAATGCTTTTATTTTTATTATTACTTACAATTCTGTTGTATATTTCAATTATTATTATTAGTTACTGAGTAGTACGTTGTACATTATATGTATATTTAATACTGTCCTATAACTGGGTAAACCGTTGGACAAATAAAGCTATTATTATTCAACGCCTTGTCACACGACCACAGCCATCTTGTCCGGGTTGTGGTTCCTTTTACCCACGACCCGCGGTCCTTCGTCGGGAAGGGGCGCGGACGGCTGGTACATATCTCGACAAACGGCTCTGGGAGCAAGTATGCGAGGTTCTGTGTTTTTTTTTTGGAAACTTTATTTGAAATATATTTGCCTATACATATACAATAATACATTTGTTTTAGCAGTGAGGTATTTTCAGGTAAGCATGCTCCTAAGTACTGACAATGTTACTTATCAATGTTATTTTATTTTCAGTACGCTGTTAACACTTTTCTCACTGTACTACACGATTCCAGAATGGCTACCTTCTGAAGCTGTTTATAGATGTTTGGTGGCAGCTGTAGTATTTGGAGGGATTCGTGAAATTTCTTCGGGATTTCTCCAGTGGCTCCTATGACGACTGGTACGACGATGACTCTATCTTGCTCCCATACTTCCCGAAGGTCCTGCGCCAAAGGTAGGTATTTCTCGATCTTTTCGCTTTGTTTTGCTGCGATGTTTACGGGGGCTGGTACCGCTATATCAGTAAGGTACGTGGTCTTCGACGGTATGTCTGTTACAGTAATGTCTGGCCTATTATGAGCGACAGTTCTATCAGTCTGGATCGTTCTGTTCCAGTATATCTTTACCTTCTCTGTTCTCAATACCGATTTCGGGTCGTAGCGGTAGTATGGTGTCATGTCTGTTGTTATTTCATACCTTTTGCAGAGATGTTGGTGAACGATTTTGGCTATGTTGTCGTGTCTCCTGGTATAGTCCTTGGGAGCAAGTACTGAGCAGCTAGTGAGTATGTGTTTGATGGTTTCATTTTTTTGGTTACATATCCGACATAATGTTGTTGTTATACCTTGCTCTTTTATGATGTGTTTCCTGTAGGTGAATGTTGGTATTACCTGGTCTTGAATTGCCATCATAAAACCCTCGGTTTCAGCGAAAATGCTACCGTTGGAGAGCCAACGTAGAGATGCATCCTTATCAAGATAGTCGTGCGTAAGTATGTTATGTATGTATTGTCCATGTAATTCTTTTCCTGCCCATGTTTGGATTTTTTGTTCTTCTTTTGTTATATTAGTAGCTAGATTTATTTCTTTATTTCTTAGATTTGAATTATTCGTATATCAATCTATTTTTTGTCAAGCTCTAACAATTCTGTTCAAGGACTAGGGAAAAACAACAGAATTGTTAGAGCTTAACAAAAAATAGATTGATATACGAATAATTCAAATCATTTCAATTTCTAATGTTGTATTAAATCATTATTCCTTCATTATTACTTGTGAATATAATTAAAATTCGATATATCAATGAATTCTTTGTTTTTTAGATAATTTTGTTGATAGGCATGGCAATTTATATTTATATTATTAGTAATTTGACACATATTAAATGTCAATTTCTTCCACTGAAGAAGTTATTTAACGAAAACATATTATTATATGTTATGGAATAAATTGGTATTTAATTATTTATTGTTTTATTGACCTCTAAGTGGAAATAAATCAGGAATTAAATGATAAGTACATAAAGGTCAAAAAATACATACATATATTAATTGTAATTCTCCTTAGCTTCCACTAGACAAGGAGTATTTAGAGTTTGGTTTTTGCATTTTTGAAGTATGAATATTCAAGAGAGTTTGGTGGTTCAGAAGAAGTTCCATAGTTTGAAATTAAAATTAGCACGACAAATTAATAGGACAATTTTTTTAATAAAATGCAGGCGTGAAAAGGTAATTCCGAATTTTATAAAAAAATCCTTTAACATAACGATTACAAATGACACTATAGTTAGTAAGTTTAGTAAAATAAGAGACACTATATTTCAAAAAACACTGAATTTTATGTATTCTGGACACTTACATTACACTTGAAAAAATTAGAAATTACATTTCAACTACGGAAATTGACATCCGTAGTAAAAAAGTCATCTCATGATTACGGTGAGTTTTTTGAAAAAGTAAATTTAGATTTTCAAAGAAATTAGGAATCAAAATTCAATCAATCAAATTAAGGAATAAATCAGGAATTAAAAGATAAGTACATAAAGGTCAAAAAATACATATATTAATTACACTACACCAAATCTTCCGAGTAAGAATAAGTAGTGTTACGCTTTTTGTTCTCTTCCGACATAACAAACGAGTCGATGGCGGGTGGTTAGGCGGCCGACTATCGTTGTGAGAGGACGATAGGTGCCGGGGTTCAATTCTGTGGAGGGACGGTGACATTTTTTCAGAGAGTTTAATTACGGATCGACTTGCCATTCGCTGTTGGGAACAAAGTGATTAACAGCGCGGCATAATAAAAGCCGATATGATGCTGTCACAAAGCCAATTGAACACAACTTACACACACAAAAACTACACCGCGAGAGTTGCAGTGATAGCCAGACAAGCGATACAGCTTACGGAGTCACTGCAACTAAGCACCCACCACACATTAAAAAAATATATATATATTGTTTTAGCGTTTCGAATAATTCCAACTATAACAAACGCAAAAATATTGAACTCCATGTACTAGTGTGATTGGTGTTGGTATAATATAGGCAGACATATGATTGATATCCAAAAGTGGTGCAGAATACAACGATTGGTAGAGACAGAATCACAAAAAGAAAATGTAAATTTGTGTTTTTGTTCGTTCAATTATTTTTGCACATTATGTAATCTTTACATTCAAAACAATCTTTTAGTTCTGTGGTAACCTCTTCACATTAGCATATAAAACTATCATATAGATATTGCTTCAGGCCAAGCGGTTGGCATCACACGTCAGTCTAATGCTTTTTCTGAATCTGTAGGTTTGAACAGTACAAACTTTGTATCACTCCGGTGCAGATTGAGTTTCTACAACTACAAAATCTTCAATAAAAATAACTTAATAATTAATACTTAATAAGCATGTACCCTTGCATTACCTACCTACTTAGAATTGTTACAAATATAATTTTCAAGAACACGCCTGTCTGTGTAACAATATTTGTAGCAATTCTAATTTCCAGTATTCTGTCTTTAATTTCAAATTATTGTCTTACATATACTTATACCTCAAGACTCATAATTTATTTTTGTATATGTTTTTCGACAATTTGATTTTGTTTAGACATATATTTTTGTTACTGTCATTCACACCATTTTGGTTTATTTCAATAAACTTTATAATGTTTTTAATCTCTCACTTGTACTACTTGTACATTGATGGTGTAGCCTTAAATATTGAGTATACTCGTATAACAAAGTTTGTAATGAAAACTTTAGATCAATTTCTACGTTATCTTATTAAATTTATATTGAGTGTCATACGTTTCTATCATATTATATCATCACTATTTTCTTTAATAGCGAGCTATACCTTTTATATCACGATTAGACAGTGTTTAATATGTTTCGTTTTATGAGAGACTTTCACAAGAAAAAATTCAAAATTAAAGGCTTTAACTGTAACATGTTCTAATATCCATAGAAAACTAGGCCAAAAGTACTGTTTTAGCCATAATATTAGATCATTTATTACATTATAAATAATCTTAATATGCATAAATCTTCAAAAAGGTTTCGTACTGTTTTGCGAATATTCCTTTTTGAATTTGTTCAACGTTCTAGTTCTATTTTGATACAGAATGTTTTTGAGATGGTCCTACAGAAAAAAATCGAACTAACTACTGCACTGGTCAACAGGGTTTTTTTTCTTACACTCTGATACGTGTACGTTATGGACTTTTTCATTGTAATTCTGAAAATATTTTCAAAAATTGGCTATCACGTCAGGTTTCTGAGAAATATTTTTTTTATACATACATATATGTATTAAATGTACTGTATGCCTAAAGATATTTTTATTAGTAAGTTAAAAGAAACTATTAAGTTATTATCATGCCAACGGGCATGTCTGATCAGGATTTAACATGTTTGAGCTTCATTTGTACGTCATAGTCGTTAAAGCACTCCTTTTTTTGCTCTAGAACCAACCAAATCAAGGAATTAATAGATCTGTACATATGTGAGTATATATGCATAAGACTCTACAAAGACGTTATTTGACTCAAATTGACTCAATGTATCCTAGTAACATTAGTTAAACGTTTTTTGAATTTGCAATGTCCCGTAGGTGTGTAAACAATCCTAACAGTTTTTGTTATGTATGTGGAGAATTCACCGTTCAACAGCATTTACGAAATAGAAAAATCGTATAACCTTTATTTTAAATTAAAAATTACAAATCAAGACAAGTTGTGGACCCCTCACAATGTCTGTGCACGATGTGCTGTTACTTTGAGGAGCTGGATGAAAGGTAAGAGCATATCTATGCCATTTGGTAGGCCTATGATTTGGCGAGAACAAAAGGATCATTCGACAGACTGCTACTTTTGCTTCGGGATTTCCAGTAAAAATAAGGATAAAATTACCTATCCTAATTTACCTTCTGTCACTCGTCCAGTTCCTCATTCGGAAGCTTTGCCAGTACCAACTCCAATGGATATTTCGAACCAAGAACATGTTGAAACCGAGATAGAAAAATACATTTCAGAGTTGTCAGACACAGATGAGGAGTATTTGCCATCTCAAAAAGACACGCCTCATTTAATAAATCAATTGGAATTAAATGACCTAGTTCGAAATCTCAATTTATCAAAAACTCAGGCAGAAATATTAGGATCAAGACTGCAAGGATGGAAGTTGTTAGCTCCGGGTACGCGTATTTCTGTATATCGAAATCGCCAGAAAGAACTGTCACCTTATTTTTCAACTGAAGAAGGTCTTTCATTTTGCAAAAATGTTGACTGTTTAATGCGAGAATTAGGTTACAAACACCAACCGGAAGAATGGCGTCTTTTTATAGATGCTACTAAATTGAGTTTGAAAGCTGTCCTTCTACATATAGGAAACATCTACCCCTCCATTCCCGTTGGTCATGCGGTGCACATGAAAGGAAACATATGATAATATGACACGTCTCCTTGATAAAATCAATTACAAAACCTATAAATGGTACATCAGTGCTGATCTCAAAGTAGTTGCAATTCTACTTGGTCTACAACTTGGATTCACAAAGTATTGCTGTTTCCTTTGTGAATGGGATAGTCGAGTAGCTAGAAATTTGCACTATACTGTTAAGCAAGGGGCAACCAGAATGCAATATACCCCTGGAGAAAAGAACGTAGTCCATAATTCGTTGGTGGAGCCTCATAAAATACTTTTACCGCCATTACACATAAAATTAGGTCTGATGAAGAATTTCGTCATTGGCGAAAGAGAGACCAGGATTTCGATACTTTACACAAATATTTCCTAATATATCTAAGGCAAAACTTAAAGAGGGGATTTTTATAGGACCTCAGATTAATCTGTTGCAACAGGATCGAGAATTTGACGTACTCTTGAGCGATTTAGAACGGACTGCTTGGGATGCATTTAAAAGTGTGACAAAGAATTTCTTAGGAAATAAAAATCTGAAAATTACGAGGAAATTGTTAGTGAACTTCTTAGAAGTTACCATGCATTAGGTTGTAATATGAGTCTTAAAATACATTTATTGCATTCGCACCTGAATCCCCCGAATCTTGGCGATGTTAGTGACGAGCATGGGGAAAGATTTCATCAGGATATTTCCACTATTGAAAAACGCTATCAGAGCAAGTGGAATAGTGAGATGGTTGCTGACTACTGTTGGACTTTAATTTCGGAATGTTCTTCATCCCAATATAAAAGAAAAGTGAAAAGAAAGACTTTCTAAATACGTCCCAGAATAGCATATACTTAGTTAGTGTTAGTATTGTATGATCAATATGAATTTCATTTGTTTATAATAACAGACGTGATAGAAGATACTTGTTTTTATAATAATTATTAGGAATATAAAACAAAATAAGTTTGTATATAATTCATAAAGAAAAATAAAAAAAATAAAAACTTGTTCTGTGCTATCAAACCCTCATTGCAACCTCATTGTCAATCGCTAGTTTCAGTTTAAAACATAAAAATTTTCGTTACCAACAAAACATACAATACCTTATCATCACTTACATTTTTAGGCGACTACATCTACTTAAGTTTTTAACAATCGCGGCAGTCCTGAATTTTAAATGTATTTTAATAGCAATGCCCTCGTAATGGGTTTACAATCTTCATACCCGACATTACATAAAGTACACACCTCCGCAGACGTTCTCTGGCCGTCACCGTTTGCTCCGTTTCGTAATAAAAAGTTAACCATCTCACTCTTCCAGTATAATATTACCATATCTGGTAATAATACAACATGTCAAATCAGCCACATAATGTTTTTAGAATGTCCAATCGTGATATGAAAAGTTAAATTGCTATTAAAAAAGGAGTTATGAAGTCAAATGACAAAAAGGTGTGACAGTAAATACAAATGTAATGATATGAGGCTAGATTTGTACCCCTATTGACTGGCTATGCTTAAATAATATTCGTTAACATAATTAGAGATAAATGAATATGTATGTTGTACATACCATAAGTAGAAAATAAAAGGTCCAATTATTTCAGAAATAATTTTAATCACATTTTACTTTAGAGAATTCTTGTTAATTCGATACGTTGAACTAATAACGTGCTAAATACACGAACCCGGTCGTCTGTGATTAAACATATTTGTGAGATAATTGGACCTTTTATTTTTTAGCTGTAGTACGTATTCATTATTCATAAACTCAAACAGAATCTACCCTGGCAATTTAATTAGAGATAAACTACGATTCTCTTTGTAACCTTCGGTATGCATAGAAACGATATTGGCCTATAAATATACCGGGTGTCAAGGAGATCATGTATCAGCCCGCCATTTATTTATTAGTTAAAATAAAACTTTGAAATTCGGACCGTATATATGGGAGGGGGCTTCTTCAGATGCACTCAGTTTTTTTATAGCATCCGGTCAAACCGGAAGTGACGTTAATTTTAAATTTTTAAATACAACATGTATTATTTCCGTTCATATTCTGTTTCTTCTAAAAATTTGCCATTTAGTGCAGGTCAACTTTTGACATTTCTGTCAAAGATGGCGGTATTTGTTAAATTTATCCATTAAAGTGAAACTGCTTCGCAACAATTGTCGAAATGTAACAACCATCACCATAGCTTTGAAAACAATTAAGAAACGTATTTTTCACATGTCAACAGGTGGAAATCCTAATATCAGTAATAGTAAATAATCTACAATTTACCGACACCGTTTACAATTTCATGAGTTTTATTTAACACATTATAGTTTATAATAATGGCAAGTTCCTTATTTGTTTTTCCGTGCTCTTCACAATATTAACTATATTCCACTCGGGTTTTATTTTATTTTAGGATCGATCAATTCGTTAGTTGTCATGTATTTTGTTGTTTCTTAAAGATGTGATAGGGTAAACGGTTCTATTGTTCATGCCTGTTTCATATCTGTGTCTAATATTTTCGTAGGCCAAAAAATAAATCAGAAAAATACTTTAAATCTAAAATAATCAGGTGAACCAACTAGCTATAACTAAATTTAAATTAATTAAATTTTGTAGCTTTGCCGCTAGCCATGCGAAGATACAAAATAAAATTTGCATACCATTAAAACTCCTATTACTGCCAAGAAAATTTAAAACACAATGATCTAGTTTTATTATTGCGGGAAAAGTTTATTATTCAGCTTCTACCTGCATAGAATAATACTTGACATTACAAAATTATATTCTGGCATGCTAAATAAAGATAGAACTTGTAATTCATCGTTCTTACGGGATGAAAAACCGCGAAAGCAATTTTTCTTTCTAACAAAACCCACACAGATGTGTAGGTCGTATTAAGAAATACTGAATAAATTTGTAGCAAGCTCCATTTTTGTTTCATTGATTTTCTGTCTGTAATCAAAATATACATACATATTACATGTAACGTGGCCACGGATGTTCTTTTTTTGAAATCTGTGAAATAGCAAATAATTTGATTTTATTAATGGCTCTATTTATTGTACTTGTAACGCAAGTTATGATTCTTGAAAAAGTCCACCTCAGAACCAACTTCTCTTAGAAATAGTACTTTCATTAAAGATTAGTTTTGTTAGATCCAACGCCAAACTGGCACTAACAATAAGTATAGTATTCTTCAATCATGTCATCCTAACGTTCTTTCAGGATGATGGAACCCTTTGCTAGAGACAGGTCCATTTCGGAGTTAAATATTTTACTGCTGCTACACTAAAAAGATTTATCTCATCTTCTATTCCAATAGGGAGAATTGATACGACAAAAATTACAGACAAAGAGCATACCATCGTATAAGTAAGTGAATTTATTTTCGCTTATTTCGCATTTTTTACATCTTTCTGTCGCGGAGAGTAACTAAACAAACCAGTGCAGACAATAAAAGTAACATATTTTATTCAATAGCACAGGCTCGTACTCTTTCTGGACGCCAAAAACTTTCACGAATTATGAATTTTCACCTGTGTAGAAGAAGTACTATACTAAATCAACTTTTGAACCATGTCAATGGATAACAATGAGACACTAAAAAGAAACTTTTCCACATTTATTATTCTGATTATTGATGATAGTATTTTCTCACCTGAAGTCAAGTAGTAGTTCTTCACACTTACGTAAAAATTCCGAAAGGTGGGCATTTATAATTTGAAGAGTTTGCTTTCTACATTTTTAACTACACAATCTTCCAACATTCTGATTCAATTGGAAAGTAAGAAATGATAATTTTCTGCTGTATTTTTTCCTCTTTGACATCCTTCTTAATAGTCCGAGAATAATCGATCAGCATATTAGAATTTCAGTTACCTTGACACCTTTTTTCATAGCTGCCACCTCTTACTGAAAATGTTCCCCATGCTCATCGTTCACTACGCTAAGATTTTTCTGGAAGAAATCTGGGAGCAAGAGCAGGAGATGTACTTTTAGCGGCATATCACACCCGAATTTCTATAAGATGTTCAAAATCGTTAACAATATCACGATAGTTTTCACTTTTCGATTTCCCGAAAAACTGTGAGCAACATTTTTAGATCCATGGTGGTTTCTCCAATAGTCTTCAATAGTCCTTCAAATTTTTCATTTATTTTTGTATCACTAATTTTAAAAAACCTCTAGTTTAAGTATATGAAACCAAGAGTATTGTTTGTGGCTTTGACAAGATTTGTCATTAACACATTTTTAGGATTACACAATGCGTCAGGAGTAAATAGTCGTTTTCTTCTATCTTTACTATCCCATTCACATAAATAATAATAGTACTTTGTATAACTAAGGATAAGATATGTATGTACGTACCTACAATAACTTTCAAATCACCACAAATATTCCATTCATGCACTGCATACTGAACCTTTTCCGATATAAATCTGAAGGTTTTCATATGTTTCTTTCACACTAGCAGAGTGATCCAGAGGTACTGGCGGGAATTTATTGCCGTTATGCAGAAATACAGCTTTCAAACTAACTCTAGAGGAATCAATAAGTAAGCCATTCTCTTGGGTTATATTTAACACTAAATATTGCTATAAGAGAAGAAATGTTATTATAAAACAGTAAGCTATTTCCTTCAGAAGAAAAGTGTTTATATTGAGAATAATGAAAATTCTATTCTTTTGAATAAGGATCGGGACTTTAGACTTTTTTTTAATAACTTTAAATCTTGTATGAGATCATTGAAATTTTCTTGGGCCAATAAATGATTTTCAAATGAACAGTCTGATTCAAAAGCTATATCACCACAATCTATTTCTGTTTCTTCTTACATCAGATTTTGAGTTCTCTTCATTTAACATAACATATTCTGGTAGCCCCGGTATGGGCAATTCTTCACAGCGTGAAACCAATCATATTGTAGATGCAAGTTTGCAAGTTAAGATACGCCACTGTGTGTTTTGGTTTTCATGTAAACCATTTAATGTTTGTTAAGCACAGATAACAGAGGAGTAATATTTGGATTCCCTCCACATCATAGAGATAAAAACATGTGGTCTGTGGCGTGCGACGGTTTTTTCTTACAGTAAGAAATCTAAAATACGATGAACAACAGCTGGGTGGAACCCAGACACCTGTTTGGTCCCCCACTTTACACCCTAAATAAAGTCCATGCTACTTTTTCAGTAATGGAGTAAGGTTTCGGCTTTGTCATCATTTCGCCACATATATAGCAAAAGTTTAGATAATTTAAACAAATTCTACGCATTTTCTAACTAACGGCCAATTAGAATAAATAAATTTGCAAATATGTAATACATAATACACAAGCAGATCATATTTGTAAGTATCTATAGATGTCTCGACCTGTACAATAGTAACAACAGCACAACAGTACCTTAGCGCATTTGGTTCCATCATATTTACAATGCTCTAGGATCTTGTTTTTAAAATCGGAGAAGATTGTGCTTGCTGTAATTGGTTTCGTTTTTTTTATCTTACACATTATACAAGTTGTAGATATACATACTTACTTCTAGAAGTCGCAAAATTTTTGCCAAAATACCAAAATAACGTTATGTTGACCATGTTAGTAAATAATGTTATAATACAATTCAACATTACTGTATAAACATTCTGTTGTGATCTCTATTTATCTATTTTCTGTCAAAACAGTAAGAGATGAAAGTTTTCTTCTGTCATGTTATATTTCTGTTTATTTTCGTTGTTGACCAAGTGGATATAAAAAGCAATTTAATCCACACATATAGCAGTATTTTATTTATATACATAATTATATCACTAAGAGTGAAAGAACTCAAAATAATGTATGAAATAGTAATTCCATCTCACTGTGGTTCGGTGAATAGATGCACGAATAGGCGAACGCAAACGCTGAATTCAAACTAGAATCAAAGAACATCAAGACATGTTCTTCATCACGCTCAGTCTTATAGGAACATTTTCTTAACAGGGGCTACCAAAGTTATTTTGATATTGTTTGTTTCAATATCATTTAATATACTTAAACATCAACTAAATGAGTTATAATTTTTTCAATATAACAGCATGACTTGAAATCTACCTGATATTGAATTTATCCCAGATTTATCGAAAGATTTCTATATTGCTATAGATACCAACATTGATATTGTTTTTTCTAATGTGTTTTTTTAATGTTTTTTTTTGTTATGGCAATGTTTTTGCATTCTCTACTTCAGCTGTAGTGGATGAAATTATTAGAAAATAGTACTCTTTTTACGTTTTCTTACCTACCTACTTATGCATTCTAACATGACATAAATAGGTAAGAAAAAGTTAAACTATGCCACACAAGATTTTCTATTATGGACCTATCTATTACATAATATGCACGGGTGCAATTTCAATCAATTTTATCGATGGAAACAATTTTTTCCAGATAATTTAATATACTACTTCTATATTTCTCCCCTCATATTCGACAATGAACTATACGGGTGCTTCATATTAATCAAGCACCCAGCAATCAGTTACTAGGAGATACTACGTGTCAAATAATGACCATTGACCAAAAATAGCCTTATTCACAATCGCACCGTTTTCGAGATGAAGGTCTTCAAAGTTCCAGAAAAAAATTCGTTTTTTCTATATGTTGTTTACATAGTATATTGAAATAAGTGTTGAAGAATAATAGAAAAATTGTCCTACAATGACAATTCCTCCAGTGACGTTGAATTTGAGTGTTTGCCTACCCGGATTTTTGCTGTTTAAACTATTTTTAGCTCCAAATCCTTCCGAACTTTCTCGATTTTCTCGAAAACCAAGCATAATACGAAGTCTCTACAAGAGGACCTTATTTGTGTAAATCAAAAAACAAAAAGTTCTATTGATGTTAACACAAGGCGATACTTTTTCTCTTTGCTGTAATTTCGGAAAATTCCGCCATAAGAAGAATCTAATAATACTAAATTACCATGCCAAATTTTAATTTTATCGTACAAGTAGATTAGCTTAAAGATGGAAAAAACGATTTTTCTTCTGGAACTTTGAAGACCTTCGAAAACGGTGCGATTTTGAATAAGGCTATTTTTGGTCAATGATTATTATTTGACACGTAATATCTCCAGTTAAAATATTTCCATAATTAATAACCCTGCATAAAAACATATCCTTTAACGTTTTTGACTTCTTCACTTGATAATAACCAATTAAATTTATTCATCAGAAATGTACTAAAATGTTAGTAATTGATCGTGTATTAAGTGAACATGACATTCTTCCATGTTTCCTCGTGCATATCTTTATGTTTGGCAGGAGGTTTAAATGATGTATTAGTTGCCTACAAAATGTATCCCCTTTATGTTGTGATATTTAGATTAAATGAACTGATACGTAAACGTAAACTTAAGATGATCCAAAATTAATGGGGTTAGCAGCCAATGGTAAACTCTAACAGAGAAATAAGACTCATTAATCTTGACCTTAAGCTTTCGAATTTTATTAAATTCTTCATCAGAAGGCTATCTACAAGACAATCTGTAAGGAAACAATAACAGTAATAGTTATAAAAAAACTTACGATAGAGTAAGAAGTTAGCATTAAAACAATGTAATCCTTAAAGTAACACATTAAAAACTTGGAACAGTTACACCAAAAATTGGATAAAGACAGTTTAAAACATAATTATAAGTTAAAAACAATAGAAATTGCGGCGAAATTGTGGTCATGGCGTGGTGTGGTCAAAAGCGCGGGAGATTAAGTACAAAAGTGAGGTTATGTTAAATGAGGAAATGAAAATGTTGTCAAATTGTAAATGTCACTAACCATATCGGTGAATAAAACTATATAGTTGGGAACTAGGCGGGAAATTCAAAAGTTAATCAGAATCAATAACTGTAATGGTGGAATTTAGATCAGTGAGTTCGGGAAAATTGACATATGGAGCCTTTTTGTTGATGTTGAATAATAAAGTGTAAATATCACTGAGGTTATCCAAATCAGTTCTAAAATTCATCGTGTTATTAGTGGTTTGTATGAAATAGAAAGAACATGCGTTTCCTATAGTTAGATTCATGAGCAATTATGGAGGTGCTATCAAAGTCCATTGAGTGTCTGTTATGTAGACAATGAGAGGAAAGAGCAGTACTATCAGAATTCCGTGACCAGTCTCTGTTATGTTGGTAAGTACGATTTTTTAACCATTGACTAGTGGTACCTATATAAACTAGTTCACAGTTCCTGCAAGGGATACAGTAGACGACATTGGAGCGTAGTAAAAGCGGTGTGGTGTACTTAACCTTAGAGAAGACAGAACCCAATGTATTTGTATTGTAAAAAGCTAACTTGGTAGCCGGATGTTCAACAAGTAATTTCTTGATTTTATCTGAACAGTATGGTATATAAGGGAATTTTATAAATTTATATTGATTGTTAGGAGTATTATTAGAAAGAGAGGGATAATTGGGATGGGTTGTATTGTAGGTTGTTGGTTAGAAGGGGACTGATACACTATAGATTTAACTAAATTCTTAGAATTCATTCATTCTGTAGAAACAGTTCGGTTAGACGAGTGTTAATGTTATCATGAAATTGAGGATGGGCAATTTTAATAATTCTATTGCGTAAAGCACGTAAGACGTTCAATTTCATTTGCATAGGATGATTGGAATAATAGTTTAAACACCTACTAGAAAACGTAAGTTTAGTGTACCAATCAGGAATGATTTTTTGATCGGGAGTTCTATGTACTCTAGTGTCAAGGAATGAAATGGATCTGTTATTTTCAAGCTCAATAGTGAATTGAATATGTTGGTTGAAACTGTTGAAATGACGGAGAAGGTTGTCTTCCTCATTGAAGGGGATGGAACATATAAGATCATCCACATATTTATAGATGAAAGGCAAAGGGACAGAGAGTTGAGAATTTACCTGTTGAAGAAGGTGGTCCATGACTATAAGCGACTATGACTTCCCATAGGCCTGCCGAATGTCTGCTTGTAAAAGTTACCATTAAATGAGAAAGTACAATTTGTAAGTAGAAATTTGACCAGTTTAATGAAATAGTTGCAAGGAATATCTGTATTTGCTGAAATGTCATCCCAGTGAAGCTCAATGACGAATATGACAAAATCTGAAGGAATACAAGTGAACAGGGATACCACATCTAAAGAGACAATTTGATAGTTTTCAGGTAGAGAAATATTTCTTACATTATCAGCAAATGCGAAAGTATCCTTGATATTGAAATTAGTTCTAAGACTCAGTGATCTCGACAACACCTCAGAAAGGTAGATCGACAAATTATAAACCGGTGACCCGCAAAAGGAAACAATGGGTTGAAGAGGACAATCGATTTTGTGAATCTTAGGTAGACCGTAGAATTTAGGACAGACTCCGTTGTAACATGTCAAACGTCGCATAGCAAGATTGTCTATATACTTAACCAAACCTTTTCGCGTACGTATTTATTAGTGTGATATTGAAGGGATGAAGTTGGATCATTAGGTAAAATGAGATAGGTATTATTATCATGAAGTAATTCGTTAGCTTTAGCAATGTAATCAGAATTATTGATAGCAACAGTGACAGACCCTTTATCAGCTCTGGTTGACATTGAGTTAAGTTTGAGGAACTTCCTAGTCTCAAAATAACAGTTCCGAAGGGTATTATCAATAAAGTTATCAGTGAAATCATGATAAAAATAGTTAGTAAAAACATAGTGAATTTAGCTCTCATTTCATTCCTTATATTTAGTCTTAGAGTACCTAATAAGTAAACCTTCTTCCAATTTCTATTGTTCTATTGTTTTTAACGTATGTTTTAAACTGTGTTTATCCAATTTTTGGTGTAACTGTTCACGTTTTTCATGTGTTACTTTAAGGATTACATTGTTTTAATGCTATAACTTCTTACTCTATCGTAAGTTTCTTATAACTATTACTGTTATTGTTTCCTTACATATTGTCTTGTAGATAGCCTTCTGATGAAGAATTTAATAAAATTCGAAAGCTTAAGGTCAAGATTAATGAGTCTTATTTCTCGGTAAGAGTTTACCATTGGCTGCTAACCCCATTAATTTTGGATCATCTTAATTTTACGTTTAGTTAACGTTGTGACAGCCGTTACTTTCCCTCTAACTGAACTGATACGAAAAATTAATTGCACTTGGATCTATTTGTTATAAAATGTAAAAGGGAGACAGATAACTCCTGACGAAGTAATAAATCTATTACGAAATATTGAGCGAATAGAATTGAGTTTTTTATTGGAATACACCAACAATCTCAACAAGTTTCATCATTACATACATATATGTGTATATAGACAAGGAATCTTTACAGTTGGGACACAATACAGAAGAGAGTTACCGGAAAATCTGGCAAATAAAATTTCCTTCTAAGCTTGTGTTATGTATTTTTTGCAAATATTTCGCACTTATAAACTAGTACCTCATCATAATCTATATATACATATATAAAAGAAAGTGACGTTAGTTACTAATCTTATTACTCAAGAACGCCTGGACCGATTTCGATGATTCGCACTAAGTCGGACTGGTCTCCGGCCAAACAAGGAGAATACCCAAGACAGTTCCCGAAATATCCTCGAAAAAAAAATTATCAAGAAAATTCATTTTGTATGGAGTGATTTTACGACACCATCTTCATGATAGATGACGTTTATGTTTACGTTACCTTGTGACAATTTTTTTTTTATATAATTTTTTGCGACAATTGTTTTGCGGGACACGGGGGTGGTACGGGACGGGTGGGACACTTTACTTTTCTAGGCAGAACGAAGTCTGCCGGGCCAGCTAGTATACTATAATTATTGAAATTAAGTTACATTTCTTAAGTACATTAAGCATTTATGTTCTATTTACAAATTCCAACTAAACTTTATTAGAGAAAATCATTAAGAATTTGATGTTTAATTGTGCGGAATTTTTTAGAAAACTCGATTATATATATTAAAAACTGAATTTAAAATTTTGAAAAATGGTTAAAACCACAACTGCAAGATTCTACTCTAATATAGTTGGGTTGGTAACTTTAACGATCGTATGCTAAGAATGAGGTAAACAACGACAGACTTGTAAACAGAGCTAGATGGGAATAGATGGTTAGTTAACGTTAGTAATTGAGTATAACGAATTATAATACATTTATTATTTCTGTGTAATCCCATATGAAATTATAATTTATACAACATCTAACGCAAAAATAAACACAAAAATCACTATATCACCCATAAAACACCAAATACTCCATATAAAGCTGACGCACTTGAATAGTAAAATTGTCATTAATACAGCTTATTGTTTTCGACACCAAGAGATCTAGTAAGAAACTTGCTAACATTTAATGGACAAATACGATAAACTTCAATGAAATGGGATTATAACAGTATTCTATTATTAAGTTTCCCTTTTGTAGCCTCAATTTTAGGTATTGCGAACAAAGAACAAAATGCAACTTAATATTATGCAAATAGGATAAGAGAGAGTAATGCTTGTACTAATTGTGAAATAATATAAAACCGAGTGTAGTATTTTTTGTGTTTTAGTTTAGAACAATTTGAATGCTAAGCATTATGTTGTTCGCTATACAGAAAATATCCACAATTTATCATATGAATATTACAAGTATTTCATAAATTCCTATTTGGAAATTGAAATACATATCTTTCCAGCTTTAATTGCTATTACTATTTTATGTTATATTTATCTAATTTTATAAATCATTTATCGACCAAAAAGATATAGCTTACGTTAGTGAACATCTATTTATCGCATATTTCCCCTGAGGGATTGAATATAATTATTTTTCATCTGTTTAATTTCAACATGAATATTTTTGCATATGTTGATTTATTGGTATGCCGTCAAATAATAGAATTGTGCTGAGGGAATTGAATACTATTATTATTGCTTCTATTTATTTTGATTAGTTCTGGATATTTTTCCATTTGTTTCAAAATATATAACGCCTATGTATTATTATTGGCAATTCGTCTAGCCCTGCTATTCTACACAGTCTATCAGTTCCATATTGATAAATAAGGCGTTCGATTTGAATTGAAAAATCATGCCACACGTCGTATTCTCTGTAGTAATATATATGTAGCCTAGCTGTAGTAGTGAGCTCAAACTCAAATTTCATGCGGGTAACTATGAGCACCATATTTACAACAAGTATGTAATTGAAACGCATTCGTAAATGTGGTAGACAAGCCGCTATGAATTTAAAACTGTTGGTCTAAAGCACTTTTGAAAGTTCTATAATTCAATTCTATCTAAGCCTCCCCCTGATCAGTCTTGATAAACCTCCGTATTTACCGTTTTACATTACCTATACATTACCTATTGCATTACCTATACATTACCTTTACATTACCTATACATACATTACCTATAAACTTTGTTATTTTAAATGGAAATGCGTTTTTATTACACTTAGACACTTTATCAGTAAAAAAAATCTTTGTTTATTTTCGTATAGTGTGTATACAATATAAATACTGGAAGAAATTTGCGTTTTAATTTGGTACTTATAGAGATCAAGTTGACATTTATTTTGAATTGATAAAAGCCGATGACTTCAAGATGTTCTTATAGACTGTGAAGATTGTTTTATTATTATCAGCAACTAATCATCTTTTAGTTTATTTCTTTGTGTTTGTTTTCTAAATTGCTACATCATCAAGATGTATGTATTATTAATATAATCAATCCGTAATGTCTAGAAATACTTTTCGTATAACAAATGTCATTATTACATATTATTTTAAAAAAATCGTGTATATTAATGAAAGTTCACTATTTATTACTGCATATATGTACAGTGATGTGCTTTAGTACTGACTGAAAGTGCCATAAAACTTTATAAATATAACCCTTGTGTACGAGAATAGATAGCCGACTGTCTTGGAGAGACGAGTCAGTACTAAAGCACATCACTGTACAGCTTGTTCTCGCAAAGACGTCCACCCCCTTTGTCTGTTTTTGAAAATACATAAAAAGTTTTTTATATAAAATGTAGTGACTTTCCTATAGATATTAATTGGACTACTCAAGAAACTGTCAATTAAGCCAAACACAGACCAAACGTTTTTTTAATTGAACATTCTATATATTATTATATATTCACACAGACATCTTTCTTCTAATTTCAAAAATATATACTTTTGCTATATATACAGGGTGGTGCAACCAAGATGGGGTGGACGATTGTAACTAAACGATGAGGAATTTCGAAAAACCTTTTTGGAATTTGATTGATGGCTACATAGGCTACGTTTTAAAAATATTTATTTTATACAGGGTGATCGAACCAGTCGGTGACGAACCAAACTTATGTTTTTTAAATGGAACACTCGGTATTAGAATATTCCAATCGATTTTGCTAATCAATACAAACAATTTGATATAACATTAGTTGGGTCTAAAACCCATAATTACCGAGAGAAAAGCGATTACAGTTGAAAAAACGCTACAATGTCCGTCCATTTTATACCAAAACCGGATATGAATATTAAAAAATTAAGTGTATCATTGAATGTGCTATAGTCTTCGGTAAAATAATGGTCTACACTCAACTTCAAATTATTCACCATTATACAGAGTGATCGAGATTTGTAAATCCAATTCGAACTTACCTTTTTCAAATGGAACACCCTGTATATTATTTTTCTGTGTTAAAGAGTACTTTATCAGCTTTCCAAAAATGCCATACATGTTACCCTTTTGACTGACGGTTTTTAAGCAAATTGACCGCAAATGTAATTTTTTGAGATTTGTTACGTTTAAAGATTTAAAGTCATCAGGCGATGACGTATGCATATAATCCATAATAAACAAACAAAAAAAAAACAGTATGCACAAAATATAAAAATGTTAAGTAGATTTAATGATAATAAAAAACATTGGTAATAAAAACTACAATATTGGTAACTATTAAACAATACTACAATAGATGTTCAAACAATTCGCCGTTTAAATGCAGACACATTTCGAGCCGACTGATAAATGATAGCTTAACTGTTTGTAAAATGCGTTCCGAAATATTGTAAAAACTCCGCCTTATTCTGGCCTTCATATCCTCTACTGTTGTAGGAATGTCTTTATAAACATCATATTTAACATGACAACGTTTAGTTACAATCGTCCACCCCATCTTGGTTGCACCACCCTGTATATGTATATATATATTTCTTTTTAATGTGTGGTGTTGCAGTGATTTCTTAAGCTGTATCTCTTGTTTGACCATCATGGCAACCTTCGCGGTGTAGATTTTGCGTGTGTGTAATTGTGTTTAAATTAACATTGTATATAAGAAAAATGCTAATTGATAATGGGCCGGTGTCTCAAAACAGCTTATTAGTTTAATCTGTGACCGTCAACAAAAACATATGCTTATGGCGTCCTGCAGACCGGCATGATACCGGTTAAAGATTAAATGTAGAATAAAATTTTTAATTCATTTTAATACCCATTGTGGATTTCATAGTAAGTATCAGCATTGCTATTTGTTTGTGATGTTGGTATAGAACGAAAAGTATAACAGTACTTACTCTTACTCACGAGATAGTAGGAAATACCAGGTGGAGTGTAAAATAAAAGTTATTTGTTACAATCCAATGGGGTTTATCATTTAAAGAGCTATACTATATTACATCACACAAGCAGACTACAACATACATTCCTAAACAGGATATAGATATAACATCATGCAGTTACTGACTATCAATACTCATCGGCCAGCTACATATCCCTGTTTATCTTTGTGTTAGAATCCGTATATAGTAAAATGACTAAATTCATTCGGCTGAATTATCACTTTTTACTGTCCAGACTCTAATTACAATGGCATTTTTGTTCAAAAAATCCTAACAGAGCTGTAGCTGTTGAATAAAGCCAGAAAGACAAAATTTCAATTTGTCGAAACAAATTGTAGAACTCTGTATAACAATTATACGAAGGATCACTTGACACGATAAGAAAATTGCAAGGTGCGGGATTCCGGTTGGTAGAGTCAGTAGAAATAATGGACAAAGAAAATAATCAATAAGCATAATACAAAATTTCGAAGTAGGATTACCATTTTACGAAGTTACAAGTTTGTGACAGTGTGTCTGCAGATCCGTTGATAAATTTCAAAGGCTATTTTAATTATCCATGTCACATCCGTAGATATCGAACAGATTTAAAATATAAAAGCATTTTTTCATCAAGATGAACTTGTTTAAGAGAGACAAATGTGGTAAATTACACAATACTGCAGATGTCTCACTAATCTTAGCATCTCGCGTACGAATGTGTGCAGAACAACAAAGAATTTTACTTCCTATAGCTAACACACAGCATAAATTTTTCATGAACTTTAAATGACAACAATGTGATTACTTCATATGTGTTCCCTGTAAGCTACGTTAGTAGAAATTTGAAACAGTCTACCAATGCATATACGATACTATTTAATAATAATAATAATGTTTATTATGCCCAACAGTAAAAAACCAAAAAGAAGCCACAAATACAGCAAAACGTGCATTAGTAAAAAAAATGAAAGAATGAATTCCTAAACAATAAAAAACAAAAGAAAAGAGGTAATATCAAAAATTACAAATCAAATATACAATATATAACATACATATCAACTAGACTTAAAAAGAAGTTTCTGTTCAAAAAAAATATCTTCAAAATATTTATCGGCACTCCTGCATATCTGGTATACTGGACTTCTCTTCATACAGTTAGTACGGCATCGAGGTGCTAAAAAGGTTGTGGAGTTTCTTGAGGCGAATCGCGGAGTGTAAATGGGGACCAACTCCAACAGAGAAGGACAGTCAACAATACCATGTATTAAACTATGCATGAAATTAGCACCGATCACTTCACGTCGAGTATCGAGAAGCATTAGATCGTGTTCAAGCAAAAGTAGAGAGTGCTCATAATTCCTTACAGGATAAGCACCGTTCAACTTAAAGCTTAAAAACTTCAATAATCGTGGCTCTACCCCTTCCAGCTTCACTTTAAACGTTTTTTTAATTGAACATTCTATATATTATTATATATTCACACAGACATCTTTCTTCTAATTTCAAAAATATATACTTTTGCTATATATACAGGGTGGTGCAACCAAGATGGGGTGGACGATTGTAACTAAACGATGAGGAATTTCGAAAAACCTTTTTGGAATTTGATTGATGGCTACATAGGCTACGTTTTAAAAATATTTATTTTATACAGGGTGATCGAACCAGTCGGTGACGAACCAAACTTATGTTTTTTAAATGGAACACTCGGTATTAGAATATTCCAATCGATTTTGCTAATCAATACAAACAATTTGATATAACATTAGTTGGGTCTAAAACCCATAATTACCGAGAGAAAAGCGATTACAGTTGAAAAAACGCTACAATGTCCGTCCATTTTATACCAAAACCGGATATGAATATTAAAAAATTAAGTGTATCATTGAATGTGCTATAGTCTTCGGTAAAATAATGGTCTACACTCAACTTCAAATTATTCACCATTATACAGAGTGATCGAGATTTGTAAATCCAATTCGAACTTACCTTTTTCAAATGGAACACCCTGTATATTATTTTTCTGTGTTAAAGAGCACTTTATCAGCTTCCCAAAAATGCCATACATGTTACCCTTTTGACTGACGGTTTTTAAGCAAATTGACCGCAAATGTAATTTTTTGAGATTTGTTACGTTTAAAGATTTAAAGTCATCAGGCGATGACGTATGCATATAATCCATAATAAACAAACAAAAAAAAAACAGTATGCACAAAATATAAAAATGTTAAGTAGATTTAATGATAATAAAAAACATTGGTAATAACAACTACAATATTGGTAACTATTAAACAATACTACAATAGATGTTCAAACAATTCGCCGTTTAAATGCAGACACATTTCGAGCCGACTGATAAATGATAGCTTAACTGTTTGTAAAATGCGTTCCGAAATATTGTAAAAACTCCGCCTTATTATGGCCTTCATATCCTCTACTGTTGTAGGAATGTCTTTATAAACATCATATTTAACATGACAACGTTTAGTTACAATCGTCCACCCCATCTTGGTTGCACCACCCTGTATATGTATATATATATTTCTTTTTAATGTGTGGTGTTGCAGTGATTTCTTAAGCTGTATCTCTTGTTTGACCATCATGGCAACCTTCGCGGTGTAGATTTTGCGTGTGTGTAATTGTGTTTAAATTAACATTGTATATAAGAAAAATGCTAATTGATAATGGGCCGGTGTCTCAAAACAGCTTATTAGTTTAATCTGTGACCGTCAACAAAAACATATGCTTATGGCGTCCTGCAGACCGGCATGATACCGGTTAAAGATTAAATGTAGAATAAAATTTTTAATTCATTTTAATACCCATTGTGGATTTCATAGTAAGTATCAGCATTGCTATTTGTTTGTGATGTTGGTATAGAACGAAAAGTATAACAGTACTTACTCTTACTCACGAGATAGTAGGAAATACCAGGTGGAGTGTAAAATAAAAGTTATTTGTTACAATCCAATGGGGTTTATCATTTAAAGAGCTATACTATATTACATCACACAAGCAGACTACAACATACATTCCTAAACAGGATATAGATATAACATCATGCAGTTATTGACTATCAATACTCATCGGCCAGCTACATATCCCTGTTTATCTTTGCGTTAGAATCCGTATATAGTAAAATGACTAAATTCATTCGGCTGAATTATCACTTTTTACTGTCCAGACTCTAATTACAATGGCATTTTTGTTCAAAAAATCCTAACAGAGCTGTAGCTGTTGAATAAAGCCAGAAAGACAAAATTTCAATTTGTCGAAACAAATTGTAGAACTCTGTATAACAATTATACGAAGGATCACTTGACACGATAAGAAAATTGCAAGGTGCGGGATTCCGGTTGGTAGAGTCAGTAGAAATAATGGACAAAGAAAATAATCAATAAGCATAATACAAAATTTCGAAGTAGGATTACCATTTTACGAAGTTACAAGTTTGTGACAGTGTGTCTGCAGATCCGTTGATAAATTTCAAAGGCTATTTTAATTATCCATGTCACATCCGTAGATATCGAACAGATTTAAAATATAAAAGCATTTTTTCATCAAGATGAACTTGTTTAAGAGAGACAAATGTGGTAAATTACACAATACTGCAGATGTCTCACTAATCTTAGCATCTCGCGTACGGATGTGTGCAGAACAACAAAGAATTTTACTTCCTATAGCTAACACACAGTATAAATTTTTCATGAACTTTAAATGACAACAATGTGATTACTTCATATGTGTTCCTTGTAAGCTACGTTAGTAGAAATTTGAAACAGTCTACCAATGCATATACGATACTATTTAATAATAATAATAATGTTTATTATGCCCAACAGTAAAAAACCAAAAAGAAGCCACAAATACAGCAAAACGTGCATTAGTAAAAAAAATGAAAGAATGAATTCCTAAACAATAAAAAACAAAAGAAAAGAGGTAATATCAAAAATTACAAATCAAATATACAATATATAACATACATATCAACTAGACTTAAAAAGAAGTTTCTGTTCAAAAAAAATATCTTCAAAATATTTATCGGCACTCCTGCATATCTGGTATACTGGACTTCTCTTCATACAGTTAGTACGGCATCGAGGTGCTAAAAAGGTTGTAGAGTTTCTTGAGGCGAATCGCGGAGTGTAAATGGGGACCAACTCCAACAGAGAAGGACAGTCAACAATACCATGTATTAAACTATGCATGAAATTAGCACCGATCACTTCACGTCGAGTATCGAGAAGCATTAGATCGTGTTCAAGCAAAAGTAGAGAGTGCTCATAATTCCTTACAGGATAAGCACCGTTCAACTTAAAGCTTAAAAACTTCAATAATCGTCGCTCTACCCCTTCCAGCTTCACTTTGTGGCAGACGTATAGCGGATGCCACACAATAGAAGCATACTCCAATCTACTCCGCACCAAGGAACAGTATAAAAGTTTAGTGGTTTTCACGTCAGTAAAGCACTTTGAACTACGTAATATAAAACCCAGCATTCCGGAAGTAGATATACAAGTACGGTCTATGTGAGGTACAAAGGTTAATTGTGAGTCAAACAGAACTCCAAGATCTTTGATAGTGTCTGTATATGTCAAAATCCGTCCATCCAAACCATAATCAAAATACATCGCACCCTTCCTGCGAGAATATCTGACAACAGTGCATTTGTCGATGTTCAACTTGACCAAGTTTCGGTGACATCAGTTCCATATAATATTAATGTTATCTTGCAGATAGTGTGCGTCCAGAGGACTATCAATTCGGTGATATATTTTCAAGTCGTCAGCGTATGCCAACGCAGAACAGGTCAGAGATTCGAGCAAGTCATTTATAAACATTATAAACAATAAGGGGGCCCAGGTTTGACCCCTGGGGAAGAGGAAAGACGCACACAAATGGGTCGAGCGCGCTGTTGCTTAGTAGGATCAAATTTCCCAAGTCTGGTAGGTTCAATCCGATCACATGCAATACCCATGGAATTAAGTATAGTTTGAACTGTAGTAGTATCTTCCTGAATCTGATCGAGCCCAGAACCCGCGTTTTCAAGGCTACCATAGACAATGATATTTTGGGAACGTTTATTTCTTTCAGAAATCTCTCCGATAATCTCCTCTTGCAATACATAAGAGGTATTTGCAGCTGAAGTAGTAGTTAATTCCTCATATTTATGCTTCATGCTTCTGATTTCGTCCTTTAAATCATTAATTAATGCAATTAGCTTTGGGATTTGATGAACCCGCTGCTCATACTCAATGCATATATACTTCAACCTACGCCTGCAACTTGGACGCAAAGTAAAACATTATTACAACACTATTACGAACTGTCCTATATATTGGTAAGTAATACAAAATGATATTCCTTTTGTTTCAGTACATTTCTATTTAAAAAGCACTTAATTCATACATTTAATTAGAAACGCAACATCAAACGCCTACTTACGATAGTAAATTATCTCTAATTCATTGACTCAATTTTCCGAGAAATAGAAATGTCATGTCACGTACTTAGTTATTAGCATTAATAAAAAGAGAGAACATAATTAAAAGTTACCGCAGACCATATTCAGAAATACAAATACAAAACATTACATAAGAAAGAAATCCACCCTTGCTTTTAATTTTAATAAAATAATAATTTTAATTCAAATCGCTACGTGGTCTTGTGTATGTACGCTTAAACGAAAATCTATCGATCGTGTTAAGACAATCGCATTTATACTACGCGCATAAGAACGAAAATTTATTAAAGATTGACGTCACACGATGGTTGACTACCTGTCTAGAGAAATATTTGTTCATCAGAAAATGATGTAAATATCGGCAACGCGATCTAATAACAATTTTTATTTGCTTCTTCTCTTTACGTCTTATCATCAGTATATACGAAACGATTCGTAATAACTGGACCGTGTCGTTATGAGGTATTTAATTTTAGAATTATTGACATTCCGTTATATCAACGCTAGAAACTTAGGGGTGGTTAAATATCGTTTTGGTTCTGTAAATATACAATATTTTCCATAAAATTTGGAAAGAGATTCGTACATAATAAGAAATATTTCCTTACATCAACAAACATTCTTGTGCTGCTAGTTCTCAGTATTCAGATCCACTCGCATGGGGTTTTTTATAATTAGTAAAATTAGCACCCAACACAGGTAAAAATACATTGATGTGAACTGTATGAAAATGATACTGATAGATACTGATGACTAAGCACTGAATACCTTTAAAATACTTGTGAAACTACTCTTATACAGTTCCGACATTTTCCGGACTCTGTCACATACACTGATAGTCTGCCAAATCATTTCTCATTTTCGTATGCGTCGTGGTTTCCAGGAAACCTATGGGAGATAGACCAAAGTGAGGTACGGTTTCAAAGCTCCTTTTTCCTAAAAATTATAATGGCACAAACCTACTACCCACTATATAAAAAAAGTTGTGGCTATATGGGACAAACGAAAGAAAAAATCAAAATATAATTTATGCTATCCGATGTAATTCAGATTCAATTCATGCACAGACTGTCCTTCAGAGTAGTTCAGAAACGGTAAGAAATAGAAGAATTCAGTTTTCGTCGTTATTGTTTTTAGGAAAAAAAGAGCGCTGGAACCGTACCTCATTTTTGTCTATCTCCCATTGGCTCCCTGAAACCCTCGAAAGGATACGAAAATGGACCACATTTACATGCTCTTTTTTAACATTATGATAGATTCTTTTAATGTATACTAATAGAATATCTATGGAAATGAGTATTGATGTTTATACACTCTAAAACAGGCGCCAGCTGTTTAAAATTTTTGATGTCAATCAACTGCGTATAAGTACATATAATAATATAAAAACACAACAAGTATAACTGACAAAATCCAGGATAATCGATAAATCTCAGAACACTGGTAAATTATAAAGCCAGTAAATTAGAAAACTATCGAAGCCAGTGATGAAAAAAGAAAACCGAAGAACCGAACATTTCTACATTGAACCGTCAATTAAATGAAATGAACACATGTGAAATTTAACGAAAGAAAACAATGCAAACAAAATATAATTACTCAAGAAACAACGAAATGCAATCTAAAATTTTGATTAAAGAGCTCTACTTAATCAAAAATTGGTCTCACGATGTACAGAGTGTCCCATTTTGGGCACTTTGCCAGGGTATCTCAGTTATTAATAACGATAGAGAGGTGCGGTTTTCGTGATAGTTTCCTACTTTTTCGTGAAACGAAAGATACCGCAAACAGAATTTTGCTATGCCCCTTAGTTTTTGAGATATAGGGTGAAATTGAAAATTTTCAATTCACAAACATCTCTCGTATCTCAGTTGCTATGGAAGTTAGTGAAAAACTAAAAATGGAATATCACCCAGTTTTTTTTTTACGGAGAATCCAGTGGCATTGTTAGTCTATTTCTAAGTGTAATAATTTTCAAGTTATGGACCATACTTATAATTATTTAAATGGAACACCCTGTATATTATTTTTTTATTTCGATTAAGCATAATTTGGGGATGTCAAACATATATAGTTGTGTATAGTTATTTAGACAAACAAGTTAAGAATATGATATTTTTATATTACTCTATTTGTAACTGTAATAGCTAACAATAACAAGTATAAACAATTCGTAACTACAAAGACAAGGGTTTAAATTAGGCGTTGGAAGTGACCTCCGTTTTGACGAATGTAGTTCTGGCATATTTTAGGCATTCTTTTAATTGCATTTAAAGTAGTGATGGGCTTTCTATGTAGAGCTTGATAGGACAAAGCAATTGCCTCACGAAGTTCCGCTACGGAATTATGACGTACCCTACACACTTCATTTTTCATGGCACCCCACAAAAAGAAATCTAATATGGAAAGATCGAGAGATCGTAGAGGCCATCTCACAGGTCCGTTCGTACCTATCTAGCTTTGGGAAAAGTTAGTAAGTTAGGTAATAAGGTAGTAAGTTAGCGCGTCAGATTTTGTTACACCAACTTCTTCTTCAATTTTTCTTCAAGAAGTCAAATTTGTGGCTTCTGCGTAAGATAACACATCCATTGCTTTATTTTCCTTGCCTTGTTTGATATATGTTTTGGGACGCGGCTGTATAAACCAACCATGTTGAACTAACTGTTGAACTAACTTCAAACGAGCGAAAATGTCTAGAAAAAGCTGCCTTCTTTCAGGATATCTAATATAAACGAAAACGATCCTTAAATATGAGAATCAGAAATTACACTAATGCTAGCGCTTTAAATACTTTACCTAATGGAGTATAACTCCGAAACTTCTTGCGGATTTTCATTTTATAAAACATTTAAGCATATCGTATTTTTCATAGTTTTTATAAACGGCCATTGTGGATAAACAAACAAAGAGTACTACGATAAAAACACCTACGTAACAAGAGTAATTCGCAACAAGAAATCAGTCAAAGTTTGAACATTCGCTTGTTTGCTTAGTAACTCGGCAATGGCCTACTGTTCACAAACGCACGTGTGTTGAATTTTTAAAAATATCAAATTCTTAACTTGTTTGTCTAAATAAATATACACTACTATATATTTTTGACATCCCCAAATTATGCTTAATCGAAATAAAAAATAATATACAGGGTGTTCCATTTAAGTAATCATAAGTATGGTCCATAACTTGAAAATTATTACACTTAGAAAAGGACTAACTACGCCACTGGATTCTTCTTAAAAAACTGGATGATATTCCATTTTTACGTTTTCACTAACTTCCATAGCAACTGAGATACGAGAGATGTTTGTGAATTGAAAATTTTCAATTTCACCCTATATCTCAAAGTTCTGTCTGCGGCATCTTTCGTTTCACAAAAAAGTAGGAAACTATCACGAAAACCGCAACTCTCTATCGTTATTAATAACTGAGATACCCTAGTAAAGTGCCCAAAATGGGACACCCTGACAAGGTGTCTCTCCAGTGCGTCCAAGTACCATATCTTCCCTTGTAAATATTTTTTCTGAAAAGCCATTATGCGGAGGTTACTTGAATTGATATGGCACATGTTATAAAATTACTTTCACTTATACAGGGTGTTCCATTTTCACTGAACAAAATACAACTTTATTGTTTTAAATACAATGGTATAATTTTCTTCAATGCAATCGATTCTACGCATTATTTGCAAATATTTTGTATTAGGGTTCCGTATACCTAAATTCAATTGTTTCGAAGATATTTACAATTTTTCGTAATATTTTCCTATTGTACCATCTTAAAGAAAAATTAATATTCTAAAGCATTTTGAAGCGTAAGATACCAAACTTCTGCAATCGAAAGTAGAGGGTCAGAGATACTGAGAACTGTCATAACTTTCAACAAAATTTATACAGCGTGTGCAGAAATTAGCAACCAATTCAGATATCTTCAAACATTAAAAATTCTCTTTTTTTAGTGGCACATAGTACTTTTTATTGTAGCGCCTAATTCAGTAAGAAATTCTACATCGATTTGTATTGAGGTCTCATATACCTATCTTTATTAGTTTTTCAGTTATTACAGATTATTAGTTCCAACTACGGAAAGTATATTAATTGTATATTATTTTTTGTCATAGTTATGTAGCTATGAAGATAAAAAATATCGGTAAGAGTTGTCAAATGAGTGACAGTTTAGAGTAGACTCGTTTGTCCGCGCAATACGACTATTAATCTCCAAAATGACATTAATATAGTCATGTATTACATTTATTTTATATCCATGGTAAATGATATAGGATAGCAGCAAGAATATGTCGTTCATTTAATGAGAAATATCGACAACCTATGAGTAGTAAAATTTAAAAGAATTGAAATCAACTTTTTAAATCATGTAACTATTAGAGTTATCAAAAGACCATTTTTCGAATTTTGAAACGACACAAAATGCGACCATACTAACTAAACATGTGGCTAACTGAGAGCAAGTGAGATTTGGTGTAAATGAAAAGTAACAAAACTGTCACTCATTTGGTAACTCTTACCGAAATATTTTATTTTCATAGCTAACTATGAGAAAAAAATAACAGACATGAGTATACGAGTACTTTTCTTAACAATAACATTTCTACGGCTTTTTTAGAATTTAGATTAGAACTCGACGTTAATTGAAATTCTTTTTAAATAATATAATTTCCTGAAGAGGTCACAGAATTGTGACCAAAAAAAAACGGTCAAAAAACAACATCAATAGTATACTTTTCGTAGTTAGAACCAATAATCTCTAGTAACTCAAAAACTAATAAAAATAGGTATATAGGACCTTAATACGAATCGATGTAGAATTTCTTGCTGAATCAAGTGCTGCAATAAAACTATGGGCCATAAAAAAAAAGAATTTTTAATGTTTGAAGATATCTGAATTGCTTGCTATTTTCTGCACATCTGTATAAATTCTGTTGAAACTTATGACAGTTTTCAGTATCTATGACGCTTTACTTTCGTTTGCAGAAGTTTGGTACCTTAGGCCTCAAAGGGCTCTACAATATTAATTTTTCTTTAAGATTGTGCAATAAGAATAGGGAAAATTATAAATATCTTCGAAACAGTGGAATTTAGATATAGGGAACCCTAACACAAAATATTTGCAAATAATGTGTAGAATTGATTGCATTGAAAAAAATTATACCATTGTATTTAAAATATCAAAGTTGAATTTTGTTTAGTGAAAATGGAACACTCTGTATAAGTGAAAGTAATTTTAGAACATGTGCCATATCAATTCAAGTAACCTTCGTGTAATTGTTTTTCCGACAAAATATTTACAAGGGAGATATGGTACTTGGGCGCACTAGAGAGACAGTCTGTACATATAACAGATTTGTACGACACTGCCTTGCTTATAATAATACAGGTTTTATTATTTACTGTTATTTATAATGAATACAGAGTTATAAAACTATGACAAGAAACTTATTACGACAACAGCGTAAAGTTTGAAGCATAAAAATTAAATTTAATATTCAATTATAAATCGATGTATGATATGTAAAAGTAGTACAGGAAATCTCTCCTCATTCCGATAACGCTTATATTTTCTGTTATGAACCAAACAAAGATATCCTTTATTTGGTTGTTCGGCCGCCTCAACTACCCAGGATTCTTATTTCAAAGTTTTAGCTATATTAATAACTTTACCAACAAATAAATTTTTTATTGCTGTATTCGTTCTCCGTACACTACTATTTTAATTACTAGTTAATCGCCCTATATTACTTCGTGATAATTAACGGTTTCAGCTCGACCTGTTAAATTTGGCGATGTAGAAATATCTTCTTTCTCGACTTTTGTAATATTTAGTGTTGAACTTATTTTCTCTTTAGATTCCGGTTCATCTGTTATAAAATTAGCATTGTCTGGGTTTTCATGGAGAATCGAGATATCGTCATCATTTCAAGATGAACCAGAATCAATATGTACCATACTTTTTCTTGGTTCTAGTTCTAAATTCTTTTCTTATCATCTGATCTATGTCGGTTTTTAACAAATTGACAAAAGAATTATCAATTTCTATGCTTTTCATTCTATATTTGTGATCTTCCTCGTCTAAAGAGATCTCAGCTAAAATCATCTGTCGGTTTAATTGATTGTTACCGCATTTCTCAAACGCTGTTTCAATTATCGCACATGAATTTTCTTCTATTTTGAATAACTGCTTATAGGAAATCAATCTTTTGAGATAGATTCGTAAGTATCTTTTAATTTTCATTAGTTTAATATTTTTACGAAAGTGGCGTTTGGACAGTCTGAAGAAAGACACGTCCAACGTTTGGTACAAGTGTATCAAATTTTTAGGCAGAAAAATGAACCGAATATTATTTTTGCAAAAAGGTGTAATAACAAATCCTCACCGATCATCGCATGTAGTACTTCTTGTTTCCTAAGATAAGGAACTGCAATTCAGATACACAATTTTTCAAATATTTATTGGCCAATCCATCCCGACTTAGTGTGCTCATAAAAGGCTCCTTTAGGCCGCCTGGTAGTCCAAATATTCCAAAGATGTTGTAACCGGTAAATGACGTAAAGAAGTAGCAGTTTTTTATTTTATGGAATTTACAACAAATTCAGAATGCTTGCATCATCCTTTAAATATTACGCGTTTCCTTCTAGGGTCATATGAAAGATTTTGTCTTGTCTGAACTAATAACAGAAGCTGATTTAATTCCTATCAGAACTGCTTTTTTGATCATGGCCTGTTAGGAAAAAACCGCAGCTTAGGAGGTGTCAGAAGATTCTTCACCAAAACTTCCTTCTTTTCAGATATAAATGCTGGTTGGCCCACCAAATTTCTTTGTATTTCGACTTTACTAAAGGTGATACTTTATAGCGAGTCGCCAAACTTAATTGATACACTGGTGTTTTAGGTTAACCATAACATAATGTATCACTAAACTCCATCCGAAGAAATTTTTAACAAAAAAAAAAATTAGAATCGATATGTTTTCCATCGAAGAAATTTTTAACAAAAAAAAAATTGAACACTGAAACAAAAGAGAAACTTGAAGAAACTACCAGCAGTATACTTAAAAATGTTAATGCAATAGCAGAAGGTTATACCAGTGTGCATCACATCTTCATCAATGTGATTGCAGAAAAGGATTGCATTGGTACTAACGAGAATAGTGGCGACATTTGAAAAATATTGTGCAATAAGTCAGACAATACAGAGTGGCACGAATTTCCAATGTTGATCATAGCCGCAAAAGTTTTAGAAATATATTTACTGTGGCTATCGTTGCAGAAGATTCCGATTTATAGAAATTAATATATATATGTACAGGGCGTCCCATTTTGGGCACTTTGCCAGGTATCTCAGTTATTAATAACGATAGAGGGTTACGGTTTTCGTGATACTGTCCTACTTTTTTGTGAAACGAAAGATGCCGCAAACAGAATTTTGCTATCCCCCTTAGTTTTTGAGATATAGGGTGAAATTGAAAATTTTCAATTCACAAACATCTCTCGTATCTCAGTTGCTATGGAAGTTAGTGAAAAACTAAAAATGGAATATCACCCAGTTTTTTTACGGAGAATCCAGTGGCATTGTTAGTCTATTTCTAAGTGTAATAATTTTCAAGTTATGGACCATACTTATGATTATTTAAATGGAACACCCTGTATATTATTTTTTTATTTCGATTAAGCATAATTTGGGGATGTCAAACATATATAGTTGTGTATATTTATTTACACAAACAAGTTAAGAATATGATATTTTTATATTACTCTATTTGTAACTGTAATAGCTAACAATAACAAGTATAAACAATTCGTAAACTACAAAGACAAGGGTTTAAATTAGGCATTGGAAGTGGCCTCCGTTTTGACGAATGTAGTTCTGGCATATTTTAGGCATTCTTTTAATTGCACGAAATTTATTATTTCGATTAAGCATAATTTGGGGATGTCAAAAGTATATAGTTGTGTATATTTATTTACACAAACAAGTTAAGAATTTGATATTTTAAAAAATTTAACACATCTGCGTTTGTGAACAGTAGGCCATTGCCGCGTTACTAAGCAAATAAACGAATGTTCAAACTTTGACAGATTTCTTGTTGCGAATTACTCTTGTTACGTAGGTATTTTTATCGTAGTACTTTTTGTTTGTTTATCCACAATGACCGTTTTATGAAAAATACGATATGCTTAAATGTTTTATACAATGCGACGAAAATCCCCAAGACGCTTCGGAGTTATACTCCATTAGGTAAAGTATTTAAAGTGCTAGTATTAGCGTAATTTCTGATTCTCATATTTAAGGATCGTGTTTGTTTATATTAGATATCCTGAGAGAAGGCAGCCTTTTCTAGACATTTTTGCTCGTTTGAAAAAAAATCTAGTTCAACATGGTTGTTTTATACAGCCGCGTCGCAAAACATATATCAAACAAGGCAAGCAAAATAAAGCAATAGATGTACAGAAGCCACGAATTGAAGAAGAGGTTGGTGTAATAAAATCTGACGCGCAAAGAATTTTAAGAAAATTTAAATATCATCCATATAAATTTAAAGTAGTTCAACATTTGCACCTCGCAGATGCCGAGCGTCGAGTAATGTTCTGTCAATGGTATCTGCAACAAATCCGAACCAATGAATCTTTTGGAAAGTTCGTCATCTGGTCTGACGAATGTTACTTTTCAAGTGCTGGAATTTTTAATCGTCACAATACAAGGCACTGGTCAATAGAAAATCATCACTTGATATTTGAAATGGCACAACAAGGACGCTTCGGTGTTGGTGTATCATGTTTTATTTTGGCTGGACGCATAGTGTATAGAATGTATGAAGGGGGGCTCACAGCACGTAGGTATCTAGAGATTCTTGAGGAAGTTATACCCGAATTGCTGGAAAATGTGCCATTGGCCCATTATAATTCAATTTATCTCCAACAAGACGGAGCCCCCAGCCACAATGCTGGCTTATTAAGGCCATTTCTTGAAAATAACTTTCCCCAAAGATGGATAGGTACGAACGGACCGTGAGATGGCCTCCCGATCTTTCCATATTAGATTTCTTTTTGTGGAGTTTCATGAAAAATGAAGTATATAAGGTACGCCATAATTCCGTAGCGGAACTTCGTGAGGCAATTGCTTTGGCCTATCAAGCTCTACAAAGAAAGTCCATCACTATTTTAAATGCAATTAGAAGAATGCCTAAAATATGCCAGAACTGCATTCGTCAAAATGGAGGATATTTCCAGCACCTAATTTAAACCCTTGTCTTTGTAGTTTACGAATTGTTTATACTTGTTATTGTTAGCTATTACAGTTACAAATACAGCAATATAAAAATATCAAGTTCTTAACTTATTTGTGTAAATAAATATACACAACTATATATTTTTGACATCCCCAAATTATACTTAATTGAAATAAAAAATAATATACAGGGTGTTCCATTTAAATAATAAAAAGACTAACTACGCCACTGGATTCT
The DNA here is from genome assembly GCA_023690525.1 of Holotrichia oblita. Lineage (NCBI taxonomy): Eukaryota > Metazoa > Arthropoda > Insecta > Coleoptera > Scarabaeidae > Holotrichia > Holotrichia oblita. The sequence continues at coordinate 41,903,470 of CM043018.1, read as the reverse complement.
TCGTAAAAAACTGGTTGATATTCCATTTTTACTTTTTCACTAACTACCATGGCAACTGAGATACGAGAGATGTTTGTAAATTGAAAATTTTCAATGTCACCCTATATCTCAAAAACTAAGGGGAATAGCAAAATTCTGTTTGCGGTATCTTTCGTTTCACAAAAAAGTAGGAAACTATCACGAAAACCGCAACTCTCTATTGTTATTAATAACTGAGATACCCTGGCAAAGTGCCCAAAATGGGACACCCTGTACATAATCCTTGTTTATACAAAAATGTAGTTACTTCTCCGCGGTAAATCAGTTTTTCACTTGTAATCAATTTACTTTTTACCAGAAGAAATTATTTTGTAATTCAGGAAATTTTATTTTTATTGTCTTTATCTTCTGTATTTAAGCATATTATCTATTAATCCACAACTTTATGCAACATTAGCGAAGCATGCATACGTTATACTAGGTAATGTGCCCTACATGAGGGTATCACAAACGCTACGACAACAGATACGAGTTCTGTTAGATAGCATAAAATCTTAATCACTAAAAAAGTAATGAACTTTTGGGATAGTTTTCGTTTTGGCATATTAGTTCAGTGCGACATTTTTTGATCCCACTGTTGAAAATGAGCCATTATGTGGCTTTTGATAAGGCCACAGAATGGCTTCCATCCAATGATTCGAAACTCCACGACTTTCTTTGCAAGACAATCAGCAGTCTCATTTAACGGTAAGACAGTTTATTTAAAATTATGAATCCATATGTATACAGAAAAAGCTACATCCCAGATAAGGTTTACACAAACTTTCCTTGAGGTTGCTGGGTAAGATAATAAGTTTGTAACAATGTAATTTCAAGGTTTGTAATAAATATAAAACGCTACGACATGCATATGTTTGCAATGTTATTCCATGGTTTAGGAAAGGTTTGTAAAAACCTTAAATCAATTATACTAAATTTATATTATACTAAAAGTCCGTGATTTTGACAGTTAATGAGATATTCTCAGGAATTACATAATCAGCAAAATTAATGTAAATGAACCAAACTTAACTTCGTACGAATAAGCTTTCTCAAAATATAAAGAATTCTTTAGGCTTGTTTTGTAATTTATTAAGAAAGCGTATTTGTATGAAGTTAAGTTTGGTTTATTTTCATTAGTTTTGCTAAGCATATTACTTCCTAGCATAGTTCAATAATGTTCAAAATCACGTACTTGCACTCCTAATTCGCACTATATTATTTACGACTATAGCAAGCTTTTAATGTGATTAATGCACACACAAACTTTTCTTAAATCTTGGCGTAACACTGTAAAAATATGTTTTTGCCAAAGTTTTGTAGGAACTTTTTTTTGCCGATTGGATATGGTGCACAAAATAATAAAAGTTAAGTGATTCCAAAAATGTTTTTATGAAATTGATATTAAGCAAAATTCCGAAAGAATGTTAAATTTTTACTGCGTGTAATTTGAATTCATTCTTATTTTCGCATGCCCTCTATCATCTCCACATTTTTTTTCATCGCTTTCAAAATTATCTAAAAAAAATTATTAAAATAATTTCAAAAGCTGTTATACCTACAATGTAAAATTACAAATTGCTTGCATATAATGACAACAAACCAAACCCTTTTGGAAAGAACATAGCATAGTATCGAATAAAATGGATGATGATTCTAATAATTATTGTTTCTTTAATGCCGCAGAAACAATTTTTGAAACAGTAGCAAATATTAAAAACAAAATATACTATGTATCTAGCAATAAGTTAATAATAGTTCATATTTCTTTCTACCTTGATTTCTGCTACTCATGATCCTATCATTTACGTATACTCAAAAAAATCAATTTTTATCTGGCTAGTAATTCTCTGTTCTGGTGTTGAAAAATCGTTAAACCTCCGTTGCCCGCCGGTATTAAACTACTAAGGTATTTGAGATTTCTAAATAATACATATTGTTGATATAGATCTGGTAAACTGGTAACTGAGAATGCGTAAAATAAGAAAAGTGGATTATTTATTAAAAATATTGTAAATTGTAATAAGGTTTGTAATACGTATAGAAACAAATATCTACAAACTACCGTTTATAATATTTAATAGTAGCACTCTACCAATAATATTTATTCAATTTACATTGTTTTATAGACTGTATTAGAAAGAAGAGTCCTTCCATCTCATTTTGCGTATCTTGTCCACAAAACAATATGAACTATTAAAAAATTAGTTTTGATATTTTAAGGATATAAATTCAATTTTGACTTTAAAACATATATCTTAAAATTATTATTCTATATTTATCTTTTAAGCACACATCTGATTTCACTTTTTTCATCCTTAAAATTAAAAAACCTCTAAATCCGTTCGGTTTTAGTGTAGGATGCATTAATTAAAGTTTTACAGAACCCAGAATAGAATATACATATTGTTGTATTTAAAAATTAAAGTACCTACCTTACACTACAAATAAAACTAAAGCTTGACACTCTGCATACTTCAAAATAATCTTATAGTATCGAGGACTTAATTTTAGAAATCATTTTCAATAAAATAAGCAAGCAAACTACAACAAGACTATTCCAAACAAGTGTAGATAACATGCAAAAGTTTTAACATAAGGCCACTTAAGATATACATATATAATAGTACCTAACGCAAATTACTAAATCAAGGAACTAAATCAAACGAAATATCTTTTTAGTACATGTCTGTAGGCAATTTACTAAATACTTCTAAGAAATTAGATATGTGGTAAATACTCTAAATTCAACCTGCATATAGACTACACAATCAGGTCTATTCTGTAATACACAGCGGCTACTGACCAACTAAGTTGGTTGGCTAAAACTGAAGGTTAGTTGCTATGAAATTTGTTGCAATTCTATAATAACCCAAATTGATAAAATTAACCATTAATTAAATAAACCACTAGTGCTTAGTAGAGTGGATAGCTGAGCAAGGCTCCAGAGACTGTTGTTTATTATATTATTTATGTAACTTTCTAGTTAAACTCAATTATCCAAAGATGTTTATTATTAGCAACAAACTTACACTATTCTTTAACTTCAGGTTTATACACCTGGATAATAAATAATAAAAGTACTAAGCACTGTAGCTTTCCAACATAGAAAGTTATTGATCTAATAGTCAATATCCTTTATACTGAATCAATTGTCTATACCGCGATGCTTACAAACGCATGTTTATTCGCTAAATGTCATATGTTCATCAATAGACACAAAAATGTCCAATGAAATGCTTGATTACAGTATCCATAAGCGTGAGCAGTTATGCACCTTTAATGAACGTAACCGAACCTAACGTAATATGTCACCTTTAAGATTTTACCGTATTATAATTGCATTTCATATTCTTTTATGAAGTGATCATGGTTTTGCTTTTATTTTAATATGTGTAATACTGTTTACTTTTATTTACTGAGCATGAAACGTTAAGGACCAATCCAAAATTCTATTTGAAGAATAATAATAAAAAAAAAAACAGGAATAAAATTATCAGCAAAGAGAAATACCTATCTAATAGGAACGCAAGCCTTGTGGAGCAAATTACTTACGGCAACTAAATAGGCACAGGGTAAAGCATTGCTTAAATAAATATAAGGAATGAGAATATTTGTAACGACTTGAACCCTGCAATTTATGCTTGTATACCTACATACAGTTTATGGCGTTTATTTTCCATGGCACGCTTGATAAGTATCTATGAGTTATGTGTGTATTTTTCAAAAAATCTAATTATCTCCTAAACTATTAATTTTAGGTATAGTACATGCGGGACATAAAAGATGTAGAATTGGACTCCGAAGACGACTAAGTAATAAAATATGGGGAGTTCCATTTGAAAAAATAAAGTTATGGTTCTTCAAAATTTCGAAGAGTTAACGTGCCATAGTAAAATAACCACGCAATGTAGACAGCCACTCTCGGCGTTAAAATATATTCTAACATGTTGTTTAAGTATATTACGAATTTTAAATTGATATCCGAAAAATCTAGTGTCTGATTTTTTTGAATAAATGTCTGCTAGAGCAAATTTTTTCAGAAAAAATAGAATAAAAAAACGCCCTAATCAAATCGCAAAAAGTAAAGATATTCATAAAACTTAATAATAGGCGAATCCAAGTGTGTAAAAATATATGGCGACTTCCGGTATAACCGGAAGCGCTAGAAATCTAAGAATATTTTCATTGAAGAGAGCATAATCGACTAGGTATATATAATTCTAAATTTTCAAATTTATATTTTGACCAGAACGCCATAAACTTCTAATGAACGGTCTCGCTGAGACACCCTGTATGTTTGTTACGTACGTTATTATATTGCAACATTATCTGCTACTTATTCAAGTAAGGACTCTGGCTGAAATAACGTTGTTTTAAATATATTAGGAAATTACATTAATGAATTTTACTTGGCAAAATAAACATTAATTAGCATATGTACAAATGTATGTAGAAAAATTGCATTTCCTTCTGTTACCGTTTAAACCTTAGTCGTAGCATGTATGCAAAGTTTCATTGAAATCAGCAGATTAGTTTTGAAAAGAAACTAATTTCCAACTGACATAAGTAGACTGTCAGAAAGCGTTATTCTAATGATTGGTGTAGTTTTTGTGTGTACAATTATTGTGTTTAAATGGCCTTGTGACAGCATTATACCGCCTTTTATATTGCCGAGCTGTGAATCACTTTCCTCCCAATAGCTACTGATAATTCGATAGGAATCGAATTCTCCGAGAAAAATATCACCGTCCTCCCGGAGAACTGAAGTCTAGGTCCTATCGTTTCGCCACAACTATAGTTAGCCGCGTAACCACTGTGGCTATCGACCCGTTTAATTAAGAACAATGTTACAAATGAATAAAGTGATCGTCGACAGATCTGGTTATGTTATTCTTACTAATTCCTCATCTTCTGCAACACTTGAATTGTCTGTTTCACTGATTTTCACAGGATACTTTTTGGCATTGTAGAATTTGAAAAAATATTCAGAATTTGACTTTCTCTTATGATTAGAAAAATTAGTAAAATTTCCGTAATTTAATTTTCTTGTTTGCATGTGTTGTTTGTTTAACATTATCATGATGAATCATCAATTACCATTAAGTATTGATTTGCTAGTTCAAGGAATTACCCCTATTCTTTCATTAGGTCTTCATCGAAGTATTACTAAGTATTTTCTGTATAGCATCTATAACCCTTAGAAATAGTTTCTATTTTGAAACAGGATTAAAATCATGACTAGAAGCCAGTCGACGGAAATAGTTAAATCTTGGTTTAAATTTGCTCCAACAAAGATGTAATGCTACCAGAGATTGGAACTGTTATTTCCTATTTTCTTTTTTAGACACGCCAACCCCTAAAAGTCGCCAGTGAAATTTAATTTTAGAAACTAGAACTTATGTAAGAGGTCAGGAAGGTTCCTAAAATAACTTTAGGTACAATTAACATTTATAATTCAGTTTCGTTGCGCAAAATCCTCACATTTTTAATGGTAGATTCTGCTTGACTTGAATAATTTAAAAATAAAAGAACTGTTCTTTAGTTTCACGATATCCCAAAGCTTTACATTTTAAATGTTATTTGCGGCGATAATGACTAACACCTGTATGTTGCTACCCCAAAATATTTTTGGCATCTTTCCTAATGATTTCAATATGAATCGACTTTCTTGTTTATACAAACGTAGTCTATCCTAGATTATTCTGTGTCACACACAAATTTCTAACTTGGCTCCAAGCATAGAATACAGTAGCTCTCGAGAAACTTATGAATGAATCCAGTCACCTGCCGAGTAGGTGGTAGTAGCGAACATACGCGGGAGCGAGATAGAAAAGGGCAAAACAGGGGTGATCACTGCAACGATTTCCAAGTACGGCCGGAAGCATTCAGTTATCTTTAACGGGAAAACCACTTGCGCACAGATGTAGTATTCGCGATCAATACCAACCACCAATAAGAATTTGCGATCGAAATCCTAGGACCAATAAGAAAGTATGTCGCATTTTCCCGATCCCCACCAACTGACGACTAGGTTTCATTGATAACGTGTGGGCCGAAATTGGAAGTGGGGTTACAGACGCTTATAAATAGAGGACCAACTTGTTGAAGCCGCATTTTGAGAAGCAGTGCATGAGTTAAAATTAAAGTGCTGAAATTGAAGAATCAGTGTTCAATAACCATTAATAATTTCTACCAAAAAAAATGGTAAGTATTAAAAATTATTTTTTTATTCTATAAATATACATTTCCAAGATAAGATAAAAAACTTATAACAACATATCTTGTTCTTAAAAATAAATTTTTGTCATGGAAAAATAATAAATATAAAGATGGTAACAGAATATTCACACCTTATGAAAATCCATATTTTTAAAAACGCAAAATAATTTCTAATTAGTAAGTAATTTCTCCACCAGTCAAATTGTTACTGTGAAAAAATTGGTTCTTAATTGTTTTTATAAATTAAGTCATCATATAGAAAAGTATGTACTGAAAACGTATATTCTGAAGTAATAAATTTTGTTAGTAATTTTCTTTTAAAATTAAAGACCGTGATGTAATTTTATTTAAAAACAGTGAAAAAAAGTACGCTAGCTTATTTATATAAAGTAATTAATTCAAATACGCCCCAAATTAAACTAGCGCCTATTATCTTACAATAAGCTATCATCCATCCACGATTCACTGTTAGGAACAATATATCAAATATAAATGTTGTTACAGATAAAAACCTGAAATTATTAAATGTTTGTTTGAATATGATGACCGTCACATACGGTACCAGCATTTTTCCATTTTTTGTTACAGATGGCCCTGCAGTTACTTCCAATATTACAAGTCATCATCATCCTTTGCTCCCCAACTGTTTACAGCGTACCCGTATACGGAACAAAACGGTACGGACGTTCAGTTATAGTCCCACGACCTACATGGAATACTCAACCATATCAACAACTCATACGAACACAGAGATATCCAATGAGCTATTACGATATGTACCCATACAGTCAAAGTTACTTAGACGATTATTATTATCCTCAGGAAGCCTATCCTATTTATTACCCTGCTAGAACATCCAAATATGAGGTATACCAAGCAGTAATGCCTTACTATTACAATGATAGACCGTTAGTAAGACCAAATTACTACTACGGCTATGCAGATGGTGTGGAACCAGTCGTAGATTTAGAAGAAGAAATTTTGCAAGAAGCAGAGCGAGAGGAAAGAGAGGATGCTCAACCAATCGGCCAAGAAATGTACTACGAAAACGAATCAACCAATGACGACCTAGACGACGTGAATGCGGCATTCTTGCAAAATTTGATTATGTCACAGATGTATAATGATGCGATGGCCGGTCAAAGAGACTATAGTCAAAAATCTAGCTACAGAGATAGCGATGATGTTTACGGAAAATGGGAAGAGTACCCCGTCGATAATGGAAAAGAATATTATCAGGAAGATGAGGAAGTTAAAGAATTAAAAAACCTAGCAAATCAGAGCGAAAAACTGTCCGCCGAAGATAGACGCCATTGGTTCGACAAGGGTACCCATCCTCACTCTGCTATTAAACATCAAAATAACAATTGGGAAAGTAAGAGGGATATCTCGAAAAGTAATAAGATACTAACTGACCATAAAGAGATTATTAAAAATTCTGCTGCCACAACTGAAGCCACTATGAGGAAGGAAGCAAGAGGACAAAAAGAAGAAGTTTTGTTAAGACCTGCGGTACCAGCTAGACATGGATTTTCCAATCAGATGCTTAGTATGATGACCAAAAATGGAGAAGAAAGGAAACGAACACCATCCGTATACGATACCATTAAACATATGCTGGACATGGAGAAAAGTTTGGAAAATGTAAGTGGAGTAATAATTATTTAAAATGTTAACATATGGTTACATACCTTGATGATTTCGAGTTGTCAGTTAGCAATAATAAATCGATGAATACCGAAAGTTGAAATTAAATATACAGGGTGTTCTACCACAATCTTCCCCTTAAAGAGCTGCAACATCTTAAAAGATACAAAAGAAGGTTAAATGGTACATTAAGTATTATACATGATCAATTTATTATTTTAAGAAAATTATTGATATCACGTGACATACACTATGAACACCCTGTATTTACTTAAATCAAGCAGAAATTTAATACCCACGCTGTACAGACACATCCAATATATGTTTTAACTTTTATCTACATTAACTTAGTATATATTTTCAACTTCGTTAACTTATTGTTGTTTACTTTAAAATTATCAATAAAAACATTATTAATCTTTTTTTAATGTCTAGATACATAACACGAATATTTACAATATCACAAATTTTAATTCAGATGATAATTTAGGGTAAATTAAGCAACTACTCCTAAATTGTTGAACTACATTTATAGAAGGCAAAGACAGTGTATAGGATCAATATAGGTATAGATTATAAGTAAAGCAAGACATTTTATGCGAATGCCAGACTAGGGAATATTGAATGTGTGTTTGCCGACGGTTGTGAAGACACTACTCTGTTCTAATGGTAAGAAGAAAAAAACATCATAAGTGGCATTACATATAATATCTGAATAATTAGCGAATATAGCGAATTAATGGACTTATAGCATTTCATAAATATTTGGTTTTAATCGATGTATTACTGAAACCACAAATCAGTAATAGCTAATTTATGACCGTCAGAAGCAAACACTTAAATGGAAACTCATGATTAACTTTAAAATACAATGCATGAGTCCATATATCTAGGTACATATGTACCTATATATCAGAAACATAACATACCTGATTATTTCCCTCTTGCCAACTTTAAGAGCATTTCATTGCCTCCACACTTTCCTGATATTAGTCAATATCCTTCCATACTTGCATTATAAATTATAACTCGCATAATCTTGATAAAACACAACTTTGTATATTTTTAAGTTTTAAAATTTTGCATAAATTGCATAAATAGTAATAGTAGCGTGAAATGTATGCTCTGAATGCTTATACATACACCAGAGATAAATACATACAAACATTATATATGTATATTACATATATGTACCATCTATTTCAAATTAAATACGATTTTTTAGCGAGATATTTCCATTTAGTAAATAAAGATTCTGTTTAAGGTGAATACCTCTAAAAAAGAGTAAGTACTGTCTTGACGAACTTCTTCAGAATTATTAAATTCGCTTTAAAGCAGCGCCTTTATTTACTAAATATCCATAAACATTTTCCGCTAAAAAATGTTCATTTAATTTGAAATAGATAGTATGTTACTAACTTATAGAACAGCCAGCCTAAAAGAACATTATATTATTTACTTTACTGTCTGCCGCAGCCCGCATTAATAAAAATTTATTCGCGAAAAAATCTCAAAAACAACATCTTAACATATAATCAATAACCTATTTTTTCCTAATAACATCTTCGAAAAACAATTTTATTTCGGATCCAACCCTCGAAAACGTAGATTGTAAATTCACGAATTTGTCGCAAAATCTTTGCGTCACCGCTAAAAAGAAAAATGGAGCGTGGAAGCGTTTCGATTTTCTCACACTACTGCTGAATTCATTCACAAATTCAACAGCAGCCGAGTGCTATAATAGGAAGTACATTTTAGCAACCACTCCTTTACCACCCATTCGACTGCTGGCACCCTACTGGCGCTGGCAAAGTGCCAAAACGCAATGATTTGTTGAGGTAGGACCGATCGTGCGTATAATTTTTAATGGCAATATCCATAAAATATTTTTTTGGAAGTCCAGCTGCTAAATATAAATCGCTAAATACACATAATAACACATCGAGTATAGAACATATTCTCGACAAAGTACACATTTAAGTTAATGTCGTGAATCGTAACTTTTAATGTACAAGTCATATGGAGGTAGTAAAACCGGTTAATTTTGTTTCTATTTTAGAACATGGAATTCATAAATTTTTTAACACCAAGGTCTTACAAACATAGCACCTAGTAATTTTAGTATTTTTAATTTACATTTTTTACAATGTAAATTCTACCTTTCAAATTTAATCATTACTACTTATTCAAATTTCGTATCCATGGCTGTCATAAATCAAAGATATTCTTAAACTGGTAAGTTGAGAACTATTAGATACGTACCATACATTACAATTATTTACTATTACTGTTAATGGATTTAAATTAAATTAATCGATTTTAATCCTGGCATTCATTACTATCAAATAATGCAGAATATCGAAGGCCATAATTATATATATCATCGGCAAATGCTGCAAAACTTTTTTTTTTGATATTCCATTAATATACAAGTACACCTAAATGGTTTCAACTCTGAATACGGGCCATATTCAAACTACTTGTTACCATACAGTGAAAATAATTCATGGAAGCATTCTTGGTTTATAATTGCTATGGAAGTTCGTTAACAGTTCACTGTCATCCTCATTTTTTTTATGGAAATGTGTTTGTCTAGGTACTTAACAAAAAGAGTTAATCTATAACTCAATTTTGATATTAATTTCATATGCTTTTAAAAATTAAGTTGATTAACTGAGGTTACCGGTAACATACGAACACAACCGAACCCATCAAGCATAATCAACTATAATGTATATAACTAAGAATATTATTCTTGTTACAGAAATATGATAATATGAAACCAGTTATGAGAAAACGAATCGTTTCGAGTGAAGACAGTCTAACACAACAACTATCAGTCTTGAAAAAGGCCCAGTAAGGAAACTGCCACCATAGTTAAGCGCACCATTTCTTCTTTCAGTAAGATTGTTTTATATTATCTTCTTATATGTCTCTAACTTCCCATCCCTTTTTATAAATAAACATACATACATACATACATACATATATCTAATATATGTACTTTTACTCGTTATGTATAAAATATATATAAAAAAACAGAGAACTGACTAAATCAACCAAAAAGATCAATGTTGAAGCGCTATTGTTTCCTGATATGAAAATAGCTGCTGGTTACCTGATTGAAATCGTTTATAATTTAAGACTGATAACTAGTATTAATCGTGTATAACTTTGTATAAATAATAACTGTATGTAAATTATTACCTTAACATAACTTAAGTTGTAACTAAAGATATCGAAAAAAATAGCGTCATGTAAAGCTGGATCAGCACTTTCAGCAGTTTAAATTAATAGCATGCGAATGGATTTTTCGCCTAAATTGTTTATACACATATATTTATTCAAATTATGGTATCAAACATTTGTTATTTTTCAGAAATTTAGAAATGTCGAAAATGTTTATCATTATATTTGTCATTTACTTCATTTAAAAGTATACTACAGATTGCCATACATAGAAAATGCAAAGTACGAATTGCTATCGCCAATATGGTTTTCATACTTCCTTATGGGCAGAATTGCTTGTAATGTCTATTTCAAATGGTCGATTACTTATAACATATATAGAATCACATATTTAACATACTCGTATATTCCAAATTTATGAAATACTGTGATAGATTACACTAATGGATGTTCAGTCGAGGAGTTGTTTGAGGTTATGCAACTCCTCGATAACACCATTTCTGTAACGATAATTTAGTTAAATTTTCACATTCTACCTCTATAATGAACACGTACGTTGAAAGACGGATCCAAGAATCTTATTCATTACTTATTAATGCTCTTGTTTGCATTTTCCATAGTTATCAGCATATAAATAGCAGCAATAATTTAAATATAAACATCTTGCTTATATTTTGCTTTCGTCGTTTGCTACATTTCTTCAGTGATGAGCCCAAACACGCTGAAATGTAACAATATTACAAATAAAACACTAAATACGCATTTACTCGTATTTGAATGATGATTTGATCATATTTAATGTTGCTAGTTAAGCTGTCTCGATATATGGAATTGCAAATTCAGCTGACTGAGTTAATTTTAAATTCATGAAACACTGTGATAGATTACATTAATGGAACTTGAGTCGGGGAGTTTTTTTGAGGTTATGTAACTCCTCGATACCGCCATTTTTGTAACAAAATTTTCTTCAAAAGATTCTTCTTCACAATCGCAATGTACGTGAAGGTATAGTGATGAGAATGTCGTTAATTGAAGCTTAATTTCATCTTTTGATTGAATCTATCTTTCGTATGGTTGGCTACAATTAGCAGTAGGTACATAAACGGCAGTAGGTATCTTTGAATACATTTTTTTAAACTACAGTTCCTGAATTTGCTACAATTCTCTCGCGGTGAGCCCAAACACGGTGAAATGTAGTGATACAAAGTTACTTAAACTTTTTTAATATTCCAACTGATGTTTTACTAATAATAATTAATAAATAATAAATTTAACCAAACTTAAATATTATGCCTGTTATAATGCAATCGTGCTTGTGATCAAGTATAATACCTTAATGGTGATAGATAAAGCTTATAAGTAAACAAGCCGGTGCTCTTGTTTTGTTTTTGTGTTTTTGATAAATTAGTAGCTAAAAGAGAGACAATTATAGAAGATGTCGGAATATTAGAGGAAAAAGAATTTTTTTAATAATTGACTGATTTAAATAATATATTTGCCAAAAATTACTTTCTTTATCAATAATTAATCTTGTTTGAGTTGCTTAAAAATGACGGTACTAATAATTTATCAAAGCATTTTTTTTTGTCTTAAATGATCAGAAGTTACATTTCCTTGTGGTAAAAAATTTTACTTATATCTCACCGGTCTTTAACTGATAATCATTTTGTTTTTTGTTTGAACTTTTTACTCTCATGTCTCATTCTCTCTCATGTCAACGTTCTTGTAAATATTTTTCTCCAAAATTGATCATTCATGTAAATAATATATCATATAAATAATAATTAGTAAAGTTACTAAATCTGAACTAAAAGTATATGTAATGCATTGATGGATGTTTCCAGATGCTAAGGCTTTAATCTCGTGAGGCGCATGAATTGTTAACTTTAGTTCAAATTTTTGCTAATTATCGCTGCACATTTAGAAAGTACATATTATACATAAACTTACGTCTATCATTTTTGTCATTGTTGTTAGTGATTTTAATTCTATTTGAGGCACTGACAATTTCCTCGCTTGTATTTGTCTGGGAGCAGTTCTCGAGACCCTAGTATTTTCTTACCGTTTAGTTTTTCATATCTTACTACTTATATAACAGCTTTATATTATACCTTGTTAATTCTCTGTAAATTCACGTGTCCTGCAATCCACATCAGATATATCGTGTTCAATCAAAGTTATATCATATAAGAACCTTTTACACTGACTTGACTATCAATGCAGAAATTGAAATATTGCAAATGGCTCTATGACGTTCGACAATTTGGTATTCTGATAATCCATTCCGCGCGCCTTTTCATCTTCATACATCGTATAGTAGATACGTGATCGCCTTTATATATTTGCGCTTAGCAGGATTCCATTCGTTGCAGTTTAGAATGAAGAACCCTAAATATTACCTTTGATTATTTATTATTCTATACCTTTACGATCTTAACACAACATTCTGAAAAACAGTAAAGTTCAACTACAATTTTGAATATAACAATTTTGAATGTAACAACAATTTTCGAAACCAATATTCAAAGTTGTTAAATCATATTTTGATACTTGAATTAATGATGAAGCTCCTATATAACTTTGTCTATCAAAGTCGATTCTCATTGCAAATAAAATATTTCATCACTGTTTGTCTCACGAAAGAGGAAAACTGTATTAAATACTATCGAAAGTAAAACGTTCTAACAAAAAAAGGCGTTGAAACTACAAGTTTTCGGGAAAACAAATAAGAAATATACTTTAAATGAATTCTAAACGAAAATGTAAAATTTTATGTTAATGCTACCACCATTTTACGAATTCCGTTTTGTCACTCAGAGTTTTTGTAGAGCACTTAAAAAATAATCTACCGAGATCACTTCTCTTTCCACAACTGTGGTTCTCAGTTTTCAACTGTATTTTAATTCAAGAGCACAAAACGCGCTTTCGTTCGTACTTTGCATAAAGCTCATCACATTTCGACCAGATTAAAATTACAACAAGAAAATCGAAGGACCGAACGGGAAAAAAGCTTGAATTGTTTGGTATCGAATTATCATTGCAGACAGCATCTGTGATACAGAGAAAGAAGGACTGCGTTTACTGTAGCTCCATCTATCGTTAAAACGAAAACAAATAAAATATGTGTACACAAAAGCAAAAAAAAATGTCATATATTCCGCTTCCTAAAGACTGAATAATGCTTTTAGTTTTAAATATGCAAATGATATTGGTTTGTGTTTTGTTATAGTAAATTATTTTGTTTTGTTCTGCATTGTTCAGTATGATTAATTTTCTAAATGATATTCTAGAAAAGTTTTCCGAATTTGGATAATTAAATTTGATCATATTTCTTACGTAAATGAAATTTTCAAGAGAAATTTACTAAGCAGCAATTCTGTACTATATTTTAGAATAATTAAAGAATCAGATTTCGCAATCACATAAATCAAATAGATATTTCTAATGAGTGTTTAATAATAGAACATTTAAAATATATCATATTAACTATTCATGTTTTCTCTAAATTCTTCAGTAAAATAATTAATATAAAGTGAATTTATTCTAAATAAATGTCATTATGTATATTTAATGGATATGTGTGATTAGTTTGTAATTCTTTGATGTCTATTAAAGTATAGTAGAGCGAAAGTACAGATTGGTAAATGTTAAATTATTATTATTCATCTTATTAATGAAATTACATATAACATGTAAAAGTAGTCATTGCACAACTAAACTGTCTACGTACTGTAGAAATAATTTTAGTAATATTAACATTAACTAAAACTGAATTGTAAATATTTAATATTATATATGTGAACTCTGAGCTCTTCCATAGATGGCGCTTGTATAATTATAAAACAGACAAGTACTTAATCTTTTAGTGGAAGTACTTGTTAAATATGATTATACATATTAATATAGCTTTATGTAACATTCCAGGCCGTACATGTATATACATAAATAGTAAATTATACCAAACAAATGTATTATATACAAATAATTTTAGTAAAATTTAACTTGCAACTAAAACTGTATAAACTAGTTAAATTATGTCAACTATTTAAACTTAAGCTTGTATCTAAACAAGTTTGGTCAAATTAATGCACGACTTTTCCTCTCGATATAATTGCTTAGTGCTAATTGTTTCTACCTAACACTCGCATTGAAAAATTCAATGCGAAAAATAAACATCACAATCTTTTAGAAACATAAATGCAGTTACTTTGTCTAAAATGGGACCTACATATAATTAAATTTACCAAGATATTTATAATTAGACAACAGATTTTCCAATAAAATAAAATATGATGTGAATAACATGTCATACCGTTTAACGACTAAACAACGAATTTAATATAACCGTATCTATAAAAACTATTACAGAAACAGATTTATCATAAATCGTTTTTCAAATACAATAAATAAATTCACTCTTCGCAAATTATAAAATTAATACACATACATTTTGTATAAAATAAACAGAAAAGCTTTATTGGACAACTGTATTTTTCAATGCGAGTCTATTGACAGCATTAATACAAGCACCATCTTGTTGTAGTTATAATTCTACAACACAAAACAAATTTAGCTTCAGTAAGAAACAATGTTAACCAATTCAATTTTAAAATCATATTCTATAGCAAACATTTTTTTATTTAATACGACGATTGAAATTCACTTTGCAAAGAATTAACTTACAAAATTGTGTATGCCTTTCTTTAATTTTACTTCAATATGCTAGCTTTAATACATATTTCTAGAAATAATATTTTTAAAGTTTGTCAAGATTAAAGAAAAATACAAAGATAATGTGTTAGGGAAAATGCCTATATATAATACAAAAAATATACAATATAGCACTAATTGTTCCTTGTGAAAGTAGTAACCTTTTCTATTTTTGATAGACTAATGGCGAGCTAGAAATATTATATTTTCCTAAACAAAAAAGCTATGTATTATTATCTAAATTGTATATAGAGATATACACATTATATATTTAGATAATTAAGTCAATTTCTAACGAAACAAATTAAGACAACATAAACGTACTAATATTGAAAAGAGAATTTAAAATAAAAACTATTTTTTTCATTACTGTACAAATAGTTCTTTCGTCCAAAGATAATTCAAATGAGATATACAACATAGTACCTTACAATTGACATTAATTATTACTATTGTCCAACGTATACTAACGGAGAACAATATTTCAATACGCTAGCAGTGCAATTTATAATTTTAAGCTATAAAAAATATGATACTTTATCTTTTGCAGACATGAATCTTTTTTATTCAAAGTAAAATGCTAAACTTTCGCGCATTATTACTTATTTATATTTCTTCTATTTTTCATTCCCATCTGTATACCAACAATAATTAGAAAAAGATGCTTCTATTGTATATTTTTAAATAAAATACGAACCTAGAAAGTAAGTAAATGCAAATAGATGCGAATGTTGCATGTAGGTGATATGTATAGAATTATAGATATATAAACAGTTTCGCGTAGAAAATACATAGAATTACAGCTGTTATAGAAAGTTTACTATATAATATGTAAACCATATTTATATTCTTACAACGTATTATAATTGTAGATTTATTAAAAGAAATGGGTTTTAATAAGCTACGTATTTATTAAATATTACATTATTTATACAGTGATGTACATATCCCTGCATTTTTTACCAGATGTATATACTATATTTTGATATATTATTAGACTATAGGCTGACGTACTATAAAATAAAAATCGGAGAAAACACATGATTCTAACAACATAAGGAATTCGTGTGAATGCCAAGTGTAGAATACATCTTTAAAATAAAATCATAACTACATATTAACTTATAATAACTAATACATGTTAAATTATGTATTTATGTTCTTTAAACCTTCTACAATGAAACAAAATGTGGAACGAAGACTATAAGATGCTAAATGTGTAAATAAAAATGTTGTGTAATAATTATACTTTGACTGATGATAAATAAATGTGAGAATAAAAGGAGAGAGAACTGGTATTTTTAATTTTTAACCCAAGATACACCCAAAAACCAATGACATAAAATGTAAATAACTGTTAAGTAGACAATCAAGCAGCCCTGGAATATCAATAAGTCTCTTTCCAGTAATTCATTGATGTGTTAGCAAGCAAGTATGTATCTACTAATGTTTCAACAAAATAATTTTAAAACAGTTACATGCTGTGTCTGTCTTCTTGAGAGTATCATTTCTAGAGGTGCAAAGCAGCGAATTACTGCCGATCAGTACTACTTGGATGCCACCTTTAGTGTATATGTGCAAACCATTTCAACATACCTTTCTCGATCCTTGATACTAATCCTTTTTCACTCTTACTTAAAGTTTTAAGCTTTCATTAAAATATAGGCACATTGAAGAAAACTTGACATCATACTTAATAACGATATTATTTATTAATAAAATTGAATTGTGAAGTATCCAGAAAATTTAATCACGACAATAACTGCCACACAGTAATGTGAACAATGGCCTTGCATTTCCTTGGAAATTTTAGGTAAGTCAAGTTTCATATTTCAAAATAATTATCAGCATGAATATGTAACTAACTTCACACTCGACAATTTTTCATTTATTAAATACCGCAATTATATTTCAAAGTTAGAAAGCATTATGAACATTTTTAACAAAGGCTAATGTCATTTTGCTGTTTCTAAATTTCTGAAACTTAGTGAGAAAAGCTTCACTCACACTTAAGAGTCTTGTTTTGAAATAGTAAATATTAATATCAGAATTATTTTCTTGGCAATGTTTTAACCAGCTTAGAAAGTGTATCAAAGTTTTTCTTTCAAAATCTACAACAGAAAGAGATAATCTGTTTTTGGCCACTTTCCAATATCGAAATTTCTCTTTCCCTATAGGTTACGTTTAAACTGGTTTAGATAAATCTGAGTGTACCATGAAACATTTTTGGATCCACTAATCCCTGGTTAGTTCTGGATGCTGAACACTTTTCTTAAATAGAAATCCTTTAATTTTTGTCAATAAGGAAGCAAAACGTTTACTTTTAGTAACCAACGTATGCACAGTTTCGGCTTTTTTAACCCAGAGACATTGCACATGCTAAGTGCATGGAATCGCTAGAAGCAGGTAAATAATATTGCAAGAACGGTATATTACCGTCAGTACGGTTGGTAGAAACTTTCCGCTTAAGTGTTACTGTACAGAGATACGCAATATGACCGAATTAAAAATTTCCAAAATTGTACCGTCAGCGGAGGATCTGCGTACTCATTTTCCATTTCAAGCAAAAACTCTTTAAATTTGCGGTGATTATGAACTTTATCTATAATCGAGTTGATAATCTTAACTACCAGTTCCATAATTTTACCGAATTCAGAAAATGTCTACGCACAATGCACTTCTAGATGAATGATACAATTGTAAATACATACATATCTCGTAAGTATTGGTTAGTATTTTCTTTCAAAATACTAACCACAAATCCTGCAATGTTAACATTGTTGAAGATCACATTCAGTAATTTAATACAAAATTTTATTCTTCTGAAGTTGCTTAACTGCTTTCTTTCGACGAAGTATTTAGTGGTAAATGACGCATGTTTAATTGTAAAACATCTCGTTAAATTTGATTTCTTTATCAGCTATTTTTTTCTAACAAACCAAACATCATCGTGTGTTTCACATATTTTCAATTCAGAAACCAGAATAGAAATAATTCTCGTTAAATCGCTTCCAGATGTTCTCGTGTTATTTAATTGTTTATATAATTCCTACAGTTCCACACTCTTCAACGGAAGAGATATTAAGTGACGGTTTATAATGCAATACCACACATTTACTCACTATATATTTTGAAAATGAATTTTTCGCAACTAATCTGAATTAGCTCCTAATCAATAAGGATAATTTTGAAGGTTAACCAGTTCATTATTATAAAAGTCACTTTTATCCGTCTTTTGTAAAAGAGCTATATTTTGCGCTACTGGTAATCATGCCACAAAATTTGTACGTCGTTTGTAATCTCTCTCCCCATTATTTTATAATGATGGTACTTATTCTTGTTAAGAATTCTTTGGACGGATGTTTCGAAATATTTTATATTTTACTAGCACTTTTCCGCATGGAAATATGCCGATCGATACCAATTTCTGCCAATACAGCCACTGTATATTCTTCGTTTGTCGCAGATGTGAACAATACAGCTCTTCTTTTTTCTAAAACACCGCGTTTCATCTAAACCTCTCTCCAATCTAGCAAATCTTTTAACAATTATATTTCTCTCTCAGCGTACCCCTGAATTACAAGTATTCCAATGTCAAAGAAAATGAACAGAGTTAGGTATATATGCATATAATACCTATAACTATTCGAAAAAGAGTATACAATTCCACATAATTTTTATTGTCTCGAAAGTAACTGAATTATATACTCCATGCCGAATACTCTGTATGTGACCGAGTCTTCTTACACAACCCACTGCCAAAGGTATGATTTCTACCATCTACAATTCGCATAACGCTTTATATCTTATCATTTTGCTACTAATTAATATCGTTTGATCCTTATTTTGTTAGATATATAATTGTTAGCTGATAGTTCATTGACCCAACAACAAAATGTATTACCAATATTTTTTCCCATCTATTTTGAGAAACCAACACACAACTCCATTTTAATCAACAGCTGTACATCTTGCTTCTCTAATTTATCAGTATACTATTCTTCTAAATTAATTTAAATTAACTTATTGTTTTAAAAACAGTTCGTACAACATTGAACTAATTTATAAATAGCTTAAAATGGTTTTGTCTATAGCTAACTACACAAGACATGATTAGAACAGTTATACATACTACAAGCACAAACTTTAATAACGACTGTGTGTGACAAACAACTAATTACTTCCAGCAGCAACTTTGACAAGTTTGATTATAGACGGGAAAGTATCTATAACCATCTACCAAATACAGTTTCGAAGCGATAAGTTAATATTTAATGTGGTAAATTTGCTACCTCAGCATAATTTCGTTGGATTTCACCGGTCCGTATTTTCGAATGTCGACGTCAAAAGTCAATTGCCTTAAAATCTGGTTTGTATATGTATCCATATATGTATATTAGACTGCGTAGAATGTTTCGCTTATCGAAGAATGGTAAGCAATCAACATCAACCGGCTTTAATAAATGAGGCAATACGTATACAAATCTCAGGATTTGGAGTTTATTATTCATTTAATTGTCTAATATAATATATTACGTCTTTAACTATATACATTTTATGTCAAACCGCTTATGGTAGAACGGACAAAGAACATTTACCATCTTCGGTTTACTATGAATGATTCCATACAAAATGTATGATAAACATAATTTTTGACGGAGTCCCATCCAAGACATGGCTCGGCTGTAACATAATGTAACACAAATGATCCTTTATTACGCGACATAAGTTTTGCACAACACCCTGTTAATTTTAAATAACTATACTTCCTTGTCGCGATTCATAATTGAATAAACATGTTGCTAGATTTTCTACAGCGGTAACAAGATCGAAATTTTAAATATCAGTAAATCAGTGAATTTCTGCAACAAATCAAACTCAGCATTCGCTAAGGACGGATTTTAGCGGCTGAGTGTCCTGAACGTTCCCAATACTTTATCAAATTGGAAAGAAAGTACAAAGTAAAATAAATAAAACAAAACAGAAACAAGTAATAATAAAAAGCGAAATAAAAAACAGGACTGTCAAACAAAACCATGGAAGACAGACATCAATGTTTCGCCTCTGTCAGGTACTTAATTAAACTTGCTATTGCTGTGGTTGCGTTTCTATTAAAGAACGAATTTTTTACACAAATATAATACCTATATGTTGTTCTTGGTAGTATTCTATCGTTCTTCTATTAGTCAATTTTCAAGCTTCTGTTGGTGCATTTCCCTATAATTTTAATTATAAAGCAAAGTGTGACAACTTTGGATTTGTTATTACGTTGAAAATTTGAAAATAAATAGATTGTTCAATATGTAGGTATATATGTGTCATTGATAGATGCTGGTACAACAATGCTGAGCAACATTGATACGTAGTTTCAATCAAATGGGGTAGTATTAAATATGGAGAAAACAAAATGTATACTCTTTAAACCAAACGAGACGCTAGAAACACCGAAAAATATACAAATTAATAATATTCGTTTGAGATTAAGTACTAGCTGTAAATTTTTAGGAATAATTATAGACGATAAACTTAAATGGAACAACCATATAGACAATGTATGTACCAGACTTAGCAGTGCATGCTATGCCTTAAAAGTATTGAATCCGGTAACAAATTACCAATCCAGAAAATCGGTATACTATGCTTTGGTGGAGTCAACAATTAGATATGGAATTACCTTGTGGGGACCATCAACTGAGACAAAAAGAGTTTTCATCTTGCAGAAGAGAGCTTTGCGTATTCTACTGGACATAAATGTAAGTGCATCGTTGCGCAATAATTTCCGCCTGAATGGTCTACTAACTGTATATGGCATATACATACACGAATGTCTATTGTTCATATATAAAAACGAACATCTTTTCGAGGACGATAAAATTAGCCATAAGTATCAAACTAGAAACAAAATAAATTATAATGTACCCTACCATAGATTATCCAAATACGAATCAGGAGCATTGTATACAGGGATTACATTCTACAATAAACTGCCGTTAGATTATAAAGAATTACGTCAATTTAGAACATTTAAGCGTGAAACATACAAGTATCTTTGTAAATTAGAGCCATACTCTGTTCAGAAGTACATGAATTCTTAAATTTGTTGTTTTTCTTTATGACGCATATTTCTGTACTGGGCGCATGTCTGTATCTATATATATTTGTATTAATTGTGTATGTACATATATTTGTGTAGTTCGCTATAGAAATAAAGACAGATTATTATTATTATTATTATTATTATTATTATTATTATTATTATTATCATTATTATTATTATTATTATTATTATTATTATTATTATTATTATTATTATTATTATTATTATTATATATGTGTTACAGTATTGTTAACACCAAAATTTTAATTGTCAACAAGATAAATTGTCCGTAACAGTAGCATACTCGTTTAAAAGTTAGCTTTGAATTTCTACAGTAACCATTCAATATGTTCTTCAATTGAACCCATCTGTGGTGATGGATGATGGCTCATATTAACATTTTAAAATATGTGGCCAGCGATATAGCGGTTCCTGTAATCAACCTAATTAATTTCAAATTTGTAAGTGATATTTAACCGGAACTACTAAAGATCTCCAAAATTATTCCCATTTATGGAAACAGTAACCGGTCAGACCTAATAACTATCGCTCTATAACGCTAACATCTATGCTTGCAAAAATGTTTCAAAGAGCGATTATACAGTATTGGCGTATTTACACAATCATAAATTGGCCTCTCCCACCCAGTTCAGTTTTGTTTGTGGTAAGTCTAAATCAGATGCATTACATTCCGTAAAAATTATATATATATATATAAGACTTTGGTTGATGGTAATTTCGTTGGTGGTGTATTTTTCCATCTGACAAAGGACTGGTGACCGTCAAGTCTTATTGACATATAGTATCGGCATATAGTATCGAGAGTATTAGTGCTGCAATGCTTAAGAAGAACCATTGTCAGCAACTATAATGTAGACTTCACTCAGCGTTGTATGGTGCCCGACAATTGATAAACAATGTAAACACTAGATTGGTTAGGAAATTTTATTTTGCATGCATTAAACCGAAACTGCGGTATAATCTTATTTTTTAGGTTCTTCTGTGCAGTCCAATAACTTATTCGTAAAAGAAAAGAAGTTTATTCGCTGCCCCTAATTTTTGAAGTTGTAATCTTTTATGTATATAAGAAAAGTAGCCGCAGCTTTACAACGAATGGGGAGATGTGCGTGCAACGATTACTCGCAATACCAACAATCTTAATATTCCCCAACAGAGAATGTTCTACTTGAAAAGGATTATTATTATAAAGCGGTACAATTTTTTAATAAGCTTGCAAATCATATTAAGGCCTCTGCTATACTAATACGGTTTCAAAATATATCATAGATGTGGCCTATAAAATAAGAATGTTTTTAACTGATTATCCTTCTGACCGGCATGATGCTGTTCACTGCAACATTTATTTACTTATGTGTTATCATAATTATGTTATGCTATGCTGTGAACGAGATATATGTTCCTCTCTACGACTAATAAAACATATATATGTTATCGTGCTTTTCAATGAATGGCGTGTTTGATGGTAGTTCTTCGTGATCGCCCGTTAGACATTATAAACATTTTGAAAATCCAAAAATGCACTCTCTTTACATTTTTTTTTGCTACTTGACTTATAATCCTGTCAATTTCGGACAAGTTGCTCTCATCAAAACGAGAAACATCGACGAGAGAGAGTCAAAATGAGAAGCATGTTAATAAATGTTTACAAATAAATATGAAATAACGTAGGTATGCTCGCCATGGCAATAGAAATCTTTTAAACATTTTAACATAGTCCATGTTTAATTTGTTTATGTACGTTTTTTTAGTCTAAAATTTGACAATAAAGGTAGCAAACAAAGTATCGGTTGATTAGTCACCCGCAGTACTTTCTTATGCATATTTGCAAGTAAACTTTCACTACCTTAGAATAGGTTTAGAATAAATATGTATGTATATGTGTGTTGTTCCGCATCACAAAATATACTAGGAAAAATGCCAACTCTCGTATGATACGAAAATTGAATATTGCAACATAATGCTGCTGTTTATAGTGAACGCCGCCGTGTCAAAGCGCGACGAAAAGCGAATATCGTGAAGGCGTTTTCTTTGTCGTCTTTGTAACTGGACCCCAATCTAATTGAAAATACCTGAGGATATTTAGCCAAAAATGTGTGCGCCAACAGAAAGCAATTTTAAGGAGTATAAAACTTCTTTGAAGGAGCGTAGATAGAAATATAGTGGAAATATTCGCAAAAATTATTTTGAACATGGCATAACAATAATAGCAGTTGTAAACTGAATCACAAATAAGTTTACTTAGCTCAAACATGTTTTAATAAATCTTGGTGTAGTAGGTAGTTATAATAACTTGTTTGATGTGTAATTGATTATGATTTCGTAATACTTCAGATGCTTATATTATAAATTACACAAATTAAATTAATTACAAAATATCTGTAAATACTAATTTACTGTGAAACATACATAATTCATTGAAATATTTCAGAAATCTTACATTTTTATACATTAATTAAGACAATAATAAAAATTGAAAAACCTGAAAGCTGGACAAATTATCAAAGGATAATTTTGTACTTCAAGTACCGGAAACACATGCAAGATCACAACTTTAATGACACGTTCAAAACTAAAATGAAGAGCGGAAATCTGTTTTGACAGATATGAAGAAGCTAGACTAACCAACATAATTACATTAGCTAGAAAATGATTCTATTACAGATAGGTGTAGTATTCATCATTACAGGCCATTCAGTTAACAGAAAGCGTTAGAGCGACTACTTTCAATAACTATATATTTACCTGATATTTATTGAGTAAATTACGCAGAAGTAATACAGGAATCTTAACTGGAAGCGCGAGTGTCAAGCAAGCTCATGCAAATATATTTCCAGAAATAATAGCTACTTGGTTAACTTTAGAAAAGTCTTCGAAAAATTTGAACTTGTATCTGTGATTAAGCACGCTGCATAGTCAATCCAGGATAAAAAAAGAATTATTCTGAAGGGAAAAAAAACAAAACGCGGAGAACATTTGATTAACTAATAAAAAATTTTCTACGTCACATTCTCGTACCGTCCAGTTATACATATAAAAACTTTATCCTCACGGTTTGACTGGATGACGATTACAGTATAGTCCAAACTACTCATTGTAGAACTGCTGCAAAGTCGCGCAGGAGTAGTTATTTTTCGTATCTTATTACTTTTCGATTTATTCATAATTTGGTGTTTTCTTTTTTAATTGTTGTGTTTCGATATATTGTTCAATACCATAATAATTGGAAACTATCTAGCAATGATCTAATAGATATGTTCATCGCCAAAAGAATGATAAATAAAGATATGGATAATAATTGATTCCGCATAGTTTTATCTTGAGCACTTGAGTTTTATTGTGGTTTTCCAAAAAATATGTATATCAAAAATTCGGATATTATCAGTCAGTTTTCATTATATAGGTATTTTGGATAAAATATTGGTAAGAGCAGAGAAAACAAAGTAATCTCATGGTTCTGCCTTTGAATAAGTAGTTTTCCATCTATATGATGGCATTGGAAAACGCTACTTGATACGTTATTTGCAACCGTTTTGACGTAATAACGATGCCAAATTACACGACATACTTATAAAGTGTACGATTTGAAGATGTACACGTCATCATTGACGTCAAAACGATGTTACAAAATCTATTTACTTACATGTTAGGTTAAGATAATGAACTCTCATGTCAAACTTGTAATATTTAGATTTAAACGGGTCGATGGCCGCAGTGGTTAGGCGGCTGACTATCGTTGTGGGAGGACGATAGGTGCCGGGGTTCAATTCTCTGGAGGGACGGTGACATTTTTTCAGAGAGTTTAATCCCGGATCGACTTGCCATTGCGTTAGGAGCAAAGTGTTTAACAGCGCGGCATCATAAAAGGCAGTATGGTGCTGTCACAAACCCATTGAACACAATTTACACACACAAAACTACACCGCGAGAGTTGCAACTAAGCACCCACCACACATAAAAAAAAATAAATAACCGTCAAGCTCTCAAATCTCCGATTAAAAACAGTGAATTGTAATAGAAATTAGGGCTATAAAATAATCATTTATTGAAAAATAACTTCTCTCATAGAAGATAAAGGCAGCAGAGGTCCATTATCATCGCGTTCTGCTTCACACTTTGCAATCGCGGATGCGACAAGCCGCTTACATTGGTTGTACAACGCTTTCGGCATTGCTAATTATCATAATACCTCATGTTTAGTTATAAAAAGAACTTTTTTACAGATGTTAAAATAACTGTTTTGTAGTGATAAAAATAACTTTTTGCAAATACACGAAATTATAGCGAAATTAAGATCAAACCAACAGTAAACAAGCACACGATCAATGACAGAGGGATATGTATCAACGCTGTACATTCGGAGAGTCAGAATACTATAAGAAGTACTTATACATATGTACAGTGATGTGCTTTAGTACTGACTCACCCCTCGAGGGCAGTCGGCTATATATCGTCGTACATAAGGGTCATATTTATAAAGCTTTGTGGCACTTTGAGTCAGTACTAAAGCACGTCACTGTACATCAACATGCGTATAAATCGATATTGGTTCGCGCGAGTCTATTAATTCGTTACGGGTAGAGTAAGTAGTCAGTGGCTTGCAGGCGTGCCACTCACGATAGAATCACAGCTGCGTTCAATAGTGCTTTTGCTAACTGCGCCGCTACTGGCTTCAGATCTCGCGCAAATCTGCTAGTGAAGTATGTGTACTTCTTACAGTGTTTACTTATCCTAAAAATAAGTTAGGTGAACAGAACAACAAACGCGGGGGTACTAACAATAAGAAGAGTGGCAAAAAAGGAGAAATTGTGAACACAATTAGAATTAGAAAACTACAGTATCTTAGCGATATGTTACGAAAGGAAAAATCCTAACTCTTACAAACCATTATTCAGAGGAAGATACAGTAGAACCTCGCTTAACGAGCATAATGCGTTCAAAAATCTTACTCGTAATCCGAAACACTCGTTAACCCAAACAATATCATTAGACTGATGTAACATGCACACAATTCGGGACTTCCCCTGTTCTGGTCACGCGCTGTGCGAAACATCGCTCGCTATGTGAGGCATTTTTTTTTTTAATTTACTGTGCACGTTATGCAAATAACTCGTCATGAAAGGTGCTCGTTATGCGAGGTTCCACTATAGGCATAGGACAGAAGAAGTTAAGGAAAAAGGCGCATATGTTGGTTGAATAACCTGAGACAGTGATACAAAAGTGGTTCAGTTCAAATCCTTAGGCCTGCGAAATCGAGAGTAAAAATGGCCATGGTGGTAGCCAACCTTCTTAAAGAAGACGGCACCTAAAGAAGAAGATATCTTAAGTCAAAAGTTAACAGTAGAATCGTATCTAGGCTTCCTACTAAATACATTTTAGCGTGTGATTTTACTCAACTGTTTCCTGATTTTCACATACTTATTGAGTATTATATATTAACATACTCAATAATTCAGACTCTCCCGAATCTGGTTGCACCAGAATGGCACACCACTACTGTAGGTATAATTGATTCTTTAAATATTATCTTCCCAAATAGTAGATTGGAAGAATGGAAGATAGCGGAATGACCTAGAATGGTTCATCCTATATATTAAATTATTATAAGATAATTCTATATATTTGCTTAGTTAAAAGTGGGTTTTGTGTGTATACAATTTTAATAGGTAAACTTCTATAAACTCGAATTTCCAATCAATATACAACACATTGACCCACATACGCAGTTACCCATGTATAAACCTATACATACCTTTGTCATAATACTGACCCAACAATCGGGGGATACGACGGCATTACGGCTAGTAACAAATAATTCGATTACTTAACCCGACTAGACTGCTCGAGAGTGAAGGCTTTGATGTATACACCCGTAAGTAATAGGAAGGAAGCTCCTTTTTGCGTAGTCGATATATTCCGCATAAAAGCGGCTTTCAGCTTTTGCAAATAAATCAGTAAAGGTATAATATCCTACTACAGACCAACGTAAAATTAGATTTATACTTTGGCGTTTCTGTAAAAGCGAAAAAGTGAGTGAAAACAATACTCAAGAATTCTGAATGCCGTTCCTTTCTGTTCTTTACTAAAATGAGTCTTATTAAAATTTTCTTTGCCTAAATCAGCTTTGTGTATGTTAAAATAAAACAATGAGATTGTAGGAGAACATAAAAAGAATGATGTCACAATTATATTTAAACTGCTAAATATTTTCAGAACGAATATTATTTCCTTTCTTAAGAACAAAAAAACTCGTTTGTATTTTATTTAATAAATAAAACTTTTACTCATTGTAGTGAAACTAAGAAAATTAGAATGTTTAACTAACTTTTTATTTAAAGCTACCTATTACTTTAGCTAAACGTAAAACATCAATATACATGGAAAAAATATAAATACGTAATATAAAATATGATACAGGATTAGACAGCATATGGATTTAAAAAATGAAGCTTTAAAGAAAACGAAAACTGAAATACGCGATGCAAACAGCACTATGTATTCCGACGCTCTCAAGGGCGCTGTAACAGACATCTAGGTATCTTAAGCGTTTAGGTAAATATTCCACTAAAGAATGCAGAAATATTAAAGCAAACGCCCAAATGTACAAGTTCTAATAAAACATCCGTTTAGTTAGAGACACTAATTGCCCTAACAAAAGCTACTGTAATGAAACAGTTAAGAACATGTTGCCAAACTACTTAGTAACGAAAGAAATTACGCTCAAACCATTAGTGGAATAACATTTTATTTTAGTCTTCAGCCAGTACCAACAGAGGATAGATTTGTAAATGAGTCAGATATTTTGAAAACTGTATGCCACTGTCAACTATCAATTAAAATTTAAAGCATTCGAACTGTTGGTACAATGGAGCAATGGAGGAGAATTTGTCAAAACTATGATGGTGTGACGTTATAAAGTAATAGTAGTAGTAGTTAGCAAATTAACTTTGTTGTGGATGGTACAATTAATAATAGGTACATAGATATAAAAAATACTTTAAATAGTTCGTAGAACACATTGTTTATGTAATGTACAACACAATACCAAGAATTCAACCGCCAGAAAATAGCTTCAGTTAAATTGAAAATACAGGATCCATCAGAGCCTATTTTCCATTTTGGTTCATTCATAGTCAACTATTCACAATAATAGTATTTTTAAAAGAAAGAGTAGTTGGTTAAATAGAGTATTGAACAAAAGCACAGCGTCCTCAGTAACAGGAATTCAAACATATTTTTGATGATATGTTTGATGGAGGGCGGATGCAGTGGAAAAAGGTCAAATATGTCTATAGTTGACTTTGAGGAAGAGCAAAAAACGCAATTATGACTACTACTTTATTACTAAACATGTTGCTATTTTGAATTTGCCTCAATGAACCACATAAAAAATGTTAAAAAAAATTTTGTAAAAATATGTTATAAAAAAACATGCTATGCAATCCAATTCAAAGTACGGTCAACTTTCATATATCGTTTTCGAGAATATGTGTTTGATTTGTCGTTGAAGTTAATAAACTTTTAGAATCAATGTTTAACAAAGAATATCGCGCACAAAGATATCGCGCAATTATCAAGAATTAACTGATAGTATAACATTTGTAAGCTATTTCGCATGCCGTTAGTTTTCTAAAGTCTAGAATTAGCTACGGTAGGGTTTTTAAAATTACAAGCCTAAGGGATGTCCAAGGGATAAGTTCCTTATATAAATTAAGTTATCATACTAAGTATCCCACCATACTGATATTAATTCAACCGTTAATCCAGAGTTTGGATCTCTACACAGGAAAAGACTTCTCAATAGAAGGACATTCGAATTGTTTTAGGTTATATTTAACAAGGAATGCCATGTTTTGATAACAGTGTCTTGTCTCTGTAATGTAGAGGGCGGTAACAGTTTAAAAATAGAAGTATGGAATTAAAACTGACATAATATATAACATGATATGACAATTTGACCCTATGCAAAGTTAATATAACGATCAAAGATTCAACTGACACTCGAAGATAACCAACTATATCCATTGTCGAAGTTTTGTTAGTAGAGGGATACATGAAAATAAAGCAATTTCTGATCTTTGCAGCATTATTTTTAGCAAATAAGATCATTTTCATTTGAATAGGTATATTAATATTTCTTGTGTAACAATAAAAATGCAAGACCAACTATTAAAAGCCTATGCATTATCAATGACTTGCTGTTTGGTCCGCTTCTGTGATCTGGCAGCATAATTGAACCGTACTTTGAAAATTAAAAAAGGAACCTTGAGTCACAAGTTGTGTAAAGTAGCGGATCTAATACTGTTGGATTATTTTCAGTGGCACTGTGTCAACAAGCTTGTTCCCTATAATCCACACACTTTGTGAACTAGAAGCAAAATTTGAAGTATTGTTTATCAAATTGAGCTATCAATATACTCTGATGTCATCTTACATCTTATGCCTAAGAAGTCCCGTCGGCTGTTTCGTAGATACTAATTTTCTTTAATAATTGTCCTCCATTGCACTAATTAGGAAAGTAGCAAGTAACTATACACATATTCACAAGTAAGTATCTGCAAAATCACAAAACATACTTCTACACCTGATTTCTCTTCCAAAATTCCTTTTCTTTTTAGATAT
The DNA here is from genome assembly GCA_023690525.1 of Holotrichia oblita. NCBI lineage: Eukaryota > Metazoa > Arthropoda > Insecta > Coleoptera > Scarabaeidae > Holotrichia > Holotrichia oblita. The sequence goes on along the minus strand of CM043018.1, from coordinate 41,872,947 downwards.
GATACCGAAGAAAATAGTATAAAAGAACTCAAATTTTATTATTGAATTTTTAATTACTTTCTGTTTATGACGTCACTAAATATTAAATTAAAAATGATCTAAATATGCTATGATCAATGCTCAAAAACATTTGATGATTTTATTGCTGTTAATGTGTCAGCGTATTGTGACAAAGATTAAGAATTGCTATATAGTATAATCAAATTCTTACGCAACAGTCGAAAGTCATCTTCAGCGGAAGCGGTAAATGGATAGTTTGGTATGCTCGATTTTAGTTTAGTGAATCATCTCGCAGATGAAAACTACCTACATATTTTTTTAACAAAATGATTTATACAAATTACTAGAGGATGTTTCTTTAAATATTAAAATGCAAATATACTACCAGCACAATACAATTCCTGCACATTTTATTCGTCAGATTAAACATGTGAACAAACATTTTTCAGAGCTTTGGCCTCCAAGATCTCTAAATTTTACAGCACTAGATTATTGTTTATGGAGTTGGTATAAAGATAAAGTATGAGCTGTATCCCACTAGGACACCATGGTGGCGCAACCAGTGGCGACAGCACTCAAAACACACATAAGCATATGGAGCATATCTCACCTGGAGTCGATCTGATTCCTTCACCAGTTTGGTTGTGCCACCAGCCGTGTAGCGTTCGGACATTCTACTGGTGTCTCCACCGCTCTGGTTGCACCATCAGTAAAATCTACAGAAATATACGGCGCGTCAGTCACTCGTACACCAGTTAGAATGTAACAATAGTGTAATATTCTTCCATATCTCTCTTACTATACAGGGTGAGTTTTTTATCTTGAGACAGCGGAATATCTCTAAAACACTGCATCAAATCAAAAAAAAGATCTTAACAAGATTTGTTATAATGTAGGGGGTTCACTGAAAGCTGCCAAACTCGATCCTCCACCTCACCTTCCCAGAGTAGAAGGAGGGACAACTTTGAAATCTTAAATAGGAACCCCTATTTTTTATTGCAGATTCGGATTCTACGCCATCAAGTATGTAGTTTCTGTTTGAAACTTTTTTTCGATTCGTAACAGATTGCACTTTAATATCAAAAAACGTGGTTGTAAACGTCTTAAAAAAATACTCAAAAAAGAGAAAACATGATTTTGTGTTTTCTTATTTTAACATTAAATAACATTTCAAAAAGCCATTCAACAAGGAAGAACTTTATTTTATCACACCCATTTCAGAAAATGTGTTCGAAAACATCCCCTTCCACTTCGATACATGGTGGTTGGCACTTCTGTGTAAACTTTAAGTGACCCCACAAACAGAAGTCAAGGGAGGTAAGATCTGGCGATCTTGCAGGCCAAGACATTGGACCACCTCTTCCGACCCATCGACCCTTGTAGGTTCGATTTAATATTTCTTGTGCTATTCTTGATAATATGCTGGACAACCGTCATTTTGAAACCACATTGTTTGTTGTACGTCCAAGGGAAGGTCTTCAAATAACACTGCAAGTTCGTTCTGCAAGATGTTTCGATATTTTTCACCATTTACGTTTCTATCGATAAAATATGAACCAATAAGCTTATTGCCAATTATTCCACACCAAACATTTACGTTCGAAAGACGTTTATGATCAATTTGGCGCAACCAATCGGGATTGTCGATACTCCAGTAATGCATGTTGTGCCGATTTACCGTACCGTGATTTGTGAATGTAGCCTCGTCAGAAAATATTACTCGAGCAAAAAAATTGGGAAGTGAAGTGCCCATTGACAAAATCTCACTCGATTTTGAACATCATCGCCATGAAGTTCTTCATGCATGGAAACTTTAAATGGATAATATTTCCTACGCTTCAATATTTGGCAGATAGTGGGTTGAAAATCACGTTTTCTTTTTTTTGAGTATTTTCTAGACGTTTACAACCATGTTTTTTGGGATTACAGCGCAATCTGTTACGATTCGGAAAAAAGTTTCAAACAGAAACTACATACTTGATGGCGTAGAATCCGAATCTGCAATACAAAATGGCGGTTCCCATTTAAGATTTCAAAGTTGTCCTCCCTCCCACTCTGGAGGGATGAGGTGGGGGATCAAGTTCGGTACCATTCAGTGAGCCTCCTGCATTACAACAAATCTTATTAAGATCTTTTTTTGATTTGACGTATGTTTTAGAGATATTCCGTTGTCTCAAGATAAAAAACTCACCCGGTATAAAATAATGCAAATGTTTAAATACAAAAGTTATTTAGCTTTATAAAACCTATAACTCAAAAATTTATTTTGGAATGGACAGCGTGTTTCTCTCGTCTGTAACTTAAAATTTTTAAATCAAATACTGTAGATATTATTGTGAATTGCCCGAAAAATTTTAAGGTTACTTTATATAGGATAATATTTAGCTATTGCAACGCTAGAAGCATCTTCTATGATGAATTTTAAATTGAAGCAATACATTTTAATATTTTTACTAAGCTTCTAGTACTAGATTTAAAATAGAAGCAGCATCATTATAGTTTTTATTTTGTTATAGATTACTTTAGACGTAGGTACGCTATATTCTTTTTCTCACAACAGTCAGTGTAACAGTAAATTAGCAAGACTAACAACATTGCATAAATACGTGTCACTGTGAACGAAGAAACTTCTTGGACGACATTCTCTCTTTTTAGTTATTATGAAATCTTGTACACACACACATATCCTTGAAGAGTAATTACGACGAAAGTCCTTGAGATACACAATATTAACCCGTATTAAGTCACGTGATGAATACTGTCGGATCTGGATTTCAATTATCCTATTTGCTTACATGCACATAAAAGACAAAAATAATGCACTGCGTTTCGTAATACGTACTACATATTATGTAGATGAATACCTATGCGGCAGTCTATTATGTCACCCTCTAGCTGTATTATTATACTGCCAATGGAAAATAGTACACTATTTGTGCAAGCGTTTATCATTGCTATAATTATAACTAATGTTAACATTTGTACCACATACACAGCGAGCGATATTTCGAGCGTTATCGAACTTGCAATCGATAGCTCGCCTTAGGTATGAAGAGACCCTTGAATTGCAAATAAGTATGCAGTTGTGTCGTGTCGAAATAGTCCACGATGCTCATCGTAACTGTACAATGGTGAATACAGTGCATAAATTTCTTCTTATAATTTAAATTAAATGCAAAATTGCATGCGTACGCTGCTGGCATGTGCATCGAATTTGTCATGTCTATTTATAATATCAATACATACATTTAGTCTGTTCTAGGCTAGTTCAATTGGGAAAATCTCAAAAATAAATAAACTGGTTTATTCATTAGATTATCTGTGATTGTCCCAGCGGGAATTATTTTAATGCTTGTCTGTTGTAATTAAAAACTATTGATTTGAACGTTTTAATTGTTAGTCCATACAATAGCATCATTAATTGTGTGAATGACACTTTTCAAAATATGAAATTACTACAGTACTAGCTGAATATCGGAAAAATCACCCACGGATTCAGTTAATTTCAATAACCTATATGCATACGAAAGAGATACAGTATTTATTGTCCTGAGCATAGTTGGCGTTGACTGACATATCAAAACCTATTGTCATTCAAACTGTCATTTATTGGCGACGATGAATATAAAATAGCAGTTCTTATTTGTTAATTATTGAAATTTTCTGCAATTTAGATGGCGTATATACATATACATACATATGGCACAGACAAGGAGTCTTTGCCGTTGCAACTCAATACCAAAATAAAGGAATATCGGGGAATCCAGCAAATAAAACCAATTCTTTAAATCGAGTTTTCTATTTTTTAGCCAATATTTCGCACTGTATTCAGTGCTTCATCAGGGCACACTAAAGGACAAACCATGATCAATACATTAAAATAATAGTTTATCATTGTTACTTACAATTCTTAAACTCAGTGAGAGAAAAATATGTGACATAAACTAATGTAGTTTTAATGTAGTAAACTACATTACACATATTATATGCCATTATATATGGCAATATTCCAGCTAGAATTTAAATTATTCAATGCAAACAAGTTCATCAATAATCTAATGTAGTAAACCAATTAAAATATGTATATAGAAAGTAATTTTAGTGACTTACCAGAAACAATTCGATATTTTGAAAATCGAAATTTGAAATTAGAGGAATCTATAAACCCTGTATATGGTAGGTACTTGAATAGATTAAATTCAACATCCGCAAAATTGACTCTATATTGAAAAGGGACCCGAACATACATACATGCCTTGAAACATTTTTGCCAAAAAAATTTCGATTTATATTTGAAGAGAACAAAATTTACAGATGAAAATTTGGAAAAAGTTATAATAATAATCTGTGTCTAAATAGTCGCGTTTTATTACCGTACGTAATAGCGTCGTAATAGTTATGATGATTTAAATTAGGTGTACTTGAATAATTTAAGAATGCAGAGTGCATATGAATGATTGACAGGTGTTTGAATTTTCCGCTTTCTATTTTTTTGTTTTAAGGTGATGTAAGACACTAGTCAACTCCACTGAGTTGGCTAGAGTTTGGCTTTCCTGCGATTCCTCATCGCATTTTCTTTAGCTTCGTGCGCGACACACGCCGCTTTAGCGGCAGCTTTCTTCGTATTCGACAGATCCGATCTCGCCGATTGCAACTGCTTCCTCAACGCTTCCTCGTGATTTTTCGCAGCCTCTAACAATTGTTCCTTCTCAGCAATCTCCTGCTAAGCACCCGAAGCCGCTTGCTCAGCGTTAGCCGCGTTCGCTTGCGCCACCTAGTGAGTGTTAGTTAATAACTTAACTTCAGCTTCTGATTCCTGATCAGATTGCATTGCTGCATTTAAAAAGGCCTGACCTTAAACTATTCGTCTCTTCGCGTTCAACTTTCTCAGCTTCGTGCACTTCATTCTGTAACTGCTCCACTACGGCTTGTTTACCGGCTAAAGCAGCTTCCGCGGCTTCGGCCGCTTCCAAAGCTTTCTCGGCTAATTGCTCCTTAACCTGGTGGGCCGCTTGTTGGCTGGCAACTTGTTGGGCTTCGTGGGCGGCTTTCGCCTCTTGTGCGACTTTCTGTGCTATACTCGACACTTTAGTTTTACTCGCTTCGGCGTCTTTATTTTCGGGTAAACCGCATTCGGATCCTATCTCCCCTGGAGCAGCGTTCGAGCAAACGATCGAGACAAGTATTATCGCCGCCTGCAGGAACGGTACGTTCATCACTCAAAAAAAGTGGCGTGTTTAAAATTATAATTTCAGATTTATTTTTGACGTTACCAACTTGTATGACATATTTGTAAGGTGCCATCGAAAAAAAGCATAATTAGGGTAGGCTATGTAAATGTTTTTGATCGTTGCTTTAGCCACTATCACATAATGACATTTATTACTTAACATTTTATTGTAACTTTAGTTTATATAAGTTTTATAACCTCGAATTAAATGTCAAGGAATAAATGTCATTATGTGAAAGTGGCTAAAGTAACAATCCATTCACATAGCCTTCTCTAATTATGATTTTTTTCGATGTGTCTATATATATACTAATTTATTGAAAGATAATTACAATAAAGATATTTCTTAATGATAATATCTTAAATTGCGCTTTATATTCACTTTAGGTTAGACTAGTAAATAAAAGTGATTACAAAACTATAACAAGTAGGTACTCAAAATAGTTATTATTTAAATTTTTTAAAACACTTAATCAAAGTGCTGCGCATGTAAATTTAAGCCGAAATTCACTCTTTTTTTCATATTGTCAAACACATTGTGTAATATTTCTGGCCTAATGTAATTTATAGCTTCCGCGATTGGATATTATAATTTCTTCAATGGACGGAGAATTAACTTTTTTTTAATAATTTAACATAATTAATAATTAAACATAAAATACCCCAACGGGATCAAATCTGGTAAGCGAGGAGGCGAGCGGACTCTATATATTAATCTGCCCCCAAACAACATCTGTAAATAATCTAATGTTATCTGCGCAGTGTAAGCTGCAGCACCATCTTGTTGAAAATGATCAAGTTGCAATTCAACATTATGAAGTTGTTCAATAAACGGATTTAAAATCAGATTGTGATAAGTAATCACATCAATATTTTGATGAAAGAAAATAAGGCCGATAATTCTTCTTCTTGAGATCGCCACAGATCGTCTGAGGATGTAACGGAGGCTCTACGAAAACATAAGGATTTTCTACAGACCAAATTCTATTGTTCTGTGAATTCACATATCCACTATACTATACTACACAAAACTATACTTCGTCATTAGAGAAAGTACTATCCAAGATATCGACATTGTTAAGACTTGGTTGAACCATTCACAGTACTGGACATAGCGATGAAAATCTGAAGGCGATAAATAATTCATGAATCACAGTTATTATGTACAGATATAAATGAAACATCTTTCTCTTCTGTTGGCTGGTACCAAGTAAGAGTATCTATTTCCAATTTTACTTTGAGTGGTGGCGATATCTATTGGAGTACCAATGACCATAGAAACGTGGTTTACCTTACTTGGCTCACATTTTCTTTGATAGGGAACGATTCATGTTTGCGCAAGATGATTGATACATTTTGCGAGTGGATGATATTCCAACTTAATGTGCAAACTTTCGATAATATTAAATGTGACTGGACGTTTCGCGACAACACTGCAATTTAAATTTTCAATACGTAATTTAATGCACTCAAAATCCATGGTCCAATCAGTTTTTCTTCAGCATATTTTTTTTAAATCGTCTACAGTATAAGAAAATTTTGCAAATTTTACTGAGGAAGGGCATATGATGCTAGTACTGCTTGCGTTAGCAGATTTTTTTAATGATTTACTTTATAACATTACTTAAATTACAATACTTTTATGCTTTTGACCAACATTTCTCTATTTAAATTTACGCTAACTGTAGAGCTTCCATAAATGTATAGACAGAGGAATAAATACTTACGTACAAATTGAAAACGATCGCTTTCAATGTAAAGTCGTCTCCCTATTGAACGTTGCATAACAATTAGTTAAAGAAAAACAAACTTGTTAAATTTTGTAACTAAGATAATATATTTCAATGAACTCTACTGTGGTAAAAACAGAAATACCAAAACCGCTGTCATTTAAATTAGAGACTTTTAGGGCTTCAAAGGAATTCTAAACATGACGTACATTGTTTTTCTTTTTCAACAACTGATACGAAACATAGTTTTGTCAGCCTTTGCAAATTGTTCTACTATTTATTTAAAATGTACTATCAACAGTAGTATTTAAAGTGTACTGTTAAACGATTGTCGACACTTAAAAGCGATTGGGATAAAACATGCAATACAAATGTTTTAGCTGTACTTTGGAGCAATAATAAAATCGATAAATATTGTGATTCGATCATGTTATTCGGTTTTGCAGATGCTAGTAATGACAGTTGCCATTTATCAGTTGACATTTATGAGGTCGTACTAAGACACTGTGATCAGTGTAACAAATTCGCTAGACATGCTTACACATACAATTTTGCATTTAATTTAAATTATAAGAAAAAAAAATACTCACTGTATTCCCCATTAAAGTTAAAGGGTAAAGTGTGCTCACCCATCGTGGCATATGTATTTATATGCCACACGACTGCATAGGTACTAATTTTAAATTCAAGGTTGTTATTCTTCGGCCGTACACTGGCTGCTTGCAAACCTGATAATATCTCCAAATATGTCCTGCAGTACGTGTAGTAAACATATGCTATATTGACTAATAAAGTTAGTGTAGAAAATCTAAAGTGGCACCGATGAGATATGTCACAATTCGTGAATTGTGTAGAGGGTTGTTATAACAAATTGTGAAATGTATTAGGAATGTTTATAGCGAATAGTGTAAACGACGCTTGGATCAGATCCTCGCATCATTCAGACGACCACACACACCTGTAATTACCATCTGACATCAGATCTCAAAAATCAAAAACGCCATTTCGTCTATGGTAAGTAGGTATATAGAATTGTCCATAATCAAAAAAAAATCTCAGCTCCAAGTGCCACTCCACCTATTATGACAAATTTGCTCATCTTACATTAGGAAAGAAGTGGTACCATTCGAGATATTTAAGAACCTTACAGATAATAAAACAATAGAGTAGCAATTCCAACTTCATCAATGACTACCTATTATTTCGAAATTAAACCAAATGAAATGAAAATGTCGAGACGAACTCGGCCAGCACTGAAATTTGGATACCTGCTTTCTTATTTTGGAATCATTGAATTTTGGAATTATGTTTGCCTTTCTAGGTTAAAAAGAGGTGAAAACAGATTTTTAGAGCAGTATAAGTTTGCACCATCATAATTTGTAACTATGCAATAGATACTATTTTATGCACCAAATAATTTTTATAACAAATTGTAATGCTTATCAAAGTAGAAATTACAATTCAAGAAACATTTTAAATAAAAATTGTTATTATCCTTACCAATCCACCTAATCCCCCACCGCCATGTTATAAAATGAAACGAAGCGTATACATAATATGTATGTAATACAGTGTTATGTGTAACCTTATTGATATTTCACGTGGAATAAGTATGTTGGGAAATAATACGCGACAGTAAAAAACTCGAACACAACAATAAGCAAACATGGGCAACAAATTTCGCGGATATTCATTCGTCTGCCAGGGTATTATCTCTGACCTTTGACATTTTCCAACGTCGAGTTCTCCTCCATTTGCAAGTTCATAAGTTTTTGCCGCTGTAAACGTATATCTACAGCAGACTTACCTACACGTGGAATTTTCCTTCAACCTTTTTCAACCTCTATACCATCTCCAATTCTAAACACTGTAAGAGTGGGCTGAATATAATTGAAGTTCTTTTTCAGGGTATTATATTTTCAAACTTCGTTTTATTATTTACGACAGTTTATGCAGGCTTTGTTTAAAGGTCGAATTATTAGAGGAGAAATTCGTCAACATGGTCGTTAGTTATAAGAGCAGAGGAGGCAAATTCAACAACTCTTCAACATTTTCATTCTCTTAGAATTTCTTTTTTAATACTATCTAATTACTTACTGATTTATAGTTTTAGTATATAAATATATGATATTTCACCAGTCTGTGGGTGTTTCCACTTCGTTACAAACCGAGAATAAAATGTTGACAAAAGGTTCTTACAATGAATTATTTAGTTATTAAGTTGAAAACCCTATAAATCGATAAATTGTTAATGACAAGTTAGCAAGGGGATGTTGAAGTCTCCTTACGTGATGTTTTGCATTGCTGAAATTATTAGATAATTAACTGTTCTTTTATTAAAATATTCACTGTTTGTATGACAGGAACGTCAGTGGTCATGTCAAATACTATGGCAAATTATAAAACCACTTTATAATTTGTACTTTTTCATTAATTGTGTATTCCATTAGGATAGTTTGATGGATCGGTAAAGTATTTGACATAACCTCTGACATTCCTGTCATATAATAAGTTGACAATAGTAAAATGGATACATTTAATTTTAGCCCCCACCACCCTCTCCTACTAATAGGCTTTCGTAGTTCAAGTTGTTAGCCTGTATACTATATGCGAGCAAAAATTATATAGATAAGGGATTGCCATGATTAAAAAAACGGATGTCTTTGATAGGTTCAGTTTTTTGTTAATGTTAATTAAATGTCAGTTTCGATTTGAAGTTTTATTTGACAGAAATTAAATGTCAGTTTCAATTTAAAACTTTACTCGACATGATATTTTCACAATTACATAAACGATTCATCATTGAATCTTATTTTCGTAATGGAAATCTTGAAAATGGAGAATGGAGATACAGTACTGTAGCTTGCCTGGTTGAATTTCGACAACAGTTTCCTGATTTTGTGTTCGTGGAAGGTGACTTTTTCAATGTGGTCCGGAATTGTGTGCAACTGTTCAGAGAAACAGGAAGTGTAACACATAAGAGCGGTGGTGGTAGGCCAACAGTCCGTAAAGAGCAAACTATTGAAAATGTTCGAGAAATTATTAACGCAGCACCAACAACTTCTTTGCGAAGAGTCATACAGCAAGTTTCCGTATCATATGGTACATGCCGAATAATTTTAAGGAGGGACATTGCTTTATTTCCTTATAAAATGCAGGCGTATCATGAAGTGTTACCGCCTGATCATAACAGGCGCATGTTATATTGCCAGTGGTTCACCCAATAGTTATTGAACAACAATGACCTCTTGGATTTGACATTTTTTACAGATGAGGCGTGGTTTCATTTGTCAGGGTACATCAATTCACAAACCATGAGAATGTGGAGTGCTGAAAACCCTCACATATTTCGTGAGTCTCCGTTGCATCCCAAGAAAGTTGGGGTGTGGATTGGTGTTTCTCGCAGACGATTGATACCCATAATCTTTGAAGGAACCATCAATGCCCAAAGGTATCGAGACAACATCTTAGAACCCTTTATAACCAAACTCCACGAAGACGAGTTGCAACAGGGATATTTCCAACAAGATGATGATGATGAGATGAGATGAGATCAATCAATCAATCAAAACAGTTATATTATTTGAAGATTTATGACCTGAAATTCTATTTTTTAAATATTGTTTGGTTTGTCCGATGTAAACACTATCACAATAATAAATAATATTAGTAAAAAATTTTCATTCAATATGACATTTTAAAAATGGAAATCTTTTGAAAAGCGTATAAAATTATGCACAAATTATGCCGCAAATTTGAACATCTCTCTATTGTATAATATCTATATACGTATATAATATATCAAATATTCAATCCAAATCAACATTGAGCAGAGTAGAACTCCTGATTAAATTTATTTCAATCGAATATGTTAAAATGGAATGTTGCTTATAATTTTATATTCAGTTATTTCTTTTTTAACATGTTTGTAATTTTATTAATTTGTTTTTGATATTGCTTACTTAATTATTTCATTTTCAATTCTATTACCATACATTACCACATATACTATATATTACTAAGTAGAGTGTGGAGTTTTCAATATTTTGATATTTGAATAGTTGAATATTCATTCGATTCAAACCAGTAATATTCAAATATTCGATAAATACTCAATTACTTGAATAATGCATTTGAACTTCATTCGGCCTTTTAGTAGTATATTAATAGAATATTCAAATTATTTGAATATGATTTCCAGCTTTAGTTATCGTTAGAATACAATTTATAAAGAATATAATTGATAACACATTAATAGTAATAATAAACCAATTGTTAAGTTTAGACATAAATATCTACAGTTATGATAGAGGAATTAATGTGCTTTTACGTAGAGTAGATAAATCCCGAGTGTTCTATTTCAGTTAAAGGGCTTATTTATGCTTGGAAAAATATGAATCAGATATGAATTGTTTTGCTGAATGCCAAATGGCTAATATAAAAGTAGTCTACCGATTTATTGGAACCATGATATACCAAAATAACTTGTAAATGTGGACCGTACAAGTCGTACGTGTTTTTCCTTTTTTCCGGGAGGTTTATATTTTCGTAAAAATCAATTTTTTTCGAAATTGGTAGTACATAGGTATAAGGAACTATTAACAGAGTTATCTTAATCTACCGTAGAATCTGAAAATGCCGAACATAACTTAACTTTGATATGTTGTAGTTTTTTGAACCACCTGCAGAATTGCGAATAATTTTAGAATGTGCTTGTTATCATTGTGTATATCTGATTGAAATGTCAAACTGAACTAAACTGACTTTTAGCGTTTATACGCAAGAGGCTTGGACCTATACTTCTACAACTCAATTTTTAAAAGATATATTGATTGATAATATATGCAGTTTGGTAAATTTAATATACATATATACAGTGTTTTTTATTGCAGTTCTTGAAAACTTAACTTTTTGAATTAACACTTAGAAGATATCTTCGACAGTTACAAGGGCGAAAAATAGTAAGAAAACCTACATGTTGAACTTTTTATAACACAGGTATGTATAATATATGTGCCGCGTGCCCAACTAAGAATGGCGCTCGATCATATCTCAGAAACGGTTTACAGTACAGCTTCGGAAAAAAATATATCACCCCGTGTGACCCCGGAAAACATCTGGAAATTACTTTGGGAAGTCTAGGATGACCGCTAGATGGCGTAACTGTACACAAAAAATTTAAGTTCTTATTTTATACAAAATTTACCAAGTTAAGGGTACGAGGCAATTGGAGGGGATACGATATTTGTAGTGGGAGTCATTATAATTAATCTAGCAGACAATAGAGGGTCATAGTATTCACTTTATCAGCGTTTATAGACTCGGAAGTATTTCGAGCTTTCTATCAATAGATGTCACTGCTGAAAATTGAAATTATAATTGAAAACGTTCACTTGGAATTCGTCATATCATATATTCATACAATATATGATATGATGATATACGTATGTAAGTATATAGATACGATATTGGATATAGAAACACCGTAAAATTCCCAAGTATATTGCCAAATGTTGTACAACACAGCCTCTCAACTTGCTAACATATAATTGCTATTTTACATCTCGTTTCTATTTATCTCTCTATTCTCTCTATTTACCTCGCTACGTTACCAGCAAATTATATAAAATTTAATATAGTTTCCAATGGAATTTTTATTGTTTATTACGAAATTTTCGACAGTAATTATTAATGTAAGAAGCGTTCATCGGAAAATATAAAATGTTTCAAATTTGGCAGAAGATATACAGATATGAATTAAAAAAGTATAGATTTTGTAGAGACTCAAATTCACATTGAATGAGTTAAAAGTAATTGATTCGCATGGTTTATATCGCTACAAAGTTCGCTAATTGAACAATATTAAATGTCGGCTAGACGATAGAAGAAATGAAGCCTCTGTGTTTATTCAACCAACACACAAGTTCTTTGCTCATACATAATTATTGAGCGTTTGGATTTGACAGCTGGCAACTATTATAGTAACCGCTTCTGAGTGCACTTTGTCCGCTCAATCAATCTTGTGTTTGATGATTTTAGTTTATATCAAGTGTAATGTTTCATATTCAAGTTTCTGGAAGATTATCGTTTAGGAAACATTTATGTACTATAACCTTAAATTATTTACTTCTCTCACTTATAATTATTTATTGCATAGTTGTTATTATAGTTACCTACATTTTTAGTGTAGTATTTGTAAAGATTGTAAATAAGATATACAGGGTGAGGCATATTAATTTTAAAATTATTTTCCTATGTACGGATGTTTAATATTGCCAGGGTGAACCAAACATACATTTTTTTATATGGGATACACTATATATTATTTCAAATTTAAGCATATCTTCCTCATTCATTTGTATAAGGTTTCATTGAGTTATACCGAGTATTTCAGAAGTTGTGGTCAATTATGTCCTGTGCATTCCACACGAAACAACTTGAAATTCTTTTTGTACCGGAATGACCTTTTTATATTGTTACAGTTTTATAGCAAAGCGATATTTTGCTAATATTGCGAAAACTGTGTACAGGGAGATTCAAAACACAAATGCATTATTTTCTCATCTTACTTAAATGGAACACCCTGTATTTTATATTAAGAAACAGAAGGACACTGTATGCACTTTAATTTTTATTAACCACTCCCTATCGTTAATTTCTGAGATATTTAATATTTTCTTAATGAAAAGTTAGCTTTTTCAAAATAATTGTCAAATGTCACATGTCATGTGATATAACGGATTTCACAATAATATTCAAAATGTCCACCAAAAAGATCAAACAAGCAGCAAAATGCAGGAAAAAGATGTATATAAAAGTCATATGTCATAAAATTTCGGATCAAACTATCGAATCCGTTCGTGTATTTCTCGTGAAGTTCCCGAGAAGGAACGGAAATTTCAAATAAATCTAATCATAAGAAAAATAATGAAACCTTATATTGTTACCTATAGTTTTGATACAATACTACCTATAATATTACTGTTATAATAATAAATCAAAGAAAAATTACAATAACAATTAATAGTGTTATTAGATTAGATTCCTTAGCTGACCTGAAGCTTTTCTAATTTATAAAAAATATTACACCACTTTAAAATAGTCGTGTTCAGTTAGCACATTGATGTCATTAGTGAAGTATTATGAATATCTATATGCTAATAGTACAATATTTACCATAGGCATTCAGTTTACTAATAATCTGTATCTACCGGTGATTTACCGATATGCTAACTGAACACGACCAATGAAATGTAGGGCGAGAAACAACAGTACAACAGCGGAAGATCGCATTAGTCAGTATAATCATTATAAACAACGAAGCGCTGCTAAGCATTTTTCTTTTTAGGTATGGGCAGAGACAGTGGCGGATCCAGGGGGGGGACAATGCCCCCGCAAACGACCCGACTGTATACTAGATAAAACATATATAGAAAAATATGTTTAAATATCGCATTTAAACCCTAATGTTTAATGAAATAAAAACAATAGATTTACTATCGAGTAACCATTTTGAAACATTTCTTGCTCAAATTTGAATTAAATAAGTTCTTGCCTATATTTTAGTAAGTTAAATACTTCAAAAACCACCTCCGTGGGTTTTAAATTTCAAAAATTTTCCCCGGACACACCTCTACCCGGGGCGGTATTCCATACCCCCTGGTTTTTCGAGATATAGGTTGTACATTCCTAAATATGACAAATATCTATTAGTAGTCAGAAAACCTAAACAGCATAACATATTACACACATACGCAGCCATGTTTCTGGGATGACATTAGGCTAACATTTCACTTGTGTTGTTATAATTCTAATATGGAGGTTTTTATAAATTTTTATTATGATTTATTATTATAATAAATACTTTTGTGTTTTTTTTCTACTTATTCATTCATCATAAAGAACACTATTTATTGTTTTTGCTCTGATTTTTACCATTTTTTTCTCTTCGGAATTCGAAATTCTATACATATTTAATTGTAAATAGTTGAAGAAGAATTGATTCTGTTAATTGTTTCTATAAACGTGGTGGAAATGATGCACACCAATGCACACAACATCGTTTATATATATTTACAAAAAAATCTAAAGTTGACGTAAAATTATGTATGACGTCATCGACCACTGATGCATTTCATTAGTTTTAGGTTAAATAAAAAAATGGGTTTATAACAATTGAGTACAGAAACAAATCGCGGTTTAGTTTTAAAATTACTTTTATAATATACCTATAGTTTGTTTTTATGCCGTATTTATTAATAATTTTTGTTGTTTATGGTTTGTTAATTACTTGCGCCATCTATTAAAAAATTGCTACACTATCCAAAACACTTCATTTTAAGTAATTCTGGCACATCCCGAGCTGCGACACTTTTAGGTGAATTGGCCAGAAGACTGATTTTTGATGCAAGATTTTTGTTTATAACTGATTAATGTAATTTTATTGTCGTAATCTATAGCCTTGTTACCTACCTAGTACTTAACATAAACAGTTAATGAATCTGATTTGTAGTTTTCGTAATACAATGCATTTTCTTACGATGTACACACAAACCTAAACTTTAAGATTTTTTTCTGCTAGTACTTACCACATTTTTTAAATTCAAAATATGTCATTACCTCGGTAATAGTATGCTAGTTACTCCTATAATTTTTTTCATCAATCATAGTTGTAATTTTAAAAAAATCTTGCATCGAAATTTTACCATTGTCGTATATGGAGCACTTTTCCCGCCATTTTACTCGACCACGCAACCTTAAGGTTTATCACAAACATCAAAATCGGAAGTGTTGACGATAGATAAGGCTGTCCTACATGTATGTTGAATCGAAAAATGTAATAATATGACGTAGTGCCATCTGAAATTTTAATATTCGATTGCTTAGAGGGGCAAGATATGATTTTTGCCTTATTGGTGAAAGAGGTTCCCCTTCAAACAAAAATTGATGGCGCTTTTTCGTATTTCTTGACGTTTTGGACTTATTTAAGGTGGATCGTTTTCATTGGAAGGGGTATATAATTCTAAAGTATTCTTATTTTAAATAGTCTATATATTCAAAAATAAGTAAATCTAGCCCAACTGTTGCAGAAATATTAAATGCTTTATAAAAAATTGCTTCGTGAAGCTCTCTTAATATTGCTGTAATTAAGACAAGAACGCCTATTACAATTAAATATTTTCTAGTTTAAGAGTACAGCTAGTATCAATCGCAGGTCGTAAAATAATTCTTTTTTGTTCGTTGTATATATTCGTAAAATTTCTAATAGTTCTTTAAAAGTGTTGATAATTTAAAGAATTGTTCAACTTTAAAAGCACCTACTCAACCTAAAGTACCTAAAATTGCAAGTAGGCAATGAAATATAAGTTTATTCTTACAAAATAAGCTTATTTTTACTCGAAATCAAACAGGTTGCATAATACTTTCTATACACATTGATCCAAATTAAGTACGCCCTATTGCTATCTCTGTTATTGTTGCTATATTATTTTGTGGTTCTGAGCTTATCGTTGCCAACATTCAGAGAAATGTGATATGTTGGAACCAATCATTGCATGTCGAAAGCATTCTAAAACGGATAGTGAATTCTATGGTTCCCCTGTTTCTTTACGATAAAAACCGGATAGGCGCTAGTACAAAAAATTAATTTCAATAGCACGATTGTTTATGTAAAAAGAACAAAATCTTATTATTAATAAAGATAAAGAAATACTCGTTTTAGATTATTTTGAAGCCTATTCTAATGGAACATCCTTCCATTAGAGATGCTGCTACAGAAAATAGTTTTGAGCTACGGAATATTTCGAAAAATTAAAAAGACATAAGTATATTTTATTTAAATATCGTGTCTCACGAACACCCTAGAGACGCTGTCAGATTTTGTGCATAGTTACTTTTTCTTTAATTATTGGCTATTATTATCTTTAATTTTTAAAAAAACTTACTAGTAGTATAATTACACAACAAATGCAATTTAGTTTCAATGTTTAGTGCGGATTTATTGGTTCAACGATAAATAACAAATTTCAGTAAAATTCAATCCGCTTATTTTTATATCTGAAATTATTTTCTGTTGTTCTAGACGTCAGGCAAATAACTTATTTTCAAGTAATTTATGAACAGAAGCACTAGTGCTACTTCTTTCTACAAATCCTATTTCACTTCATATACAAAAAACAAAAGATAAATAGAAAAAAGATATTTTGTAATGCAAGTTGGAAACTACTTCAGCTTTAGTGTTTTCTGTAAATAATGTTTAACTACCTTGAATATATAATTCCATGCTCAACTATTTATTATTGCGAAAGCAAGTAATGTAAAAGTCTATATTATTTATCTTCTTTTAGTGTTATTTCCATTATTTCTATACACTTGATCCTATTACTTACAATGCAATTTCCACTCTACTCACATATGTAGATGGCTTTTTTAAAATCGATCTGGCTGGTTGTTGATGGAGAAAAACATTGTACAAAGTTAGCTTATTTAATAAGGACCGGACCTTACGTAATTTCTCCGTGCTTGCGTTTTGTAGATTGAATATTTCATATGCAAATACTATAATTCAACTTTTTTAATTTTTTTTTTAAATCATATTAAAATTAACAATAATAAAACAACACTAATTATATTTTCAAATTCGCTATCCATTTTGAATTGCGTTGAATTGTCATTGGTTTATAAGTGATGACATCATCGCTTCGTAAATACTGAGGTTTCATTTTTTATTGTTAATTCGATAGATTCTTTAACTATCACATATCATATTTTAATACTTAAAATGTAGGTGATAAAAAAATTGAATATGCGACCAAATTTTATTACCTGCTGCGTATGTATAAAGCCCAAAAACCTTATTATGTCCTCCATTTCAATCAGTTGTTAGGAGTACCATTTGTTAATAATAAGCAAACAATGAAGAATGCGATAGACTAATTTTAGGATAGGCAGCCAAAAACCAAACAATGATTTACAAAATCTCCATTTAATATTCTAAGCTTTCGGTAATTTGTTGTTACCTTCTTAAAAGATGCATTGAGGAGAAAACGATGCTAACACTAAATTTAAACAACTAGACCAGAAACACATTGTAAAATATTAGAAAATTTAAAGAAATGACTGCTTAGATATGGGATTTTTTACGAATATAACCGTGTTTATGGTCAACACGTGGTAAATAGACTAATTTTATGCATTTTTCGCTAATTCTATTTTCAGCTCTTCTAAACTTTACAGTTTTACATAGACTTTTTTATTTATTTTATACTTTGTTCAAGTGATGAATGATCTGAAAACTTCACTACTCTATTCATTCTCACCTACCAATCCAGTTCAAACGAAAACAATTGTGTCAATATTCCCAGAAAAAAGTGCGGAGATATATCAGATTTTCTTAATGCCAGACGTCTCGTAGCGGCTCGCGATTTTATTAATAAACTATAAATAGATAGATAGATAGATAGATTTATTCGGTAGCATTGGTGTTAAACACAATACAATAAAATTTAAGTTGTCAATACAAGTAAGAACAAGTAAAATACAAACAATAAAATACAATATAAACAAAATAAAACCATACAACAGCCAGCGGTCTCGAGGAAAGCCAATCCGAAACACACGCCGAAGCCCATAATTTATGTTATTCCCGATTCCAAAACTCTTTTATTTACTTGCCGTGGTCTCCTTCAAATCGTTTGGTAGGGCATTATATATATTAATTTCCACAGTTATGTGGGATCTACAGTATTTGCCAGACCAGCGCTAATGTATTTTGGATACCTCGTATTATAATCATGCACGTCAAAATTAGATAGAAATAGGTTCTTGTTTTCATGTATGTATATGTATACATTGCCGCTGCGAGTATATACAGATTATAAACCGTCGGAATCCCCATCGTCTTAAAAAACTCTACAAGATTTCCTCTGGTGCAAATTACACATTATGCGTATCGCTCTTTTTTGTACGATTAATATACGTTTGTCACTTACATTGATTCCCCAAAACAATAAACCGTAGTTCAAACGCGAATTAAAATATGCGAAGTAGAGCGTTTTTAAGGTAGTGGGGTTGTTACAGATTCGCTTTATCCTCATTAATACGTAGATGGCTGAGTTCAAGTTGGACACCACGCTATCCACATGTGACTGCCAGTTTAAAGAAGAATCTACGGTCACACCCAAGAGTTTACAAGCGCCAAACGCGCAAAGTTCCAAATTCCTCACCTCCAACCTAGCGTTATTTTTGTGCTCGAATATTATCAAATTCGTTTTCTGATAATTTAAAATCAATTTATTATGTGAAAGCCATGTACCCAATTCATCAAGAGCGGCCTGAAAATTCTGCAGAAGTTGCTCGTGAATGGAACCCGTTAAAACTACCCTTTCGGTGACAAATCGTGGGCCTAAAATTGATCCTTGTGTTATCCCAACGGCACTACCGACAAGCGAAGAACGATTGGTCTCAAATACACCACCGTCACTCACGCAGCGTACTTCCGTAAATTGCGAACGTAGCTCCAAATACGAGCTAAATAAATGCAAAGCCTTTCCTCTAACCCCATAGCGGTACATTTAACCTTTAAGAATACAATGATCTACCATGTCAAAAACTCTAGTCAAATCACATGCTATGCAGGCGACGTGTTTATTGGAATTAATGCTATGGAGAACGCTATCAATAATATCTGTGAGTGCTGAAGTCGTCGATTTGTTACACAAATACTATGCATGCTGCTCCCTTGACAACAGATCATTGACGGTCAAAAAGTTTAGTATTTAGGATTTCATAATTTTCTCAAAACTTTTGGATAACGTGGGGAGGATTGGATTGATATGGGCCGATAATTGCTCACACACGAAGTCACGCCTTTTTTGTGAAGAGGCACAATTTTAGATATTTTAAAAGCATCGGGAAAAAATCCGGCTTGAAACGAATAATTATTAATTTGAGTTATGACATTTATGGAAATCCTGTCATTACCAGTGGCACCGGTGCACTTCAGACCCCTGATTACTTCAAGAACCTCACACTCAGTAACCGGGTGAATAAACATTAATTATTATAATTAGGGTGGTGATCGGGCATTTGTGGCTCATTACCAAAGCTGTTACTGGTAGTACTATCTTTCAGTTCCTGAAATACGAGCGTGAATCAAATATAAACCGGAATTCTTATCGTACCGATAGTCTGGAGAACAATGAGGGACATGGCGTCTGAGGTTCACTGGCGCGGATGAATAGAGGACTTTGCACCGGTATACGACGCCACAGTACCACATGTTCAGTAACTATCGCGATGTCTGAGCGAAAAGTACCGTCGTCCGTTGCGCAACGTATTATGTTAAATTTCTTACGACAGAAGACGTAAAACTTTCAGCAATTTTGAGAAGACTACATGCACAGTTTGGGGATAAGACACTTAAGAAAACACAAGTGTATTCATGGCATAAACAATTTTTAGAATGGCAAAAAGCAGTCGAAAATGAAATTCACCAACGTCGATCAAGAACCAGCATGACAGAAGTGAATATTCGTACTGTTCACCGACTTCTAGAGGATGACCGACGATGATCAGTAGCTGCAATTGCGTCTGAGGTGGGAATCAGCTTCGACAGTGCTCACACGATCATTATTAACGATCTCAGGTTTCGGGAAGCATGTGCAAGGTGGGTACCTCGTCTTCTCACTGAAAATCAAAAACGGAATCGTATAGAAGTGTGCCAACGGCATTTGAACCGCTATGAGGCTGAAGGGGAAGGTGTTTGCACCGGATAGTGACTTGTGACGAAATTTGGGTGCATCATTACACCCCCGAATCAAAGCAAGCAAGTATGGAATGGCGAAGGAAGGACAAATCTGCACCTGTTAAAACCAAAACTCGACTCTCGACTGGAAAGATTTTGGTGACCGTATTTTTTGACTTTAAAGGAGTCCTACTTATTGATATTTTTCCACGAACGTCGAACTATAAATGCCGCATACTATTGTCAACTTTTAGATAATGCACGAACGGCATATCGTCGGAAAATACGCGGCTTTCCCATAAGAGACGTTATCCTCCTGCAATACCCGCCCTCATACAGCTGCCTTAACTATGACAAAAATAGAAACATTATCGTGGACTACACTAGAACACCCACCCTATAGTCCGGACTTATCACCCTGCGACTATTACCTGTGTGGACCGATGAAAGAAGCTCTTGGGGGACAACGTTTTGACGACGACGTTGCAGATGAAGATTTCGTGCGCAATTGGCTTATGGCGCAACCACGTTCATTTTACGAAAACGAGATAACAACATTATCCAGCCGTTGGGAAAAATGTGTTATGAAATCAGGAGATAGAAAAATAATTTTAAGCCTTTGTAATTTTATCATGTCGCAATACAGTTTTAAAAAAGAATTCCGGTTTATATTTGATTCGCCCACGTATTTGCACTTATAGGTCAATAAAACAACAATTAATTAAATACCAATTTATTTATTTACTTACTGGTAGCACTAAATTTTTGACAAGGCGAATGAGGAAGCGTAGTAAAGTGTCTATTGAATATTTCACCGACAATGTCAGGATCTGAAATTATGGAGACATCATTATTTTTCAATACGATATTCCGGAAAGGTTGAATTTGCGTTGTTTCTTGCTTAATGATTTGCCAGACGGTCTCAATTTTGTTATTAGAGGTAGCTATTGATCTGTTAACCTGCATGATCTTAGCTAGTTTAATTAAATCTTTGAGCACTCCGGAATATTTCTTATAACAACTAATTAATACTCTGTCGGGATATCGGTTTGTTAAAGTAAATAACTCTCGTTTGGTTTTGCAAGATATACAAGCTCACGGGACATCCAAAACCGATGATTTGTTTTGTGTTTTTTGAAAGGAGAGGAAATGTTAAAGTTTATTCACTATAGCATCGTGAAAACTGGCAACCATTCTATGGGGATCCCCGCCGATAGGGTTCCCAGTTAATGGACTGTAGCAATTGAATAAATCTATGAGTGTTTGTCGATGAGTATGACCGACGATATTCATACGTAAATGTATTAGTGACATTGCAATGCAAGTTAATTATCTGATAATACTGATCCGAAAGATCGATACCTTTATGTATTTGTAATTGAAAATTGTAAACCGAATGACGAAATCAGATTCGTAAATTGTGTTACAAGATTGTTAGTATTTAGAATGTTAATATTACAGTCACCGCATATATATAAATTCTGGCACAATATTATAGCAGATGGATTTATTAATTTAATTCCGCGGTATTCGAAATCATACTCACAACACAGGTCCAGAAGGGTGACATTTTCGACTACCAAACTAATTTTAACCATTATTAAAGTATCACCGTGGAGCTGACAAAGTAGCTAGCGATATAGTATTTACTGAATGTAATGCTGTTGATTTGGTTTGAATTAAGCCAATGCTCACTCAAGCAAGCCACAACGACGTCGTTGTCAATTAAAAAAATTTCAAGCTGGGTTGACTTACTCAAAAATTTCTGTGTGGTCAGATTAAGTACCCCCAGTCCCGCTGGCCGTCGATTCACATAAAATCCGAGTCTCCCTGTTCGACAACAGTGTCGCCGCCAGTGAATCATCCAAAGACTCATGTTCGGATGAGGAAAAGAATCATCACCGTTGAATGATCGCTTTATGTCCTCCTGCAAGTTATCATCCGGTACCTCACCGACACCGGTTCCGATTAGATCTACCTTCACCTTCCTTCCCGCAGACAAATTGTTCGACACGACACCATCCAAGGTTACATCACAAACTATACGCGCCATTCCGTTGTTGACATTGGGGTCGGGACGGTCGGGATTTGAATTAGATTTTGGAAGTTAATGTGCTTTCTGATTCTTGGGTCCTTATACCTTCTTTGATGAGAGTTTATAAGCCTGGTTACAGCACTGACGACCATGAGTTTACCGGAATGTCTTAAGTGAGGACCGAAATCGTTGTCTACTCGATACTCGATGATCACACAACTCTGCTCCATCGCCGAAACAACTGTTAATGTTTGCAATAAAATTGTTCAACATTGGGCGGTTTTGTAACAAGGGAACGGTTACCTCGATAACGTTGGTATGTGATAGCTTGGAGAACACTTGCTGGATTCTGTTGGTTGGGATTGTACGACCGCCAAATGCGTAATTGAGGCCGGCCCGTACTATGACATAATCGGATTTACCGTAATTGACTGCTAAACTTTCCGTACTTTCGACAACATTCTACTTAGCGTTTGGTTTGAAAATACACGTCACTTTATAATCTTTCATTCTTTCTTTTTATCTGCAAGAATTAAATTTTTTTTTGGTCGGATATGTATTTACAGTCCGCCAACCTCTTTGTCGTTTTGTTGTTTGAGATTATGGCTGGTGGAGACTCAAATGTGTCGCGCTTAACTTCATGAATTTATGCACCGCAATTTCTTTATTGATGTTACTCACTCCGTTGTTGATTTTGTCCTTAAACACATTATTTAATGTGGATTTAAGTTTACACAACTCGCGTTCTAATTTTGGGACGATGTTGTTTAATTATTTTATAACTAAAGGTTGCTTTTTGTATTGACTCCCAATGTGCTGGAAAAATGTACTTTTTCTGTTTCAGGATCGGTTTATTGTTAGTACTCCTGTCACTAATAGGTTTTTTTCTCGTCGTTTTTAAGAAAATTATTATCATTTAGATCGATGTTACTTTGAATTTTCCTTCAGTTTCTTTACCAGCACGCCTTTTTTTTGCCGGTCCTATGTATGCCTCTTTTTTCAAGTTGAAGTTGTAAATCTTTTACTCGTAGCGAGTCTATTTTCAAAACCACCGTATCTTTATGACTCATTTTAACAAAAATTCACGACGTAATAAACGTAAATTGTATATCAGAATAAAGTACTCGTTAAATCATATACAATGGTACAACTTAAAGAAAGAAAAACTCGTATTCGGTACTACAAATGATTAAAATACTCATAACGCACCGAATACGCGTGCATGCATTAATAAGTATCTGTTAGGGCAAACGTAAGTTCATTTCTCAATTAGGATTCTCTGCTTAGTTCAATATTTCCATTCTTTTCAATTTGCAGTGGAATACAAGAAAAATGTTGCTGTATTTAAAATCAGAAAATTAGGTAGAAAACAAAAAATTGTATGCATCAATCGAATTCATTCATTTTCATTCATCTTTTCAATTCCAACATTCTAAGGTTGGCACTTTTCTATTGTTAGAACCCGTAAAAATACACTCAGACAAAATTTATTATTTGTTACAATTTTCCCAGAAATACCGTGAAAATTCTCATTAATATTTCAACCTATCTGATTACAAAACAGTGCAATGTTTATTTAGTTCCTATATTTCTGTTTCTAAATTTCGCTTACTGTAGACCAACTGACAAACCACATCTCCAGATTCAATTAGAATTAAAGTTTCTGTGTTGGTTGTACTGAAGTAAGCTATAATCTATTAAACTAACGAAAGAGATTAGTTTCACTTAAAATAAACGATATTTCTAGTTAAACAATGCGACGTTAAACTGCACATTTAAAAACATTATCAATATACCTGTAAACAGGTATGTGTGTATATGTATGTGTTATTTTTGTGGCAAAGTTTACTTAAAATAAATTTTATCTATATTTAAACGACATACAAAAGTAAGACTGAGTTTTTCTTCCATAATTTTGTTTGTTAAAAAAGTTAGTTAACTGTTATATTTCTTGTATTTGATATTGTTTAAGTGAAGCAATAATGTGTGAAAATTGTGTTGAAAATATTTTCTAACCCCAAGACCCAACTTTACATACATACGTACATATATTGTATGATTATTATGTATATTAAACTAATATTTGTCGTTATTATCCCTCGAGAAATTAATTACTTTTCTCGCGGAAGCTTGAGCTTGGCAAAATTTACTGCCTAAATCATTACGATAAACATGTAAACAATTAACAAGCACACGTTGCGGGATAACCACCGTGCCTGTTATAGAAAGAAAAAACGTTATGCGAGCTTATCGATCGGAAAATTATTAACGCTTCCAAACGTACCGTAACGATAAAAGACTTTGTAGTGTGATCATATAATTTACGCAACAGAGCGTGCTGGGTTGCAAATATTTTTATTCCAATAATCACCGCCCGTCAACTACGCGTGTGATCGACGAAAACAAGTTGATGTCAATATCCTATTTACGCCAAAGCAATTATACGATAAAATCAACAAAATATCGTGAATAGTAATCAGTTGTAATTTAGATACACTACACCTAAACATACATTTGATTTACAATTAAGTAAAACAAAAGTTTGAAGCTTTCAGAACTCCTACAAATTGCCTACATGATTACCTTAATTTAATAATATTGAAATTGTGCAACATATTATGCAATTCATGATTTTGTAAGTGATATGATCTTGAAGTATTTGTTTCCACTTTGCAAAATAAAGAAATGTGAATAACAATATATGAATAACGTCTCAGAAACAATTGACTTTTATCGAGATGCGTATCGTAAGTACACTGACTGCTAGTACAACTCGAACACTGTGTATACACTACTCTCGCAGTCTCTTGGGTCTAAACGCTAAAAGATATGAGTTTCAAATTTTAGCCAAATATGTAGGATGATAAGCAGCACATTTTAATGGAACACCCTATTTTGCCAATTTCGAGAAAATTTGATTTTTATAAAAATTTCGGCTTTCGCAAAAATATTAAACTCCGGAAAACTGTATGACTTGGATTTTACGATTTACATTTGTAAGAAGTTATTTTGACAAAGCGTGCTTTCAATAAACTAGAGTATTTTGATATTGCCTACATAACATCAAGCAAAACAATTTATACTTTATATTTTTTCAACCATCAATAATGCTTTCAAGTTAAATGGAACATCCTGTATTTATCCATCCTATGTGAAAGCACATTAAACCCCCTACCAAAAACTACAAAGATGTCTATATTTAAATTTAACGATTGAAATGTTATTAACAAAATTCTTCAAAAACCTCATAAATCCGATACTTTTTTTCATCTAAATAGGAGGCCATGCTGCTTTAAAATTAGTATATGTTCATCTAGTTGCAACTGTCATTAATTCCTACGCATAAATCGTATACTTTAAACAATTATTACGTCTAGTAGATGAAGAATAAAACAAACAAACAATACTCCACCTACCATTCCTGAAGATATGAAACTAAAATTTCAAAGCCTGTGGTCTCGCATGATACAAATAAAAATTTGCCTATTAGCCCCTGAAACATGTGACCTAATCAATTAAGCGTTGGGGTGTTAGCGTTACCCATTTTTATCTGTATTATAAATAATGTTAACAAAAAATGTGTTTTATTAAATCACTCCAGGCATTTTACGGAAGAAGATTCTTCTTTTGCCTACATTATGCATAGAATAAGATGGTCAATCAATGTGAACATCTACTCTAATCTTTTTCATTAGATAATTTATTTATATTTAGTCAATTCAAACGAACATTTAGTAGAGTAGACATTTTTTGAGAAGAACTTATTAAATTCATTTCAATCGAATATGTTAAATTTGAATGTGGTTGACAATTTTATATC
This sequence comes from Holotrichia oblita, assembly GCA_023690525.1. Lineage (NCBI taxonomy): Eukaryota > Metazoa > Arthropoda > Insecta > Coleoptera > Scarabaeidae > Holotrichia > Holotrichia oblita. Next base: position 41,846,388 of record CM043018.1, on the reverse strand, counting down.
TTGTTTACTTATTTTTTTGTCTAACATATTTGTAATTTTATAATTTTTTTTATGATATCGGTAACTTAATTATTTTGTTTTTTGAATTCTAATACCATAACTTCCCAACGTGCAATATATCAATATATTATAAACTCATTCGATTCAAACAAATAATATTCAAATACTCGACGAATAGTCAATTAGTTGAATGATTTATTTGAACTTTATCTTACTCTTTAATAATGTCTTAATCGTATATTCAAATTACTTCAACGTAATTTCTAGCTTCACTTATCATTAGAATACAACTTACAAGGAATATAATTATCCACACACACAAATAATTAGAAAGCATGGCCTATTTAGATAAGAAAAAGCATCAGCTTTAGAGCGTTTTCGAAGAATTTCGTTAAAATATTTTAATCGTTAAATTTAGATATAGACAACTTTATAGTTTTTGGTAGGGGATTTAGTGTGCATCCACATAGGCTGGATAAATACATGATGTTTCATTTAACTTAAAAAAAATATAAAGTATAAAAATTGTTTTGCTTAATGTCATGGAGCCAATATCAAAATACTCTACCGGTTTATTGAAAGCACGCTTTGTCAAAATAACCTCTTACAAATGTAAATTGTCCAAGTTATACAGTTTTCCTGTTTTTAATTTTTTCGCAAAAGCTGACATTTCCATAAAAATCAATTTTCTCTAAATTGGCAGCAGATAGGTACAGGGAATTTTTAACAAAGTTATCCTAATTTATGACGTAGAATCCAAAAATGGTATACAATATAGGGTGTTCCATTAAAAATAACCTAACTTTAATATGCTGTACTTTTTTGAATCACCTTATATACTTGCAAATAATTTTAAAGTGTGCTCCTTATGGTCCTACATATTTGACTAACATTTGAAACTTATATCTTTTAGCGTTTAGACACAAGAGACCGAGGGAATAGTCGTGAGTCAAGTAAAAGTGAAGCCCACATTAAACCGCCACTTCACGCTATTACTGAGGTACTGATATATTTCTAATTTTAAAGAGTAAGAAAAATTAGTGCGAAAAAACTTATTGCTGTGTTTGTAAGGCCTTAGACTTTGATAGAAAAAAATACATAGAACTGTAAAAGGAGACTAACGGGTTGACAGCAAAAGAACAAACAAGAAAAGCAACACTGTTTTACCATACCATTAAAACTAAAACAGAAAAGATCAATATAATTAAACAAAAAATTAAAAGAATTAACTAAAATAATGTATGTCTGTATATACAATTTTTGGAAATTCTTGAATCACTGAATAGCAAATAGATTCCAGATAGCTGATTAAAATTTGCAGGAAGTACACATTGACAAGTAAATAGTACTTCCTGATTAGTAAAAAGAATTAATTTATTCTAAGCGCGACTCAAAATTTACGCTGGCATATACTATATTTATACTTAATTTTGCAAATATGCAACATAATTATTCATACTAAGGAATTTTTTATTCTGCAAACGACATAATTTTATTGTAGGAGATTCATTAAATGTCTTTCTTTCTAAACAAGTATCCATGACTTTATTGTATTAGTCTAGTATTTTGTTTAATTATTAAAGCTCCACTCGCAAATATTATAAAGAAATGAAAGTTACTTATTTCTGACGAGGGAGAATAAAGTTAGAAAAAGGAGGAATGACACCATTCGCCTCACACCGCTAGCGTCCGTGCTCTCCCCTTCCTCTTCGAAAAAAAATCAAAACTGTGTTATGTAAACACAAGTAACCTACTTACATATCGATTTTCAGTTGTATGTTTGTGACTCAAGCCCGGGCCAGCTTGGTTCATTGACCCAATAATGTTCACCAGCCCTCTATTCTTGCAGCCAGTTGCATCCTGCGACCTACTTTTCAAGGCTCGATCGACTGTTACGCCACTCTCTTATAGCAGGTGTTAGAGAAATTATATGACAAGGGTCCAAAACGGTCAGCACGCACTGATTTCATATCAATAAGAATTTAAAAGAAAGCTCTGAATATAATCACGGTATTACATTCGGTATGTTTGTCTCTCTAAAATATCATACATAAATAAGTTGTAATCGATTACACTTTAGTTTCTTTCATTAAATATCCTTCTATTTACATGTTACATTTTACAAGTAGAACTATGATTTAGCGCGAGCAAAAGGACGATTCGATTGACTGCTGCTTTAGCTGCACCAAGAAATTTAGGCGAACTTGAATTCAAGTTCGCAATTCAAAGTTGTGTTAGTGATACGGATGTTATATCCGTTTAGACTGATATAAGATGCATTTTAATTTCGGACAAATACTTATGTGCTTTTTAGTAATTTCTTAACGTGAGCGTCTACTATAGTTGTCCATCTACACAAATGGAAAACACCAAGAAATAATATGCCTATCCGTCTGTGTCTGAACGTAAAGTAACCAACTACAGAAAATTGTAACTTATTTTTTCTGAGAAATTGCGAAATTATGGATTGCCTTATCTGGATCCTGCTGGAATTCACGTCTCTCAAGCTGTTACCTAATTTCAACAAACTTCAAATTTCTTCATTTGTAACTGTAACTTATTATTAGGTAGACTTAAATGATATCGAAAGCTTCCACATTCCGAGTATCTATTACAAGATCTTCCAGATACTGCATCATAACAGTGTAATATGTATAGAATAGAACTATACTATAGATCTATTAACTCGATGTTTCGCCCCTAATGTAAGTAGCTTCTCCAGAAGCCAACGGCTGGAAAAAGATACCAGAAGATCACGATAACTCGACATATCAATCCTGTGAAAAGCATGATGCAAAAGGTTTTTGCCTAATAATACTACGTAGACTATCAGTATAAGATCAGCTCACTACGTAAGTACATTTGTCACACTAAATAAAATAAAACTTTCACAATGTTTACATTTAATAGAATATTTAAATTTTTATCTAACACATATTTTGCTTCTCTCCACAGGCATATATGCATATCTGTTATTAATGCCCTAATCTCCTCTAATTCGCTATAGCGGCCCAGCTTATTCGAGAAACGTTTGGTTTTGCCTATATAGTCGACTGCCCTTGACCGTTGATTGCCCAGTTGAAAACGTTAAATGGAGATTTGTCAGGGATCTGAGATTTCTGTCAACTGTCATAGGTTGCGCATCACTCTTCAATCAACGCCTTGACGTTGGAGTCAGTACTAAAGCACATCACTCTACATGTATGTATATGTACCGTGCAAGTGTACTGTATACTACACGGTATCGTTATTTGTACAGTATTACCTATATTTATTTACTAAACTATTGTAACTATTAATAAATAAAACGTAATAATGTATGGAATACGATTATGCACATAGCATCGATAACAGGCAACTCTGACTATTTGGCACAACTAATACAGTACAAATCAATAGTATGAATCTCTCGTTTATACTAATTCGAACGGTACTAATCTGTAAGAAAAAGTGATATAAAAAGTTTCAAACATCAAAACAGCGTAAGTAAACCGGCGCCTCCACCAAAATATTACTACATATTAGAGTAGAATATTAGAAGTAAAAATATTTACTTCTTGCTTTCCTCCGATCTTAAATGAGAGTAATACATACAAAATACTCACCCCCCACCATTTAATTTATTTTTAACTATTTTTATTAACATACACGTCTTATACTTATTTAATTATGGTTTTACTTATTCTAATGCTATATCATAACTAACACATCATATCACTAGATCATCGACCAATCCCTACAATCACAATCCTTCGCCACCGTATCCGTCGCCTAGATATCTACGGACACTGGAATCTATGGACGAGAATGCAGTGAATTCAGCAATGATTTACCATTTCTACGTGTCGCAACTTTCCATGGAAATGTAATCACCAATTAATATCTTCTGATTGTTTAGTTGAGATGCTGCCAGGTACCAAACAATATCAATGCCAATTTCTTTTATTTATAACGCGAAACAGAATTAGTAAGTTTGCTTTGTATTATAATTTCGCCTGTTGTTTTCTATCACGCGTTGCTTTTAAGTCTCAAGCTAGTATCTAAATCGTTTGTATGTACAAAAAAGGTACGAGTATTATACGATATTTCTGGTATATAACTAATATAACTTTTCAAGAAAAAAGTCTCACTAAAAATATTGCTCTTTGCACATTCACAACCTACATTCTAAGAAGCAACAGAAGCACTGCAAATTAGAAAAAGAAATATGTTTATAAGTGTTTTGATACCTTTAATTTGTCACCCTTCGTCATTATCACAAAAACTAGCGCAGTACAACAGACTTTTACTAAAATATGCAAATCCCCACCTAGGATGCCTAAGACCTAACACGTTCTCGTGGTCTATAGTATTTGAGATTCTTGAAAGTAATATCAGGCAAATAATGACTTCTATGGTGAAAGTCACCGAAATTTCAAAGATTTAAAACTTATTAAACACCTAAGAAGTAACTGTCAAATATGACGAGCAACAGACTACCACTTATACGGTACAAGAAAACAACAACAGCAACTGGCAAAGTGATCCAGTTTGGTTGCTAAGAGTATATGAACATTTCATGTTATCTAATATTTCTACAGTAATAAGCGATAGGCAATTGGTTACACTGCAATAAACCGTTTATTACTAATTCAAACCGAAGGTACTTTTTAAATTTCCCTTTTATATGTATGTAAGTATTTTAATATTTAAACTATTAAGTGAAGCCTAGCTTACATTGCGCGAGCAAGTTCAAAAGGTCGTATGGGTATTTGCGGTATTCGGTGTTTCAGCAGGCGTCAACAGCTCGGAGCGGATCCCAGTTTCAACAACGTATTAGCTTGCTAAATGTCAGAGGTCGCCTTTCAATGTATCAAATCACACGTAAAACAAGACCGTCTACATGTTCGAGATATCTATATACACGCGCTGCAATACTGAGTGAGTGAGAAAGCAAAGCTAAATAAACCGATGTTTCTACTCAAATTTACAGTAATACATTTTTATCTCAAGACAGCATTAATGAATGTATACAAATGGAGTGTCTGCAGAACAACACAAAAGTAAGAAAAGAAATAATCCAAAGCGAAACATAGTTTCAAAGTGAATATCGTACATGCAAATTTAATCATGTAACATTTCTATCATTAACACATTATCCGGCTCTCATTAACTGAAACGACTTTTATTGTAGGTATGAAAGTAACAAATATAGTATCTCGGTAAAGCAGCTTTACTTTTGCCAGAATATGGTTATACATAGTTATATACAGAGTTGTAAATTGAGACCACATTATTTATTTATTTATTTATTTATTTATTTATTTGTACATAACAGAAAACCAAATAGTACATATAAATTAAATGGTAAGATACACATAATAAACTCACGAACTACATGTCGTTATATAATATCCTAAATTATACAAAAAAAAATGAAATTAACAGAGAAAGCAAAAGTTCATTAACATTAATCAATTAAATAAATAATAAAAAAAATTATTCTAAGATGCCTACTCTACGTACCACACGAAATCAGGAAATTAGCTCTCGAATGAATGCTACAAACTCGCCATAAGAAACATGATAGAGATCAACATTACTTAAAGCATTTAGCTCAGTTAATAATCTGTCCAATGGATTGTGTCGACCGTATTCAGTGCGATGGAAAGGTACATAGAAAGTTTCCGATGACCGGGAATTAAAGGACGGGATACGAAAACGTATAGATTCCAACAACTGGGGGCAGTCGAAACGATTGTGAAGAATCTGATAACCAAATTTAAGAATAGTTAGTCTGCGACGATTTTGCAACGACTCCATGTTTAATATTTTAAGTCTTTCGCTATAGCTAAGGAGGTCTTTATTGATATGTAGTTTAAACAATAGGAAATTTACCAATTTTCTTTGTACACGCTCAAGTCTATTAATATGAATGTTATAGTAGGGCGACCAAATTACGCAACAGTACTCAAGCACTGGCCTGACCATAGAGTTGAATAATGTAATGACGGCAAATACATTGGTAAAATCGGAACACATTCGTTTAATAAAACCACATAAGTTCATGGAACGGGACACAATGGAGTTAATATGAGGATAAAATGTAAAGCAGCTGTCGAAGATGACTCCCAAATCTCTAACTTCGTTGACTCGGCGCAGTGGCGTATCATTTAGCATGTAATTGAAAACCAGCGGAGTAGAGCTCTTAGAGAAAGTAATGGCGTGACACTTAGATATATTTAGGGACAATCTGTTAATACAGCACCATTCAGCAAGCTTATCCAGATTATGTTGTAAACAGTAGCACTCCGACATAGAAGAAACCGCTGTAAATATTTTCAGATCGTCCGCGTACGCCAGAAATTTAGTATCCGGAAAGGAATAATACAGATCGTTGATATAGAGTGAAAAGAGGATAGGCGCCATGTGACTTCCCTGAGGAACTCCTGACGTCACACGGATCGGTCGAGACCGTGCAGACGATAACTTCACTATCTGCATCCTATCTTTTAAGTATGATGTTATCCAAGATAGTAATGTACCACCTATTCCATATAGCGATAGTTTATGGATTAGCAATGTGTGATCAACTTGATCAAAAGCCTTCCGAAAGTCTAGATACACCGCGTCCACCTGCTGCCCGGATTCCAACGTGCTACCAATGAAGCTAGAGAACTGAAGCAGATTTGTTTGGGTGCTACGTCCAGAAAAGAATCCGTGCTGATTAACATTAATTATACTACGGTAGGTATTAAAAATTACTTCGGATACTATATGCTCAAACACCTTAGATACACAAGGCAACAGCGATATTGGGCGATAATTTTCTATTGAGGACTTGTCGCCAGATTTATGAATGGGAAAAACATGGGCCAATTTCCAATGGCAAGGAAATTCACCTACATCTAATGAACGTTGAAATAATATACATAATGGATATGCTAGTGTAGGACTGCACATTTTTAGGAAATATTCGAAATGTTGTCCGGACCAGAGCTCAATCGTCCATTTAAATTTATAAGCTTGTGAAAAACCAGATGCGGATGTATATGTATATGGTTCAGCGTAAAGTTATTTCCGAAGTAAGATGGTTCATAGCTATAGGTGACGGCATCGCTAGATTGGTTGTAGACGGATTTAAAGAAATTTGCATAAAGATTACATATATCTTCCAGATCTGTGGCTGAAGTTCCGTTATGAGTAACTGTATGAGGAATATTACCCGTCTTTTGTTTGGTTTTTACAAAATTCCAGAATCCGTTTGTATTAGTCAAGATAGCATTTTGAGAGAACGAGAGGAATCTTTATAATCATTTTCAATTGCGGTTTTAGTTTCTGTACGTATGTGTTTGTAAGATTCTAATGTATTTGGGTTAAGAGATTTCTTATATTTGTTGTATAAGGTATTTTTTCGTTTCAGAAGTTTTTTTGTCGCTAGGGAGTACCATGAGGGATATTTATCAGAACAAATTAGATATCTAGGTACAAATCTATCAATTGCAGAATGAACTACATTGTAAAAACGACTCACGCACAGGTCTAGTTTATCGGAGAGTAAATTCTGCCAATCTACAGATGCAAGAAAGTCATTTACATCATCGTATCGAACCCGCTTATAGTTATACTTCCAAAATTGGTCGAAATCAATGGTAGAAGCATTAGTGGTATTTATAGGAAATCGTAGGCATGGATGATGAGGGTCCGGATTTACAAGAAAGTAGTCCTCGACTTGTACATTGATACTTGTGTTGCTAACTAAAACTAGATCAAGGATAACATTGTTGGTATTAGTATTATAATTGCACTGCAGTAGTCCGTTAAAATTTAAACTATCGCAAACGAAACATTCAACGTTACTTGAGGGGTTACCGGTATGTTGTCCATTCACATAACGCCAGTCGATGCCGGGGAGATTGAAGTCACCTACAATGTACATTGATGCGTTTGGGTAGTGGCTATTTAAAAACTCGATATTCTGAAGAACATCCGCATAGTCCTGCAAACTCGATGACGGTGGTATATAAATCGCTCCGATAATGGCCAAGTTGCCATCGCCAGCGACAGTGACGCAAATCATTTCGGTATTTACATTTGGTAGATTAACCAAAGAAGAGTGTAAAGTCGATTGTACAGCTATCAGAACACCTCCACCGCGGATATTAGCGTTCAATGGATTCCTATCACGACGATAAACACAATAACCATCACCAAATAACTCAGAACTTGCAATATTTTCATGCAGCCATGTTTCTGACAAAATAACTATATCGAAATTAGCAGCAGCGCAATTTTGTGAAAATTCATTCGTTTTTGTACGCAGACCACGTACGTTTTGATAAAATACATCTAAGTTGGTCGAGCTTACAGTTATCAGTTTTTTGCATCCACAATTTGAGGAACTCCTTTTATATACTTAATTGTTTTGTTTCCACCCTTTTGGTTCAGATCCAGTAGTTGAATTCTTAAATCTTTCAAATGTTGTTGTTGCATAGGAGTAAGGTCTGACTGTATCTTCAGATTTCCGGTAATTCTCTTCTTATTCTTTAATAGGGTAAGTGCATCGGCCTTGGAAGAAAAGATAACTTTCAGTGGACGAATTTTACCTTCTACATATTTTCCGAGTCGAAAAATTTAATGTTTGAGACGTCAATCGAGTCGTCTATTGAGTGTATAACATCAGACAAGCTGGCGGATATAACTCGCCTACGTTCTTGACGATCAGTAATGGCCGATTCCTCCATGTTAAAAATGAGTACATTGGATTCTCTAGATTGACGGTCCTGTAGTTCATTAATAATTTGTGTGACATCGTGATTCTTGACGCATTCCGTAACATCCCCAGATTACTGACATCAATAGGCTTCAAAGACTTCACCTCTTCCTCCAGTCTTGCAACAGTTTCCCTTAGTTTAGTAAGTGTAGTTAATTGCTCTTTGAAGTCAGAACAAGAGTTACAGTAATAAATAAGTTTTCGTTCCTTAGCTTTAAGGCATTGAATTTCCAGACGAGACAGATCGCTGCAGGTAGAGTGGATGTATTTTCGACATAGATCACAATTGATTTCCTTCTCCGGGACAAGTGCATCTTTACATTTGAGACACTTCAACAGCGACATTTTACTTTATTTTAATGTAGTACAAAAAAATAGTAGGAAAGAGTAAGGAAACACACCCTTCACACCACGGTGCCCGTCGTGGTGACTAACTAAAATCACAAAGGGCTAGGTAAAAATTAGGCAACGGAGAGGATTGGGGCAGAGTAATACGTGAGATGAAGGAAAATGAAATTTAAAAGTATTTGAACTAACCCGGTATAGTATATAATACAGCAGCACATATAGAAATTCAAGCAAAACAGAGGTTTTTCTGTTTATCTTTTTCTTAGTTTTTTTACTCTGCCAATATAAGAAAAATTTTAAAATCGTATATCTCGGAGTGATATGGTGAAACAGTAAATAATTATGAATATGCTACTACTCTTTGTTATAGTAAGATGATGAAGTAGAAAAATATACCTTGAGATTTCACAATTTTTTCTCTTTCGATCAGTATGAGATGCACCATAAACTTCACAATATAACTCGCTAAAATGAACAGTTAAAGGAGAACTAAAAATAAATGTGTATCTTTCTAGATCACGATATATATTATCTTACCATAACCGTAAATATACTACACATAGTAACAGAATAAACTAATAATTGTACCATCTTTGGCAAATTAAATGCGATTTTTTTATCGGGAAATGTTGATTTTGTAAATAAAGGCTTTGCTTTAAAGTGAATTTAATTACTCTAAAGAAGTTTATCAAAGCAGTACTCTCTTTTAAAGAAATTAAATTTGCTTCAAAGTAAAGGCTATACTTTTCGATTTAGTAAATCGAAATTCCTCGCTGAAAAATTCGCATTTAATTTGCCAAAGATGGTACATATTAGCATCTTTTATGTAAAATTACACAAGCTATTGTTAATCTCTTTCAACGTCGCATACACAGTCGCATAAACATTCGCAAATGTTCTATTACAAGCAAATATAAAGTAGAATGTAAAATATTGCAAAAAGTGTTTATTTTTAGTAGCAAAGTATAAATAGAAAAGAAAGAACAAAAATTCTGCAAAATAACATACAGGCAGGTTGTTCGATTCACTCCCAGAAACTTCACACTGGCACTAGAGACGCTTGCTTTTGTTGTGAGGTCTAGGTACTGTGTTTTATTTAGGTTTAACTTCATGTTATTGCCTGTAAACCATTTTTCAGTCTCCTTAATTGCCTTATCTGGTTTATTAATAACACTATCTGGCGTTTCCACTCTTACTAGAATGGTGATGTCGCCAGCATATAAACATACGTCAACATTATTTAAAATTTGAGCCAAGTCATTCATGTAGATGATGAACAACAACGGTCCTAGTATGGAACCCTGGGGTATTCCCCGAGAAACATGTCTTCTAGCAGATATTGTGCCATTATACGCCACATATTGTTGTCTGTCCGTCAGGTAAGATTCTAATATAGCAAGGGCAGTTCCACGAACCTCGTAGTAGTTTAATTTCGTTAGTAGTATTTTATGATCAACTCTATCGAATGCCTTTGTAAGATCACAACACGTCAAACGCGCGTGTTGCCTTTGGTCCAAAGCATCTACCATACCCGCCAACATGCACCGAATCCCTGTTGTAGGGGATCTTTCTCTTCTGTAGCCATGTTGTGCATCATCAATGTATTTATGTTTTTCAAAGAACTCCAACAAGCGATTTGCTTTAATTCTTTCAAATATCTTAGACAGCACCGGCAGCACTGAAATTGGTCTGTAATTATTTACATCATTTATGTCTCCCTTCTTATGTAAGGGAATTCTCTTTGATATTTTCAATTCTTCAGGAAACATACCTTCCACCAGACACTTGTTTATTACATGCCGTAATGGAACTATAATACTTTGGATTATTTGTTTCAGTAACTTCGTCGTTAATTCGAAATGATCTCGCTTGATTTAATGGAGTTTGCTATGTTCCTGACTTCATTTATAGTTACAAGTTTCATATATAAAGATTTTGCGTTATTGATTCTTAGGTTTTCCAAAAATGATTCAGCAGGCTAAGGTGTTACAGGGACTACATCTGCACTACAATCAACAAAGTAGTCTACCAGATCATCAGCACTGATTGATGTAACGCTTGGTCTAGTGTGTTTACCCGTTGATTGGTTAATAATCTTGTTGTTTGTTATCGTATTGTATGTATTGTAACCCGTAAATAAAAGGGTTCGTAAAATGTGTAACAGTTTAGTAGTAGAACTTTAACATGCTAAATATATCTTGAAAATAATCCACTGAAGAACAACCCAAAACTGCAACCACAGATGAAAACATGAAAGCGGCCTACAGACGAAACGATCGACTGTACAATAGTAGTTGTAGTAAGTTCAACGGTCTACATGTGAAGAAAAAACAGCGACTGATTAGGCTAGACGACTTTATTTTCTTTAACTTTTAGTACGACAAGTACTACAACACATCGTTGCGTCTGTATGCCGCTTTAGACCAAATACACGAAAACAATTACGAGATCAAACCGGGATTACAAAAGAGAAATTAAGCAAAGGTGTACTTAGAATAGAATTACTTGAAGATATAAAGCACAAATTTTTGAAATATTGACCTAATTCGGCAGATTTGACTTTTACTTATTTTCAAAAATAAACAAATTTGTGACTAGAAGGTGTTTTAAGTCAAATGAAGAAAGGAGAGAGCAAATGTGAAAGCTTCAAGAATAAGCTAAATATTATGCATGCAAAGAATGCAAATTTTTCTGTAATTTCAGCTACACACAGCAACAAGCTACATATCAACTAGCAAGTAACTTGCTGCAACATTTATAGGGAGAACGACTCCTTCAGTGCATTTAGATATTTTTGAATCTACGGTCGGAGAGTAAAAGATTATCCAAATCAGAATTTGAATTATGAGTCACTTGCTCTACGAGAAGGTTTGCAGTTTACATTTTGACAGTTAATATCAGCGTTTACACAGTTATTCTATTCGGAGTAAATTTACTCCATTTCATAAGATTATACTCCTCTACTCCGTATAGAATGATGGTTTTTGTAAGAAACTAATACTGGGGAATGAAGCCCACTTTTACTTTGGCTCTGTAAACCGTCAAAATTGTGGTATATGGAATAGCAAAAATCCTTATGTTATTGAAGAAAAGCTAATGCGTCTCGAAAGGATAGAGTCTGTTGTGCACTAGAGCTGGGTCATACCGACATTTTATGACGTATCAATTCCCGTACACGGTGTCTGATTCTGAGTAATTAGTATAGGTTGTAATTAATTTCTTGGTTAGTTAATCAATTCCTTAGTATTGATACCAAGTAGCGTAATATAGTATTGTACACTTACCCGCTTTATAGAATCCACTAGCTTACAATAATAATTATGAGATTCTACTATCTGTTATTTAAGTCGACAAAATCGCTCCTTACTTTCCCGTTCTTCAGTAGCCTTTTTATGACGATATTTTGCTAAATAAATTAAATAGTAATTTTCCAATAATTCCTTCAAGAAAGACGTCCATAGTTGCTCTAGATATTACACTTACATGAAAATTAACTAAAACATTTATATGAACACCAACAAACTTTCCTACCTTCTTAAAAAGTGTTCATTCGATTACAAAGTTTTCCTTAAGGTCCCTATACTTGAGTGTTTGTTTCGGCGCTTGAATTCTTACACTTACATAAATTATCACGACTATTTAATAAGGACCATGCTGTCAAATTTTTAGTTATTCCACCACAAATTTTAGTAAAATTTTTAGAACAAATCAATAGATTTAGTTAAATTATCAAAGATTTATTATAATAATTATAAGAAAGAAAATTATGAAAGATTTATTATAATAATTATAAATAATATATAACTAAACTCCCTTCGACGATTTTAGAACAGCTTATGTGATCCTTAAAATATTGCAATGATTCAAGAGCTTAAGAAGTGGTGCTGGAGTTAGAGAAATGGATTTCATACCGTTCAGACGATCTTGCATCTGCTTAAATAGTCTTTGAAGTGTCAGTGAACAGCAAATTGTTAAAATAATTCAATAACGAGAATTTTTTAAGTGATTAATAGTCTTAGAATTATTAAAGTAACCCAATAACTGTTACTAGTCCAACAACCAGACATTTACAAGATTTGACAAACTCTCATGGCATACATACCTACATATAATATTACGATAATATTGTAAAATGATGACAAAATGAAGAGAATGTAACATTTTAGTAGATATTTCATATCTTATTATTTCTGTTCTATTATTGTTTTCTTATTATCTAGTACCTATAGCAATGACAAATGCATGAACTAAAATTCAATTGAGGACTACGATCCTCGGGAAATTGAAGACGGCTATACGTTTTATAAAGTGATGATGTGATGAATTCACTAGTGTTCTTTCAAAGATATTTTAGTCGTATTTCAGCAATAATAGTTAAATATAAATAGTACTAGCAATAGTAGAGAAAGATTATCGCCGAGGCCGCTTGCGGCCGAGGCAATACAATCCCGAGTACGTTAAAAGTTTTCGCGGACAAGATATACACAACATTTTTTGGGCAATTGTGTAAAACGTTCAATCTGTTTCATTTAAATTGAGACACAATTTGATGTGCTAAATTAAATAGTATATTAAGTATGGAGAACGGTAAGGGATTTACCGTTCGAAGACGATTGTTTGGAGGGAGAGCGAAGCGACGACTCCAATTATTGTATGAGAACGGTAACTCTTAACGTTCGACATGCTTATAACGTTTTTTGCGCGATTGGAATCTCTAGAAAAATAATAATAATTTATATAAATAAATTGGTGAAAATCAGGAAGATTGGAACTGAAACCGTTGGTTGGCTGTTCCATGGTTTCTATGATTTTGCTCCAAACAAGTCAAATTGTGTTTTTGATGCTGTCGTTCCTAATAGTTCTGTTTTGTGGTTCTGTTTGCCGTTTTGTTACACATAGCAACCAGTAATAGCAACTTACCGTCGTGGAAACAGACACGGTAAACTGATAAAAACAACCAATCGTGCAAAAAAGTACTATGATATCAAAAATTAAATTGGTCAATGTTGGTCATGGAATGTAAAACGCTTGTCTTAGTTTAAATCATCCTTTTGAAATAATTCAATCATTAGGTTTGTTCGTTGCATCTATACTAACTACAATATTGTACACAAGCCTACACTCTTTACGGCTGTTACAGTGCAGTACAGAAAATTGTAATGTACAATATTGTAGTTAGTGTAGGTGCAAACCTATTGTCAAGCTACACTGACATTATCAATAACTTACAAATGTGTTACCTACTTAGTTCAGCTGTAAAATAATAACCAGAAAAAGTAAATTACTATAACTGTTGGAAATGTCCCCTGTTTTGTTCAATGCACAAGTTTACGCGCCTCCTCATGCTGTGAAAAGCGTTTTGCAGCATTTCTGGCATTAAGTTTGCACATTGCTGAACAATTCTTTGTTGCAATTCTTCCAAATTATGTATCGGATTTGCGAAAATCTTATTTTTTAAATAAGGAAAGAAAATAGTCCATAATCGACAAACAAGGTGATCTCCGAGGAAACACAACTTCCGTATGCAAACTTATCAGCCGGTCATCAAAAAACTCGCGGAGAAAAGCAAGATTTTCTCGTATAGTATGTGCTGTTGCACCGTTTTGCTGGGAATATCCGTAATGTCGTCTAAATTTTGCACAAATTCAGTTAAAAAAATATCTCTACCTTTCTACGTTGACGGTGAAATTGAAAAAATTGGCCCAATTATTCTTCTGCGAGAAACTGCCATCCAAACACCAATTTTCTGAGCATGTATGGCGTTTCAATAAAAATATGTGGGTTATCAGTGCTCCACATTCGCATATTCTGAGAATTGATGTATCCCGAAAGGTGAAACCAAGCTTCATCAGAAAAAAGTTAAATTCAGCAGATCGTCATTCATTAAATTATTAACGAACCAATGGCAGTACGCAAGGCGTCTGGGGTGGTCTGCAGGGAGTAGAGCTTGATATGATTGCATCTTATATGAATGCATGTTCAGGTCCTTCTTTACAATCGTTTGGCATGTTCCATAAGAAAGCTGAATTTCTTGAGAGAGAGGTTGTAAAGGTTTTGTAGGCTCTTCTTCCATACATTCACGAACGTCATTAATAACTTCTTCTGTACGAATCCTTGGTCTAGTAGCACCTTTTTTATACTTCACAGAACCAGTTTCGCGAAACACTTCGACACAATTTGTAAGGCATGCATAAAAATTGTCCGGTAATACTACGACTGGGAAGTGCTCTCGAAAATTGTCCAAACACAAACGTTGACTGTATTCCCAAGTTCCATTAAGTACCACAATCATTCGAAAATAGGCTTCAATCATGTAAATTTTGTGCTCTGTGGTGAGAACCAACCGTGCAGGATTAGAAAACTTCAACGCAATAACTTGACAGATTCATTCAAAAAATTATGACATACCTAAATGTACGATGCATTTATTTGCATGTATTTTACTTACTTTATGTGCGTTGCCACAGAAATGAGACGAATACGATTTAACTCTGACAAATATTTGCCAAAATAAGTTGCCAAAACCGTGTCCGAAAACGTATTACTAGTGTATTTCATGAAGAAATCGGAGACCTTAAACGTTGGGGCTTATGAAGTTCGTATTCGATGCGTAAATGCTTGCTTAATATAACGTAAGAGATTAACGTAAGGAAATTTTTAAAGTTTAGTCCCTTTTCTAAAGAAAAAGCAGTTGATTATAAAGCAGAAATATCAAAAGTGTTTAACACTGAATCTGGAAGGTACAAATTACTTAATTAATATTAATATGTATGCTAAAAGTTTATAATAAAAACATGCTATTCTATTTTAATGATAATAAATGATTAAATCTGTGTTAATATGTTTATTTACTTATTTACTTTACTACTATGGCAGCGGCCGCGAAATTGCATTTTGTGGACTGTGTTGCGTTCGCGAACCGGTAGCTTCGCTTCCGATTAACCAAAAACAGTTTTTATGATTGCTTTGTTTGATACTCCTCTATTAATTAAATCCAAGTTAACAGCTTACACGAAGCTAATATTTACTCTTTTTGCTTTCGTTACCTTCTTGATAGATAAAAAAAATATTAACTGTCATATGCTATCGTTTCTTATCAAGAATAAACTCAACAGAAAATGGCACACTGCAAAAATCCAATTTTTATATTATAGAGCATGCTTAAGATTTAAGAAAAGGCAATAAAAGCGTTTAACTTAAACAAATTGTGTAACAAGAATAATAAAACTTGCGTAACGACGGATTCCTATGAAGTATATGAAAGCTATAATTCTACATAATCTTGAAGGAAAATATTCCAGCGTACAATTATAATTACTCAACGCATGCAAAAAATATATTGATATTTCAGAAACTATACACAATGTTAGTTTAGTACAACTAAGTAAGAAAGAATTATAAAGAATTTAGAATGGCAAATAATATGAGAAACCTTGTGCATAACATCACAAATTGAAATAAGGTATTCAATGTGAAAGATATGTAAAATAAAAATTAGCACTTTAATTTTAAGAATGTTATTCTATTATAACGTAAAAAATGGCATTCCAACAATCACACCATAACCAAGTTCTACTGTACCTACATAACGCATATGTGATTATTACCTATCGAGCAATTTTTTCGTAGTTCATATTACATGAAGATAAAATTAGCAAAACAGACAAATGAATTCGAACACAAATACAAAACGTAATAGCCGACATTTCCAGGGAAACCACGTAATCACCACTGGATGATTTGTTATCTAAATACCTTTTTCCGTTGATATATGTATTACGCAGAGTGCTAATAATTACTCCAGCCATCTACAGCACTTGACGCACATCGCCTAAACTAGGCACAAATTTACCAGTCAATAAACCAAAAATATCTTATACCTGAACCGTACTCGACCTCCTCATTGGTAAGTAATTATAGGTGCATTACTATCCGATCAATCATGTTATGTGCTTACGTAGCACGTAGAATTATTATTAATTATGAATTATTACATTAAATTGTACTGACGCATTACACGCGATCAATATCAATTTAAGTGTTCAGAAGTAAGTTTCTCACAAACAACATTAGAATTGATCGTATAAAAAATAATAGAATCTCATAGTAAATTCCTAGAATACAACGAAAATGTCTGGCCAAAGATCCCTAAAGGTGAACGTACTCGTTTCTCGAATTAGTTACTGCTCCAAAGTATGGATCCGCTCCAAATTTTTAGGATCCTTGGCGCCAGAATAGTAGATATACATATACGACCACGTATTGTTCAAAGGTAGGTACACTAACGCTCATAAGTATTATTATGGTACTGTTGTAGTTTTAGAATAATATTTGAATATTACAATATTAAAAGTTATGGCTATAAAAAAAGAGAAATGTGAAATTGAAAGTGTGAGAGAACGTCAAAAAAAGAAAGAAGAAAAATAAATGGAGAAATCAAACATTTTTCAGAAGAAAGGTTTTAAATCATAAGTCAGAAGGAAGAGTATTATCAAGATGTTGTTTGTTTTTACTTCCTATCATTTTATTTCAGCAGTTTAGTATACAAGGTAGAAATACGGAGTTCCACTGTGAGTCTCCGCTAGAGGAGGCTCCATTTCAAAGTTAAATATTTTCCTACTAAAACACTATAAAAAATGATGGCCTATCACTTATTGCAATATATGATGCGGTTAATATTACAATAAATCAAAAATGCATCATCGTACAACCGAGTTAATTTATTTTTGATTTAAAAGATTTTACTCCGCACCGAGTATAGCATTGGACGAAAAAGTAATAGTATAAATTTTGCTAATAGAGAAATTGGTGGAGGAGTTGGAATAGAAAAATGATAACCATTGTAATGCACGCACATTCTAGTTAAAGGTAAGAAAGGATGAGCTTTTAGTCAGATCATGCAAAATTTGTGAAAAAATTACTCTATTACTATATACAAGGTTTCTCATACCTACCTTCCCACGTGTTTATTTGAAAACTAATGTCTATAAAAGATTACAGCATAATTTAGTGAAATGAAGACGATATTAATCAAAAATTCGTTAAAAAATGATACAAAATTCTGTTATTACAACATCCCCCATGTGAATGTCGATGTTTCCGGATCGTATTGGAAACACCACGTTTCGTCACCAGTAACAATATTGTAAAGGAAGTTTTCGTCCTTTTTGGCCTCTTTAACGATATCCTTGCAATGCTGGACTCTGAGTAATTTTTGGTCGTCAGTCAACTTCGATTAGCTTGCGATAGCTCAAATGGTCGGCCAAATTGCGATAGATCGAATCTTTGGACATTCCCGATTCCATTTACGTAAAACGCAACAATGATTTTGGCTCAATTTTGAGGAAATCACGTACTTTTTCGATGCCCTCTGGCGTAATCACAAATTTCGGCTAGCCGACATAGAGATCGTCATTGATGTCTTCACGACCGTTTTTAAAGCGCATATACCACTCATGAACTCTGCCACGGGATAAACAATCATCACCATAAACTTGTTGCATCAACTGAAACGTTTCGGTAAATGTTTTCGCGAGTTCGAAACAAAACTTAATATTCTCTTATTTCTTTCTTTGTTTGATGCTCATTTTTGTACCAATGACAAAAACATACTGACATTTGAGACGCTATAACTCCGCTTCCAGCAGCGGCGCCTTCAGCGTGTCACTTTTCGAAGCACATGCGTAAATTCAAGATTTGCATAGGTAGCCGATGTGCCGCTAACTTCTGTGCTCCGAAAAGTGACACGCAACAACCGCCGCTGGCTTCCAGTAAACCAATTGTTATGAAATTTTTACTAGAAGTCGGCAAAGGATATACCACTCGAACGCCCCGAGCCACATGTAGGAGGCACCACCAGAAACGTCCCTATTGAGAGTCCTGTTTACTTTGAGACAGACTGTTCTTTTTATTTCAGAATGTAAAGCAAAATTACCCAATAATCATTTTCTTGTATTACATCAATTTGTTTTAGTTTGTATTTGTTTCCGATTCTAACATTTTCGTTCTTTTCTGGTGGGAAATCGTGTCTTCATCAATTTCATTTTATTTCTTTTTTCCTTTTCTTTTCATAATGTCAGATGCTAAAGCAAAATTACCCATTTTATAAAATTAATCATCACAGCTGCAGGCTAGCTGTGGCGATATTTAGATGGCTGAGGTGAGTCTAAATATTGACTGTACTGAAAAAGATATCAAGGTGTGTTAGTTTGTATTTGTAAATCACCAAACAAAAATATACCCCGATAGACCCCTACCACGCATCGCCGTCAGAAAGGCCTAACATTTGCTGGTGCACCGGATTCCAGACTAACAATCCTCCGGACTTCGCGAAGGCAGTCTCACGTCACCAGCATCTCACAATCAGGCACCCAATAGGAGCTGCATCAAAATGCAGAAGAAAGGGCTTATTAGCTTGACTCAGCTCTGGAAGGAGCAAGCAAGACCCACGAAACAAAAATATATTTTTCGACTGATTTTAAATAAAGCCTTTTCACCAGCATTTATTACTGATCGTACTGATGTACTGTCTGATTTTAAATAAAGCCTTTTGTGCTTATAACTATATTATATTGTGCACGATAGTTGTGGCACGGATAGACTAATAAACTAATCTAGAATACCTGATACAACAGAATAATAGAATCAACAGATGTATCAACAACATTTATACTACTACACAATAAATACAGTAACCACTCTATTTTGATCTGTTCGCAATGGGATTTACTAGAGTGTATTTGGAATGAAACAGCAAACGTACATGGAAAAGTGCGTTCCTGCAGTTCCCGTCCGACAATTAAAACAAGCTCTGGTCTGATGTTATCATTTCACTGATACCAATAATAAATATGATACATATTACAATATATTTTAGTATTACTTCGACAAACATTTTCCATTTGGGTAGTGTAGTGATCTCCAATGATCAATGATCTGTATCATATTTATAAAAAAACCATGAAGTGGAAAACTTAATAAACAATTATATCAAAAAGTAAAAAGTAGGTAGTAATGGACATTTCAATATAATTTTAATTTTGTTGTTAACATACAAGACCCTCAAATGCTACATTACACCGAACTGATCAACACATATCTAGTACTTCTAAAAGTATTTCCATAACACTCAATACTCAATGACATATATAAAATATGCTTAACGAGCATGCTGTTGCCAAAACCGTCTTTTAGAATAGGAAATCTGGCAACAAAACGTTAATTAACATAGCAAACACGTCCAATAGCAACTATTTCTAACTTAATTATACTGGAAGGTATATTTCCAGACGCACTCAAACATAAAAAAAATATCCCAATGCATAATAAAAATAAGGAATGGTCTAAAAACTACGCATCTATTTCAAAAAATTTTTGTGAAAAGATATATTCAAACGACTGTAAAACCTCTTCGCGATAAAAAAATTATTACAAGTCATAGTATGGTTTTTTATCTACTAAATACTGCAAAAAGGCAATATTATAGCTTTGGATCAGGAGAATAAATACGACATCCGCAAGAACAGCTTAAAATTAATTAGGTCTTACCTAACAAAAAGAACTCGACGTGCTTATATTCCTTCAATTATTAGCACTACGAAAATATATGTATATATATTCCTCCAGCTCCCCAATATTACATGGAATTCTACAAGGTTCTATATTGGACCCGTTATTATTTGTGATATATCTTAACGATTGTACTTGTTTTATGAAGGGTACGTCCACTATACTGCATGTGTAATTCAGGTCAAGTTCTACACGACACTTGTCTAAGCTGGAGCTTAACGAGCAAAATAAAAATCTTTAGGATAACATTTGATCAATCAAATGGGAATCTCACCAAGAATTTATGTTGGGAATTGAGCAAATACGCCGTTGCAATGAACAAAATCAGAATTTTATTTTAATAAATATATATATATACGATTTATCAGGCCACAAAAGCAAATCATGAGTAGCAAGTACAGCTCCATGTACACCCCTATTTCGAACCACTGCATTGTGTAATCATTAGCCGGTTTGTATATTTATAAATTATTAGTTTTCTGTAGCAATAACAAATATTACTGACGATAAAAACTTTAACAGAGCGGTTTACAATTTTCTGGTTGACCATGTATTCTACAGTTTTTACATGTTTATCAAGTAATCGGATATAAGGCTTCCACCCTAGAAGAATGTTTTACTTCTTTTATTTGTTTTTTACTCTATTCTTACTTCTATTTATGTTTGTACTAGACAGTAGCTAGTGTCTGTAAATTTTATTGCAAATAAATTATTATTTAAATATAACAGTTTTATGTGGAATAACCTTCAGTTAGTTATACTCTTTATTCGAATTCAATGCAAGGATTTCCTGGGGTATAGGCAACTAGCTTTACTCCTGTATGTATGCTTTAGCCCTGTATGCATGTACCATTTGTTTCAACGTAAATGCAATTTTTCTCGGCGCGGAATGTATATTTAAGAAATAAAGGCTTTCTTTTAGAGTGAATTAGATTACTTTAAGGAAGTTCATGAAAGCAATAAGCCTTTTAGAGAACTAAAATTCGCATTAATGCAAAGACTTTATTTACTAAACGGAAACAGCTTGCTGAAAAATTCGCATTTAATTTGAAAAAGATGGTATACTTACACAAAACTGCCACAAAAACACATTAACTAAAACATACCGGTATACAAATACATAACAAGAGAAGCTGAAGCTGCTGCATATTCTTTTGTACTAAATGCCTTCGTTATTTTTTAAGAGGTGATAACGCATTAAAAATTTCATGTTATATCAAGTTTTCCGCTCTTCAAGCACAACTTAAGTAGCGCATTAACTGAGTTCCTTCAGGAAGTTTTTCCCAATCCTATTGCTTAAGTAGTTTGCAGTTTTCTCCACTTTCGTAAAGGTGCGTATTGACAGTCCAAGGCAGCGCACTCCGAGCAGCTCGCGTCGCATGCCTCAAGTTGAAGCAGCGTAGAGTGACGATCGCATGCTCAAGGCGAACTGGACGAACTGACAACGAGCAGCGCACAGATCGAATCTTTTCAACGTGGCGTCTTCATCGCGAAAGGTATCTATTGCTGCTGCTGTGTACAGTCAGAGAAAAAATAGTCGAGACAAACTTACCCTACGCGCAGTTTACCATCTCATTCGCACCCTCTACCGAGTTTTACATTCTGTGCGTGTGCGTACATTCAATTATGAAAAAGAAATAACGACATTGGTGGGTCAAAAAATTATATCGAGATCGTTTAGAATATGGAAATAGGCTTCTAGAGGATAATTACGGTGTTGAGGACCCCACAATAAGCGAGATTCTTCATATAGATGTACAATTTGCCGTAACACACCTTTCGTTCTCCATAACTAAGCGTATCGAGCCAAAAATAAACCGTCCTCATTTGGCGAGCGGCTCACACTAAATCTTCTTTGAGCAGGTCGTTTTACCGACAACCGTACGGTTCGCAGCTTTCAGTGCAGCACGAACACTTCGGGATGGCCAAACCCGGTCTCCACATTGCGAGCATGTGTCGCGCGGCATTCGCTGCGCGCTGCCCCGCACTGTCAATACGCACCTTAAGACACTTTCTCTGTTCTTTATGGCATTGTGAACGTTAACATTTAGAATACCAACAAACCATTTCATACCTCTTATCACCCCAAATTAATTAAAGTTCTTTTTATTCACAAAATAAGCAGTTACGGCAATAAAACTTTCATTGTATAGATGCTAGTTGTTATACATACCTTCTACCAATGCTATTAATTTCAGAGGCATTCCTCAAACTGTGCCAAATTAAAATCGTAAATTGAAAAGATAATTATCACAAGTCTTTGTTCAAAATGTAATTCATATCTATAAAGTAAAAATCAAACTACAATTGCAATACCTTAACTGTAACTTTAAAGAAAGTTGAAGCCATACATATTCCCCGATGCACCTGCCCCGATGACGTCGATGAACTAACTTAGAAAAAAATATTGATGAAACTTGAACCGTTAAAAAATGTTGGTATTGCGGGAACGTTTCAGTTGTTCATACCGATGAGCATATTTATGTTGAATTAGTTAGCAAATGTTTTCCGGCAAAAAGAAAGCTATCTGATTCAAAAAATTGTCATTTCCGTAGCCCCAAAATGAGGAAATGATGGTGACATTGGAAACAGGAAATTAATAGGAAGGAAAGTCACTCCTGGATATTTTTCCAATGTTCTTTGATACAGAGTTACAAACCTAATTGTTGGGTACTCTCTAAAATATGATAAATTGCATATTTAATTACAGACAGAAAGAGACATAATAATTTGTGTTTATTTCAATTTGAATGCTATTGACGAGGATTTCTCTATCTTTCTAGCACTGACCACACGTAGGTACATTGAATAAAGATATGGTGTTTATTAGAATGCGACGGTTATTGGAATAGCAACGCTAATTGGAATAAATACGGTATACAGGCTGCCCCAGCTAATGCGCCTCAGAAGATTTCTGTTTTCCAATTAACAATATCAAAATATTGTTTTAACAAAATGCACAACTAGTAGTGATGGCCACCTTTTATGAATATATACAACTACACTAACGATATACAGGATGTTCCATTTAAATTTTTTGAGCAAACTAGACTTTCACATTTTCCAAGCACTTTGTATAATCAATGCATTTACTTTTAAACTTGTACTGTGACATTAATCACACTCTGACACTCTGATAACAGAGTGACTTAGGAACATTTTTTTGCAGAAGCATCGCTTCACAAAAAAATATGTTAGTAAATACAACAGTTTTTTCAACAAAATTTTGCAATAACTTTAATTTGACCTATCATATTTTATACATTTTCCACTAAGCTTTCGAT
This sequence comes from Holotrichia oblita, assembly GCA_023690525.1. Taxonomy (NCBI): domain Eukaryota; kingdom Metazoa; phylum Arthropoda; class Insecta; order Coleoptera; family Scarabaeidae; genus Holotrichia; species Holotrichia oblita. Next base: position 41,822,436 of record CM043018.1, on the reverse strand, counting down.
CACGAATTAAAATATGTAAAAATATATGTATTATATTCCATTAAAAAAAAATACAAGTATGGTCTGTACCATCCATATTGAACAGCCTGTATATAGTTGTATACATTTTTATAAGCTAGTCATCACTACTAGCTATACATTTTATTAATACAATCTTTTGATATTGTTAATAGGAAAGCAGTTTCTTTCGGGCCACGGGCACTTCCGCTCATATACAAAGAGATTTAAAACAACACCCGAGGACTTTTGCATATACTGCAAATCAACTGATACGCCAGAACACGCGCTGTTAACATGCAGGAGATGGGAAGACGACAAAATTAAATTGATGTCCGATGTAGGACAGATAATGACCAGTGCCAACATAATCACTATTATGACAAGATCCGACGCACACTGGAACATGGTAGTTGGCTACATTAAGAAAGTCCTGTCAGACAGAGAAAGAATTGAAAGGGAGTTAAAGAATGATAGGAATCAAACAAACACTACCGCGTAGGGGATAATGGAGGGCAGATAGCAGACATAGGAAGGGAAAGGTGATCGGAGGCTGGTCGTGCTATCCGAAGTAATGCCAAAGGGCGGTTTACGAACGCACGAATGTGAAGAGGGGTGTTTTGGTGGGTAAACCGTGTATTGCACAACCCGCACGGGAGTCCCACACTGCTGTTATGTGATAGAACTAAGCATCATCAAGGATTTCACCTCACCAAAATACAAAAGGAAAGCGGTAATCTTCCGATGCGCGTTAGCTAGGACAGCCTGTATACATATGTAGCAACTGGAACACACAGGAAACAGAGAGAAATCTAGCAGTGTTAAAATTGAAGAATATATACAAATGAAGGGAAGATAAGGCAACACAGGCAAATTGTATAGATCGACGAAATCAAATTTCAGTTACATATATGACATGAATATGTTAGACTCAAGCATTCAATTACAAACAAATGCTTAATGATAATTGAATAAGAAGCCATCATTATTGATAATAATAATAATTAAATAGTTATTTACGATACAAGTGTTAAATGTACGATTTTATTTTGCTAATAAAGTGCGAGCAAAAGGATATACATATCAAAACGGAATACCGCGCGCTAAGTAGTCAAACAGTCAGTGCGGAAGATATCACAGATCAACACAAAAAAAGGAAGGAAGCGGTTGGCACAATAATAGGCGGACATTCCATTGAAAAAATTATGGGAAAAAATTGCATCCATATTCGCTTGTCAAAACAATTAAGTGAAAATGTTTTTAATGGCAGAATCGAGGTCTACAACGTTATTTTTATTAGAATGGATTAAAAGTCCACCTTTTTCGGATATAATTTGCTTTCTAAAAAATCCACATTTTATTTGAATATGTACATAAACCATATACATAACTGTAAGTCTTAGTCAAACCAAAATCCATATTAAATAGAGCAAGTTCACATGAACACCCTTAAAAAAATCAATGCTTGGGGTGGCAATATTGGTGGATAAGAGATCAGACCTAATTTTATACCCAAAAATTTGATTTCTGCGTGATAATTACATGGCAACGGACCATTATTCCAGAGCTTAGGCAAATATTCTCTATACACAATCCCAATTCACCCGTAGAACAGTTTCAAAAAGATGAAATTTATCCATCCCAACGGGAATGTTTAAAGAGAACTTCTTGTAATTGTCTTGGATGCATAGTAAGAATTACAGCAAATCACACACCTTTCGTTCTCCATAACTAAGCGTATCGAGCCAAAAATAAACCGTCCTCATTTGGCGAGCGGCTCACACTGAATCTTCTTTGAGCAGGTCGTTTTACCGACAACCGTACGGTTCGCAGCTTTCAGTGCAACACGTAATCTCCACATTGGAGCATGTGTCGCGCGAAATTTGATTTCTGCGTGATAATTACAGCAACGGACCATTATTCCAGAGCTTAGGCAAATATTCTCTATACACAATCCCAATTCACCCGTAGAACAGTTTCAAAAAGATGAAATTTATCCATCCCAACGGGAATGTTTAAAGAGAACTTCTTGTAATTGTCTTGGATGCATAGTAAGAATTACAGCAAAATCTCCCGAAATGAGACTGTTTTAGGTTTCCCATAGGCGTATTATCGCCTTCATATCTATAAATAAAGCAGCACATTATATCTTAAGCTAAACAAAAATCCATCAACATTTTATACTTTATTGTATCCATTACACGATACTTCTTAATTACTCGAATTAAATTTCATTTATTTATACATGTATTCATCTTCAAACTAAAAATTTTGCAACATTGCAAAATCGTAGTTCAAAATATATTATTAAAAGTAAAATTTCCATATATAAGTCTTGTTTCAACAGGAAAGTGGCTTAGTTAGCGTAAAAGACAAATATTTAAGCACCACTTTTTTATTTTGCTTTATTTAAAAGTATGTTTAGAAATAGTCACATAACATCGATTGCAATCAAAATTGAGATTTTTTAGATACTTTAGAGATTTTCCAAGATATAATTATTAAAAGTCTTCAAAATAAACAGCAGTAGTTTACAATGATAAACTAAATTTGTGCCTTTACGCCCATCTGTTTACTTTTCTGTGGATAACAATATTTTTATTACTGAAAACGCTAATCATTCTTTGATAACAATAAATATGGCGTTTTCTTGTATTCTAAACAAAACAAAAAATTATGTTTTAGGTAACATCAATACATAACAAATTATTTGCTTTATAAAAATGGCAATATTTTCTGTAACTGTCGAATATCACATCGAAGTCTAACCTAATTGCAAATCTCTGGGTTCGTGGGGTTCCGGTAGTTTGGTGTAGTTTGGTTGAACACCCCAAATATCTCTACCATAATCGATGATAGTACGGTCACTGGAGAATTTACCCGACGATGCGATATTGTGAATAGCCATTTGCACCCACTTGGACTGATTCTATATAAATCATTAAATAATTATCTGTAATCAATTACTATTTAAAAAATGATCTCACCTGATAAACCTGACTAACAGTATCCTGCATCTTAATGTAAGCCTCGTAATCAGCCAGCAAATAAAATCTGTCATACTTCAAGAGTATATCAGCAATATCTTTAAATTCATCAGGATTTCCCGGACTGAAGAAGCCGTTCTGTATTTGATCAATTACCTGCTTCAATTCAGCATTCTTTTCGTAATACTCATAGGCATTATATCCTTTTCGTTGTAATGCCTCCACTTCATCAACAGTCATGCCAAATATAAATATATTATCATTACCCATTTCTTCGGCCATTTCAACATTTGCTCCATCTAACGTACCAATAGTTAAAGCACCGTTCAACATGAATTTCATGTTACCCGTTCCAGAAGCTTCAGTGCCAGCTGTTGAAATTTGTTCGCTAAGGTCTGCTGCTGGAATAATTTTCTCTGCCAAAGTAACTCGGTAATTTTCCAAATAGATCACTTTTAACTTATCACCAATTATTGGATCATTATTCACAACATTCCCGACATAATTAATCAATTTAATGATTTTCTTAGCGGTGTAGTAACCGGGTGCAGCTTTGCCACCAATCATGATAGTTCTTGGCGTAAACTTAGCGGATGGATTCTTTTTTATCCTGTTATACAGCGTAATGATGTGTAAGCAATTCAGTAACTGTCGTTTGTATTCGTGAATTCTCTTTACTTGAATATCGAACAGCGATGCTGGATTCACTTTAATCCTATAATCTTTTTCAAGCATTTGAGCTAAGCGTAATTTATTTTCCTGTTTAACTTTCATTACTGAAGTCTGGAAATTTGGATCCTTGGCAAAGCGTTTAAGTTGTTGCAATTGATCTAAGTGAACAATCCATTCCTCGCCGATTTGATCTGAAATTACATCACTTAAGCCAGGATTGCACATAAGCAACCATCTGCGAGGAGTGATGCCATTAGTTTTATTCTGGAATTTCTCCGGTGTTAATTCGTAGAAATCTTTAAACCTTAAAAATAATTACCTTCATATCTCAAACGAGCTTTTATGTATGTAAATACTTACAAATCCTTCTTAATAATCTCAGAATGAATCCACGCCACACCATTAACAGCATGCGATCCGACGATAGATAAATGCGCCATATTTACTCTCTTCTCCCCGTCTTCTTCAATTAAAGACATCCTCCTCATTCTATCCAGATCTCCAGGCCATTTCTTCAGCACATTTTCCAGATGCAAATGATTAATATGATAGATTATTTGCATATGGCGGGGAAGAATGCTTTCTAACATTGATGTCGGCCACCGTTCTAATGCTTCTGGTAAAACAGTATGATTTGTATAAGCGCACGAAGCTACTGTAATCTTCCATGCAGTTTCCCATGGTAAACCTTCAATATCCGTCAAGATGCGCATCAATTCTGGTATAGCAAGCGATGGATGGGTGTCGTTCAATTGAATTGCAGCTTTCTCTGGCAGTAATTCAAAATTAAAGCGGATATGCTCGCGGCAACCAAATTTAGACGATTTGAAACGTCGAATTATGTCTTGCAATGTCGCCGCGCACATAAAGTACTCCTGCTTTAACCGCAATTCTTTGCCTTCAAAGAAATTATCGTTAGGATAAAGAACTCTAGATATATTTTCAGCTAAATTTCGATCTAACACAGCTTGAATGTAATCACCATCATTGACTGCAAAACAAATATTAGTTAATATCTACAACAAATGTGAGCACAACTTACAAAACTTCAAATTGAAATCGATAGGTGACTTAGCAGACCACAATCTTAAAGTGTTAACGACGTTGTTGTTATAACCAGGAATTGGATTATCATATGGTAAAGCAAATACGACTTGTGTATTTAACCATTTTTTTCCATTCGGGGTATCTTCAACATGTCCATAGAAATTAACCGGTATCATGTACTCTGGTCTAGCCTTTTCCCATGGATTTCCAAATCTCAACCAGTCATCGGGTTCCTCTTGCTGCTCGCCATTGATTATTTTTTGAGCGAAAATACCGTATTCATAACGAATCCCATAGCCGTAAGCCGCCATACCTAAAGTGGCCATAGAATCCAAGAAGCAGGCAGCTAAACGTCCGAGTCCTCCATTGCCCAATCCAGCATCCTCTTCCACGTCTTCTAATTCTTCAATATTCAATCCTAATTGATAGAGAGCTTCGTCACAGGCAGATTGTATACCAACATTAATCATTGTGTTGGTAAGAGAACGGCCCATGTAGAACTCTAACGACAAGTAGTAGACCCTCTGAAAACAAAATAGTGAAGAACGTGAAAATTGTAGATGTTGATGCTTCAGACAGTAAATTTAAGACACTGCAACCTAGTTTCAATAAACATAATGTAAAAATATTTTTAAATTTAATACAAACTGAATGTTTTATGTATGCACAAACCGATATTAATGACCAATATTTTCCGAACAATCATTGGTGTATTTTTACACTACTATAATTTTGCATGTCCTGAAGATTCAACGGCAGCATAAAAATAACTGGATCAATGATAGTTATTCAAAGTGGAAATAGGTTGTCGCATTTGTACAATGCTCAGAAACTGAAAAATTAAAAAATTTTAAATTCCGATAATAAATCTAGAGCAGTATCGTGAATCAGAATTAGGGGTAGACAAACAAAACAAATGAATATTTCCTTTGAAAATGAAAAAATAACGAATGTGTTGGAAGTAGAAGAAACAA